>CM066968.1:7594039-8211539 GCA_033971965.1 Cucurbita ficifolia
GTTTATCATAACATAACATAACATCTCATTTATACCGTAATATTATTTGGCATATCTTATAGCAACACTAACATAACATCACATATCAAAGCATATCACACATATGGCACGTGCAGGGCCGCTGAGCACATGTCATCATATATAAAACAATTCTTCCCACCAAATTGATAGTAGAGCCACTTACTTGGTTGACCTAGGCCATAGCTACTACGACCCTTTGATACTAGCTTAACGCTGCTCTCTGAATCTTTTTTTTTTTTTTTTGAGAATTTGAGATTGTAAGCTCTTACGGGTTTTCTTCGATATCGATAAAATATGGATATCGAGATCTAGATCAAGTTAACATCTTTGTTGTTATCATTAATTTTTTTGTCATAATTGCAAGAACAAGAACAACTAAATCGATATTAAGGTCAACCGATATCTCAAATGCTTTGAATGTCATCAGTAAAATTAAAATTCGTTGGAGTTGACTTAAGTTTCGGTTAGTTCATAGAAATACGTAAAAGTCAAATTACGTTTGTTGAGATAAGTGGACTATTGGAATGCCTAAGAGGTAGGTTGGATGAATTGTTTGATGCATGAACAGGTAGATTAATTTCTATTGATATAAAATTTAAAGCTCTAATAATATAAAATTAATTAATTTTCATTCATAGCGGTATATTTCACTATAGACCTACAATGTATGATATAACTACTATGTACGGAAAAATTCACTTAAAACATTTTATAAACGATTTCGTGGACTAACTTCAATGAAATAGCAGAAACGAAATAACAAGTTCAAAGTTGGGAAAGCACGCTAATCTAACCTAAGTACTACAATTTAAACATAAAGGCAACTACTCTAGCTTCGGTTCCATGACATTCCCAGTGATGTCGTCATCCGTACAAGGTGTCTTACCATTACATGAGAAGAAGTAGCATGTGGCTTGAGTATTTAAAATACTCAATAAGTTGTCCCAGTGTTGAGGTCGAGAAAGACAAACACAAACAATCATGGTGGGACTTATTTTTACATAAAAAGATCATAGCATGGTCTTGAGCTCTACATTCCAATCCGAGCAGGGTTAGATGTGTAGTACTTCCCTACACACGACCCACACACACGCATATGGACCCACCAGGTGGGCATGTATACTTACCCCTAGACCTAACTCGTTGAGTTCGCTCACTCTCATACTGCCAAATGCCACCGAAGAAAAAGGCTAACATAATATCTTAGCAAACATAGACATCATAACGTACATTAGTTCAAAAAGATTAGAACAAATGAGTCGTTTTTTTAGTGAGAATAAATGAGAGTTTGTTTTCATAATTGCATTAAAATGGATGGCCCACTTATCTTCTTGGGTAGTTCGCCACTTTGAAGTGGGCTATACACAACCACAATATTTCCCCAAATTTCCAAAATGTTTTCCATTTTACATTTTAAATATTTATTTATTGACGGAGTTTATAATAGTCCGTCCAAACTAGTTAGGTTATACTCAAGCTATTAAACACGTTCAATTGTCTATCAAACATTTAATAATAATAATAATAAAAAAGATAACAGTTAGGTAGCGGTATCGCAATTACAAGTAGGAAATTTAAATCCTATAACCTATTAACTAAATGTTCGGGCTACTAATTTATTGACCAAATTTTTTTTAGCTTATCACAAATAACAAAAGGTAGAGATTTGAATTCACAATATTTTCGGAAGGTGTAGAAAACTTAACTGTCTTAAGTACGGTTAAACTTATCAATTGTTAAACAACTTCATTAGATATGATACTGAAAAAAACTGAAGTTACTTTTTACCTATCTTATTTGTTAATTTTGAAAATTTAATATGGTGAGATGCAAAATAGAGAAAATTTCATGATATGAACCAAAAGATTTCGATCATGCAATATGAATTTCATGAAAGATGCGGAAAAAATGTTGTTCAAATTATCCCAAATAAACTCAAGTTGCAATAGATGTCACATTAAATAAAAATCAAGCTTCATTTATTTACCACGTTTATTTGCAATTATATGTAGTTTAGGTTGCATATTTAGAATCATTCAAACATGACAGACATGATGTATCTTACTTATGAAGTGATTTGAATCTGTGTTCTTGTCTTAAGATATTTGATCACAAAAAGAATCTGAATCTTATTTTTCCTTAAACTAATTCTGGATCGTTTTGGGCTCTTGATATTTAGATCTACGAGGGTTTATGATGGTTTTTAGATCCACTTTACTAGGGTTATCATATCCCACTGCTAGCCCGTATTGTCTCTTGGGCTTTCTCTTTTGTGTTTTCCTTCAAGATTTTTAAAACACAGAGAGAGGTTTCCACACCTTTATAATAATGTTTCATTCCCCTCTTCAACCGACGTGGGATCTCACAATCCATCCCCTGGGTCTCCTTGCTGACATTCATTACTCTCTCCAATCGGCTTGGGATCTCACAATATCACTTCAAAACTAGAACTTTTTAATACAAAACAAGTTGAGAGGCGCTTAAATGTATCCATCATGGATTTACGGTTGGTTTGATCTAAACGTCCTTTAAGAATATTAGAGTCCTAAATAAAGTGAAAATTATACAAGTAAGAAATATTATCTTCTTTGGCACGGAGGTCTTTTGGGAAATCAAGAGAAAAGTCATAAGAGTTTACTCTCAAAGTGCATAATATCATTGTAACGGTCTAAGCCCACCGCTAAGAGATATTATCCGTTTTTGTCCGTTACATATCGCCATCAGCCTCACAATTTTAAAATGCATTTGCTGGGAGGAGTTTTTCACACTCTTATAAGAAATATTTTGTTCCCCTCTTCAACCAAGGTGCAATCTCACAATCATATATTGTAAAGGTTCGTTGTTCCTAATCGAGAATTTTGTTTAAAAAACGAGATATAATAAGTAAACACTAATATATATTTGGATTCCAAGCCTAAAACGACCACATACCAGAGTTTTGGATCAGATAACAAAACAAAAAGAAATCACATTAGTTCTTCATTTATTTTTTGATGGTTACGACATGACAACATGGTCTACTAGCATTGGAGCTGGACTTAGCTACGACTTCCTAACGAATGGTGCTACAGTCGATGCGTGGGTCGATCTTATAGGGAAGCTTGACGCCACACTTAGCCGGAAGAGCAGCAGCATTAGCAAGAGTTTGAGCATTATACGAAACCCCCTTGACAAGCGATTCCAAGCATCCGCACACGGCCTGTCGGTCAGCCGCTGTGCTTGCCAATCTATTCAGGTCCTTCACGCCGCTGCAACATGTTGGAGACGGCGCCCCTCCACCAGTGACATATGATACGCACGCACCCAAGTCGCTGACCACCTGGTTGCATGTCACGGCCGCCTCGCTCACCCTTCCACCCATAATGATGCCACACACAAGCGCCACAACCAAACCCATCTTGACATTGATCATGCCCCTACTTGCCATGGTGTTGCTCAAATCAAAGCTCTTTGAGGATTTAGTGCAAGAGTTTGAGTTTATGGGTTGGGGATTGTGGAGTTTATATAGGGAGGGAAAGTAATGTTGATGGGATTGGTAGGTTTTAAGGCCATAAATGCAAGGTTTTGTTGGTTGGGTGATGCTTTTAATGTCACCTGCCACGTCCTGAGAGTTGAATGCTTTGCTTTATGAGTAATTCGTAGATATTGTCTTCTTTCGGCTTTTCTCTCCTTCCCAACTAATGCGGGATATCACAGTTCACCCCCCTTCAGGACCCAGTGTTCTCGCTGGCACTCGTTCCTTTCTCCAATCGATGTGGGACCCCCCTAAATCCACCCTTTTGTGGCCAACGTCCTTACTGGCACACCGCCTCGTGTCTACCCCCTTCGGAGAACAACCTCCTCGCTGGCACATCGCCCGGTGTCTGGCTCTGATACCATTTGTAACGACCCAAACCCACCATTAGCAGATATTGTCATCTTTGGGCTTTCACTTTCGGACTTTCCCTCAAGGCTTTAAAACGTGTCTACAGGGAAAGGTTTCCACACCCTTATAAAGGGTGTTTCGTTCTCCTCCCCAATCAATATGGGATATCACAAACAAGATACACATTCCTTCTCGGTAACTCAATATAGTAATTCCAAAGTTAACATATGAGTTGTAACGGTCCAAGCCCACCGCTAGTAGATATTGTCCTCTTCGGACTTTCTCTTTCAGGCTTCCCCTCAAGGTCTTTAAAATACGTCTCCGACTAAGGAGAGGTTTCCACACCCTTATAGAGAATGTTTCGTTTGTGTCTCTAACCAATATAGGATCTCACAATCCACCCCCTTCAAAGTCCAACATCTTCGCTCGCACTCGTTCTCCCCAAAGACAAACTATGTTAAGACAATCAAATGCCGAATTCTAAACTAATTATAATGTTTAAAATAAGATTTGAATGTTACACAATTATTCATCTATTTTGGTGGTTTTAATTAATGGTTTGCCACTATTTAAAATAGTTACTGCCCAACCTCCAACCCGTACCATCTCCATTAATTGTTCATCAATTTTGCTTTATGGGTAATTATTCTGTAATTTTCTAATCCATCACTGATATATTATTTTAAAGTTTTTTTTTTTTTACCCGAATCTCCTTGCCTTTACGTCTGTTTTATTCAAGGAAATCTTTGCAAGCTTCCGTTACTTTTCGAGATCTTCCCTCGATTCGTAAGTCTTAACACAATGAAGCTTTTCGAAATGGCTCGGGGCCTCTGCTAGAAAGGCCCAAAGCCAATTATAATGAACAATGAAGTTTTTTATATTTATATTTTTTTTCATTTATAATTCCTTTTTCTCGTTATAACTCAAGATAAGCTTAAAGACATTAGTTATTTGATGTTTTATTTATAGAAACTAAGCTTAAAACACTATATTTTTTTTTGTCTCTTCCTATGAAAAAGTTTACGCTATATTATTGAACGGGTAAATATTTTATATATTAATATCTGAAAATTCGACCATTTATTTCAAATTTGTGCATGAGATAAATGATGTAATTTTTTTTAATGATAAATATAAAATTAATGTAAGTAATTAAAATAATGGTATTTTGAGTAGATAAGACCTGCAGATAAGGAAAGGCTTAAAGCTAAGATTCCTTCAAAATTCTCCAAAAAGAAATTATGTTGAGAATTTTGAGGACCATTCACTTTCAATTTTTTATTGGTTCTATTCCATTTCCCTAAAGTAACCAAAACCCTAATTTTATTTTATCTTCTATTAAACGCTTTTACACGAACGAATATATGAGTCGAATAAATAATATTGTCAATAATACACGCGTCGTTTGTTGCCATGGTCGTCTCGAATATTTTAGAATTTAAATCTTTTGTTTTTATATTAACGACTTTTTCCAAAGTTTAAATATAAATTTGGTCCCTGCACTCGTAGTTTATTAGAGTTATGTCTCTACTTAATCATTTTAGTTTGGAAGGTCAAAATTTTAAAGTTATCTATCAGTTGAAGAGGGGAACGAAATATTCGTTATAGGGTGACGCGTTTTAAAACGGTTGACGACGATACGTAACGGGCCAAAACGGACACTATCTGTTAGCGGTAGGCTTGGACTGTTACAAATGATATTAGAGTCAGACACCGGGCTATGTGCTAACGAGGCCGCTGGGACCCCATGGGGTGGATTGTGAGATCTCACATCGGTTGGAGAGGAGAACAAAGCATTTCTTATTGAGGACGGTTATAAATGGTATTAGAGCCAACCACCAGACGAAACATTCATTGTAAGAGTGTGGAAATATCTCCCTAATGACGTGTTTTAAAATCGTGAGACTGACGGTAATACATAACAGACCAAAATGGATAATATCTGTTAACGGTGGGACTTTTTAAATATAGCTCTGAATTTTTTAGTTTATGCATGATCGATGAGATATTGTGAAGACTATATTAGAGAAGGGTCACGTATAGGCTAATTCGGAGCAATTTTCGACTTTCAAGTTAATGGAAGAGTTATTAGACGAACTAAATTACATATTTTTGAAATAAGATAGAGAAATTTAATATTTATTTGATCTACATGGTTTTGGTCAATGGTCCAAAGAGAATATTAATGTAAATATTAAAATCATATTTTAAAAATAAATTATCTATAACCCAAGTAGAAGATAAGCCTTTTAATTTTAGGAATCTAATTCTATTCAAGTTATTGAAATTAACCTAGTGATAAGGGCGTGGAAACCTCTCCCTAACAGACACGTTTTAAAAACCTTGAGGGGAAGTCCAAAGAGGACAATATCTGCTAGCGGTTGGCTTGGGCCGTTATAGTTGGTATTAGAGCCCGACATTGGGCGATGTGCCAGCGAGGAGGCTGAGCCCCAAAGGGGGTGGACATGAGGCAGTGTGGCAACAAGAATACTGAGCCCCGAAGGGGGGTAGACATGAAGCAGTGAACAAGGACGCTGAGCCCCGAAGGTGGTGGATTTGGTGGGGGGTCTCACATTGATTGAAGAAAGGAACGAGTGTCAGCGAGGAGGCTGAACCCCGAAGGGGGGTGGACATGAGGCAGTATGACAACAAGGATGCTGGGCCCCGATGGAGGTGGATTTGGTGGGGGATCTCACATCAATTGAAGAAAGGAACGAGTGCTAGTGAGGACGCTGGTAAACTATCAAATAAATTACAAAAATATGATATATATGGTAAACTATCAAATTTGAAAAATTCAAAGAGAGGTCAAGAAACACTTTTCGTGAAGATGTCGACAACCTGGTTCAGAGGAGGCATAGAGAAACACTTCCTTGGCCATCAAAAGCTGCCGGGGGAAAATGTCGACAACCTGGTTCAGACGATGCTGCCTTGGCTCAGGCGAGAATATGTCTAACCCAAGAAGTAGAAGGGGGGAAACCTAGAGCAAGAGACAAAGACAATGTTGAAGCCGGAAGAGTCGCCACAGTGGGCGAAGGAGCCAATTTTGGCTAAAAGGGCCGCGGCAACTTGGTTGGCGAAGAAGCCAGTGCGGCGCCCAGATTCCAAAGGTAAATCTGTGCAGAAGGTTGATGGGCTTGTCGAGATTCCATATATATATATATTTTTAATGAGAATAATGAGGTTATGGTTTTTGATGAGGATAATGAGGTTAGGGTTTTTGTGAAGGATGAAGGGTTGATTGGGAAGAAAATGAGAGAGACTATGTTGGCTAAGGGAGAATCGATTGTGTTGGAGAAGGTGAGGTTGTATGTACAGAGTATGGCGAAGGGTGATTTGGAGGTCAAAGGGATGGAGCCGAAGACTAATCAATCGGCTCTGCATGTGGCAGCCATGGAGACTGCCCCTGCAGCGTCAAAGCCAGTAGGGGTGGTGGAGAAGAAGATGAGTAGGGATTCATAAGCCATTGAAAATAAAGGACCGGGGTTGCTAAACCGAAAGGGCTCTGATACCATGATAATGTTTGCTTAATCCACCACACCTAAATGGTGTGAAAGTTATGTTATTTATAATTAAATAAATTACAAGGATATGAGAAGAGTAATAAATGGAAAGATATTTGCATTGTAATAAAATATCAAATATGATATATATGGTAAACTATAATTTATTACTAAATATCCTTAACCGCCCTAAAGGGGTAGATTGTAAGATCCCACGTCGGTTTGGGAGGAGAATGAAACACCCTATAAGCGTGTGGAAACCTCTCCATACCAAACACGTTTTAACCTTTACAACAAATATTCATGTGGTTTGTATGTAAAGACAATATTTAAAAAAAATAAAATACTTTTTTTCTATAAAACTAAAAATAAATTGATGTAACTGAGATCTAAACGGAACCATATCGTAAAATAGGAAGAAATTCATCATTTTACACACACGTTCACTTGTCAATACAAATATTCGAAATTATGTCGTCACAACAATTTTTGTTATTTTGTGAAAATTTAAAGACAAAAATAAAAATATTCGAAAATGAAATTAAAAAGAAATATATATATATATATATAACACATCCTTATCGGAAGCTACATATAGAAGATTCAAATTAAGTCGTGTAGGAAAGGATGAGACCCTTTGTCTTTTAACCTCGAGAAAATAGCCACGTAAATTTAAGTACAAGAATCACTAGAATTTATTTTGCTCGGGTTTTCCTAGAATTGGATTGCTTAGGATGAAAAACTTAGACCAGATTTATTTCTAAAATACCTAAATCGTTTTTCTAAAATATCTAAAAAAAGTACTCCTATCGAGCGTGACCTAGTTAATCAATGATGATATTTTAACCTCTTTAGGTTTGCTACTCTTAGGTCGAATCTCAATTTTAGACTGAATATCCATACGAGTTTCATGGGTTGAATATCCATTAGATAAACATTAGATTTCATCTTAAAACCAATTGACGAGTAAAAATGTGAGATTCTACATCGGTTTGAGAGGGAAACGAATCATTTCTTATAAGAGTATGAATATCTCTCCCTTATAGACACGTTTTTAAAACTGTGAGGCTGACGGTGATACATAGATCGTATGAATTTTAATTTTTATACAATAATTCTTTTTTTTTATTATTTATTTTTAGAACAAAACTTTGGAGATATAGAAGAAAAAGAATACAAAGTTGTGGTCGCAAACTATTGTTTAGAAAAGATGTTGATCAAGGAGAATATATTTGGTATCTTCCCTACAAAGTTAAAACTAAAAAAGAGACGACTTTTTTGCTACTTTTATTTCGATCTTTTTATAAATTTTTAACATCCCGAAAAGATGAAATTTGAATCTTTGAACTTCGTATAGATAATAAGATTCTGAGCAATTTGTAAGGCACGGTTTCTTCGTTACATGCCTCGTACATCTTTGTCGTTCCTTGAAAAATGACATTTCAAAAAGGGGTCGGGTGTTAAGAATACTCTCGTGTCGAACATGCACTAAGAGACCTGAATTTAAACTGTATAAACATATAATTTATACAGTCGAATGGACAACTAACTCGTGATATGAGTTGTGCCAATTATTTGATTGTGCATAAGTGAGAGTCCTACGAGATTTTACCCTAATTGATATGAATTTGACACCTAGTCCGTACTGTCTAGCCTCACCCTTTATACCGCTTCATGAAATTAAATGTTTAATTGTCACACTCTCGTGATTTATGTAAAGGTCTGAGATCTTATAAAAATATTAAAACTATAAGGGAAGATTTAAAGTTTTACATTAAAATATTCGTAAGATTATTCACGTAAAAGAAGTCAGAAAGTAAGCAAGACAAAAAAACACATGATCAAAAGCTACTTTAGCGTAAAACAAGATTCTCGATTCTCATCTATCTCTATCTCAATAGTCTCGTTGCTTTGAAACGCCCTCATCACGCTCCACACGGTTTCAGTTCCATTTGAAAAGAAAATAGTATGATGAATGAGTTATACAAATACTATGGGATGCCGTTACTTTTAAATATCATGGGTCCTTGTCACTTAATACTTAATGTGCCCTAGACGTTTGTTCATAACGACTTTGTAAAATAAATGCCAGATTTCTTGGCTTAGCTGTTTTTGGTATGCAATCTTAACGATACATATGTGGGGCAATCATAATAAACTACCGTTACATAAGTTAGTTGGCGGCTCGTAAGTAGCTCCAACATAGTATCCTCATAATATCATTAACACGAAGAACGACCCATGCTTGAACCACTTACAGTACATATATGGGCCAGTCATAATAACTAATCGTTACAAAGAGGTGCATGCATGGTCGATCAACGTTATATGTACGAAACATCAATCTATACCATAAATAGTTAGATACGTTCATTCATAATCACCATTCAGGCGATGATGGATGACAGTCGATGACGTTATGACGGTTTTTTATAACTGCATTTTTTGGTCATTGTTGTCGGTCGATTTTTTTTTTGCTAAAAAATATTTAATATATTTTAGTTTTAACACAATATATTCACATATTATAAAAGTCAAATGGATAATAAATGCAAATAAATGTGTTTATATTAATTATTGCAACCACTAAGTCAAACTATTATTTTCTACGTTGACTATTCTTAAGAATGTTCCAAATTTTATACCAATCATTTAAATTACTATATTCCTTAAATTATAATAATTTTTTTTTAAAATTAATTTTGACACTAATTTTTATATGAATGAAAATTTAAAGTAAAAATAAATGTTTTTTTTTCCTTTTCATTTTTCAGATTTTAAGAAATTTGTTATTTATTTATGTGTAAGATTTTGTCGTTTTAAATTTGTTTTACTATTGAAATACATTAAAATTTGTTCGATTTTGCAAAATAATAATAAATTAATTAAATTTATTTATTTTTCTTCATTTTTTAAATTTTAGAGGTCTCGAGTTTGAATAAAATTTAATTATTTAGTAATATTAGAATTTAGTTGCTTAAATATGCTTTTTTTTTTAATTATAAAAAAAATTGACTTTTTATTGTTTAAATGCTCGGTTCATTTATGAAAATTTAGCTGTTTAAATTTGAACATAGAATTTTTTTTTAATTATTCTATAATTCAAAGTTTTAAATTCATATTTTATTAGGGGGCAATTTAGGCTTTTGTTAAATCTCAATTAATATTCTAATTTAATATTTGATCATTTATTAAATTAAAAAAAAAAGTCAGATATATGACTATTTATATCATTACCTCATCAAAATATGACATAAACACGAGTAATATTACTCTGGTAATGGCCCGAGGCTATCGCTAACATATATAGTCCACTTTGACCCATTATGTATCGTCGTCAGCTTCATAGATTTTAAAACGTGTCTATTAAGGAGAGGTTTGTACACCCTTATAAAGAATGTTTCGTTCCCTTTTTCAATCGATATGGGATCTTATAATCCACCCCTCTTGAGGTCAGCGTTTTCACTGGCACACTGCCCCATGCCTGGCTTTAATACAATGTGTAATATTGACCAGTTAGGGAAACTATTAATTATATATATATCTTCTAAAAAATTAGGAAACTTTGGAAATAAATAAAAAATTGGAATTGAAAAATTATTAAAAAAAATAAAACTCATACAATATAGAATTAGGGTGGAATTTAGGAAGATGCGTTTATTAGTATTTTTATTTATTTTCCGCTGTTTTTTTTTTGGAGGAAATTTCCATTTTGCCCTTTTTTTTTTTTTAGAAATATTTTTCTTTCTGTTTTTTTTTGTTTTTCGATTTTATCATTTAAAAAATTTGATTTTGCGATTTACTGTTATAAACTTTCTTAATCACTTCGGATCCGCCCCCATCATCACCTGCTTCAGAGACTCTCCTCTTTTGCAATCGGTTTCATCCATCCTTCCGGCCGCCGTTCATCGGTTCTTGTTCCATCTCGCCGTCTCGCGAATCGGTTGTCGTAGGATCAAAATTCCACTCCAGATCACCAGCATCACTTCCAAACTTCGATTTTCTCTCCTAATTTGCACCACCATGGTTGCACCATCGATTTCTGCTGCGCCGGCCTCCGGAACCGTCGGCCGATGTCGGCTGTGACCAATTCAGGTTTCGTATCGTCGCTGAAGCTTTAGTTCTTTCATGGGCGATCTTCGGTTTTGGTCGCTTGAACAAAATGGTGCCGTAGCAGAAGACAAACCGTCCTCTTCCTCATCGTTTTCATCGTTGCTCCCGTCGAATCCGGCGGCTATTGGTGCTGATTACTGGCGGAGAGCCGAGGAAGTCACGCAGGCTATAATCTGGCAGGTTCAGCCTACTGTCGTATCGGAAAGGAGAAGGGAAGCGGTTATAGATTACGTGCAAAGACTCCTTAGAGGTCATCTTCAATGCGAGGTGAGCTTGCAGTTTTATGTAATATGTGCATCGCAATCTTAATCGCCACACTTCGTACTTTTAATATCTTCACTAGTAGTTTGAGAATTCTGGAATTTTTATATCAGTGTTTATAATTACTGATGTTGCGAGTATTACGGCTAAGTATTGGCTTTCTTCATGAAAATTAATCTGGACAGTGTTTGCACGGTTTCTCTTTTGTTGAAGTAGCAATAGCACATGGGAAACAGTGTTATGATTCAACGTTGGGATTTTATCCCAATTTGTGCTTCTGTTCATTGTTTTTCAAGTGCTCGAAGGTTTTATGCATTCTGTTCATACGTTGTGTTAATGCTGATTGTAATCCAATCTGTGCTGACTATACTGACGAATGAAAGGTGGAAATATTGGTTTAAACTACATGGCTGTATTGCAGTAGACGTGGTTTTAGGTCATGATTTTCAATCATGCAAGTTTTTTTGCTGTCTCCCTCCAATGGTATATTTTTCTTTTTTTCTTTGTTTGGTAAGAGACGAGGCTTTTAATTAGATGAACGATTTTCGACGTGGTTGTTCGTTTTCATCTTCACATATTTTTGTCAAATATATTACTCCATTGATTAATCAGGCATGGCCTTGTGGCAAGTGTTTACTTTTTATACTAGATTACCTAATGTTGTGCATTTGTACTTTTGGCGAAGGTCAATCCAATTTCAACTTAAATCAACATCGACCTGCTACTTTCTTCATCTTCTTTTAATTAGTTTAGTTTATTAGTTTTATTAATTTTTATTTTTATGAGAAATAGATCTTTCATTGGTTTGATGAAATATACAGAAAAATGGGATAATGTTGATCTACTTCCAAGATACCTAGTTTATTTTGTGCCTGTGGGTACCCATTTCACCCTTATGATACTGTATTAAGTAATAATATTCAGTTCCAGCAACTCTATATATGCAGTTCCAACAAAGGATAATATCCTTGATAGCTTAGCAGTTTTGGGTTTTCAAGAACATCTGATATGGGAGTTCGTGATGCTAGATTTTTCAAGAAATATGAGAAATAAATGGACAAGTGGTCCTGTGAAAACATATAAATGTGAGGCAGTCACCGATGCTTGATGATTTTCGATATAAATTTGAAGTTGTAATGTATGGGTTCTTGAGAACCATGATTTAGATAAGAGGATGGTACTTTTGACAAGTCCAAACATTTGTAGTGGATATTAGTGTTTTTGGAAATTTACTGGTACACTAATCTTATGGTTTTATTTTTCCCTTCAATCTGCCGACTACTTGTTGGTGTACCTGCTATGGTTGTATTCAATGACTTTGGCCTGCCTTTGGAAGCTAGTTTCAATAGCTGTGTCGTGAAAGCATTGTACAAGTTGAATCTTGTAAATTAGTGTATGATGTAATTTTAATTTCATGGGGTCCATTAAAGTGTCTGGCATTGGCCTTGACTGTAGTTTGGCGGAGGCAAAAACCTTCACTTTCTTTTGGTTTTAATCACGTCCAGATGTTCGCTATTGGCCTGGAAGCTATATGCATTTCCACCATTTTTCTTCTAGAAACTTGTACTCACATTCTGAAAATTCGATTGAAATTACAGATTTAATTGCAGATTTCTCACTAATTTATGATAGTACAGGTTTTCCCATTTGGGTCAGTGCCATTAAAGACCTACTTGCCTGATGGAGATATTGATTTGACGGCCCTTGTGGGTTCAAATTTAGAGGACGCTTTGGCCAGTGATGTATGTTCGGTACTCAATAGTGAAGATCAGAATGGGGCAGCTGAGTTTGTTGTAAAGGATGTGCAATTAATTCGAGCTGAGGTCCTGGCTTTAAATATTCTTTTCTTCTTTTTTACAAGTTATTCTACTTGCAAACTATGCAAACTTTTTTAGTTACCACCAATGAGCTCAAGACATCTCTTCTTACAGTAGATGTTTGAAATTTTGGTTCTTCGTGGTCATCTTCCCATTTTTTTGATGGATGGCTCATGCTAACTGCTATGGTATCCTAGAATCCTAATTTCTTGCTTTCAGTTGGCAATTGGTCTTGGTAACGTAAAAAGAAAAGAAGATATAGGCAATAAATATAATATTTTATTAAAGGAATTGACTGAAGCTAGCCATTTTTTATATCTTTTATCGTTACTGCTATTTTTTTTTTCATGTACTTCTTCCTGAAGTCTTGCATATCTCTGGAACTTCTGAGATTTATTGCAGGTTATTGCTGCCTTTCGTATAATGTGTGTTTTGGTAGAGTTCGAAACCTTGATTTCTGAAAATGACTTAGAGTTCCTGTTTCCAAGTCTTTATTTTCCATTTCTTTTGACATTGTCTTACGTATGGACCTTATCTATATAACTTCCCTGGGCCTTCCAATGAATCATTTTCCTCTGTATTGCTTGTGATTTGTTTGTTTATCTGTGAATCAATGACGACCTGGCTGATGAAACTGAAATTTTCTTACAGGTGGCTGTTATGCCTAGTATATTTTTTGGATAATTTTATAGGATATTTGGGAGTGTGTTATGTAGGTTCATTAAACAGGTGGTTGAACTATTTATGCACGAGTCTAATGAGTGATCTTTTGTGATTACACGCTGTGAATTGTGTTTACTTTCTATTTGTTGTTTGTGTAGTATTGCAGTGTGCTACATGATTTTGTTGCAGTTAATATAATAGCCTGATATGGTTTTTCATGTAATGTTTGATTTTTAGAGTGTTCTGTTTGCAGGTTAAGCTTGTAAAATGCCTTGTGCAGAATATAGTTGTTGATATTTCCTTCAATCAATTGGGAGGGCTTTCCACGTTGTGCTTCCTTGAGAAGGTATATTTTTTTTTTTTTTTTTTAGTGAACTACATGCCTAAGTTTAGATTAAGTTGCATATGTATGAATTGGTGCATATATATCAACGATTGCATAATTCTGTAATAACCTACCTTTTGATTATCCTGTTTACTGCATATGGTTCCGAACTCAATCATGGCTCTTGGTATCACTTAAAGCATATTTCTAAATTGTAGAGCTTCCTGATATCTTGATTCCACATCCCGATGGATCATTCTTCCATCTTCAATTGGTTTATTTTTTTGTGTGATTTAAAGCAAGAATGAAAATCTTGGGGATCTTGGTCGATTATTCTTCCATTCTTTTCTTGGCCCATAACTTTCCCTCTCTTCTAACCTTCATAATATATATTTTAAATTTGGATCACTTGTTTCCGCCGTAATATATTTTTTTGTCCCTCTTATATATATATACACACACATATGCCCTTTGTATTAACAAATTTATTTATCACAGAACCATCCAATTCTCTTTTATTTTCAGTCTTCAATAATATTTTTCTATTGTCTTATCAAAAAAAAAAATGTATATATTTTTCTATTGTACGAAATGCACATTTTTTATTTGTTAGTTATACATGTACATACATAAATTGGTAGTTCGTATCTTAAATAAGCTAGTTTCAAGTTTTGTTTAGAAGTTCACAATATTTCTACAAGTATTCAAGATTTTCCTGGAATATTCTTTGATATCCAAATATGTGGGGAGATATTCGTAACTCTTGTATTGACATTGATATCAACATTTGCATCATTGATCCAAAGTAAATGAATCAGGAAATTTTGGCGTTGTCTTATTTTTGTATTTTCTTGAAGTAATTTAAACTTTAAATCTGTATGGGAATTCTTTGTTTCCCACTCTTTACTAGTAGTTTATCAAAATACTATGATTTACAGTTGTCTGTAGAAGAAGAAATAATGTTGTTGAGAATTTTTGTTCGATAAAGAATAAACACGAAAGTGAGTGTGAATACTTTTGAGAGTCTTGGCCTTAGACTACGCCTGCCTTTCTCCTGCTTGCACACATTTGCATAGATAATAGCATGTGGTTGGCTTGTCTTTGGCCTATGCATACTTTACCAGATTGGTTGTAACTGGCCATCCTTTTGGATCAAATTACACACTTTTTTTTTTTTAAAATAATTGACCAAATGTTTTTTTAAAAATAACTTTCCACCAGAGGTTTTTTTTCATTTAACATGATTCACCAAATGTTTGCTCACTGGTTCTAATTGACATTCTTTTATAAAATGTTGGGATCAAAACTTCTGCCTCTCTTCTTCTACATGTAAAAATGGCATATCATAATGATGGTTTTAGTCCTACTATCTCTGACAGATTGATCGTTGTATTGGCAAAGATAATCTTTTTAAGCGCAGCATTATACTGATTAAAGCTTGGTGCTATTATGAGAGCCGCATTCTTGGTGCTCATCATGGCTTGATATCAACATATGCTTTGGAGACTTTGGTTCTATATATTTTTCATCTCTTCCATTCAGCCTTAAATGGTCCTTTACAGGTTAGTAGTCTGAGGAGCTACTCTTCTTTAACTCCCTTCTTTGAATATATATATTTTGTTCTCGTCTTGCACATGCTTTATATATAACTATTGTATCATACATGTAACCTTTCAGGTGCTGTACAAGTTTCTAGACTATTTTAGCAAATTTGATTGGGATAACTACTGCATAAGCTTGAATGGTCCAGTTCGGCTATCCTCACTGCCAGAGTTTGTTGGTGAGCGGCTTCTTTTGGCATACCTGAACCGTTTGAAGTACCTACATGCCTTCTATTTGGAGTTCTAAATGTTTTTGCCTTCTTCTGGCAGTTGAGACACCTGAAAATGGTGGGGGTGATCTGTTGCTTGGCGCTGATTTTCTTAACAATTGTTTAGAAAGGTTGTCAGTGCCTGCAAGGGGAAACGAGGCAAACTCAAGGGCATTTCCCATAAAGCATCTCAACATTGTTGATCCACTGAAAGAAAATAACAACCTTGGTCGCAGTGTTAGCAAAGGCAAGCAACTATTCTCCTATATCTGGTTTGATTGTCTGCCATTTTTTTTTCCATCTATAAAGATGTGATCAGGTCATCCTAAAACTATGGTGAAGTGTTTTATCTTTGTGAAGAGCTATTATCTTTTCAATAATTTAGAAATTACTCGTAGCTTTCAGTTCCTACACTAGACGGGGAGAGGTCTTTCATTATGACCTGGAGTAATAAATGTTTATTATGGAAATAAGTTATAATAACACGACTAAATCCTAAGTCTTATGCTTACTCTGTCTTGATCTTTAGACATCCAAATGATATCTGAACTGTATAACTTTGTTTTTAAAAAACCATTTTGGTTGCTTAATTTTCTAATTTCATTTAACCAAAGCCTGTTGAAAATGCCTTTAATTCATTGTCTCCACTGACAAATCGTTGAAGCAACAAATTAAGTGTCCAATCATGATAAGGGGCTCAAGGGCATTTCCCATAGAAATACAGATCAAGTGTAGTTCTTTGGTGGAGGAGCTCCTTTAGCAGTAATATTATGATATGGGGTGCCTCTTGTGGCTTTCGGAGGTTTGCATGATTTTGTGGGGCCATGAGAGGAAGAATAGAATCTATAGAGGAGTTAGAGAGGTCTAAGGAGGATGTGAGATTCCTAGGCAGATTTCATGTCTCTTTGGACTTTTGGTGCGTAAGCTTTTTTGTGACTATCCTTTACATTTTATTTTGGATGATTGAAACCCCTTCTTATCTTGGTTTGACTCCTTTTGATTGGAGCTTTCCTTTTTGCATGCGTGTTGTATTCTTTTGTTCTCAATGAAAGTTCAGATATTCATTAGAAAAATCAAAATTAAGTGTCCAAGTTTTGAACTGAATCTAGGTGGCTATTAATATGATGGATGAAAAATTGACTGTAAGGACTAAAGCAAACTTTTATGTAAAGTATACAGACTAAACTTGAATATTTAAAAACTAAGGGATCAAAATATAAGATTTGAGAGTTGGATAGAATGGAATTAGGATAAAAGTTCAGACTAGAATGGGATTTAAACCTTAGAAATGATCCAATCTAGTTAACAACTAGCTTTTTTTGTCCTAGGTGATACCCCTTAAAATATTTGACAGCCACTCCATAACGTGCAGGAAACTTCTACAGGATTAGAAGTGCTTTCAGTTATGGTGCTCGGAAGCTAGGGTTCATCCTTTCCCGTCCTGAAGAAAATATAGTGGATGAAGTTTGCAACTTTTTTTTTAATACATTGGATAGGCACGGAGGTGGGCAGCGGCCTGATGTCCAAGATTCTGTTCCAGTGTCTGGAGGCTATGAATCTTGTGCAGCTTTACTCGCATCTGGTACAGAGGCCCAAGAAGAAACCAATAATAGTAATTTAGGCTCTGTGTGTGACAGTGAAACTACTGGAGAATATAGCTGGAGTCGGGAAATATCAACTCATGGGGTAAATGGCAATGATAAGGCATCAGGTAAATATGATCACATTGGCAGTATCATGACTGAATCATCTCGAAGATCGGTCCAAGTGGGACCATTATCAGTTCCTTCAGGTGTTGATAGTCATGCAAATGCTATTGGTGTTTCAGATTATCGTCTCTCTGGGGATGCAAATGATCTTGCTAGTCTGAGAAATGAAGGTGTTACTATTTCTCACGATGCAAGTAAGTCATCCCCTAAAAGTTTTGGGGAGGGCATATTGCCATTAGGTCATCAATCTCATCGTGCTCCTCATCGGTATTGCTCAAGTCCGATCATGGAAAATGGGGAGCTAAAAGATGAACACACAAATAAATCTACTCCAGAGAACTCTGAGTTAATGGAAAAGGACTCATCTTGCCAGCATCTGCAATCACCTACCGTAGCAACAGTGTCTTCTGCACAAGTTAAGCAGGATGAGAACCACGTGACTGATGACGACGACGTGGCAAACAAATCTGAAACAAAACAATGTTCTCCATCTTCAAATTCAATTTCTTTCTCATCTGAAGACTTCTATCCTCGTTCTTGTCGTTATCGGTTCCTGACTAGACCTCCAGAAACTAATGCTTTGTCAGATCTTAATGGTGATTATGAAAGTCATTTCAACAGTTTGCAAATTGGCCGGTGGTACTACGATTATGCCTCGAGTGCACCCCTTTCGCCTATTCCTCCACCTTTGCCTTCGCAATATCCAAGCAAGAATGCATGGGATATAATTCGACACTCAGTGCAGGTAAAGCAGAATCCATTTGCCCAGATAAACAGTAATGGACTTCTTCCAAGAACAGCATTCTATCCCATACGATCACCAATATTAACAGGGGGTGCAACATTGGGTATGGAAGAGATGCCAAAGCCACGAGGAACGGGAACGTACTTTCCCAACATGGTATGCTCGTCATATTAACTTCCAATATGTGCTATTTAAAATTTAAATTGAAATTGGTGGCAAATACTTGAGAACTGCTAATAACGTGTGCATTGTTTGGGTTGTTGAAGATTTGTTTCTTTCTCGTCATTGAGTATTTTTCTCTTTCCAGAACCATTACAGAGACAGACCACCATCAGCCAGGGGAAGGAACCAAGTGCCAGTGAGGTCACCTCGAAACAACGGCCAATCACTGACCCCCTTGGAAACAACTGTGCCTGAGAAAAGTGGTCAAGACTTGCACCAAGTACCAACTGCCAATCATGGTGGTGGTATATTGACTTCCTCTGGATCTCCTGTAAGGAGAGCTAACCATAACGGTAATGTTGCAATGCCTCGGCCAGACAGAGCTGTAGAATTTGGGTCATTTGGGCATCTTCAATTAGAGTCACCCATAGATTGCAGCGGGGAACCTAGTCAAGTACCTGCACTCTTTCAAAACTCCGCAGCAGCTTTGAATGTATCAAGTCCCAAGATGCAGAAAGCCAAACAGACGTCGATCACCGACCAAGATAGGTACGAACACTTCATAATTTTCCAGGTACTTACGAGAGATTTTACATAGGACTTATTAAACTAACTTTGTGTTTTCTTCTGGATATGTAGGCTCTCTGTTCATATGCAATCATACGAGTTAAAAGATGAAGAGGATTTCCCACCCTTATCCAACTGACACGAATGGGAAATGGAGGTTTTATTTATTTGGTTAGTCAGTATGAAACTGAGTAGGAAGAGAACTGTAGTAGTTGCTAACAAACTGAACCAAGCGAGACTCGTCGACAACGGTTTCCTCAATCCTCCCATCTCTGCAATTTAGATGTTCTGTTCTATTTGTAGCTCAAAAATTATTTTGTAAATTCTACCAATTTATTTTGCTTGATAGTTGTGTTTTACACCAAAAAAAAGAGCCTTTTTGTTTCCTTTTCTTTTCCCTAGTAAACTTAGGATGCTTGTAACAATGGTTGCTTCTTTTTTTTTTACCTTCTTTATACCCCCACCCTCCCTCCATGTTTTTGCCTTGCCCTTTCTTCTGCTCCTTGTAGGTTAAACATACAAGCACAGACTATATTGTCGCCTATGTTTGTTGTAAGTTAAAAGGCTTGCTTTTGGAGCCAATCTCTGTACTCTGCCTTAACCATCACCATGCATTAGCAGCAGTGTTAATTGCGCTCTATTTGCCTTGGTTATCTTCTGTTTTTTTGGCCAAATTTGATATGGCTGTGCTGCATTTTGTTCTCATTTTCATGTGAAGGAGGCCTTTTGGGCTTTGTAAATGAAAAGAACTCCTTGGAAAGAGATTTGGGCTGGTTTCTTTTAGATGTTCAATCTAACAAAGAGTTGATACATGAAACCATGGTTCATTTTTGGTTTGTCTTGTATCTTTTATAACAATTTAGTCCTTCTATTGTTTAGTTGGCTCTTTCATCAAAATCTAGATTTAAGGCTTAGAGATGTATTTAGTCCTTTTATTGTTTAGTTGGCTCTTTCATCAAAATCTAGATTTAAGGCTTAGAGATGCATGTCAAGAGCCCTTAAACCATCTGATATGCAAAGCCCTCCCAATTGATTGAAGGAAATATCAACAATTGTATTATGTACAAGCCATTTTACAATCTTAACCTGCAAACAAAACACTCTTAAGACATCAAACATTACATGATGGGGGATACAAAGAGTCATTCCATACAATTTCTATTTTGGAGCCTTCAAATAGCTTATGATGGGAGATACAATTTCTATTTACTTATAAGCACTACTTTCTTGGTAAGTTTCTGAGATAAATTTGGTAAGTTTCTTTACTGTTCCAAGGTTCTAATTCTGTTTGTTAAATGAACATTTCTGTATAATTAGATATGTCTAGAAAATATCTCAACCCATAAATACTCCATTCTCGAGTATCCTATGAAATATCATATCTATTCAACAGATAATCAAATCAATCATTTCTAGTTAATAATGAGCATTAAATTCATAATTAAAAGACAAGAATAAAGACATATTCTTCTTTAATTTTGTTTTTATAGTTAAGATGTAACATTCTAAGGCTCCACATAAATCTTTATATTAATCGGTGTTATCAAATTTTAAAATAAACTAATTTGGCCTCGTATGAAAAAGGAATGAAATGAGTGCTTTTAAATAAAAATTTGGAAAGCAAACTATAATAATTTTTCTTAAAGCATTTTATTCCTCCACCAAATATTTTTTTAACTATAAAATAAAAAACTATGGTGTAATATTAAAATAAGATCTTTTTTTCATTCTAAATGCGATCGATAGCAAAATACCTCATTAATTTACTCTACTTAAAGTAGATTTAGTCGATAAAGGAAGAATCAACGTTGGAAGCGAGATTCACCGGTAAAGATTCTAGTATTATTCTTCTCATTATTTCTAGTGGGACGTTTTTTGTTTGTGAAATTTAGATCTTACTTTAAAGTAAATGCTATAGGTTTTGAGAAATTTCCTTCGGTATAAGATGTAAATTTGGCAAAAATAACGATCGTATTAACAAGAATCTTTCTGTCAATTTTTTTGACTTTGATGCAATATCAGGGAATCTACAAAAAAGTGATGATGATCCGGAGTGATTTTAAAAATGATAATAACTTCAAATGATCCGGTGTCTCTTGCGAGGACTTTGCAATTGTATATATTTCCTGCTTCAATGGAGGCAACATGGCGTTGAGTTATGATATGCAATTGTATATGCTATATTATGTCATGTTATGTTATGATAAACTATGTCATGTATAAAAGTTATGTTATGATAAGTTATGTTATGATGTGATCATGTCATAGTGTATAAAATTGTTATGAAATGATAATCATGAAAGCTATGCTATGTATGAAAGAATGTATAGGAGTTATGTACGCATATAATTCACATACTTGTTATGTTATAGAGGTTTGTCTTGCATCATAAATTATGTCATGATTATAAGCTATGGGGACCTCATGCATATTTGTGTGTCATGTGCATCAGGATACTTCCCTATTATGATAAGTACGAACACGTACATTTTTGTTATGATTTACGACATTTATGTTCGTCATGATGTTATGCAGGTCATTTTCCTCCGTGATGTTCGGCAAGAGTCTGTTAGCGAGTGCTAGCCCGACGAACTAGGCCCAGAGGGCGTGTGAACTCTCCTGGTGGGCCCATGCTTGCACGCTTGAGTCATGTATAAAGACATACTACACATCCAACCTTGCCTAAATTAGAAAGCTGCTTAAGATCCTGGTGGTCCCATGCTTGCACGCTTGAGTCATGTGCGAGCTCTCCTAGTTTTATTTAAATTTCACATTATTTATTTAAAACTTTTATTATGAATGTTTTAACTCCATAACATTACTTTTGAAATATTTTAAATGAACGTTTCCACACTCAATTGTCATGTCATGCATGTAATGACGACCTTATTTTCAATAGAAAAATCAGATCGTTATAAATATTATACTATATTTTTTAATCGAGTGTCACATACGATTTCTTTGAAAAGGGTGTGATACCACTATCTACAAAACCGAACCCGAACGTAGAAGGATAAGGCTAATCTTATCTTTACACTAATCCAAACTCCTCATAAAAGTTCAAATGCTTTTCATAGTCCATATATTATATGAAACTTTAATTTGAAGAAAATGACAAAAAGTATTATTTAATAATACAAAAAAATATATATTATTACTTAACAAAGCGGCGTCGTATTCAACAGGTTATGGCCCAAAATATTAATTTCGTCCTTTCCACGTCGTTTAAATAAATAAATAAATTTGAGGCATGGGGAATTTTGTAATAATAGAGAAATTCAGGGATGTAATTTAATTAAAAATAAATAAAGCAAAAGGACAAAAGAGCAAATAAAAATAAAATTATTACCAAAAGGGCAGCCGTGCACAGCGACGGCTCTAGAGATTTTCCGAAAGATTCTTGTGTCCCCCTCACCCACACGTGCTATCGTCACCAATCAATTCTTGTCGCACCGTCATTGGTCGGTCACCGAATTCCTTCTCCACCTCATATTTTTATTTTCGCTATTTACGTGCATCCCTTTAATATGGCTTATTCTTCGTCTTTATATATTATTGTTTTGTCCACAAACAAAAGGGAATCATGATTTATATATTGGTAATTTGGATGTATTAGGAGGAGAAAATAACTTTCTTTTCTTTTCCGTTTTACCGTTAATCAATTAGGGTTCGGTACTTCATCTATATCTCGTGTCGTATCAGTGCCTTGTCGATTAGGGTTTTTTCTTCTTTCATTTTAGTGTATCTCTCGCTCAGGGTCGGAGATCGATTCTACATCAAGCTATTTGAAATACTAATCTGGTCCTCTTTCCTAGTCGGTATGCAACTTCTTCCCTGATTTGTGAACAATTTTCTCGTTAGACTTAGAAGAAATATTAACCTAAATATGTTACGAGCTCGGAAAATGATTTTTTATTTTTGTTTTTTAAAGTTCTTCTACGAAAAGTTACAATCTTGAAAATGAAAAATAAAATTAATCATTTACAACTTAGAATATCATCATTACTTTTTTGACAAATTTAATCAATAGAAGAAGCATACTCAAATAATCAACTTACTAATGATTATTTAATTGAAAATAACATTTTTAATTAAATATTTGAATTAATTTTAGAGTAAATTATAGAAAATATTCTTTGCAATATTATCTCTAACCCGTAAAAATTTCAACAATATCTTGATCTCTTAAAAACGTTAAAAATATTTTTATTATAAAGTTTTGAATGAAAAATGTTACCGTCTGGTTTTCATAAAATTGGGTGATTGTGTTCATGATAATTAAGTGAACTAGAATATAAATCATGTGCCAACATTTTGACGTTCTTACACTAATATTAAGGTTTGACTCGTACACTTACGATATTGCATTGAATAATTTTATATAGATAATGCAATATTATGTACTAGCCTGAGTATCTAACATTTTTAGGTTGGCCGTTTTTTTTTTTGTTGTTTGAAAGTTACACCGGGGAGTATTGGCTATGGATTTTAAGTTAGAGCTTATTTGGCCAAATTGTTACTACAACCTAAGAGGCAACTTGGTCAACCAACGGGTCGAGTTTGACCCATTCTTCAACTCGTTAGTAGAGCTTGCTAGATTTCCAACGAGTCGCTAGAAATCTTGCGATCTCAATCACCCATCCACTTTGTTCTTATAGCTCTCTCGAACACCTTGTGCACCATTGTGTGGTTGTCTTAGATCATCGTTGTTCATGTGGACCCGCCTATGAATCAACTAGCAATTCTTCAATTTGACCCTCGATTCCTTAATTTTTTGTGAAAATTTTTCCTCAAGTTCACTAAGCCTTGGTGGCAGCACCATTAATCGGTAGGCGTAACGTAATCGTCATCATGTCTCAGCTCCTACCATTAAAACACTTTCTTGTTTGATGATAGAAAGAGGCAATAAATAGGGGAAGACTAAAACCATGGCTAGCTAATAGGGGGAGGAGCTTAAGCACATTCTAAAACCAATCATTCCCTAGTCTCGTCTATATCCTATTGCTATTATATCTGGGATTGAGTCTGACTGGGGAGAAGGACATCGAGATTGGAATTCTGAAAAAATCAGTCTATGGCCCCAGGGCGATGAAGACGATTGAGAATGGAAAAAGGATCGGAACACTAAAGACGAGGTGTCAACGGGGGCTGCTCAAGAAGCGCTGCCAGAAGCACCAGCACCGACGAAAGTTCCGCATCGTGAGGAATCCGTATAAATAGACTGTTTGGTTTAGTGTTCGTATTGAACTCTAGTGTTTATGCCATAGTGAATCATTGTGAAACGCTAGAGAAGAAAGGGAGGAGAATGTCTTGGGAACGCTAGTCTATGCGAGGTTGAAGATCAATCCACCTTGGTTTAGTTTGGTTCAGTGGGTGTCTCAACCCATTTCAACCGTTAACAATTAGGTCGGTTGGGATCTTATTTTTCTTATAAAATAGAGACGTCACTATATGCATAATATGCCTAACATATGCGGAAATTCATTTAGAACAATCACATGTAAGTGTTGCCATGGACTTAAACGTTTGTAAAATTCATTTAAAATAAAGGTATAATGATATTGACCATAATAGCGAAAATCAAAATAACAATAATTTTGAGAGGAATGAAAACACCATGATCTAGCCTAAAGGCTACAACGTTAAATGTAAAGGTGACTACCCTAATTTCATTCTCATGGTCTCTATAACGACACTGTCATATATATAAGGGTGACTTGCCTTTATCTAAAAAAGAAGTAACACGTGGCTTGAGTTTTTAAGGGAATACTCAATAAGTAGCCTCACTATTAGGGCCGAGAATTCCAATTACATGCATCATAGAGGGATCTTATTTTTTTATAAAGCATCATGACCTTGAACTCTACCTTTCAGTTTGGGCGAAATTAGGTGTGTATTAGATCTCTACTCATGGCCCACACGCATATGGATCCATCAATCGGGCTCGTATACGTACTCCATAGGCCTAGCGTTCAGATAGCGCACATTCACGCTACCAAAGTTACGGAGGAAAAGGAGCCTACATAATATCATGGCGTACATAAATATCATAATGTATGTGTTCGTACTAATCACAACAAGGAATATCTCGATGCACGTGATACACACAATGCATAAGACCTCATAGTATCAAATTATGATATATATTTATGATGCAAGTCATACCTCCATTCTTTTCATGACATAGCATTCCTATGAGACATGCATACGTATACTAAACATAAATATATGAGACATGCCTCCTATACTGAATATATCTATCATGATTAACATATATGGTTTATCAATATTTCATAGGAATAGGGGGAACATGCTGACATCAAACGTACGTGACATATGGATGTTCAAGCAGCATACAACATTGATATCACAATGTAATTTTATAACATATCATAATCATATCACATCATAATATAACTTACATCATAGCATAAACAACATACATCATACAATCATAACATATGACACATGTACGGGTCACAAGACAACATACAAATCATCCATTCAAGCTGATGGACGTCCATTAGTAGAACCATTTACTTGGTTAGTCTAAGCCGAAGTCACTACTCCTTAAAATTTAATTCTACCTAATGAATCCCACAATTATAATTTAGAATTCTACTATAGAAATTGACGAATCTAATTAAATAAAACAATAAACTTAGCTCCAGATAATTTAAATTGGCTAAACGTAGTCATATTGACCTCAAACGCTTTTGAAAATATCATAACGACTCCCGAAAGTAAAATATGGTAGAAAAAGATTCGAACGTATCAGACCTAAACTGGATCAGCCGAGAAGCCAAGCTGGAGCCGTCAGAATATGGATTCTCTAACCAGCTCTGAGTAGTTAAAGTAAGATGAAATTGAGCAATCGTTGTGACTCAATAAGTCAAGGGATTTCTCTAAAAATAAAAATGTTAATGAATGTTTTTCTCAAAGACATCATAGGAAAACTATTACTACCACCCTAAAACCAACGAGGGTCATGGGCTAGCTAGCTTAGAGACATGGTCCAAGGACATGCACGAGTTCGTATGTGTGGGTTCCATGCAGATAAGTGACTCCTCACCACAATTCTAACATTTTATTCATATCATTCTTTTATTCGTTTCAACCTTCAAAACTCAAATATCAAATGGGTCCATTCAAACATAAATGTTTATCTATAATAGCTATGGTAGAGTAAAAAAGTCGACACCAGGGTAAGCTAAAACGGTAGGTTGAAAAACGATAGTATTAATGAAATGGACAACTCGAGCTATACAAGACAAAGAACTGCTCGCTTTCTCTCGACCACAAGTGATTTAATTATGTCGTGATTGACATTCCTACGGTCTCGTAAGGGCCTCCTATGAGTAGGGTAGGACAAGATACGAGCAAAAAAAAAAAGGTGGTGTTGTTTGAGGAGGGTATGGAGCAAACAGAGAAATCATAATAAAGAAAAACAAAAGCTTAGGGATACTGTTGGAAAATACTGTTTCGATGATATTAATAATTCATGTTTTTTTGGACATGTATGGTTCCAAATTCCAACACAAACATACTTGAAAGGACCAAAGATTTGTGTGCAGCTCCAATTATTGAGCTTTTTCATGGCTTTTAAAGTAAACCAATTAAAAAAAATTAAAGAAAATTAGGGCAAAAAACTATATATATATATATAGTTAGTTGAAATGATTGATTTGATTTGGATGATTTAATTTTCATGACTAGAAATATAAGCTATAATAATAATAAAGATGGTTCTCTTTGTAGTTTATTATTATTTTGTAGCATCGTTTCATTTTTGTTATGATATGGAAAAAGTTTTGAGAAAAATTATATATTTAACTAATTGTAACGGTTAGATCCACATCGGTTGGAGAGAGTGACAAATCATTCCTCATAAGGGTGTGGAAACATCTCTTCAACAGACGCGTTTTAAAATCGTGAGGCTAACGACGATACGTAATGGAGTAAGCGGATCATATATGCTAGTAGTGGGTTTGGGTTGTTACAAATGATATTAGAGCCAGACACCGGGGCGGTGTGCCAGCGAGGACTCTGGGCTCCCAAGGGGTGGATTGTGAGATCCCACATCGATTGGGGAGGGGAACAAAGCATTCCTTATAAGGGTGTAGAAACCTCTCCCTAACAGACGCGGTTTAAAACTGTGAGGCTGATAGCAATACGTAACAGGTCAAAGTTTTACAGTAACACCTGAATAATGAAGAGATACATAAATTAGCCGAGACAACATGTGAATGAGAGTGAACTTAAGGATATGATTCTTGAGAAAAGGCTTATAAGAATTGAAGTTATTGTCCACTTTTTTAGGGTTCAATCGTAGAAACTCTAAAGTTAAGCGTATTTTTTAATGGAGCAATTCTATGTTTCTTGACCTGGTGAAAATTTTTATAGGAAACATGTGTCGAAAGAAAACTTGTTAGTATGTGGAGAAAGATTTCATTATAAGAAGTGAAGAGTAAATAACGTAGTTTTGTCGCATGGGATATAGGAGAATGTCGAGGCCATATGAGCTAGAAATAAGTAACGTAACTATGTCACAAGGGATCTCGAAAATCTTAGGATCATCACGTGCCGAATTCAGATTAAAAATCCTCAACACGAGACGCTATACTAATTCAAAATTGAAAACAAATTTTAATTGTTTTTGAATGTTAAAGAGGAAGGAGAATCCAGAAATATCGGGTTGGAAGGAAACCCGGAATCCACGGGTCGGGTCTTTTTTTGTACTTGGTTTTGACCCTCGCCGACACCCCAATATCCTCCACTTATATTCCGCCACGTGGAATATACGAATACTACATAATCTGACGTGGCGGTATAGGGTTCACCAGAGAAAGTCAAATGTGTTGTTTCCATCAAATGGATAATGGATGCACATGCATGTACCCACTTACCAATTTTCAATATCTTTTTAAAATATATTCTTATTTATAATATATATATATATATATATATATATATATATGTAATTAAGTTCAATTAATAAAAAGTATTTTTAAGCTTTAAAATCTTTTCTAAAACTCAAACTTTCATTAATACTTTTTTTTAAAATTTTAAAAATATCGTATGAACAAAAATAACATTTATATCCTTAAATTTTTAGAATTTTTTTACTGTAATATGAACAATTTGAGAGTGAAAATTTATTAACGAATAACATCTAAAATTAACGATAATAGTATTTTTTAATTAATTAATTAATTAATATTATTATTATTATATTGAAATGAATATTTGAAGGAGATAAGTGAAGAACAAAATCTGACAAAGGAAGATTTTATAAATAAATAAGGGGAAAGCAACAAGTGATTGATGGATTTGAATGTGTTACCAACACAAAGCTTCATATTTATGGATGTTTATTTATTTATTTATTTATTAAAAGCTTTACAAAAATGGTGGCTAGAAGCATAGATTTGGACATTAGGGTGAATTCTTTTTTTTATTACTTTTAAATATTTTATGTCATTGATAAGTTGTGTCGAGTTACGTCGTGATGGAGTAATTGTGTGTGGATTGATGGGACATAAATATGATTTATCATATGTCGTTGTCGTGTTAAAAGTAGTTTCAATGTTCATCCATATGGGTAAATTTGTGACATATTCAAGTTGCTAGGATGACGTAAGGTTGGAGGATCGAGGAAAGGAGATGAGAGGCCTAGTCTGCGTGGTTTGTATGATCTCGGTTCGACCCCATTTAGTTAACAAGGAGAAAATTCTCCCCGCTCCCTCTCTCATTCCCTATTTAAACGAGAATTCTCCATCTAGTTCGAGGCGAATCTCCAGGGGTCTCGATCATGGTAGGTTAATGGACATCTCGACCATCCGTCTATGTACTAAAAGAGTTTGATTCAATATCTGCGAATAATATCAACTTTAATCATAATTTTATCGAAGTTAACATGAACATGGCTCAACGAGTTTAAAATAATATTAAAAAAGAAAAGCAAAGATTATGACTTTCGAGGTTTAAGTCTTCTATAATAAATGAGAATAAAACCGAAACATAGTTGAAGAACTTAAAAAGAGAATCATACAAAAATGGTAGGTTTTATCGAAGATATTCACATTCAAACAAAAACCACTCTCAATAAACAAATTACCTAATTCAATACAATCACTTTATGAATAAACCAATTTTCGAGACGTTTGGTTCATGAATTTGAAACGTATGAAATTGTGTAGTTTAAGCTCGAGAAGTCTAGATTTGCACCGTATGCTTTTCGTTTATACAAATAAATGATAATTTGTAAATAAGTTGTAGTCTAGACTTACTATTCGAAAAAGTCGAGCTAAAACCAAACATTATCTCATTAGACCTAAACTCGGGAGAAAAACGAGAATAGAGGAAGCTAGAGAGAGAGCTTAAAGAACGAGCAAATGAGACGATTTCAAATCCATTTTAGTTACTAAATTAATTATTTACCATTTTTGTCGAGAATATGTCTCACTAAAACATATGAAGCGGACCCACTTATATTATACACCTCAAAATTGCCAATTTTATAACTTTCCAACAAAAATACAACTTTAATAAACGGGTAGAAATGTGTTGTAAATATGTTTCAAAGACAGATTGTAAAACACGTCTTTGTGAGTGTTGTAGAAAGCTTTTCGACTTTTTACAAATACTAAAATTTTAACGTTTTGCCTGATAATATGTCTTAACTAATTGAATTATAGATTTATTTGTTAATATCCTCGTAAAATGTTGAAGTTCGAGAGGGAATTAAAATAAGGTGAATAGAGTCGTCATCTTGTCTTTAAGGATGTCTTTTTCTTCATTCTTTTTTTTTTTCGTCATATACTCTAAATTAATTAATGAAATTCTATTGAGCATAATTTAGCCCATGTCCATAGTGGTAGTGTTTTGAAAAATTAGAGCACCACCCTTTAGTTCTCCTCTCCAACCGAGGTGGGATATCACAATCCACCCCTCTTCAGGGCCCAGCGTCCTCGCTTGCACTCATTCCTTTCTCCAATCGATGTGGGAACCCCACCAAATCCACCCTCTTTGGGGCCCAGCGTCCTTGCTGGCACACCGCCTCGGTCTACCCCCTTTGGGGAACATCCTCCTTGCTGGCACATCGCCCGGTGTTTGGCTATGATACCATTTTGTAACGGCCCAGGCCCACCGCTAGCAGATATTGTCTTCTTTAGGCTTCCCTCAAGGTTTTTAAAACGCGTCTGCTAGGGAGAGGTTTCCACGCCCTTATAAAGGGTGTTTCGTTCTCCTCCCGAACCGATGTGGGATATCACATATAGAGTTTGAGGAAAACTTATGAACCAACCCAACCGATAAAATTTTCATTTATTTGAATCCGACCTAACTCAAATAACTTTATAACCGAACCCAACCTGGGTTGGGTTGACCAAATTTTTCGAGTCATCTAATTTTTTGGACACCCTAATTCATCTAAAATATTATTCTTTATTGAGTTTAGCTATATACAACCGTGTAGATTCAAACCTCTAACACTAACTAGAGAAAAAAACATGTAATCAAGAAGTCAAATAATCGAACATCAACCCATCTCGAAAGGGTATAAATGGTATAAATTTTAACCGCCAATCTTTTTGCCTCCTCAACCAAAAAAACACATTTTTTTTTCAATTTCCAATAAAAAATGTATATATATATATATAATCAAATAGTAAAGTATAGGTGAAACAAGAGAAAAATAGTAATATCATAGATTCATAACACTAAAAGATTAAACTAAAAGTTTTATTAAAATTTGTTTTGAATTGGATTGAAGAACTGTACAAGAAATTGAGATGGGTTTTGGAATTTGAGTTTGAAAAATTCAAACAGCGTTCGTAAGATCAAACCAGATCTGCTTGAAAACTTTGATTATAAGATCGTGATATTCATCGGCGTTCAAGCAGAGATAACATGCAAGAAGATCTTCCAAATCCTTCGAACCTCTAATGTTGTTCTCCACGATCATCTCCACCATTGATTCTCTGAAGTCCTTTTGTGGATCGTATGATGATTTCATCACCGCCATGCTGTCGGAGAGGCTCCGCCGTGACGACGTGCTTTTCCGGCTGCCGATTTTCCGGTGTCCGATTTTGGGGGAGTGAATTCGGAGCCGTACGCCGGGGGAATTCGCTGCAAATTTCTTTGTTGGACTTGCTGCCGTTGTCGCTCCCGGCGTCGTCCTCTGTTTTGTGTGTTTCTTTTTCTGCTTTGTAATGATCGGCGGGAGGTCCAGTTCCGACAGGGAATCGAAGGAGCCGACGACGACATTGTCGGGATATTTCGACGACACGTCGATTACGATGTCGTGGTCGAAGGATTGGGATTTGGCGGCGGAGATTTTGTCGGTTTGGAATTTGGGTTTGGGTACAGGGGAAATGTCGGAGGGTGACGAGGAGAATTCCGGCGGAGAATTTGATTTGGTTGAGATGGACTCCGTCGTAGTGCGGCAGCTGCAGCCGACGGAGGACGAGCTGACGACTTTCCCCGCCGAAAATCGGGAACTAGTTCGTCTTCTTCCGGGGTTCTGCTGTTTTGATGACTTTCTCAGCGGTGGAGGCACCGGTAGCAGCGGCGGCGACGGCGGAGGGGAATTAATGCCTAACCCATCGTTGGATTCGAGCTCTCTAGTGAAATAGTAAGATTTTCTCGAACGAGACTGCGGCGGCGGTGGCGGTGACGGCGGGGGCATTTGCGGCGGTTTCTGTTTTGACGGCGGCGGTGGCTGCCGGTGCTTTTTCTTAGAATCTAAAGATGATTGGTTGTTCGAAGATTTTCCTCTGCCGCCGCCGCCCATTTCTCGTAGCTTGTATAACCAGGCGTTCGGAATGATATCCGATAACTGGAACTTGTGATTTCTCATCGGAAAAGTTTCTCTCTCTAAAAAGTCTCTGTTTTTCTCTCTCTTCCTCTCTGTTTCTGTGTGTTACAGAGCCGCCGGTGGGAGAGATAAAAAGGAGTGGCGATTTAGAATTGTGGGGAGGAAAGAGTGGGGCCCACTGGAGAAGAAAAAGTGGGTATAAAGGCAAAACGGTGGGGTCCGCGTGGTGATTTTCTTTTATTAATATTATAATTGTTTTGTTTTATATTAATATATTTTGGTTTTAATTATAAAATGAGAAGAGAGAAAAAAAGTGAATCACTTTTTTGGGTTAAATTACAAAATTGGAAAATTGAATTTATTTTTTTTTGTTTTTAAAAATTATGCTTTAAATTTTTTTGTTAATTTATTTTTTTTACCTAAGTTCAAAAAAATTAAACAAAAAATTTAAAACTAAAAATAATTTTTTATTTCTAAAATCTAACTAAAAATTCAAATATTTTCTACCAAATGGGAAAGAAAAACAACGAAAAGGATTTACTAATAATTATCAAATAATTTAAGATAACTAAAAATATATATATTATTATCATCATAATTCAACCGTAAGTGAAGTGAGATATTAAATTTTTTTTTATAGTAATTAGGGATTCAAAAAAAACTAGATGACCCGAAAAACCTAATCAACCCAACTCGTAATGTTTGGGTTGAGTTATGACTTATTTAGATTGGGTTAGGTTTAAATAAATAAAAACTTTATACATTGTGTTGGTTCATGAGTTACTCTAAATCTATATCGGGTTAAATTGAATCCATTCGAATTTTATTTTTAATTTTAAAATATAATTAATTATTATAAAACAATTATATATACATATATTTTTTGTTTTATTTAATTTTATAGTTATTTATTTCCTTTCTTATTTAATTTTATCTATGGAAAGGTAATTTTTAAAATATTATTGAATTTGAATCGTAAATTTAATTAAATGTTTGAAAATAAATAAAAGTATATTTTATTTTTATCACAAATAAATTTTTGAATAAATAATTCGTACAACAAATGAATTCGATTAATCTTTTAATATTATTTTGTCATAATTTTTTACCTTTTTAAATATTTATATTTTTAAAAAGTTTAGGTAAAAGATATATATATGTTGGTAGTAGGGTTTCCACCTTCCTTTTGGCCGTTTATTTCTCTTTCAAGGACCCTTCTACGTGGCTCACATGCCATAAACGCCCCCATACACCAAATAAATAAGTTTTTTTAAAATATATATATATATTTGTTTTCAATAATTATAATTAATTATTTATAATCAAATAATTTATTTTTATTTGTTGAAATTAATTTTAATTAGTTCATTAAATAATCTACCAAAGTAATATCTTTAGGATTAATTTCATAGAACAAGCATAAACATCCATTATTAAATCAACTATTTTGATATTCATTAATTATTAATTAATTAATATATATTTAATTAATTAACAGGATAATCATTATAATTAATTATTAATTATTTATAATATTTATAAAATGTAATGTCTAGGACCTATTATAAAGGAGAAAAATGTTGACATAATATAAATGTTTATTTTGTCTATATTTAGCTGCCATTTGATATGATGATATTTAATTTCGAAATATAATATGTATAATTAAATCTATTATTATGCTAATTATTTATAATTAAAATTTTATATAATTGTATGAAATTCATTTATTTAAGGATAAGTATTAGGATGGATGGTTAAATATACTCGTAATCCTAAAATTTAAGGTATATTATTCCTAATGTTTATTATTTAATAGAATTTAAATTCACTACGTACAAAAATTATTGAAAGTAATTATGGAGACAAACAAAATATTATTAATTTATATTAAATTCTTATTGATTTTCTGGTATTTTGTTTCTTTACATTATGACACCCGAGTAAAATAGAGGTACATGAATGAATCGAGACCACATTTGGATGAGTGCAATCATGAAGATAGGATAACTAAAAAATGCTTAAAAAATTGAAAATCACGACCTATATCAATAATGTGCGCCTTTCTTTTCGATGGCTTAACCATAGGAACTCCGTGGTTATTAAGCTTAGTTTACTTGCTTAGAGTAATTCTATGTTGAGTGACTTCCTGAGAATTTTACTATGATACATGTGAGTGAGACAAAATATGTTGGAATGACTCGTGTTGGTCGGGATAGTTTTCACAGTGAAGAGTAAGTAACACAACCATATTGTAGGAGAATGTCGGGGTCATTAGGTACCGAATCTGGATTCCAAATTCTGATGCTGGGTATGGGTCATTATATCATATTTCCATACATCTCATTCTTATGTATCTAAAAGAAAATCTCTAACCAAACGACCATTTAGAAATCTATTAAACACGAAATTGAAATTGTAAATAATATAGTGATAAAATAAACAAAAACTTTAAATTCAAAGACACAATTTGTAATTTAATCTAATATTTATTGTGTATATATCTTGTCTCTATAGTTTATAGATATATATGGTCGGGTATAGGATACCGATTATTATTATTTTTTAATTATTAAAGTAAAAAAAATGTGAAGATTAATTTTTTTTGCAATTTTAGTAGCTTGTTAGTATAATAAATTAGTGACAATGAATTAATTTAATTATAATTATTTTTTAAAAAATTAAATTAATTAACATAAATTTAACCTAAATTAAAACCTAAGAGATTTGGACCAAACAAATGAGAATGAAATCTCAACAATTTTGGAAACGTCCCAAATTCATGTCCAATTAAACGAGCTAAAAAAACGTTGCATTTTTTACTCTTGACTAAGTCCCTCTCACGCCCGTGAAAGCATGAAGACCCACCGATCAAGTCTTGAAATCGAAAATCAAGAAACTACTTATCTATTTACTGTATATGTGAGTGAGTGTATTATATCTCGTAAGATTACGTTTCCAGTTCCCTATCTAATCAAGTATCTAAAATAGTAGGCATATTGAATCAGTTAAAAAAGTCATTCTCACCGATGCAAATCAAAGAACAAGTTCTAACGGGTAGAAGTTTATAACTCCGTCTGACTTAAGATTAAGTCGCATATGATCATTTTGTGAAATATTAATCTTCTCAATTAATAGATTCATTGTATAGGATACTCCCACTCACATACTATACACGAACGATTTAAGTTTTGAGTTGTTTGGCTGAATAACCTTTGTTTCACCCGAACTAAACACATTTTGATGACCTAGCAACAAATATAGGAAAATCAAACTCACATTCTCTCCAAAACCCTAATTTTCTTTCCTTTTCTCACCCATTTTCCCATCTCCCAAACAAGAACATGTTTTTCTTTAATAAATTGTAAAACAAAAAGACAAGAAATGTCTTGATGAGTTTGTCCCTATTCCCAAGGTCCAGCCCATACTTGAGTAACGCCTCCATATATACCTAAACAAACCAACGGCAAGACAAAATCTAATATGAACAACAACAAGAAAAAAAAAAAACATTCTCATGATCTTATCTTTTCGGAGAAGAATGAACCGTGAAAAATAGTTCAATTAGTTAGTGCATTTACTTTCGGTTCAAAGATTAGAAACTCATCATGCCATTTTGTATGTGCATTTTGTCCGTTCGTTCGTCCTGTACTTGCATGCTTAACTTTCTTAGCCAACATCTCCGTTTCCCTCGAACCAAGAAGCCCTGCTTATCCATATCCAACAATCATACCGTTTTTCGGCTGAAAGACTGTGTAACGGAACATCCTTTATAAGGGTGTGGAAACCTCTCCCTAGTAGACGCGTAATGGGGAAGCCCAAAAACCTTGAGGGGAAGCCCGAGGGAAAACCCAAAGAGGACAATATCTGGATGAAAACCGATTCTGTTGTGTAACTCTGAAAGACGCATTTAAATCCTTGAGGGGAAGCCGAAAAAGAAAGCCCAAAGAAGACAATATCTGTTAGCGGTGGACTTGGGCTGTTACAGACTGACTTTTTCAATAAAATTCGTTCATAAGTTAGGAAAGACTTCGACTGCTTACAAGAACGATTACGCGACACGTCTTCTCTCTTTGCAAACACGTAAAGTCGGGTAAGTGGATCGAAGAGAAGAGGTACAATAAAGGGTTTGTAAAGGTAGGGCATTGGGATTGAGTTGAAGATAGAAAATCTAAGTTAGAAAGGATAGGGTTTTGGCAGAGAAGAGTTTAATTGGGTTGGAAAAGACATTCTTTGTTACCCTTAAAACCAAGTATTTGCCCCACAATTTGCAGGACACAGTGCCTTACAGACGTCCCACAACCTCTGGTCCCAAACAAGTTTAGGGTAGTGAGTGCCTTAGCGTGTTCATCTTTCTCACCTCCTATTCCCTCAATTCACATATGGAATAAATGGCTTAATTTTGTGTAATGTTTTGCATTGTCCTCTTCCTCCTACCATATCATAAATGATGTCTTATTTAAGGCTTCAATAAGAATACGATAAGAACTTGAATGTCGGCTCCGTTCGTACCCTAACACAATAATTGTATCGTTACTAGCAGCCTCTTTAGCTTTAGCCGTAAAGCATGATGGTCGACTTGCTATAAAGTAGCTTATTCACCTCGAGTTTTAAGATATTAGTATCGTCTATTGATAGACAAATCTTTTCTAAAGTACAACTCCCTCACTACGAAAGTAGTTTCTTTGATTTGAATTTCGTACTATAAATCTTGTTGGTTTCATCTAAGAGATTTGTGAATGCATTATTTAGTGTGAGATCTCACTTCGATTAGAGAGGGAATGACCCATTTCTTATAAGGGTGTGAAAACTTCTCTCTAGCAAATGCATTTTAAAACCTTGAGGGAAGCCTAGAAAGAAAAGTCCAAAAAGAACAATATTTGTTAGTGCTAGGTTTGAGTTGTTACAAATGGTATAGAGCCAGTCACGGGACAGTGAGCGAGCGAGGACGCTAAGCCCCAAATGGGGGTGGATTGTGAGACATCGACATCGGGCGGTGTGCCAGCAAAGACGATGGGCGTCTAAGGGGGATGGATTGTGAGACATCGGTTAGAGAGAGCATTCCTTATAAGGGTGTGAAAACTTCTTCTTACCAGACATGTTTTAAAACCTTGAGGTGAAGTCAATATCAATCTCTGAGCTGTTACAACTATTTTTTTTTTTTTTTTTTTTTTGGCCATTTTAACAATTTATTTTTTAAAAGTATTGAAATATGCATGCAAATTTTAAAAAGAAAAAAAAGAAAAAAGACATGTCGAAAACAAAGTAAAATTATTACACCTACATGAGCTAGTTGTGTTGGGTGTTGCTTTCCTAGAACATAAGATGGTCCAAGTGCTTTAAAGTAAGAAGCCCATCAACCATCATAATACAACCAACAACAAGACCATAGTTTTGTTGTGTTTGGACCATTATGGGCCATTAAATAGCTCTTATCCCCTTCCCATCAAATTAAATATCCAAATTCTTAACATCGATCCCCGTTTTTCGCATCTGATGACTCTGACATTTTTCTACGACATGATCACATTACAAACCGACATCGCTCATTTCAACATGTTTTGTCCTATGACATGGTTCAAGTGCTTCAATGTTTGGTTTGATGATTCCTAGATTTAAATTATCAAACACATTGTTGCATAATCTTTTTGTTGTTCGATGATGTTCTTCATAGATAAAGATCGGATTTTGAGAAGGTGCAACGGGTGTCTGCACAAAACTTTATGGTGCATGTCTTTGTTGTTTTCCTATTTGTGGTGGGTCAGCAATATGTGGATCCATTAGGGTTTCCTACAAAACTTTCTTGTACACATTCACTCTACTTGTTCTTACTTTTTCCTCGTTTGCTCGTTAAGACATTGATGAAAAGTTTTCCTCATCTCGAGATCAAAATTAAAAGGATAAACCCCTTTGCACATGCACATCTACAAAAAATGCGTCGAGAGATACACTTGTTCTAACGATAGGATTTCTCATGAGTTCTTTATTGCTATTAGCATGCATGTTATAACGTTCCTAGGCGGTCAGTCTAAGAACTCTGGTTGTTACTGTGCTAAAATCTTTTGGGTAGAAGCTTCCGTTCTAATGCAAGTGTATGCCAACAAGTAATAAAATGGAAGTATTTGATGTATTGAATCTTCTCGAGAGTTACAACCTAGGTAGGTAATGAGTAAACATAACCGTTGGAATGGTTGTTGATCGATGAAATGAGAAATGAGATATAAGAATGAGAAAGAAGGGTTACGTTTTAAATGTTCCCGAGATATTTGCTAAAACCACCTGGTCTAAATGGTGGTGAAAATTCTCTATTTATAATTATTTACGTAATCAGATAAATTACAAAGAGGATACAAGATATTTGTATATAATAAAAGGTCAAATATGATACTCATGATAAACAGTAAGAAAGTAAAATATCATCAATCATACAACAACTCGACTTGCTATTTTGCATAGTGAATTGCATTAACACCTATTTAATTTATTAGACACCCAAAAAAACTCTCATAAATGAACGTTACCATTATAGAAGCTAATAAATGGATACATAAGATCATCCATAAACAAGACGGTATAATTGAGCATCACAAAAGTCGTTTATTTGGCCAATCATTGGCATCTTAGAAATCTAAAAGACAACTAGTTGAAAGTTGAATGTCGTGGGATGGCACTATCAATTTTTGAAATCATTGTCAACTTCTATATTATTTCCCTACAAAAATGGAAGTTTTAAATATTTACTCTATTTAACTCGAGAGAGATAGGACTCCACGAAAACCCACTTAAAATAAGTGGAATCCATGTGTTGCAGGAAAAGATTTTTACCCGTTAGCTAAATGTACAGAGAGACTGTCCCCTCTGTCTCCATCACCATTATATTGAATTTTTATTTGTGAAATATTATTATATTTATTAGTATTTTTACATTTTTAATAGAAATTATATTAAGAAAATAAAAATCAAAAAAATTTTAATGGGCGAATGAATCTCCACCCACCCCGATCCCAACAAAAATAAGTACAAAAATAAGTGAGAAATTTTATCTGAATTAATATTGAAATAAAAGGACGAAATGGAAATGGGAAAAGACTTTCCCGTCCCATAGACATCTCTATTTACAAAATGAATTGAATTATGTTTTAAGTTAGATTTATTGTATTTACTGTATTGTATAAATGAATGGGTATTTTATGAATTGAACTACATAAGATTACAATTAATGACGTGTTGGTCATTTTCTTCAAGAACAGAAAAAAAAATTATAAAAAAATAAATAAAAGTAAGATACATTAATTTACAAACAAACGTGGGTAAGAATTTGGATGCAACCTTATCTTCTAGCTATGAACAATTGCTCCACTCGATGGACTAACAATGGTGGTGGAATCGCCGACCATTCTCGATGAACTCACCATCGTTAAGTCTCCTCCGCCGACGCCGCCGTTTCTGTCCAAACCCGCCGCCCATCGTCGGAGTATTCTCAACAGCGACGCCGCTTTCCGCCGCCCCCTCATCGTCCCACTCCCCATCATCTCCCAAATGACTCTCTCAATTCCAGCCATCGATGCCAGCTCCGTCACCATGTCGGACCCACCTTGCCGGCACATTGTCACCAGTGCCGCCGCGGCGCTCTCTCGAGCCCTATCGGAGCCCTCTCTCAAAACCGCCCCCAATTTCTTAATCAGATTGAAAGCCGAAGCAATCGCCACAAATCCCCCTTTCCTCACCACCATTTCCAGAATCGTCACCGCCTCCTCCGGCAAACTGTTCATCACATGGCTCACCGTCTCCATAACCCCACCTTCAATTAACCTCCCGACGGTCTCCCGATCACCGGCCAATGTCAGAATCGTCACCAGAGCATCCCTCTTCGAACTAATCGGCCCGTCTTTGGCCAAATCGAGCAATCCCCTTATGACACGTGTCTTCCTTCCTAATCTCCGCCGGTAACTATGGACACTGGATAGGCTGAAGATCGTGGCAGCGGCGTTCCCTTTCGCCTCCCACGTGGCGCCGGACCGGAGCACCTCAATCACTCCAATCAACGCGCCGTCAGTCTCCATAATCAGAGACTTGTTCGCTTCAAGAATAGAGAGGTTAAGCACCGTCGTGACGGCGTTAATTTGCAGAGTCGGGTCGTCGGAGATGAGGTGACGTACAAGCAACGGCAGAGCTCCGGCTTGCGCGATGAATCCACGGCTGCCGGAATCTGTTTTGGCCAAAACACGAAGCTCGTAAACGACGCCGTTCGCGTCGTTTACGGAATCTAATGGCGTCGCGAGTTTGTTAACGAGAAACGACGCCGTCATTCTCATTGCTTCCAAAGCCGCTTTGTTTAACGTAACGCCGTTAATACTCCCCTTGTTACTTTCCGTTACGTCAAACGGAATTCTCTCTTGACGGCACCACATCGCTATCAAATTTTTCAAAGCCCGGTTCGGAATTAAGTCCGTGTGGGCCAAAGTCTGACCTGTCTTTGGACACGTGTTATGCCCAGATTCAATCCAGAGCGTAATGGCCGCACGATCATACGTATGACCTGTTGCCACGACTACAGGATCGTGCATTAAATCCAGACTAATCGGGCACCTGAAATCCGCTGGTAAAGCCAAATCGGAGATCGAATCCTTCCGCTGAAATCCAGATTCCGGCGTCGACGCTCCGTAGAGAACGCATTTCGCGTAACGAACAAATCCGATCAACGCTATCACATCGGATCTCGATTTCTCATCCGTTTGATTCTGTACTTCGTCTTCCAGATTCTCGATTTCCTCTCTGCAACTCGAAGAATCTCGAAGATCAATCCTCGAGAAAATCTCTGACAACTCGGTATAATCCGGAACGATTTCGTCTCTAATCCGATCGATCGTCTTCAAAACTCTGAATCGGAGATCTTCATCTCTCGGATCGACGAAGGCGGAGGATTCGGAGCAATGATTTCTCAAGAGATAGAACAATTCCTCAACGTCTTCCGTTAATCCAGCGTCCTTCACAGGAAAAATATCAAGGAGAGTTGATAAATCCAAGGTGAGTTCATGAAAATTATTAGCAATAGATTCGTTCTGTATAAGTAGCCACATCTTGCTTCCATTAGAACAGTCTTCAATCAAGGTCTTGATTCTCTGCAAAACGATATACATTTCTTCGAGACAGAGCGAGGCAGAGGCCGAAAGAGAAACAATCCGATCGCGGCGGAAATCCTCGAGAATAACCTCGAGCAATCGCGATTTACGAATCATGGAGTTGGAGTAGCGGTTGAGAAGGAAGTGAAGCGGTTTCATGGCGGAGATTTCTTGGCAGAGACAGAGAAGCGAGTCGAGGAGAGTTTGTGCGGAGAAATTTGGGGAGACGAATGCCGCCGCCGACGGCCGGCGCTTCCTTGGTGGAAAAGAATGAGGAGAAACCGCCATAGATGGAAGAGAAGAAAGCTTGAGGAAAGGAGAAGGAATTGAACAGAGAGTTGTTTGGATGCCATTTTTGTTGGTTTTTCTCTTTAATTTATGTTTTGAATTAAGAAAAAAAAAGTCGTGTCCAGATTCCAAGTGCAGACTTAGGCTCACGCGCAAACGAATATAATAAATAATTGAAATAATTGCATAACAAAATTATTTAATTTAATTTTAAATTTATGAACTTGAGACTTAAAAAAAAAAATGGAGATTAGATGAGAATTTTTTATTTGTTAGAGAATAGGAAATTGAAGACGGCAATTGCACAATAGCTGCCGCCGATTTTGAATATATTAATGATCTTATTTACGTCGGGGATTGAGAAGTCTTCTCCGTTATCGTTATCGTCTGTTCGGAACAAAAACAATTATACAAAATTAAAAAAATTAAAGAAATTTTTCATTAAAAAAATAGCATTATCAATTTATTATGTATATATATATAATTTTTTATTATTATTATTGCGTTAAAAGGGGAGTAAAAAATGAAAAATGTTTATTGTATTTAAAATAAAGTTAATTAGATAATTCAAATACAAGGGGCAGTTTGGGAGATTTAATGTTAAATTGGAAACGACAGCCACAATGGGGTTGGAATTGTCGGCGGTCGCCCATATGTTTAAATGATTAATTAAATAATTTTTTAGGGCATTTTCCAGCGAAGAGGATTTTGTATTAAAAAAATTAAAATAAAATAAAAAAACTTTTAGGATTTATTTTTAAAAAGTTGAAGGATTCTGTTCTGTTTGGGACGATAAGAAAAGTATTTATATCTGCGAATTTGACTCTTTATATAAATATATATATAAAATATTTGTTTTTTAATGTCAATTTTATACAAATCATAAAATGTCAATTTTCACAAGTATTTATACCAAAATTATAAATACAAAATATTTATTAAATCAACATTTCAACTTTTTTAATAAATTTAATTTTTTTATATTTTATTTAAAAAATATTTTTAATTTTTAAAAGTTTCAATAATATTCTTAAAATTCAAAAAAAATAATTAAAATTCTCATAAAAATCATTAATATCTCATTTAAAATATTATTAAATTTTGAAAATTTTGAAATAATGTATATTAGCGTTTTTTTTCTTTTATATTTAAAAGTATTATTTTAAATGTTACCTGGAGTTTCTGTAAATATGTATTTTTTTAATTTTTAAAAATTTAAATGTATTATATATATATATTTTATAAAGTCGGTCAATTTAATTAAAATGAAGAAAATTCAATGGGAGTCCACGTGGGGTCAACTCTAGCAGCCAAGTTGGTAAATTAGGAAGGAATTAGTTTTATGACTTCTTTTTTAAAATAAATACAAAATGTATTGGAAATTACCAAATATGAATTATTCATAAGATTTATTGAAACGTTTAAAAGAATTCATAATGAAACCGAACATATTTCAAAGCATTGAGTTTAACAATATTTGAGAATGAGAATTCAAGTCTCAAATATTTTAATTGATAATATATATTTTAACCAATTGAGTTATGTTCAAATTGACAATGATTATGTTATCATCGTGTTTTCCAACTTTCAATTTGGCTTATTATTTTTCTTTAATTTTACTAATTTTATATAGTTCAACTATGTTGTTACAAATAGATGAAGTCAAACTTGCAAAATATGCAATTTATCTCTCGAGTTACGAGACAATTAGGTTTTATATCTTCGAGTAAAAGGTTGTTAGAGGCGATGTTCTATCTTCATATTGCATCGAAAGGAATGTATGAGTTGTCATTTCTGTTTAGCATAATAGGGTCGTTTAGTTTTTATCAAATTTATTACTAAAATACTCCTAGAAAGGGAAAAGGGACCCGTCAAGCAAAAAAAGGTTTTTTTATGAGAAGAAAAATAAATAAAAAATATATAAGTCCCATAAAGTTTATGGATAAGCAATTGACGGGTACCGATCAAAGGAATGAATTATGTCTTTCTGCTAAATAGGTTATCTCAAATTCAAATGAAATATTTATAGTTTAAGAATTACACCGTCAAATTTAAAAATCGGGAAGGTTTGAAAATTATAAGGGAATAAATATTATTTAAAATTTAATAATTGTAAAGAATAAATTGATTGACCAAAAATAATATTTAAAATTATTTCATAAAGAATCCATTAAGTCATTTAAATAGATAGACATTTATATTTATTTTATGCAAAATAAAAATAATTAAGAATAATAATAAAATTAGAGAAATTCAAAATTCATAAGAACGCTGTAGAAGAGGTTGAATTTAATGCACAAAATAGTTTTATTAATTTTATTGGTTTGTTCCATTTAATTATTTTTCTTTTCTATTTCTTCATAAAAATAAAACAATAAACCGTGAAAATAAATTTATAATTATATTAAAAAAACAAAACACTTGTCAGTTATTTATTTTTTGTTATTTTCCGACTAATTTAATTTTAGTTTATTTGTTTAATTTGTTATATTTTAGTCCACATCTTATTCAAAATTATATTACATCTCGTTAAATTAAATAATTATTTATTTAATTATCAAAATCTAAATTCAACCAACCCATTTTCAAGTATTTAGAAAATACAAAATACTACCTATTTGTCAACATTTTAATTTCTTATTTAATATATAGCTAAATTGTAATAATATCGTTAAACTTTTTTTTTAAAATACTCATAAATTTTAAAAAAATAACATTAATGCATTAAACTTTTAGAAAAAAGATTAAAAAAAAGTTTAAAAAGATCTGATGTGTATTTTTTAAACATGGTACTTAAAAAATTAAAAGAAATTAATGAAACTTTTTTAAAGTTTAAGGATATTGAATAAAATATTTACGGTGAAATTATTTCTTAATTTTTTAAAAAATTTAGAAATATTATCCCAATTTTAAAAAAATTTATCTTCTTTTTGTATTTAAACTTTTTTTTATAAGATGTTAATACGAGCGTGTTTTTGGTTGGAGAAGAACAGAGCGGATTACTTTTGGGAGCTAAGTTGAAAATCTTGATGATCCCGTGAGTAGCTGAAATACTACAATCCTATCAGTAGTTTAAATACTACTATGGCAATTCTATTTAGGACATCTCGACTTATTAAGAGATAAAGTAACTTTTCTAAGGATTAATATCCTCTCTTTTCCGTCAATTTGAACGTAGTTTAATGGATAAGATGTTATTTTGATCTTAATCTTGTTTCCTACCTCGAAATTGTTGAATTAAAAACGTGTTCCATTTCTAATCTTTGGTTTTGTTGAACTAAAGGAAAGTAATGTGTTGAAAAAATATTTTATATATTTTTACAATAATATTGTAATAATTAGGGATGTTTATATGATAGAGAATGCGACCTAAATGGATTACCTAATCCAAACTATAAAATATTGGGTTGGCTCACATTTTTTTTTTCCGATTTGAGTTGGATTGGGTTGATTTTTTGGAAAATTGAAAATTGGGATTGGTACACGAGCTGACATTTTTTTTATAGTCGAGTCAACTCGACCAACCCAAGTATAGGGTTACAATCTAAATCGGTCATGCCCTACTTTTAATATTAGTACGAAGATTAAGAATATTTATAACAGTCCAAGCCCATCGCTAGAAAATATTGTTTGTTTTAGCTTGTTACATATTGTTATCAGTTTCACGATTTTAAAACACGTCTATTGTGAGATCTTACATCGGTTGGAGAGGGGAACGAATCATTTCTTAAAACGGTGTGGAAACCTCTCCCTAGTAGACTCGTTGTAAAACCGTGAGAGTGACGACGATACATAACAAACCAAATCGGACAATATCTACTAGCAGTGAGCTTGAGTTGTTACAATATGTACGTTTGTAACTGATATTAGTGATACGTTGTGATTTATGAATGTTTGATATTTAAGATTTTAGTAATTAATGTGATATGTATAGTATATAAGTAGAATTTTTTAAAATAATTATAAAAAAAAACAACTCAACAATTCAAACTCGGGTTAAATTGGATTGGATTGTTAACTCTATTCGAGTTACTCTGATGAACAACTAAAGCAACCAAAAATTTGAAGGTGGTCTAAAAAATTTGTTAAATCCAACTCAACGTACGCCCTTAGTAATAAATAACAAATTTTCAACTTTTTATTTAAAAAATTCATAAAATAAATCATGATTTCCACGTGGGATTTTTTTAATATTTAAATATTTTGTCTCTCTCTCTTAAGTATATAGAAAAAGAGAATATTCTCCGGTAGTAGTTGAGAGGAGAGTGGATGCTTTATAATTTAATACTAAAATTATAAACACTAAAGTTGAATTATCGTAATTAAAATTAATTATTTTGATGTGATATCTTATCTTATTTTTTTAAATAATCACGTGTAATCTTTATCCACAATGGCAGTTGAGCTGATTCTTTTGGAAGTTTGTTATGTTTTTGTGAATTTAATTTAGAAACTTTAATCTTATGATTATTTTATGTTGACTATTTTCGACATTGTTAAATTACTAATCGACCCAAAAGTCTAAGTAGTTTTCTTGAGTATTAACGCGTCTGAGAGTAGTTGTTGAAGGCTCTCGTGCATATCCAAAAGTGATCATCACCATATGCACCATTATATAAGTTACACCTTCTAGTTGGTACGAACGACGTCTAGAGGTGAATTTGATCTTCGATTGAATCTATTATCGGTACTAACAATCATATAACTAATGAAATGTGTCATTTGTGACCCTCATTCAGGTTCCTGTTCCAGAAAAGGTGGTCGTGTGTTTTCCAATCAGGCTTCTTATGTTTTATGATTGAAATAAAGAACCTTAGAATGAAACGTATCCGTTGATCTACAACAAGAAAGTTTTAGCAATTTACCTTATTACCCTTATGGCCCAGGCATTCCACCTACATTCCCTAAGACATGATCATGTTACCTACTTCTCATTTCTAAGAGTGAAAACTATCTCTACAAATTAACACAGGTACTCTTAGCATACTTTGTCCTTGTCCTCACTCACATCCATCTTAGAAAAATTTCTAGGTCACCCAATATAGAGTTACTCCAAGTAAAGCACGTTTTATCATGAAATTTCTATGATTGAGCTACCAAAAATGAAGTTGCACCTTAGCTATCCTATCCTGAGGATCCCTCTCAATCAGTTGTGATCTCGATTCATTCATATACTCCTCTTTTACTCGGGTGACACAAATTAGGAGTGTACAAGGATTGAGTTGGAAAAACTTATTGGGCCAACTTGAAAATTTGGGTTGGTTAGGTTGGTAACCTGAGTAACCCAAATAAAATTCACAATTCAATCCAACCCAACACACAGATTGGGTTGGGTAGTCAGGTTGTTTTTTTTTTTTTTTTTAAATTTTAAATTTTTTTTACTTATATACCGTACATGTTATATTAATAACTAAAATTTCTTAAATTTCAAATATCAAACATTTATACATCACAACGTATCACTAACATTAGTTACAAATATTAAAAAAAAAAAAAAATTTTTAAAACTACAACAGTGTTAGGATTGGATTCTAACCCTATTTTTGGTTGGTTGGATTTACCTAAACAAAAAAAAAGAATTTTAAAAAAATATTTTTTATTTTTTGAAATTTAGTTTAGAATTTAAATTCTATTAAGTAAAAAGCTTTAAAAAATGTGAAGAAATAAATATTAATTTGAAAAAACTAAAAACAATATGGGAAGGGCTTTCTGGGAATGAATTGTATGATATTGTTGGGCCTATTAATAAGTGGCCCAAATAAACGGGCTGTAAACACCATCAATAATCCATGGGCTTGGGCTGTTTGTATCCATAGTGAGTTCGGGCTTTTTCTGATGAAGTTGGGCCGGATATGGGCTTGGGCTTAACACTTTTTCTTTTTTATTTTTTCTAAAGAAAAAAGTGCCTTTGTTTCTCTCTCTAAATTTACATATCATTAAATATGAAAATCTTTTGATAATTCAATTTTTTAATAAGCTCAAACTATTTTTTTTTAATTTCTAAAAGATATTACATTTTCATTACTGAGCTACGTTTAGGTTTTTTTGGTTGAAAGTTTTGTTTAAGATACCTCAGAATTGAATGTTTTAAAATAAGATGTCTCTAAATTTCCACGTAATTACACTTATGTAGTGATGATTGGCATGACCGGTTTCGAAGCCTTTTTTATAAGAAAATGAGCAAATTCCCGAGGTGGTGGAATGAGTATGAACAAAGCAAGTTGTTAAGTCTAAGAGTATACATTGTGGAGAAATAATTGTTTTTTTTTTTTTTTTTTTTTTTGTTTTTTGAAGAATTGAGTTGTGAAACAATTTCGGGTTGGGTACTAATCCAACCAACCCGCACTTTTGGGTTGGTCTAAAAAAAATTTCTCAACCCAACCCAACCCAACCCGACCCATGTACACTTCTAATCTATATCACCCTATGGAGTTAGCCTCTACTTTAGTGAAAACAATTTTGTGAGAATAGTACACATTGTGTGTTTAGGATAATTAACCACCAACGTCACTCAAAAAGTGTGATCTAAATTATCTTACCGGGTGAGACTCAATTTTAGCAAAAATGATTTTGTGAAAAGATTACACTATGTGCGGTGTAATTTAAGCTGCAAGGTCACCAAAATGGGTGATCCATGTCACCTTACGAGGTAAGCTCAGTTGTAGTGAAAACGATTTTGTAAAAAAAAATTTGTATGGTATGTTATCGGGTAATTAACGACCAAGGTCACCAAAACGAGTGCTCTAGGGAAGGCCACAAGTAGGTGACTCCACGTTATGAAAGAAAATTTGTCACTTATTTTTCTTATGGTTGAACTATGTTAAAACGTTACAATTTTAATTTTTTTTAATAATTATAAATTAATTTGTGTTCGTAAACTTTTAATATATTTTATTAGAATTGTATCAAAAAAAAAATTGGTGGATACATAAAATTTTTTTAAAAAAATTAAAAATAAAAGTTAACAACTCATCAGCCCAACCCGAAAGTAAAGCATTGGGTTGGGTTGGGTTGGGTTGGGTTGGGTTGGGTTACCAATCCAACCAACTCGAACTTTTAGGTTGGGTAAAAAAAATCTATTAACCCAACCCAACCCGGACCATATACACCCCCAATATCTGGCTCGAATAGGGGAATGTTGGAGAGTGTTTTACTAAGTATTTTTAATACTCACTATTTTTCAATGTGATTTTAGGTAAAGACAAAGCCATAACACAAAAAGTAAAGAGTCGGGTTGAGAGAACTAACCTTGGGATGACTCCAGTGTTTGTACGTTTTTAAATGCTTCCACTTTAAATATTTTTTTCGTGTTTCTCATAAAACTTACACAAATTTTTTAATTTTCAAACTACGAAATCCATGTTTAAAAACCTTGAGCGGAAGCCCGAAAGAGAAACCCTAAAGAGAACAATATTTAGTAGTGAGGAGTTTAGGATGTTACAAATGATATTAGAGCCAGACACTAGACAGTGTGCTAGCGAGGACGCTGACCCCTAAGGAAAGTGGATTTTGAGATCCCACATCGGTTGGAGAGGAGAACGAAACCTTCCTTATAATTGTGTGGAAACTTCTTCCTAACAGAAAAGGCTTGAGGGAAAACCCGAAAGGAGAATCCTAAGGATCCTAAGGAGAAGGTTCAAACGGTTTTCCAATCGAACCCGGCCCATATACTTCGTTAATGGATAGTCAAATATATAATCCAAACAATTTAATTCTTTTCCCATTATGTTATAGGACTTGACTTTATAACTTTCCAACCATGCTCCAAAACTTCAAACGCGGTATCTACACACTTCAATAAATGTGGGTGAAAAATTAAGCCTAAGGTTTTAATTTAACAATCTTTTTCAATAAATAAAAAATTAAATTAAATTATCATAAGGTGGAGCCCACCCCACTCCCAAAAGCCCCTTCAAATACCAGAGTTCGATCCGGACCGGCTGTATCAATTTCCTCTTCCCTCACCGATTTCCATGACTGAAATGCGGTTGAAAGAAATACCCAAAATCAAGCATTGAATTAAACTACCTTCTTCGTTTTGAACTCTTACCATGCCGGAATTCGACGGCGGCGACCCTTCACCGGAGGGGATTCTGTTCGGAAAATATGAACTCGGGAAGCTTTTAGGCCGTGGAGCCTTCGCGAAGGTCTACCATGGCAGAAACGTTCATACCGGACAAAGCGTTGCTATTAAAGCTGTTAACAAACTCAAGGTCTTAAATGGCGGTTTCACGGCGCACGTTAAGAGAGAAATTGATATCATGCGCCGCCTCCGCCATCCCAACGTCGTTCGTCTTTTCGAAGTTCTTGCAACGAAGACGAAGATTTATTTCGTCATGGAATTCGCCAAAGGCGGTGAGCTTTTCACGAAGGTTTCCAAGGGACGATTCAGTGAGAATCTCAGCCGTCGATACTTTCAGCAATTGATTACCGCCGTTGGATACTGTCATTCCAGAGGAATTTTTCATCGCGATTTGAAACCAGAAAATCTCCTTCTCGATGAAAATTTCGATCTCAGAGTTTCGGATTTCGGACTCGGTGCTTTATCGGATCAGATTCGACCCGACGGATTGCTCCATACACTCTGTGGAACTCCGGCGTACGTCGCGCCGGAGATTCTCGCGAAGAAAGGCTACGACGGCGCGAAGATCGACGTCTGGTCCTGCGGGATAATCCTCTATGTTCTTACTGCTGGATTTCTTCCGTTTAATGATTCGAATTTAATGGCGATGTATCGGAAGATTTACAGAGGTGATTTCCGGTGTCCAAAATGGACGTCGCCAGATCTACGGCGGTTTCTATCGCGGCTTCTGGATACGAATCCGGAGACGAGGATCACCGTCGATGAGATTCATCAAGATCCGTGGTTCAGGAAGGGATTTCACGAGGAGAAGATTCAATTGGAGGATTATTCTGTTTCAGAGCTTTACGGCGATATGAACAATGCGAAATGTTTGAATGCTTTTGATTTAATTTCGTTCTCACTTTGTTTCGATTCAACTGGATTGATCAATGAGACGGAATTTTCGTCCGATGTTGAGAGGTTCCTCTCCGCCGAATCGCCGGAGAAGATCATAGTGACGGTGGAGGAGGTTTCGAAGTCGGAAAATGCGGCGGTGGAGAAAAACGGCTGGGGAGTTAGAGTGGAAGGCCACGACGGCGGATTCTTCGCCGTTATAGAGATTTTCCGGCTGACGGAGGAATTGGTGGTGGTTGAGATCAAAAACAGAGTGCGGGAAATTGATCAAATTTGGAAGGAAAAATTAAGGCCTCAACTCGATTGTTTGATCTACCAGTCGGAGTAATGGATTCCGGCTTCCGGAATTTGATCGGAATCTGATCGACGACGACGGTGCAGTCGACTGCCGGGTTTCTTGTAAACGGTTTCTTTTTTCCCGGGTTACTTTTTAATTTTTTTTTCCTTTTAATTTCTCTTAATGGGAATTTTTGTAAATACACTAACTTTCATGCTTTATATATTTGTATTTTATATAATTATATTTAGTATTTATTATTTTATAAATTAGAATTTTGTTTATTTTAAGCATATTAAATTATTTAAACTAGTTATAACATTTAAACCGATAAGATTAAATTAAATATATTTATATATAATTGTATTTTAAGCAATTTTTTAATTAACACTAAATTTTAATTGATTAACAATATGTTTCCATTTTTACCATTTAATTGTTTTGGATAAAAAAAATCAAATATGCTGTGAAAATTACTATAATGCAAGGGGGTTTTGTGTAATTTACCTTAAAATAACTGTCCAACTTTTGGAATTTTAATAATCCACCAATTAATAAAAGCCCATAAAATATTTAGTAATATTTAAACTTAGGTTTAAATACGTGGAATTATTATTATTATTTTTTTAATATCCTTGGAATATTCTTTCTCTATCTTTTTATTGGATGGAGCAGAAATAGTTGGGAAAAAATTATTTCCTTTGCTGTAAAGCTTATGATAATTATTTGGATAAAATACATTTTTCAATTTCAAACATAATTATATTTGATGAATTTATCTAAGTTTATATTTGCAAGAAAATGAATTAAATGGTAGTGAATAATTAACCAAAAATTGATGAAAATAATAATTATGTACCCTAAGGTACATGTTTAAATAGTAATTAAGCAATGAACTCATTTAATTATACATTTTTAATATCAAGAATTTAATCATTTTAGTTATAAAAATATGTACGTAACATATTTATTTTAACTTAATAATTGTGGAGGTGGAGATCGAACCATCAACTTATAGTATTATTATTAATATTTTATGCAATAAATTATTTTCGGGGTGACAAAATGTATATAAATAAAACATTACTGAAAGCTTAAAATGGTCACAATCAAGTAAATAAGTAATATAGGTACTTTATTTTTTTCAAAACTATTGTAGAGTAAAATTCTTTAAAATATTAGATGAACGGTCATGTTAAGTTTTCGTTTGAACATTCTAGATTTTTTGAATTTTTTAAAAAATTTAAAGATAATATTAAATTAAATAATACAATTTTTTTTAAAAAAATGCATAGTTTAAAGATGTTTAAAAAAATAATAATAATTTAACATTTTAAATTTGAAGTTCAATTATAGTCTTAAATATTCAATTTTCTAAACTTAAACTTTAAATTTTAATGAATTAAATAAATATTCTATTAATTGAGGATAATAGCTTTATTACATATTTATCAAATTCAAAATTAAAAGTTGAAATTTTAATTTAAACAAAATAAAAAAATAATTAAACATAATTAAAGTTTATAATGAAGTAATAAACTCATAGAAAGCTAGTTGGTTTCTCTATATTAATAGCTAATAATATCCCATCTTTACTAATTAGATAATAATTACGCATGGAAGTTGAAACCTAATCATACGACTTTTCTCCATTAATTTATTCAATAAAAAAGTTATTACCTTTTAGTGGTTAAAAAGGACCATTATTTTCTAAAAATAATATAAATATTATTAACTCTAGCTATTCAATATTTAATTGCCCATTAACATTTTTAAAGGTTAATGGACTGTAATTTTGCAATTTTTAAACTAAAATAATTGATAATTATTTAAAATATTTAACATGCAGGTATAATATGCTAGGTCCGGTAATTGCATTTCAAACTGACTGTGGAGCCATGTGTAGAGTATAAAGTACACACTCAAACTGCCCGTTAGAATAGTACCATAGGAAAATAGACTATTATGATAGGTCCCGTCATTGCATTCACATGTTTTTGCATTTGTCACTTACTGAATATTTCTTTAAATACTCAAGTCATGTGCTACCCTATTTAAGTTCTATTTCATGTTAAGATAAGACATTTTTGTACGACTAACACATGCATAGGGTAGTCGTAGTTTTTTTTTTTTTAGACTTAGACTAGAATATAATGTTTTTAATTTAAACGTTTATTTATTTTATTTAGTCTTTTGTTGTGTCATTTTAAAGGTGTTTTCAAAATTCGTAACTCCATGACCGTGTTTAAAGATGGAAGTGACGTTTTATGAAAGTTTAAATGAAGTACTTTTGCATTCAATGACATGATATGTAGACAGTGGCAATCTTAGATTAAGTAGAAAATTTCGAGTCGTTACATAATATTTTTTTATTTTAAGAAAAATGACAAAATTAAAAATTAGAATAGGAAACTAGAAGGATCGTTTATGGGCTTAATTTTTAAAATTATAAAATAAATGAAATTAATAAACAATTTAGGAATGTTCTAGACCAAACTTGATGACGTAGTCCTTTACTTTAAGTACTAATTCACATTGCAATTTACACGTCGGATTTGGAAATCGAATTTGTTTGTATTATTTAAGAAATTATTTAAAATTCATTTGGATTTTTACCTAAATGACAAAGCCATGAACTTAAAATATGAATGTTGAATGGCCCACCGGAAACGTGTTCTATCGGTTAAAATAATTTAAATTTAAAAGTGAAATAATCATTACTTAATTAACTAAATGTTATTTTCTTATTTAAACAAACTTTGTCTTATTATTATTATTAGCATGCTTGGAATTGTGTTTTATTAATCATGATTAATCTATTTTTTTTGCCAATGATTGCCTAAGCCGTTTACGTTCATGTAAGGGTTTTGATCTGCATCATAGATTTAAACTTCCGCGTTAGGATTAGTATGGATGTGTATCTTACGACATTTATGTTTGCCATGATGTTACGTGGGCCCTTTTCCTCGGTAGTGTCCAGCAGTCCATTAACAAGTGCTAGCCCGACAAGTTAGACTTAGGGGTATGTATACGAGCCCAACTAGTGAGTCCATATGCGCGTGCGTGGACCGCATGTAGGGAAGTGCTACACATATAACCCTACCCTGACTAGAAAGTAGACTAATGTCATGCCATGGAATATTTTTATGAAAGGATAAGTTCCACAATGATTGCTTGTGTATACATTTTTTTATTCCAATAGTGAATTACTTACTAAATATTTCTTAAAATACTCAAACCACTTGTTACTCTAAATTTTCAAGTAAAGGTAAGACATCTAATGTAAGGGTGACCATGCGCTCTTATTGTGATGATCGATCTTCTGACTTTCCATTTTTCTTGCTTTTCAATTTAGGTCTGGAGAAATATTAAACTGGACTTAAATGATGACACCATGTGTCGGGAGCATGCATGATGTCACAACCATTATATGAAAAGAGTAGGTTGTAACCCTTACGTCGAGACAAGCAAAATGACGACTCTCAAGTGGCCCTCATCCGATCACACGAGGGTCAAGACAGACGAGTGTTATAATGAGAGCGAGGAGGACTGTGCATCATCCAACACACCATATAATATGTGCATTGAAGAGAAGACGAGACATGAGCAAGATAGAGCAACGAGTAGGCAAGAGTGTCAAAGATAAGCTTGTTGAAGGGTAGGGTTTCGGGCCTTAACCTCAAAAATTGAGATTCTTGAGGAAATTTGGACATGCGGTTCTCGAGTCAAGTCCGTCCATATGAAATATGCGAGCTCACCAAATTTGGTATCAATTGAACACCGGACGGGCACTCCATGACACCGTATGTCCGTTCGCCAAAATTATTTCTACACCCGCCAATTGAAAATACCCCAAAATGTACCATTCGGGGAGGTATGGTGTCAACTCTCCATCACCCTTGGGCCATTGTGGCCTAAGCGAGCTATCCTGTGGCACATACGTGTGTCACAGTGAGGGCGAGTGCCGAGACGAGTGTCTCAGACGACTTCCTTCAAATTGAGTTTTTCAAGGACTATGTCAAATGGCATAGGTGCGCTGATATTGCGCCCCAGCCTTGTGTCAGAGGTTGGATCATACACTCGCTATCCAGTACGGAATCCATAAATGGTATGGTATACACGCGAGAGGGTCCAATGCCTTATGGATGGATGGATGTTCAGGATCTCTTGATATTATGAACATCAAGTGGGCTCGTTCTCGATGACACGATTGAGTAAGTTATGATGGCCGATGAAACCCCGTGACTTGGGATGGTGTTAAAGCATATGAGCCATGTTAATCGGGAACCGAGATGACATTGAGATGCAACGTTGCATTGAGAGACCTTGGTCTCAAGTAGAGGCAAGGTCAAGCCGTATGACTTGGCCTAGTGTAGAAGCAAGTCAGTTGAGTCGCAAATGATTGAAAATACAGGTGTGCATGTGTGGCCAAACAAGTTTGGATTTCACACAAGTTATGTTTGGTGAACGAAGACAAATCTCGCCTAAAGTCCGAAGAAGCCACAAAGTTGGACAAAAAATGAATATGTGGCTTGAGTTTTCCTTAAGGCTAGTTGTGAGCGTGTCAAGATTATGACGTCGCACGGTTGAAAAAGTCCGACCATGACACACGACATATAAAGGGCCCATGGTTAATTCTTATCCCATTTTCTATTATCAGACCAATCCTAAATTATCTAATATTGTCTAATTTTTAATGGTTATAGGTTGAAGGAGCCTTGGGAGTATAACCCATTCATTGAAATTTTCTTTTTGAAACATTGTTTTATAAGCTCTCTCGAGCTGCTTTTCTTTAATCTTTCCCCTTTTTTTAATTGGACTTATTCTCTCTCCCGGATAAATGAATCATTAATTTCCATACGAGTTTTATCATGTATTATTTACATCAAAACCCTAAAAAAATTAGAGCTCTAGTGGAATAGAATAAACGGTGTCGAGTCAAGAACATCTTCATTCCTATCTAATATAAAATGGCGGGTGTAAGAATCCACAGTAGATCATGTCTTTCAAGTCGCACGTTGCTTTCTATCACATCGTTTTAAATGAAATTTTACCATAACCTCTAATTTCGTGCAACTGGTATGTAATTCATTCCTGTATGGAATCATGTACAACAATGATTGCGTGGGAGATTGACTCATCAACCTGTAAGAGGGTGATTGTTGTCTTATACACTAAACTAATTTTTAATAGATTAAACGTGTAACAACTCAAGCTCACCGCTAGCATATATTGTCCTCTTTGGACTTTCCGTTTTGGGTTTCCACTTAAGGTTTTTTAAAACGCGTCTACTAGGGAGAGGTTTCCACACCATTATAAAAGGTGTTTCGTTCTCCTCCCCAACCGATGTACGATCTCATAATCCACCCGCCTTCGAGGCTTAGCGTCCTCACTGATATTCATTCCTCTCTCCAATCGATGTGGGATCTCACAAAACCTATTGTCCTCTTTGAGCTTTCCCTTTCAAGCTTCCACTCAAGGTTTTTTAAACGCGTCTCTGCTAGGGAGAGGTTTCCACACCATTATGAAAGATGTTTCTTTCTCCTCCCGAACAAATGTGTGATCTCATAATCCACCCCCTTTCTCGCTGACATTCATTTCCCTCTCCAATCGACGTGGGATCTCACAAAACCTAAGCATGCTGAGACTCAACATAAACAATATCATACCATCATTTTGAATGATACGGTGTTATAATTGCAATCTCATCCGAGACATCAACAATACAAACTACATCACAAAAGTTCTATTACTTTCTAGAGGATTCCATCCACAACACATTCATAATAACAATGAACTACAAGGGCTCAATCCAAATTTATGTTGTACAAACATTATGATATAAGTGGGCGTGACAAAAAGAAATTTGAATGGATAGAATTGTAAGAATGATAGTGGAGAATCAATAAACTTATGGTGGAGTTTATTTGGAGGCACTTTGAGGAAGATGATGAACCACATGGAAAGTGATAATGGGTTTGAGAATAAGATCACCTTTAGCTTTCACTCTTTTTTGTGTTCTTTTTGGCAATTCTTGTCAACCACACACACACATAAATATATTGAACATATGCCCCGAAGAACAACCTCTCCTATTCAATACGAACTGTTTCATTATTCAACCCTATCTCTTGTTTTTATTTTAGATATATATGTCATTGTTACATCTAAAGATGTGGATATGAACTATCCATTTTTCGAGGAGATATGATAAAGCTTGTTGTCTTAACATATAACGAACTCTTGAATAATCTGTCATTTTAATAACAAACACGTAATCAATTAGATACGTCGTTTGTGGATCACAGGTAGAGAGTGTGACTTGACTTGTAGTGCTTTGATTGCATTAATTTATGGGTAAATGTCGTTGTAATGGAAGATTTGAAGGTCGATGTTTCTTAGCCATAAAAGTAGGGGTATTCAAAAAACTCCATAACTTGACCAAATTCGACCAACCCAATCTAACCTATATAGTTTGTGTTGAATTAAGAAACTTTATGGGTTGGGTTGGGTTGGTTCTTAGGTACCCCTAAAATTAGGTTGAATCAATTTATAATTAATTTTTTAAAAATACATTTTTTCTGAGGACACAATTATATATAAATATATTTATTTTTATTTTTACATTTAACTTTTCAAAATATATATTTAAATTGAGTTATAAATTTTAATTAAATGTTTGAAAATAAATAAATAGATGTTTTAGGAACTAACCGTGAGATTCCACATCGACTGGAGCGAGGAACGAGCGAGGACGCTAGGCCTCGAAGGAGGTGGATTGTGAGATCCCATATCGGTTGGAGAGGGGAACAAAAGATTCTTTATAATGGTGTGGAAACCTCTTCCTAGCGGACGCGTTTTCAAAACCTTGAGGGGAACCTCGAAAGAGAAAGCCCAAAGACGACAATATCGGCTAGTAGTGGGCTTGAGCGGTTACACTAACATTTTACTTTAAACAATCAGCACAACCCGACTCAATCCAACTCATGAATACCTCTACAATACATTCATGATTGGGTGAAGTATGAAGTGTATTTGGGACCCGAGAGAAAATGAAAGATGACTAATGCCCAAATTTAAATATTAAATGATATAATGATTAAGTTTTTGGAAAAAATGAATTTTTTTATAGATTAATTAATGTCAAACTTATAAAGGTGTCCACAAATAAATTATGGAAGAGATGCATTATTTTAGGGATGTTGAGTGAAGATGATAGTGCATTGAGACACAAGATGCGTACAAGAGGTGTAACATGGATACACATATAATTAGGTCTACACATGCACTCTTCTTCTATATCATGTGTCCTTATCTCCTTTCTTTGTGGTATCCAAACTCCATGGAATTTAATATTATTTGTTGGGGATAACTGTTCCGTTAATTTAATTATTAATTTGAGCATAACTAAATTGGTTATTGCATATTTTCTCGATCAAAAGGGTCGGGAGTTTCAAACGTGGACGCGTTTCAAAAAGGGTGTGTAAATCTCTCTCTAGTAGACGCATTTTAAATTTTTTTAGGGGAAGTCCGAAAGAAAAAGCTTAAAGAGAACAATATCGGCTAGCAGTGGGCTTGAGCTGTTACATTTATGCATCTACGACATGAATTCCATAACATATCATAATCATATCATAGTATAATTTGTATCATGTCATAACTTATATCATAACATAAACATACGTTAAATAATCATAAAACATGACAAGTGCAAGGATAGAGCACATGCCATCCATATACCAAAGAGTCATCTAACCAAACCAAAAGTAAAGTCACTTATTTGGTTAGCCTAAGCCCAAGTCACTATATTCCCTTGATGTTAGCTTAAAACTGCTTCTTGAATTTTAATTCTACTAAGGAGTCCCACCTAATTTCCTTAAAATAATCTATTCTTCTTAACGTATAAGTGGTTACAACTTGGTTCAATTTTAATGAAAATTGACTTCAATTAATATAACTCGACTTTATCTTATAATAATTTGGATAACATTTTTCACAACTTCCTTGAACTTCATATGGTATGATTGGGATGTCTTGGTTCATATGTCTTTTAATTCCAACATGACTAAATTTCTATCGAGACTTCGTTTGAGAAATTTTGTTGTGTTTATTTTCATGATTTAAGCATATTATTCAATGAAGCCCGACAAATCTTCCTCTTGAGGGTCTATTTTTTAAGTCGTTTTTCTTCGTTTGGCCAACCAATATCAAGTAATAGTATGCTTCAGACACCAAAAGGGTGAAGGTGATGTTAGTTTATTGGTTAAGTTACTTAAGAGTGAAGAAAGCTTAAAAGTTAAGTAATTTGAGAAAGTGGAATGCAACTATATTCCTCTGTGTAGTTTCTAAGATAAAATCTGATTGTGAGATCCCACGTCGATTGGGGAGAAAAACGAAACATTCTTTATAAATGTGTGGAAACCGCTCCCTAGAAGACGCGTTTTAAAAACCTTGAGAGGAAATCCAAAGAGAACAATATATGCTAACGGTGGGCTTGAGCTTTTACATTATCACATCTTCTCTTTTTTGTTCTTCGTGTTCTTCATCTAGATCGAGTGTGTGAGTTGTGCAATATGAACAAATAATTCGTCATCTCGTTGGGTTTGATTCGAACGTCCAAATTTACTCGAAAAATTAAGTAGATGGAATAAAAGCATGGTTTCACATTTTCCCATTTTTCTTCTTTGGAAAATTGTGGTTTAGGAGAATGTTGAACTCAAATTGGGGAAAATATATGGTCCACAAGATTTTATAGAATAAAGTTCTTAATTTTCTTTTTCATATTCTTTTTATCTTTTTCAAACGTCCCAACACTTCACCATCGTATCAATTTTTGTTTTTTTTTTGTTTTTAAATAATAATAGTGAGAATTTAATTTTAATTTCTAGTTAAAGGAGGACAAGAAAAAGAGAAAATTTTATTTTTTATGATTTTTTAATTACTTGTGTTTTATTAACTTTTTTATATTAAATTAATTACAAAATATTAAATATTTTTAAAACCATTTAAATTAAAAATGTTAGTCTATCATTAAAATATAAATACTTCAAATATATTTACTAATTTTTAATTATTTTTCATGTCAAAAGTAATTGAAAATAAAAAAAAAAAGTAAAATTTGGACAATTGAGACTAAGTTAAGTTAAGTTGAGTTGAGTTGATCCAGTCTGATCATACCACTTTTTGAGTCGATTTTATCTCTCGGCCACCTTGGTTTAAGGAAAGGCCAAGGTGGGTTGTGGTAAGCCAACCCTTCGAGTTAAGTACACTTGGTAGGTCACAACCCAATAATTTTGTCACGATTCAAGTTTTGAGGTTTCGAATCTTAGACTGTGATTAAAAAGACGAAGGCTAAAATAAATAAAAATAAACATAAAATAAAATGAAAGATGAAAATTCGGTAAAATAAAACGGTGTTGTTCAAAATATTACTATCAGGGAAACAGTTTGGGATACAATTATAAAATATAATACAAAAGACTCCAAAATGTAAAAACGGGCTGAAAAAGAAAAGAAAGGGGAAAGGGTGAGTATATAAGTATACTCAAGAAGCAATCTATTTGTACGCTCTTATCATATTCTTATCTTAGTAGGTATCCACGGGCTTTACTATGGGCTCTAGGAAGCTCGGGCCTAGTTTCTACTACTATCTGAGTATCTAGGAGTGTCTCGAAGTTTCAAGTGGTACTTTAACTGCTCAAGGACCTACTTTGGATATGGAGGGGGTAGGTCACCCATTTCTATCGTAGGTCTTTTGGGTAACAAATCTCATCTCTCGAATGAACTACTTTTCTATTCTTAGAATTAGGTAGTTTGCTCTACCTAAAGACCGTGTAACTAGTGTTCTGGGTCGAGGCACTACTTCGTAAAACTCTCTCTAGTGGGGACATCATAATGTGTACTAACTTGCTCGAATCATCCATGGGAGGTTATCTGGCGAACCCTACCCACAAGACCATCTAGTCCCCCAAGGTTGGGGACGCGACCCCCCGATACGTACCAACTTCACTAGTTACCTGTATGGTCAACACCCTCCCACGGGACGGATCCTTTATGCATAGTAACCACAACCTACCCGCATGATCAACGTTCAACCATAGGATCGATCCACTGTGCAAGGTAATCCATAAAACCACCGAGTTACACATCTCTAACCAACCTTACGCTAGCTCAACAGTATTGTACAAGAGTGGAACAGAAAGTAGAAGCTCCTCACACACTATACCGGCTGCTATCGGAATAGGAGACTACCTTTGTCATTTTTCAGATGCCTTGGAGGTCTATTAGATTTTTAGGAGCGTCTAGGCGATTTAAATCTTATCTCTCATTTTCAGGACGTTCGGTGTTAACTCCTTGGGCTAAACAAATGTTTGGGTACACACTGGTCTAAACCTTTGGTAGCTCACAAATCTAGGGTACATGGTCTACTAAAAACGTACTGACCTAGGTCAACATGGAAACCACACTAGCTGTAGCGCCCTAATCTTAAACGAGTTCTCACATGCATGCTTTGCCAATGAGATATTTTTATCGAACACCTAAGCACGTAATCCATAATTTAATTTTTACCTTAGTCATATTCTAGGAGCTGAGGAGGTCTACTGGATTCCTATGGCAGTTAGGTGGCTAAACACAGACTTCTAATCCCAAGCAAGCTCTGTTCTGACTCCTCAAGTCATTCTTAGTTTAGGAGCACTAGGATTTAAACCCTCTGACCATCGCACATGATCCTAAAGTACTCAGTTTACTGGAAACATCTTGATCTAGGTCATCGTCTAACCAACGTAACTCTAATATCATAACTCTATGTTGATAACCATGCTTACATGGAGGATACACAGGGTAGGGTTGAATTGTAACCCTATTTTCGGGGCTGTTAGGTTGGTAAGGTTAACCTAACCAAAAAAATGTCAACCTACGAACCCAACTCCAATTTTCCATTTGGATTGGTCACTTGTTGTATTCCTTTTAAATTATTTTTTTTTATAAGAATTCAATTAATAATTCAAATATTTTTAATTTATTGAAGAAATAGGAAGACCATAATAAATTAAGAAATATATATATATATATATATATATGAGAGATTCAAACACTAATATTTTATGAAAAATTAAAATAATTGTAACAATGGCTTTCAATTATCTTTTTCTACTTAACAATATGCCTTTCAACAAAATATCTTCTAAATCAAATTTTAAAAAACCAAATTGTTTTTTTTTTTTTTTTTTTTTTTTTCCAGGTGGAAGAGCACGCCAATGGATGACGTTGGTTCATCCAATCCACCGACCAACAAAAAATTGTTTGTTTTATTTAAGATTAAATCTCATTTTCCACTTACATCATATTAAGGTAGTTTCCATTTTTAAAATATCTGTATAAATCTCAAATTTTAAATTCATGATATAATTTTAATATTAAATTATAAATTAAATTTCCAAACGCTAGGTTTCCATTTCAGTCGTACGTGTAACCAATCTGCTATTCAAGATATCATAGAAAAAAATTATAGAAAAAGAGCTATGATCTAAAGATCTCCTAAACCAATTATATATCATTATTGATAAACATATGAAATTAAGATTTGTGACGGTTTGATCATTTGATTTTTTAAATTTGTAAATTCAATCTTTAAAATTTATAAAAAAAAAATTTAATTCATAAATCTACTTACCAAAAAAATTTGAATTTGTCTCCGGACTATTAGACAAAAATTTGAAATTTCAAATATTTATTAGATATAAAATTGAAAATTAAGTATTTTTGAAACTCTTAAACTAAATAAAAACAAAATTTTAAATTTTAAAAACTAAAATGGTAATTTAACCTAATTTCACGTGTGGATAATGTTAAGTAAGGGTGATAAAAACCTCAGACCATCCGAAAAACCCGATTGACCTAAATCTGAGTTAGGAACTTATTTGAGTTGGACTAACTTAAAATAAATAAAAACTTTATAAATTGGGTTGGTTCATAGATTCCTCTAAAACTAGATTGAATTGAACCGAGAAATATATATTTTGCTTATGATACAACCCGACCCAACTCAATCCAGTATCATTAAGATCGGACAAAAAGATATTAATAAGGTTTATAATATCATAAAAATAATATATATATATATGAAGATGTAAGCTTAAAAATAAATATTATAGAAACAATTGGGATCTGTAAAATATATAATAAATGAGAGATTGGTATATATTTTAACATTTTAATATTAAAAAATGGAAGGAATCGTGTTTGATGAACTTAGAACCTCATAATTTGATATGAAGATATCTAAATATTGGATTATAATGGCTTAACCCATAATATTTCCATTTTAAAATACTCCATACATTAAATAATTCATTCAAACTTTATTTTAAAATTTTATAAACTTTTTTCCACAAACATGTAATATTTAACTTTTAAAGCTCCCCAAAGGGTAAATTCAAATTTTTTATTTCTTTTTATTTCTTTTTATTTTAATTGGAAAGTTTGAATCCAAAAACAAATTTGTGTCCTTTCGAGTTGGTCATGGGGTGGATAAAACCTCCTTTGAAATTATTTGAACAATCTAAATTTTTATTGTGAAATTCCTCATTGATTGGATTGGATGGAGAGGGGAACCAAGCATTCTTTATAAGCGTGTGGAAATCTCTCCCTAGTAGATGCATTTTTAAACCGTGAAGCTGACGGGGATACGTAACGGGCCAAAGGGGTCAATATCAAAGCCAGTCACAGGGTAGTGTGCCAGCAAGGAGGGTGGATTGTGAGATCCCACGTCGGTTGGAGAGGAGAACAAAACATTATTTATAAGGGTGTGAAAACCTCTTACTAGTAAACGCGTTTTAGAACCTTGAGGGGAATCCCTTGTAAGGAAAACCCAAAGAAACCTCTCCCAAGCGTTAGTAGACGTGTTTTAAACCTTAAAGGGAATCCCTTAGAAAGAAAGTCCGAAGAGGACAATATCTACTAGCCATGGGTCGTTTTAAACCTCAAGGGGAATTCCTTGAAAGGAAAGCACAAAAAGGACAATATCAGCCGGTCGTGGGTTTGGGCCGTTACAAAGTGTAAAGTGTCAATAGACTCTTAAGAAAATTGATTCAAATATAAGTAATTGTATTATTTATTTACACAATTAACATCATAAATAGAATTTATTGTGTTTTATAGTTTTACAAGTAAATGTCATTTTCCATAATGGTAGAAATATATTTGACTTTTACATATATGAATAATATATTGTTATTCAGCAATATTAAATGTCTATATTATAGACTATAGTATATTCAATTCATAAAATTTAATATATGATCGACTTTTGTCATGTAATTGAAAACTAATCATGACATTGAGTGGAAGTTGATGTCACACTACTTTAGATTTGTATATTTGTTTATTTTAGGATGTTACATTATGAATAAGAAAAATGTATAAACTATGAAGAAAAAAGGTAAAATATCTATGAATTTGAACTATGATATAATTTATTTAACGTATTTTTATCGTACATTTTGTTAAATATGTTTATCTTAAATAATTGGAGTCCGCAGTTAAAACATCTATTCCGATATTTGACTTTTTTTGTTGTCAAAATTCGAATAGATAGCAACGGTAAAAATTTATTTGATGGGAGATAACGTGACCTATAAAGCAAGAAAAATTTGCACACTTCAATAGTGTTTGTCACACAAGCTTCGATGCTAAGTTAGTGTAGAGAATTTTAGTATAGCCAGAGTTATGGGATCGAGAAGAGCTTACATTTTCAAAGTTGGAGAGGTGTATTTATAGAAGAATCTGGTAGAATTTGTTACTGTTTTCTTGAGAATTAGGTTACATAAAAATCCAATTGGATTGAACTAAGAAGCCACGAGCCTAGGACGTGCATGACACATCCCCTTGAGAGGGGAACCATAGGGTTGCCTTAGGTCGAGGTCGAGGCATTGAATTTGGGCTGCAACCCAAATTCTTCGTATCTCCTTGACCTCATGGTTTGGTCCTAGTCAGTTTACTCGAATTTGCCTATTATTTACTCTATAACTTAGAGACTTGTTCTATTTTAGTTTATTTACTTCACTAACTTGCATACTCTCAATAAATATAAAATATGAGGTTTCCACACTCTCTCCAACTGATGTGGGATCTCACAATTTACCCTTATTTGGGGCCAGCGTCCTCGCTAGCACTCGTTTCTCTTTCTAATCGTTGTGGGATCTCACAATCTACTTTGTCCTCACTGGCACACTGTCCTGTGTCTAGCTTTGATACCATTTGTAACAGCCCAAACCCACCGCTAGCAAATATTGTTATCTTTGAGATTTTTCCTCAAGGTTTTTAAAACGGGTATACTAGCAAAAGGTTTCCACACCCTTATAAAGAATGTTTTGTTCCCCTCTCCAACCGATGTGGATCTCACATTAGTCTTCACAAGTACTGAATGATTAATTTTCCTAAATAAAGTTTAAACTCAATTATCTATTCCGCTATATAAAAACATATTATATTGTGTCTTATCTTGAATATAAATTATTATTATTATACCAATTTTTGAAAAAAAAGTTTAAACTAACAACGATTAACTTAGATAGAACGAGTCGTAAGTACGTTTTACTCCATTGTTATGAATACAAATCCACCATTCTTGGGAAACTAAAGAAAATTACAAGTAAAATTATGAGGTTTATAGGAACACAATTAGCAACTAAATACATTAATAACAATTAATTAACTAATTGACTAACCCCATCAGCCCAAAACTTAATACATTAATGGGCTAACCATTCAGAATATGGGCCGAGCCTCCAGTCGTAAAATTTGGGCTGGCCCGTATAGACCGAAATAGCAGACCAACTTTTTGTAAATTTACGTAGATACCCTATATTTAGGATACTTAAAATCATGGATTTTTTAATTATTATTTAATTTATAATTTTATTTCGAGATTCGGGTGGGTTATGAACTTATTTCGATAATATTTTTTTTTTAATAAATTTAATTGTTTAATGGATATTCTTAAAACTAAATTGAGTTAAAACAATTTATAATTTTAAAATATATTTTTACTAATGATACAATTATTATACATATATTTATTTTATTTTTATTATTTAATTTTCAACCGTTCTTACAAATAATTTTTAACTATGAGTGACAAATTTTAATTAAATATTTAAAAATAAATATATAGATAATTTACCAGCTAATATTTGATTTTTAAATAAATTTTACCATAACTCGAACCAACTTAACCTACAAAAATTATGGTTGAGTTCATTATTTAATAATAGTTGTTTGGGTGGAAACTTTATAGCTCAAATAATTGGGCTAAGTCTAAAAAATGTCTCAAACTCGACCGAACCCAACCCACAAACACTCCCAACTGGAAATTAACACTGACTTACGTTTTGTAGAGATAGTTTTCACTCTTAGAGTCAAGGAGTAAATAACGTGACCATGTTGTAGGGGATGTACGGAAATGTCGGAGTCATCAAGTGCCAAATCCAAATTCTGAATCTTGATCTAAATCCTCAGCACGTTACACTTACGATCTTATCATTGAACTAAATTCTAATTCATAAACACCAACCATCCATACAAATTTTAATGAATAAATTCTACCACAAATGAATATAACTTAATATTCTCATTTATCTATTTATTAATTAGGTGGGTAAAATAAATTAGTTCACATTTTACGCAACCACTTGAATTAGCTTCACCATATAAATTAAATGAATAGAATAATCTATAAAATGACAAATGAATCCTATCCTCTCATTTAATTTGAATAATAAATAATAATAATAATAATAATAAAAGCTTCCTACTTTACCCACCAACCCACCACATTCTCTTGAGTATTATTTAAAAGAAAAAATAATTAATTAAAAAAAAAATTCAGGAGTATTATAAATCAAACCCGATCTAACCATAAATTTTTTGGATTTGGTTGGTTTAGGTTATTCTGGTCATTTATTTTAAAAAATATTTGAATAAAAGTATAATATGAACTCATAAATCATATATTTATTTATTTAAAAATAATAATTAATCGAAATTTTCAGAGCATTACATTTTTTTAACTACCCATGAGTTATATTCTTTGTAAAAAAAAAAGTAATTTTAATTTCTACCTAAATCAATTTTTTCAAAGAAATAGGAGAGGATAATCATTTATTTAAAGCATGAATTCATTAGTCTAATCCAACAGCATTAGTGTGTGTGTATATATATATAAACGGAGTTTAAAACGTAATACTAATAATGAAATAGAAAACATAGTTAACCACATTATCGTTATAGCGAGTCCTGCCCAGGATTTAAATTAGGATTTGTAATCCAGATTTGACACTTGATGGTCCTGCATTTTCGTGCATGCTTTGCAACATGGTCATGCTATCTATTTCTTGTTTCTTAAGAAACTGAAGACTATCCCCACATATCAACACGAGTTTTTCTAGCATGTTTTGTATTCACTCACATGCATCATGAAAAAAAACTTTAAGAGGTCACCGAACATAGACTTGTGAAGTAAAGCATGTTTCACCATGAGGTTCCTACGATTGAGCCACAAAAAAGGAAGGTGCATCTTGTTGGCACAGCTTGTAACTTTCAATTCTTTTAAACTTTTCTTAGTCATCCTATTCTCAAGATCGCTCTCATTCGGATGTGGTCTCGGTTCATTTATATACCCCTCCTTCACTCTAATGTCGTAACATTCACTTATTTTATTGGCTACCCTTAATTGCATTAGTGGTAGGATTTAAACCAAGAAGTCAAGCCAAGCTTCGGCGGTAGCTTAGAGTCTTAAGGCTACATGCTCTATGTAGAGTTTCGACTTAAGCTTGACTTTTCCAGCCGAGCCGAGTAGGTCAATGACCTAAAAGTCCTTGGATCTTGACCTTTCTTCTCCCAACTTGTTTGCTTCCCCCGAGTACAAAACACATCATCTCAATTGAAAATCTCTTTTGACAATATATTAATTTTTCACTATAGTCAAAAAGACTATCTTAACCTAACCCAATTTAGTTGCTTCAAATTTCCTAGACCTAAATACATCACCTTTTATCCAATGTTTTCCACTAACCCATTATTACCTTCAATTAGTGAAACTAAACCATTACATTCCAATTGTGTTGAGATGTGTCTATTCCGACTGATTGCATACGTCGTTTGTCTATTGCAGAGTTTTGAAATCATTTATTCTTTTAGTGTTCCTTTGATCGACTAATTTGGGGTAGTGTACTTTCTTGAAGAGGTTCTACTCACTCAATTTCTTCATGGACATCTCATGTGATAACTGCTCGTCTTCCTAGTAGACGCGTTTTAAAAACTTGGAAGCCCTAAAAAGAAAGCCCAAAGATACTGCTCATTTTGCCATCGTTAAAAATTATTTGATCTAAATCATTCATGTAGAGATATACGAGTTGGGGTATCTTATACACTGAGTTTGTATAAGACTAGACCACGAAATGTTTAATTTCTCCCTACAAATCCATTAATTGAGAAAATTAATATTTTACACGATAACCATATACGACTCCATCGTAATTTTGAGTGAGCAATAAACTCGAGTATGTGATGACTTGTTTTTTTATTTGCATGGGTGAAAATGTAATCTTATAAGATACAATTCAATTTGTTTCTAAAGGAGATAAATAGTTCCCTTATTGATTTCAATAATGGGGTCCCACTATTATACTCGCTTCAAATAGACTTGGTTTATGGTTAAATTAAAAATAAATTGTTCATTAAAAAATCAGTAATATGTTACAGATTTTGAGACGGTATGCAGAACTTTGTGCAAAAAAATGAAGAGTTTCTTTAAAGTAAAGAATATTATGAAAAAAAATCATTGGACTAAAGAATCGACTTGAGAACGAAAGATGAGAACTTGATAAGTATTAGGTTAGAACGGGATAAGAATAAAAGAATAAAATGTTTATATTTTTAAAATAAAATATTAATATTTTCATCCAAAATTAAAAAGATATGTTTTAAATTTTAATTTTTAAAATTCAAGTTTAGAGATATTTTTTAAGAGTAATTTTATTAATTCCGCTATTTTAATTTTTAGATTTGAAATAATAATAAAAACCCTTAGTTTCTAAATATATAGTGTTGTGAATTATAGACAAAATTTTATAGTATGAATTAAAATTTAATTTTGTTACAATATAAAAGGGTAAGTTTGTAATTAAACAAAATAAAATCAAACTTCTAAAGTTTTTGGACGTTCCCGTGGCGAAGCATTGGAGTTTCCACTGGACAATGGAATCTCTTTTCCGCCATTATTTCCGTGAGAACAAATTTGACGAGCTCGGAGCTTCTCCAAAACGACGCCGCACCAGTCCCACAAATGCAGCACCACGAACGTCCCAATCCCTCCGATCAATCCGAAAGCAATCGAATATGTCAACGGCATCAAAATCATCGTCAAAAATGCCGGAATTGCTTCTCTCATATCCCCCCATTCAATCTCCACCATTGATCTCGCCATCAGAACCCCCACCAGAATCAATGGCGGCCCCACCGCCCACGGCGGAATCGACGCCAATAGCGGCGTAAACCAAAACGACATTAGAAAGTATCCCGCCACCGTCACCGCCGTCAGCCCTGTTCTTCCACCTTCTCGGATTCCCGTTGACGACTCGATATACGTCGACACCGACGAGGTTCCGAGCAGAGACCCAACCACGATTGAAAAAGCGTCCGACATGAACGCGAAATACTGCCCCTCGAAGTCGCCGGCGGCGTCGGTGAATCCGGCGAAACGGGCGGCGGAATACAGAGTTCCGGTGGTGTCGAGAATGTCGACATAAAGGAAAGTGAACATCGCTTCCCAGAAACGGGGTTTCGCCAAATCCCGGAAACTCAAAGCTCCGGCGGTGGTTTTAATCCAATGAACGTCGATGACCTTCTTGAAATAATTAAACGCAGAGTCGCCGGCCGCCGTGTCGGGAAACACCGTTACGACCGTGTTACGGAACCACGAAATCGCTGTCACGAAAACGATGCCGTATATCATCGCGCCTTTGACGTTTTTCACCAAACAATACGCAATGATGCCGAATCCCACCACGCCGAGCCAGAACGTGGGGCTTTCCATTCGGTTGTTCAGGCACAGAATCTGATCGGAAACGGCGCCGTTCCGGAGCAAACTGACCGTTCCATTCGGGGCAGTTACCACTGCAGCTAACGCTGCCCGGGAATTCTTCGGGCAGGCTCCAATGGTGACGAGCGTCGAGGCGCTGTACCCGATTAGCCCAATTCCTTGATTGCTCTGTAATCCGATGAAGGCGAGGAATAATCCGATTCCGGCAGAGGATGAGATTCTGATGGGTTTTGGGATTAATTTGGCGATTTTGGCTCGTAATCCGACGGCGGAGATTAGAAGGAAGATTAAGCCTTCGATGAAAATGGCGGCTAATGCGCTTCTATACGGTAATTGACCCGACCCGTGGAACCCGACGACGGCGAAGGCGAAGTAAGCGTTGGTGCCCATTCCGGGAGCTAAGGCTAAAGGGAGATTTGCGAAAACGCCCATTATGAAACTCCCGATGAGCGACGAGGCTCCGGTGGCGATGATTAGATCTTTTCGGGTCGTTTCTAGGCAGGCGGAGTAACCCGGGTTGACGGGTCGGAATTTGCAGGAAATGTCCGGTTGGATGACGTGGTGGGTCGGACCGGTGCAGGCGGAGAGGGGGACGGTCGGGTCGGAACAGAGGGGTGTGCAGTCGGCGGTGGAGCACGTGCCGCCGGAGTCGGTGAGGATGCTGGCGTTTACGGCGAGAATGTAGGCCATCGTGAGGAAAGTGGCGGTGCCGGCGCGGAGTTCCGTTGTGAAGGTTGTGTTTCGTTGGGTGAGTTTGAATCGCTTTCCGACGCGGGTGGTGGCGACGAAAGAGTTTAGCCTCATCGGCAGTGATGGTTTCTGTTGGGTCGGTGGTGGTAGAGCCGCCGCCGCCGCTGCCGCTGCCGCCATAGGAGGTTGCTGTTGTTTAGTAGGAAGTTGCGAGGAAGAAGAGAGAGTTGGAGGTTTTCTCTTCCGGCCAATGAAACAGCTATTTATTTCCTTTTTAGAAAAATCAAGAAAACCACATGTTTTCTACTCTCACTCCATTTTTTAGATTATTTATGGAAGCTTTAAAATTGGTTAGGGATTATAATTTGATATGTTCATTTAAGGTCTCCAATTTTTAATATCTATAGAGAGAAGTTTCTACGCCCTTATAAATGATGTTTTGTTAATCTGTTCAATCGATATGGGATCTCACATCGATATAATCGGACAAAGAATCTCAAGAAATGGGAGAGAAAGTGAGGATGGGATTATATGCCTGTCCTCACTCCCACTTGGTCTCGCCCAAATTTGTCTCATTTTTTTTCACTTTTTATATATAAATATAAATATATCAAACTATAATAAAAACTAATTTGTTGTATTGAAATTTAAGTTTATAGAAATGATATTGAATATTATTGGGTTCGAATTTTGCAACCGTCCAAGCATATCCTTAACAGATATTATCCACTTTTGCCTGTTACGCATCGTCATTTAAGATTTTTAAAACGTGTCTACTAACGAGAAGTTTTCATGCCCTTTTAAGTAATAGTTTGTTCTGTCTTCAATCGAAGTGAAATCTCACAATCCACCTTCCTTGGGGCCCAACTGGACTTACGCAGTTATGGTATTAGAGTCATACACTGAGTAGAATGTCAGCGAGGACGCTGGACCCCAACCGGAGTGGATTGTGAGATCCCACTTCAGTTGAAGAGGGGAACAAAGCATTTGTTATAAGGGTGTGAAAATCTCTTTCTAATAGACATATTTTAAAAACAGTGAGGCTGACGACGATATATAACAAGCCAAAACGGACAATATCTACCGGTCGTGGACTTTACATTATGAATGGAGAATTATATTGAAAAATGAAAATGAAAATTGTTCCAAATTTTTTAAAACAAATATTTTTTAAAAATAATATATTAGAAAGTGGAAAAAAAATTAAATAGGAAACAGAGACGGAAAAGTCTTTTTTTGTTCAATATATTCATCGATTCATGCAGATGAACGGACCTTTTCTTGGTATTCTACAAAATCAATGAAATATTTTTAAAAAAACAATCAAATGCTAAATAAATATTTAAAAGAAACAATCAAATGCTAAATAATGTAATTATAATACTATAACAAGTATTTAAATTTATTTAAAAAGAGAGAATTGTCTATTTATTAATTTAAATATATTTTTAATTTTTTTTTTTAAAAATATTCATTAAAAAAACGATATGTTTTTTATAAGTTTAATTTATAAAAATTAAAAATTTAGAATTAAAAAATAAATAGTTATCAAATAGGATCGTGTTTTACCTAACATTAAACCTATATATCTTGCTTTTCATTCCATTCTTTTTAAAATAAAATAAAATAAAATAAAAAATCTCATTAATACTATAGTGGCAATTCCGTAATTTTTACTACAAGAAGACACAAATACCCATATGGTATACTTTTGTTACATTTCAAACTAAATAATATTAATTATAAAATTATAATAACTCAGTAGATAATTATTCACCTAATTATATAAACAAAAAAAAATGAAAATTTGGATAATGTTAGGAATCCAGACCTCCACAATGATATGATATTTTCCATTTTGAGCATAAGTTGTCGTTGCTTTACTTTTGGTTTCTCCAAAATGACTCGTTACCACTAGAGATGTATTCTTTACTTATAAACTTATAATCATCTCCTTGAACAAAATACACCATAGAAGCTTCCCTGAGACCTATGAAACCCTCGAATAGTCTCTCCTTACTCAAGGCTCAACTATTTCTTTGAAGTCCTCGAACAAAATACCTATTTTGTTCGACAGTTGAGTCACTTTTGACTACACATTCGAGACTCGCAACTTTTTTGTTCGACACTCGAGGATTCTATTGACATGACTAAGTTAAAAGTATGACTCGATTTACTAGTTTTTCCAAAAAGACTCGTTACCAATAGAGACGTATTACTTAGTTATAAATTCATGATCATATTCTTAATTAATCAATATAGACTCCCTCCCAACCATACTTAAGAGTCGAGGGCTAGTGGGTCTGTCCCTTACTTGGATCCATCCCTATAATCTGAAGCTAACCCTGAAATGGCACAGCCGGTAGGGTACATGGTCCTACAGCGTCCTCCTGGTCGGACTCTTTAATAAATGTGGTCTACAGAGAGAGAAAGTGGGTGTGATTGGACACAGGTTGAAGCTATCCCCACTTATTCCGGATTGGCAATGGGACCCATTTTAATATTGCATTTATGAGGATGGATTTAATATAAAAATTCTTTTTTTATATTCTAGATAATTTAAAATTGATTGATGGATTAGATACACAAGTGGTTCATATTTAAGCTAATGAGGAATGCCACTTGTACTTTTGATATAAAGTTTTTAGGATAAAGTTTTTGTGCATTTTATTTTTACCCTCCATTTTTCATTTCCTTTTAACATTCTTATTATTTCATTTCTATTTTGTTTCTCCGGGTCGATCGATCCCTTTATCGCGACTACTTATTCTAATAAACCAGATTTGCTTAAGGATGAAGCTTTGAATGTCTTGTCGACTATAATATAATTCAAATAGTCAAGTATTAGTGGATGATCGAAGGTTTGTGTGACACCCGAGTAAAGAAGAGATACATAAATGAACTGATACCACATCTTAATAATGAGAGCAATCTCGAAGATAAGGTGGCTAAGAAATGAAACTTAGTACTTATACCAACAAGATGCATCTTCCTTTTTAATGGTTCACTCATAGAACTCCAAAATTAGCAAGCAATTTTATGTTTGATGACCTCTTGGGTCGTTACAGTTTGAAACTTTAAATATTAAATTATAATTTGAATTTAATATTCTAAAATATGTTAGATTTCGAGCCTGTTCGAATGGTACTAGAATTATTTTTGAAACATTATTGGGTTTTGACCCCAAAAATAAATTTATAAACCATTAATCTAATAGTATTTTTCCATAATTAATAAATAAAGGAAAAAAACTCCATTTAAAATATGAAATAAAATAAATATAACTATTATAGAAATTATTTTTTTAAAAAAAAAGAAAAGGAAAAAGTGATTCATTTATGTAAGGCCCAAATGGAGTTATAAGTAAATCAAGAAGTGGGGGCGGGGTGGTTTGGTCTTTTCATTGGGTTACAGATAAATTATACCAAATTTTTGGCTGCTTTTTTCCATTTTATGTAATTCTTAAATTATTCCTTTCTAATAAACAATATGATATAAATATAAGTAACAAAAATAAATCATTTTTTGGTTTCATACTTGACTTCCTAAGTCAACTTTACTATACCAAGAAAAAAAAAATGGAAATATCATAAATATATATATATATATATATATATATATATATATATATATATATATATATATATATTGGTAAAATTAATATGAAAGCAAAATCACGATAGTCAACTCATTCTTGACACATCTCTCGTTTTCTCTCAACTCAATGATGTTAGTGTCATGGGCAGGGACGGGGCTTTAATTCTTTGAATTTCACTACTAGTCTAGGGTTGAAGAAGTTTAAGAATGGTCCCCGTTATGCAGTAGGGGGGTTGGGGCTCACAACGTTCTATATCAAACTCATGTACCACTTGAATTAGTGAACAACCGAACTCTAGAGACCTTCTTCAATTCTAGGATATAATGAGTCAATATCAAGATGCCAAACAACTTTGTCGATAAGAACTCTTGGGTGTGGGTCTTATGATGGGAGGGGAGACACTCAAGCACATTTTTCAAAATTGCAATGAGTTAGAGTTGTCATCGACCTGTTAGTCGTTGCTAGATTTTAAGCCTCTGAACCTACATATTCTTCAGGGTTTTCCATGTGACTACCGAGTTGTATACAAATATGTGATTTCAGCTTAGCTTGACACATAAACACGGACTAAAACACAAAAGAGTAATGGACACAATTGAAATATTGATCATGTGATTTTTAAATACATTATAATCAAACAACTGTGTTAGATCGTTTGTTAGATGCAAATTTTTAGGTTTTTTTTCTAGCATAACAACTTGTAGGGATAGAAATATCCATCGAGGTTGAGAATGCGAGATACAAACGAGAAAAGATGAGTGGTTGAAAGGACACGTGGGAGGCGGAGGTAGAAGGTGTCTAGTCCAATTAGACCGATCCACCCTAGTTTGGCTAGACCGGTCCTTCAGTTCAATCAAATTGGCTCCCCATTTTTCACACGGTTTGGCTAGTTTGGACCCAATTTTCAATTCTATTTCGATGAAACTCATATTTTCTCTTAATTTATGATGTACTTGAAGAGTTCAGAGAAATTTAAAGTTATTTAAGGACATGAATCAGCTTAAAACGTAACACCTGTACCAAGTAGCACCTCAAAACTTCAAATTAAAACGAGCTTATAGTATATATGAAAGCATGCTATTGAAATATAGAACTTAAATAAACTGATTTGACTAATATTAAGCATATTGAATCATTATTATGCTTGATTGTTATTAAAAACATGACTATGTATTCATGCTTAGATTACTATACAATGTCCTTTTTTATGATATGTTCATGCATGAGATGTCTATGCTATTATACGAAGACGATTAGGGCTTCGTCATCTAATTCCTAATCGTGAACTCGACTCAGTTGTTGAGGGACCATATAATATTTTAGAACTAACTATGATTTATTTGGAGACTATTAGGGATTTACCATTTAATTTCCTCGAAGTAAACTTGCCCTAGTCAGTAGGGGTTCACAAGAGTATTCTTACGAGTTGATAAAATTAGGATTGAGCTATGAAAATGCATGAATCCTATGAAAACTTTATGAGCGCCATGTTGATGCATTTAGGTGGTCTCTAACCACTCCCTAATTCTGATCTTATTCCGATGAGAGCAAGAGACTACATAAATAGATGAGTATTGGCTAGTTTGTGGGTCGCAACCTCCTTTATGATGTTTATTTTGTGGGGCTTACTAGAGAGGTGTCAACTAAACCCTACTAGAGAATCTGGGAACAGTGTCCATAATAGTATGATGAGAATAATGGGGGAATCGACGTTGGAGCCGCCTCAAGTGCCTAAAGATATAGATCAATAATGAAAAGGACTAGTAGAACACAGTCTTACAAACATATCTTAAAACTTTAAGATCAAACCTTATGGAAAAAATGATCTCAAAAGAACTCAACCTCGAGTAGAGCCATGGAAAAAAATACTTGATAATTTCTACTTTCTTAGGTGAACCAAGTGAATCTAGGAGATAGCTTGACTTAAGAACGGACTAAGAACTACAAGCAAACAACTTAATGACTATTTTTATACTCATCTATGCTACTCTAATTATTTTCAGATGAGGCCTAGATGGAGCAGCTAAGGCGAGGACGTACACAAGCTAAAACGCTAAAGAGATCGAGATAGATCGATATTTTGTATGTCTTAGACCTTTTATCTTATGAGCTTAGCCGTCTCTATTTGTCATTTTGTAAATTATGTCATCATTGAGTTGACTCGTACTTTATCATAACTTTATTAAATACATGCATTTTCAAATATTTCATGTCAAATCAAAAGTAAATTCATTGAAGAAAAATAACAATGATAGTAATTCATAGATGGCTAGGGTATTTGTTATATTGGTGGACAATAAAGCCTAAAGAAACAAAGATATATAGTGGGCTTAGAGGGGCAACAGAAATGGCAGACATGGTGTCGGATTTGCTTTGAATTCAGACAAGGACATGCAAACATTGGAACAACATAAATTTTTAAACGTCCTCCAACAATATTTTCTTACCCACTGTGCCCATAAAGCAGTGTAAAAATATCTTATCTTACCAAATTTATATATCACACAATTAAAATATTCATAAATATGACGATGTTTTATATTAATATTATGATATATATAAATATATAACCCATTAATTATCATGAACTTAAATAGTAACAGTTAATAGAATTTATAACTCCGCTAAAGAGAAAAAAATGTAATTATTAATTTATATGATTGTCGTATCCGATGGAGTTAGGTTGGATTGAAAAATCTGTTTAGGCTATGATAAGTTAGGAAAAAGTACGATGTGTTCAATGATATGTATGAGATAAGATACGAGAATGGTGCACTAAACGTAATATAAGCAAGATATGCTCATGAAACTTTAAGGTTAGGTTACATATCGAAATGCTATGGATATGAGAGATTAATAAAAACGATATAGTCACGATCAATTGATAAATGAATATGATTAGCTTATGGGTAGAAAGAGATAGAATTGTGATAGATTGATAGAACAATAGCATTAATATACGTTCCTATAACGATATAACTAAAGTATGTTCATGTAACAATATGACTATAATATGTACAAGACGTTAAGGCTATGATAAGTTAGGGAACGATATGACCCCAAAGTGTTTACGATATAATATAATTATGATATGACATGTAAATGACGAATATATATATGTTGTCGTATGATATGAAAATGATATGAAATATGTTATGGTCCGAGATATGTGATAAATTGACATGTTTATAATATGATATATTGTGATTCAATATGTTATGGTATGATATTTATATGATGAAATGTTATGTTAAAAGCATAGAACGTTATGTTAGTATACAGCATGATATGAATGACATGAAATCATGGCATGATATATATATAATATGAGAAATGATATGATACGATGATTCAAAAATAAGAAATGATATGAATGAGAAATAATAACGGAGTTATATTTAATAATGTTGAAAACGAAAAAAATATTAGGACCTCATGCATTATGTGTGCTCTTCCATCACAGTACGGACGTGTACACCACTAGGTAAGTGAATACATAATGACGCCAGAACAGTTACTAATTCTAATGGGTGTCCAGCATAAAGAGCTATTAGAAAAGGTTTGCTCGACAAGAAAAGGGGCCCAACGGTGAGCAAACTGTTTGATGGGCTGCCCATTAAGATAGTGTCGTAGGAAAAGAGACTATATGATAAGTCTTATCATTGCTTTCGCATGTTCTTGCATTTAAGACCCAATAGTTGGTCACTTACTGAGTATTTCCTAAAATACTCCATTCGGAAAAGAGACTATATGATAAGTTTTATCATTGCTTTCGCATGTTCTTGCATTTAACACCCAATAGTTGGTCACTTATTGAGTATTTTCTAAAATACTCCATTCACGTTCTACCTCTATGTTAGGTTATTTTAGGTTAAGGCAAATATATGGAGACCATGGCACATGCTTGTTCTTTCAGGTTATTTCAAGTTATTTCAGCATTTTTATACGACAACAGCATCGCAACTCGAGACCAACTCGAGACCATGGCACATGCTCAAGATCTACTAATCATTCAATACAAAAAAATATATATATATGTATGGAGAAAATAACTTCAACAGAGAAAGGAATCCATAAAAATAAATCATACTTGGCTGTTAACATCAACAATTAAGCAAAACCCATAACTACAAAATGGTCTATTATAAGCTAACCAGGATATAATAATAACACACAATAGATAAAACTGGAATAAGTATATTACCTCAAAGACACTGTTGTAGCACTTCTTGTTCTTGCTGTTGCTGCTCGCCTTGCCAGGTCCATACGATATCCTTCAGAGCAGGTCTTATATCCTCTTTCATGATCTTATGATATTCCAGAGTATCTCCGTTCGATTTCTTCATTTCGACTACATGGAACGATGGGGCAACCTCAAAAATCTCGGCGTCGATGCATACGGGTCCTTTTCGACCTTCCTTACACCCTTCGATCTTCAATACGCCTCTGTCTTTCTTCTTTATTTTCAGTTTCATGCACTTTGCGACATCTTGCAGTTTTGAGATGATGGTGGACGCAGGCTTGTTTGATGTGAATCTTACTTCTTTCTTTTGATCAGTAGTCTCCTCGAACAAACCTGTCAAATCAAAACCTGCTGACAAGGAGATAATGTCAAAGGCATTCAAATTCAATGGCTTTTCCACTAATTGCTTCAGCTCTCTAACAGAATCTCTCTCGTCCGTTGAAGACCCGAAAACTGGATCGACTTCTGAAGGATCGACTTCTTTCACTTCTTCTGCATTAATTCGGGGTTTCACATCCAACCCCCTCCTTGACCAAGAACTTCCCATTATTTTGGCAATAGATATCCTAGTATTTGGGTTAGGATCCAAAATCTTCGACAATAGCCTGCGCGCATCTGGCGTAAACCAGTTAGGGAATTTAAATTCTCCTTTTCCAATCTTCTTATACATTTCCATTAGATTTGAATCATGAAATGGGAGATAACCAGCCAATAGAACGAATAAGATCACTCCGCATGACCAAATATCAGCTTTGCATCCATCATAACCTCTCCTGTTAATGACTTCTGGAGCAACGTAAGCAGGTGTTCCACAGGTAGTATGGAGCAACCCATCTTGGCATTTAGATTCAACAAGAGCACTCAACCCAAAATCGGAAACCTTCAGATTACCATGTTCATCCAGTAGTAAATTTTCTGGTTTCAAATCTCGATGCCATACGCCTCTACTGTGGCAATAATCGATAGCACTGATCAGCTGGCAAAAGAATTTACGCGCAGCACCTTCTTTAAGCTTCCCTTTGGATACCTTATTGAATAGCTCACCGCCTTTGACATATTCCATGACAAAGTAAATTTTAGTTTTGCTTGCCATAACCTCATAAAGTTCAACTACGTTCGGATGCTTAACTATTCTCATGACAGAGATCTCCCTCTTGATTTGATCAATCATCCCAACCTTCGAGATCTTCTCTTTGTCAATAACTTTAATAGCCACACACAAGCCAGTTTTAATGTCTCTGGCATAGTAAACCTTGGCAAAGGTTCCCTGCCCCAACAGCCTTCCTAATTCATAACGTTGCATCAAGATAGCCCCTTTCTTCTCCATGACAAATCTACTTCCGCAGAAAAAAAATAGTCACAGCAACTGCCACTGGACAGAATAATGAATTACTAATATTTAAACACAAAACTCAACCATCTTCATTATCACTGTGCTTTGAGTATATATGTTCTTTTGCATTGCAAGCTGCAGTGGGCATTTGGCATCCAAATCTGTATGGTTGACGAATTAAATAACCAATTTCATGAAGTACGCAACAGGGCATCCACGATGGATAAATGACCCCATCAACCTCAGAGAAGAAAGCCTTGACTTGCATGCACATGTTTCAGCATTCCCAGGTTCCTTTAATCAGACTACAGAACATGAAGCAAGTCAGAAAGAATTCCCCTTACAGGCTAAAATTAAAAAGGAGAATCACAGACACTTGATCGAACGTTTTAAGGATTATATTAAATATATAATCGACATGGATATAACTGATCGCAAAGTTCAAGATAATCATGTAGAGTAAGACTGTACAAGTCATCCAATTCCATATATTACAGTTAGTACATCTAAAGAACAGAGAGAAGCTTCTTAGAGTTCAATAATTGTAAGATCAAAGCTTTTTTATTTCCAATCGCAATAGTTACAAATATAGCAGCTTATAACACAAACTAAACAGTAAAGCCAACTCTTAGCAATTAGAGCGAAATCCAGCAAAAAAATATTTGTGATTAGAAGCAAGCCGATGATAACATTAACCTAGAAAAATCTCGTCATGTAGAAATTAAGCTACACGGTCAATTTTTTTTTTTTTTCCTCCAACTAATGATGGACAAAAAATGGACATATTATAAATAATAATAACTCTGAAGCCAAATTAGCACGTACTGTGAGCGACTTGAACAAATCGTGAGAGACAAAGATGAAGAAAATTCGTATCCTTTCAATGTAGGAACCAAACAGACAAGCGGCGGAAACGAATCCCGGTAACAAAACAGGAATATAAAAACATACGCGACAAGAACAAGAAATATAAATGCCGATTCATAACTTCATCATCACACACCGTTAATCAGAGTTCATCGTCTATACACAAAATTGACAGGGAGTAAACCGACAACGAAATCATATAATTACAGTGGTTCAAAAAATAAAAGAGGAAAAGGAAAATGAAATTTCAATCGCTTACCGAGAAATTAAAGAACCTCACTCCCTCCCTCACTCGATTAATCTCGGAGTTACTGAAACAAATCTCTCTTCTATCTCTCTAGAATCGAGACATTGAAAGGCAAATCAAGAAAATACAAATCCTCTCATTCTACTAAACCAAACAAGAAATAGAAGTATCGATTCATAACCTCATCGTAACAAACCACAAATCAGAGTTCAATGCCTAGAAACAAAATTCAGAAAGAGAAAATGGACAATAAAATCATCTAAGAGCGTAAAAAGAAATGAACATGAATTTTCAATGGCTTACCAGGAACCTGAAGAGGAATTGCGAAGAAACCGATGAAATTAGCTGTCAAAGAGCAAGAAGACTGAGAATGTACGCAAAGGAAAGGAACGGAGCTTCAGAGAAATTTCGAAGACCCAAACCCTAAAACAGAAATGCAAAGGCAAAATTGAATGCAAGCTTCGATTTGGCCGCCTGATTTCTCCATTTTAATGAAAGATACCATAACGGCCGTATATAAATACGAAACTACCAAAATACCCTCCGACCTTCTTTAAATTACAGATTCTGCTATATTGTTCATTATTTGAATCGTGAGGCGGTGATATTAAGAAATAATAATATCTATAATTTAAAAATAATAATAAATAAGCTAAATTAGATATTATTTGGATAAAAATAAAAATTATTAATGTATATTAGAATGGAGATGACAAAACAAATAAACAAAAAAAAAATCAACTATTTTATTGTATTAATTCTATTTTTAAAGGAAAAAAATTTATGAATAAGCATATTATATATTTATTTATAGTTAGAGTCCATTACTTGTCTTTCATAAACTAGAGGAAAAGTCTTTTTTTCTATATTTTAATAACTCAATAAAATATTAATTGAAGCAAAATCCTTCTTGTCCATATAAAATTATAATAAAATAATTTTAAACTTTTCTTTGATCATCTTAAAAATTTTAAATTGAAAGAATATATGTATAAATATAAATTTTTATCTAGTCATATGTGAACTTGAAATTAAATTTTTTTAAAAAATCAAAATGAAAAATATACCATTTGTAAAAGCTTTAATTATTAAATATATTAAAAATAATTAATTGTATATTAAATAGTTCGTATTCTATCTTTTTCATCTAATTAAAGACGTACAATCACGTGGCCAACATTTTTTACAATTTCTTTCTTAAAAATAAAAAAATAATAAAAACTTTTTTTTGTTTTTTTATTTAGAAAATAAATTAAGACTTGGGGTGAAGCAAGCGGGGTGGTGGGAAGGACACGTGCTTCGATATGAACGGTGAATTATGCGGGCTTCAACAATCACTGTCTGTGACCTAATTTTCTGACCCGCACCAATCACCGAATGACAAGTAGGACAGTTGTGCATTCGGTGACGGACACTGCCACAGTTCCATTCCAGCCACACACGGTTCTTCTCTCTGGTTTCTGAATTTCTCTGCGTTCGACCCCTGGATTCTACTCTGTTTTTCTTTTGTCGTTTTGTAATACTGAATTTACTTAAATAGCCTTTGTGGGAAAGTGAAGGGCGCTTGGTCCACCCAATGAATGAGTGGACCTTTATTACTTTTTTATATTTAAATTTAAATTTAAAATCTAAATATAATTTAATTGATTAGGACAACTAGGAGTCTTAAAAATAATTGTTGTTATTAGTGTTATGTGAGAAAGAACTAAAACCATGAGGCTGACACATATACGTATCGAGATAAAACAGACAATATCTCCTAGCAGTGGGTCAAAGCTGTTACAAATGGTATCAGAGCCAAGTTATCGAACGATGCGAGACACTGGTTGGAGTAGAGCTATACCAACACCATAGTAGACGTGTTTTAAAATCAGCACCATAGTAGACGTTTTAAAATCATAAGGTTGACGACGATACTTAACGGGTCAAAAAGAACAATATCTACTAGCGGTGGGCTGGGGCTGTTACAAATCATTGACCTTTGAGAGGGTAAAGGGTAATGGTGTATTATCCATTACTCATGCTCGGGTCAGCAAAAATGATTTTTTTTGGAGTGCTTATAAACAATGGAGGTACTAATGTGCTCAAACACGAACCATGGTAAGAAAAATGGTGTATTCATTGAAACATATTGCCTTAAATGCAACTTCAAACAATCTCTTAGTATTAAGGAATTATGCATATATGCACAGAAAGCTATCTGCATATTATACTTGATTGATGGTGACTCTATACAATACCCACAACCTTTAATAACCTCACTACAAGAGTATCAAACACTTGAGGACTCTCTTTAGAACTCGACGACTTAGTTTTTTACCCTTTATCTCACTTTATTTTTTATCCTCCTAGCCCAAAGTTCAAAAGGCTAAATTGCCAGCACAACATAGAGGTTAAAAGCAAAGGAACATAAGCTTCCAATTCAAGCAAAGCATCATCAACAATTCAAATTGAACAGCTACAGCAGACTGAAATGGACAATTCCAAGTTCCTTAATACTAACAATCGGCTCGAAATAGCAACAGCCAATGATATATATCCACATATCAATGTAAATCATGTACATTACACAGACCATCCACGGGCAAGGATTGTATCATATTAGATTCATAAACAGACAGAGAAGGGCAAGGAAGATGGAATTTTCTTACCCTTTTTCATTCAGACACGACATGTAGATCCCTCCGTCGTGATTGTGTGCGCATTCAAGCGTCGGCAAGCGAAGACACAGTTCCAACAGATACTGCTGGACAAGCATGTATTGCCTTGCAAATATTTGTTTGTTCTAGAACTTTCTCCGAATTGGCAAGGATCAGAGGCCCATATTCAAATACTAATTTCTTGCACTGCTCATGATGGAAAATGTCACAATATCAGAATAACATATTAAACACCGCCCAAAAGATTACTGAGGGTGGTCATGAACTTAACGTAAGGCACTAGCCTAAAGCAACATAGGAGAAGAAGTTGGCAGAAAACAGCCACCCAAGACTGGATATTCTAGAAAGGATAGATCACTTGGTCAACCTCAGCTTGTTACATTTTGGATATATTAGGGTGAAAGAGAGACTAATTGTTTTAGACAGACTTCAGGAATTGAAAGGGATAAAGATGAAGAATCGACACGGGGACATCAATCATATTTTCTTTTCACTATTCACAAACAACGAAATCAGAAAATATATGTGGACAGGTAACTAAAAGCATTGATATCCAAGTTTCTTCGTACCTGTTTCACACGGTACCCCAAGGAGTCGCACATATTCAGAAGCGTCTGGAGTATCTCTATCTGATACACACAAAGAAAATAAGCCGTATGCTCAGAAGGAAGGTTCAATACACGTCCACATTAAATGATAAAGTTTATTTCATATTCAAGAGAATGCAATAAGTTCACAAACATAAAAAATTTCTAAGAAACAACCGTCCTCGAGAGAGATATACGTGTTTCTTAACAACTATACGTATTCCTGCTACCTTCCAATCAACAGAAATTCACAAAATAGTCATCCTGACAAAAGATCTGCCCAACAGTTTGGCAAGAAAGCAATGTTCTCCATACAGACCACACAAAACCCAACATCCTAGCTCAACCTCTCAGAATGGCAGAGGATTGCACCAAAATTATCCTGTTTCACCATTCTCGAACTCGTAATCATTCCATTTCATACTGACCATACTATATTTCTTCTGATATCGTCTCATCCATCTTAGTTTTCACATTTCTGCTACTTGCAGATTTTTGTTAATTCACCCACCCTAATGCATATTACAATTATTATTTACAAGTTGCAGATCATCTCCATCTATATGTCTTTTCCCTATCTAAGTAAATTTTACTTCCTCAATATAATTGTTCCATAATTAGAAATTCCTGATAAGCATAACTAGCAGAGTGTGTAATACGAACCTGTGTGTCCGGATCTTTCAACTTATCCAATATTTTTGAAATAGTCTCTTGACAGAATCCACAGCTATTATCCTGAATCTGCGAGGAGATTATAGTAACTTGCTCACAGATGCGGGCTGATTGGCAGATGCTAGAAGGCTCAATTGAGGAAATCTCTGAGAAGAAGAGAGGAACATAGTTGTCCACCAAACTGACGCACTGAAAGTTGATTCAAAGATAAACATAATATTAACAACAGCAAAGTCTATAGTTATTTTCCTTCATTTCAGACAGTTACCTATTGTTTCAAAAGCACACTCATACAGATTCATGAAATAAAAAAGTTGTATAGGGACACTTAAGCTGTCATACCTCCTCCTTGAACACGCCCAATACAGCGCACGTTTGCTGGAGAATACCAGTGATCTCATTTTGGGTATTGTTATCTGCAAGGTATTCAACTGCCTGACTGACCAAGCTCTCACAAAGTTTACATATCTTGGGATTGCTGGAAGCTTCAGATGAAGCCTCCACGTCCTTCTCTAGCTCCAGGTAGCTTGACTCATGATCTGAGACGGCAGAAATTGTAACTTTTCTGATGAGATAAAATATCATTCAAATCGGAAGATTGAATGCCTTTTCAAAAATAAATAAAAATCATCTTCACACAACACTCGTATTTGTTGGAAGCTTTAAAGACAAGTAATAGGGAAAGGACCGAAAATCAGGAAACATAATCAGAACCATTGAGTCTCTAACTTTTCAACCATTTTTCACTTCCATCTTTAATATAATTATTTTTCTTACAATCAAATAGGGTTAGAATCCATCAGATATCGTAACAAAAAATATCCTTTATTTTCCTTATGTTGCACAACAATTTTCTTGATACGACGAAATTGAAGTTTCTAAAAGATTAGAGCCAAAACTGAAACAAGACACTTATGTCAATTCTAAACAACAACCAGAAACGTTGATCAAATTGCCAATTTGGTAGGAAGAAGGTAAGCAATAAAGAATTACCAGATGATGCCAATTTTCTAGCATCACAATCCCAAGCAGCACCAACTACAAGAAGGAAAACAAGTCCAAATCTCAAATCCATTGCACCTGATGCCTGTAAAAGACAACGAAAAATCAACCAAGAAATGGAAGGGGGAAACGTATAACTATACGGAGATTTTTAAGTCAACGTTTATCGATTCAATTAAGAATCTTAATCCAACCACAACATGGACTCTACCAACGACAACAAGGACAAAAACTACAAGATATTTGCATATTACAGACGTCAATGAAATAAGAACAGATCACAAATAGAACAAACAACAGAGGGAAAATTTAAGAGAAGCAAAGAAGGTAAGGATCGAAAAGAACCCTAGAACATCTATTTGGCAACCAAGAAAACGAAGGAAAAAGATAACGATTCTCGGAAAATTGAACCATGGATGATCGTTAATTCTTCTCCCCGCGGTTTCTCAGCACGCAGGATTAAGAATTGAGGATTGGAAACAGAATCGAAGTCAGATTGCAGAGAAATACAGACCTTCGATGAGAGGCTCAGACAGCCAGGCTCTGGTTCCGTTCTTCGGAGGGCGTACGAAAGAGAAGATGGAACTTGTTCCTGTCCTATTGGGTTGGAACTTAAATATTAATTAAATGGAATTTTTCAATGCTTATCCATAAATTTTGGAGTTATTAATTATTATCAATTTTCACCTTAATTTTCATCCACTAATTTTGTTAATATTAATATCATTTTTCTTTAAAATCGTTATCAGTTATTTTTAATTTATAAAGTAATTTTATCAATTTTGTTTTAATTTTTAAAGAATTTAAGAAAATGTTTGAATTCTCACCCAAATTTCAAAAATAAAAATTAGCTTTTGAAAACTAATTTTATCAAGAAGTATTATTTATAAACTTAATTTAAAAAAATTAAGTGATTATGTAATTTTGGTTTTTAAAAGCTTTATTAAACTAAAAAATTAAAGAAAATTGATAAATATAATATTTCATGTTACACGTTCATCTCATTTTTTCTTTTATGTATAATCTAAAAGGACTAAGGATATCAGTGAAAGATTGGTATATTTTTTTAAGGATCAATCACAATTTCTTGTGTTAAACGGTGCAATTATGGAAGTGGGTATTCACATCACACCTCAACTACAGATATATTTAATTCTTTAATCAATTCAACTATGTTCATACAAGCAATAATATTAAGACATACATTTGACCTAATTTAAGATTCAAATTCTCGACTCTCCCATGTTCTTGAACCTCTAAAAAAATGAAAAATAAAATCTTAACTTTGGAAGAGAACCTTTTTAAGTATCTTTTATACGCATATTTGGCTCGAGATGTCCTCTCAATTCAAAACTGACACGAGTCACCAAAGCCTTTCATTTGTTGAGAGCAAGTTATGTCTTTTACTCTACTCAATAGAATCTAATACTATTTGAGGCAATTGATGTGGTTGCCACAATGGAGAAACCTTCACAACAACTCTGGATAAGCCTTAGGGGCATCAAAGATTCTATTTTGAGATGATAATCATTTTATCTTGGCTTGAATTTCTAAACCTAATGTTCGAAAGCTCGGATTTGTATAAAGTTCGTAAACATAAACTCAATTTAAACATAGCTAAAATGGTTAGAACTATAAAGGCTAGAGACGTTTACGAGTTTGAGCAAGGACGGAAAAAAAAATTTCATCTCTGTCTCCACCTCTTATTTCAATCTCATTCTTACAAAATTCCCCATTTATTTTGAAGGGAATCAAAGTAAGATTTTCTACCGAAAATTCATGAGGATTAGGCTCTTCAGAGTTATTATTATATGTGAGGCGAGATGAGCCAAGACAAGGCGGGTATCCCCGTCCCTGGCCCATTTAACTTACTGGGAAAAAAATCCCTCTTGAGTCCCTCCCCATCCTCCGTTTAAATAGAGTTTTGCACTCTGTTCAAGACATAGTTTCAATCCTGGGAATTAAATAGACATCTCTGTTAAAGACGCATTTATATGAACTTTCTAGTAAAGACGCATTTATATGATGAACTTTCTAGTAAAGACGCATTTATATGATGAACTTTCTAGTAAAGACGCATTTATATGATGAACTTTCTAGTAAAGACGCATATATGGTGACGCATCTAGTAGGGTCATGATAATCCTGATCAAGAACAAGAGGTAAAAACACATACAAATTATATAAGGCAAAGCCATCAAGAAACTATGCAAAATATAAACATCATCCTAAAGTAAAGATTCTAACAAGGGGAGGGAAGATACAAAAGAAAGCACCAAGAAGCCAGCCCTATAATATGAATGATCCAAGAGATCAAAGTTAAAACTAAGCTAACAGTAACAGGTTATTTCCTAAACACTGCAGGTTTCTTCTTCTTCTTCTTGCTTCGTTTCGCCAACAGCAGAGTAAACCGAGCGAATCCCGACTTCTTTCTTCTTCCAAAAGTCTGCTTCTGGCTACCATCTTTTTCAGCCATCTTTATAGAGAATACATCATCATTTTGTTTGCTGAGCATCTGACCAAGTGACATGTTTCTTCTAACCGGGCTTTTCTCCGGTAGCGTGACCGATTCAAATTGTTCCGGAGGTAGTAGCTTCCTGCTTAGTATCTGCCCTATTGAAAGGGTTGGCTTCAAAACAGGCGTTGGTCCATCACTGACCATATTCACTCCATTTATGTCAAGTAGCCGAGAATCCTTTTTACAGTGAGAACTGCAAGGATTCTTAAACTTGGTAGAGCTTTGAATGGTACGCCTGTTACGGTCGTGCTCCGACCTCCATTTGCAAAGCGCTTCTTCGACTGCTAGCCTTCCCTGATTTGCAGCATCCACCCTGCTCAGAGCTGCTTCCAATGCCCGTTTACTTGTTTCGAGTTCTTCAGAAGCATTCTCTGCCTGATTCAAGATCTCCATTTTTAACGTGTTTGCGGCATCAACTTGTTGCATGATGTCTATAACTCTCTTCGTACATCGTTCTTTAGCTTCACAAGCTTTACGAGTAAGACTAGAATATTCCTCCAACGAAAGCGTTACACTTTCACTGCCATGAATTTGTGAAACATCACTAGATGCATTCTTATGCTTTGTCAAAATCATGATCTCAGATAGAGCAATAGCTTCTGCTGCTCTAGCAGCTTCCTTCATTTTTCTAGCAGCAACCAATTTGACTTGAGCTGTTCTTAGCACGGCCTTGTTCTGTTCAATCTCGGATTCTGTTCTCGAAACTTCGAGTCCGATCGCTTCCCTCGTTTTCTTGAACTTTTCTGCCTCAGAACTTAATTGTTGCAGCTCCTTTGACATCTCTAAAGGGTTATCTGGAAAACCTTTCGCCTCAGCATCTTTTACCACTTGTAACTTCAGTTTTGTTTGGTTTAGTTCTTCCTCGAGCGCCGATATATTAGATGAATTCTGGGCTAACCTCTCTCGAGTTTTCTCAAGTCCAGTTCTTTCTTTCTCTAGTTTCCTGTTAAAAGATTCAACAGAAGCTCGTATATCAGCAATATCGCTCGTGGTCCTGGTAAGATTTAACTTTGCCTGTTCCAGTTCCTTAAGAATTACACCAGGTGCTGGAGGGGAGACTTGCACATTCCAACCTCGGCTGTCGAGATTCATGTGGTTTTCCTTATCTGCTTCGTTAGGAGAAGCTGCATTCATATCATCTCTCGTCGTTTCCCGAATCACGCTGACTTCAGCCGTTTCTTTCTGCAGCTTAAATTTCAAATCTTCTACATTCCTCCTGTTTGCTTCCAGTTCTTTCAAGACTTCCAGGATCTTCCTTTCTTTGACAATCAACTCACTCTCCATGTCCATTGCCTTCTTCTCCAGTATTGCAACGTCAACCTCGATCTCGTTCTTATCATGCTAATGATGAAGAAAAGATTAAAAAAAGAAAGGACATAACAGGTCAGAGGACATGGCACAAACTTAATTCTCAAATTAGTCTGCACTGGATGTCGATGTAGGGCTACCTTGAAAATTTTCAAAGCCTCTCCCCAATAGTTTTGAAAAAAGTAGAGAGAATATAAACATTAGTTATTTTCAGGAAAGAGTGTCACTGATCGTTTAATTATATTAGCTGCTATTGTACAGGGGTGCTATTGTACAGGGTCACAATCGCACTCTTGTGGCAACAGGACATCAATGGTGCGACACTTGTTCTAATCCGACAAACAAGTCAGCCGTATGGAAATCGTAAGTCACGGACAATTCAAACGTATGATCAAGTCTCTAAAAGCAAATAAAATAACCACAACTTTGATAGTATATAACTTAGGTAGGAAGAATTAACGACTAGTCACGGTTGAGGATTGTTGGGAGGGAGTCCCACATTGGCTAATTTAGAGGATGATCATGGGTCTATAAGCAAGGAACACTATCTCCATTGGTATGAGTCCATTTGGGAAAACCAAAGGCAAAACCATGAGAGCTTATGTTCAAAGTGGACAATATCTTACCATTGTGGAGGTAGTGATTCCTAACAGTCACATCCCCTATAGTAAAACTAAGTATACATGAAATAAAGTAAAAGGGATTTGGAACGGGCATGCGGCCATAGACAACAAATCCCTACACAAGCATGACCAAGACATTTGACTAAGAGCCTAAGAGCATGGCTGTGACAAACAACATGCCTAAGAGCCTAACGTCGAATTAACTATATCAAGAACATTTGAAATTGAAAACAACTAAAACTTGAAATCAGACCTCTAGTTTTATCTTATCTACAAACTGGCCAATGAGCATCTAAACATCTCAAATTAGTACCTCCAAAAGACAATAAAAACAAACCAACTACAAGAAAACAAGAACATTCACTACCTATAACAACACCAAAATCTGCAGAGAAAGTTACAAAACAAGCTGTAATTATCGAAATCGTCCATTTAACTAGAATCTGAAAATTCTAAAATAAACAATCCACATTCAACAAAAGAGAGAGAGAAGGGTGGGCGGAAAGAACCTCAGGTTCAGATAGCTGGTTGTGACTGTGACCATTACTGTTGGAGAGTTTCCAAAAGCCGCCTCCGCCAAACCTACTGACAGCCTCTTTCACCGACTCGAACGGCGCCGAAGTATCAATCTCCGCCCTGACGCCACCGCACTTCTCCATATAAAGAAAGTAATAGCCGCTAACCAAAACTATTCGGTTTTCTTTCAAGGCTCCTAAAGGCCGCCTCCACCGGCTGTCCTCATTTCACTCACCGAACCGACAACCTCACGGCTCTCAAATCTCCATCACCAAATGAAACTCGGACTCCGAGATTTTTCTCGTTGCATAAACTACCTGGACGGCAACATGCGACATTTTAGGGATTCAGTAAAAAAAAAATTAAAAAACGAACAAGAACTTACGAAGGAAAATTGAAACTCCATTGAAAGCAGACCTCGAAACTCTTCTTTCTTTGAGAAAATTAGAGGAATCAATGGAGGTTGATGAAGGGCAGAGGAACAACAATGGTGTCTGGTCTGGATTTTTGGAGAAGATGGAAGCGAGAGCAGAAACAGAAGAAGGTACAGGCAAGAAAGTTCTTCGGTGGAGTGAGAGAGGGAAAATGAAATGGTCGATCTTTTTTGTAATTACAAATTTGGACCAATAAATAGAATTTAGGGTATCTGATTTAATTAGAATTAATTATGAGATTTTATCATAAATTCCAACCTTTTTTTTATTTATTTTAGGTTAAAATAATAAAAACACATTTATTATTCATAAATTTTAAAAAGTTCCAATAATAATTTTAAATTTTTTTAAAAAAATTAAAAGTATTTTTATCATTAAATTTAAATGAAATCATTGACAATTTATTTAAAAAATGTTCACTTTATAAATTTTATTAATGCCTTTAATTTTTTTCATAAAAAATATATTTTATACTAATTATGGCGGTTTTTTTTTCAAGAAGCTAGTTGATCTTGTTTCCGAACAAAGAAAATAAAATTTGACCTCGCTAGAAGTATAGGATTAAAAACCCGCTAAAATATTCTCCCTAATATTTTAGCAGTATTTATATGTTTTAGAATCAAACATAAGTGATTCGATGTTCTTATTGTCGGGTGAATCATTCATTTCTATTATTGATAAACGTAATTTTCAAAATTCAAAAACTAAGTTATAACTATGTATAAACAGTTATAGTATACAAAACATATGTATCTATATGCCCTAAAGCCTTAACCCGTGAGTGTTGGACAATTGACGTTTAAATTTACAGAGAAAAATGGTTCGATGAAGTTGTGTCATTACCTACCGGGATTTTATGAAACAATTTCAAAATATTCCAACTTCTTACCAAATTAGCTCGGTTTGAATTTTCCCACAGAACCCTTTCGATTATCTTCAGTTTTGAGTTTCATCTTCTCACAATTTAGCTCAGTTTGAAACGTCTCATACAACTATGATTATCTTCACTCTCGAGTTTTATCGAGACAAAGTGAATTGACAAATTTTCGTATATACCTAAATATAAAATAATTTTAAAATATTGGTCAATTTCATAAAAACCATATTACAAAACCAATTTGTATTTAATTTTTCAGATGCAATTTTAAAAATATTTATTATTATTATTATATAAATATTTTTGACATTTTTTAAAAATGTAAAATTGAGTTTCCATTATGATGCATTCAGGGCCCAATCTGGCCCAGTATGTATAAAGCAACCATTATCATGGAAGCTAGTGGGCCTATAGAAAAAAACTACTCGGCCCACTTTGAAAATATCTTGATTCCTTTAGATCTTGTCGGGAATTTTTTCCTCCATAATTCATAAAATCACCTTTACAAAAATCAGGATTTTAAAAAATAAATATAATGTAATTAAAGAATATATATATTAAATAGTTTTGAAACTAATTCTAAAAAATAGGGTAATAATAGACCACCATTTAGCTATATTGTGGCCCATGTACACGAGTACGTGATTGGGGTACTACCTTAAAAAACACTCGGTTCATATCAATGATTGGGTTCGTATCGTCTAGCGAGCACCCCCTAAATCATTGGTCTTATACAATTTAACAAATCTTAGCTTATCACAATGATTGGGTTCGGCAAGGTTCAGATAATCCACCTAGACTCTTACCATACCTTGCTATACGAACTCAATCGCAACTCTAGTACATATATGGATTATGTAACACACGACAATTCATTACTAGAGATTAGTTGACAACTCTCTAGTAATTCTCGATAGTTATAGTCATGTGGGATCGATCCTTGTGCCTTCTAACTATCTCGATATTATGCAGACGGTAACAAATATTGTCTTATTTGGGTTTTCCCTTTCGGGCTTCTCCTCAAGGTTTTTAAAACGCGTCTGTTAAGGAGAGGTTTTCACACCCTTGTAAGAAATGCTTTGTTTCCCTCTCTAACCTATGTGGGATCTCACAATCCACCCCGCTTGGGGGCCAGCGTCCCCGCCGACACACCGCTCCGTGTCTGCCTCTAATGCCATTTGTAACTGCCCAAGTCCACCGCTAGCAGATATTGTCGTTTTTGTGCTTTCCCTTTCGAGGTTCCCCTCAATATTTTTAAAACGCGCTTACTAAGGAGAGATTCTCACACCCTTATAAGGAATGTTTCGTTCCCTTCTCCAACCAATGTGGGATCTCACAATCCACTCCCCATGAGAGCCAAACGTCCTCACTAGCACACCGCCTAGTGTCTGGCTCTGATACCATTTGTAACAGCCCAAGCCACCACTAGCATATATTATTTTCTTTGAGCTTTCCCTTTTGAACTTCCCCTAAAAAATTTTAAAACACGTCTGTTATGGAGAAGTTTCCACACCCTTATAAGAAATGTTGCGTTCTCCTCTCCAGAATCTAACATGTTCACTTCTAGAGGATAGTTGGTAATCTTATTAACCGTCCTTACATAGCTTTTGATGGTGAGTCAAATATAAAGAATGAACAAGTCGAAGATTAAAAAAAAAAAACTTTTTATCGACTTCTTAGAAATGAATTCAAATATTTTTATGTAACATAAATATAATTCAACTCATTTAAATATATATTTTCAATTAAGAATTAAAAAAGATTTGCAACTATTAATAAAATAATAATACCAACGATTAATTTACTTTAATAGATAAGAATATGTGAGTTAAAAAAACAATAAAACTAATAATTTTCAAATATTAAGAATAATCCAAAAAAAAAACCCATAATTTACAGCCTAAAAACATTATTCTAATTATAATTATTTATTTAAAGTAACCAAAAAAGAAAAAAGAAAAAAGAAAAAACCCTTTTTCCAAGGGGGGACAAAGGCCGTGCAGAGGCACATATATGAACAGTTTCAGGGACCCTAATAAATGGCCTTCGCAGAAAAGAACAATCAGAGAGAGAGAGAGAACAATCAGAGATCGCAAATTCAGAGATTCCATTTTCAGAAACTTACAATTATGCTCTGCGAAACCTCCGATAATCTCCACCAATCGCTTCAGATCAAGCACAACGACAAATTCTTCTCCAAGCTTCTAACCAGAGAAAGTTCCAGAGCCGATTACTCTTCCAGAGTCTACTATGCCGGATTGTCCGGCGCTGTTCCCTTCGGTTGGGAGTCTCAGCCAGGTACGCCTATTCACCGATTTTCCGATGACCTAACTCCTCCTCTCACTCCTCCTCCCTCTTACTTCTCCGATTCTGTTAAGAAACCGCCGAAGAAGCGATCCAAATCGCTCTCGCTTTTCCACATCTTCTTTAATCCGAAGAGGAAAATCGATCTGTTGACGCCGTCATTTTCCAAATCGGCCTCATTGCCGTCTTCCGGATCGATGTTCGACTCGGCCGCCGGACGCCGTTTGCCGCGACGGTTACCGAGCGGAATCTCGCATTCGAAGGAGAAAGCAGCGGCGGCGGCGGCGGCGGCCACCGGTTCGGTACTTTGTTTCGGCATCGGCAGATAATTGGCAGCTGTGGCTGTGAGATTGATGATCTTCATAGTTTCTGAATCGAAATCGGAATCGGAATCGGAGAAGAAAGCTTTAGAATCATGGTTCTGTTCATTTGAAATAATTAAATTTGTATAAAATTAATAATAATAATTAAACCTCCTAAAGCATGTTTATGCTAGTTTAGCTATGCTATTTAATACACGACTTACTATTTAATATAATATAAATAAAGTTTTTAATTTTAATCTAGCAATTGTGTGAATTTTAAAATTTAAAATTTTATTGAACTCAAAATTAAAACTATTAAAAATTTAGGGATATAAATCTAAAAGTTTAGAATTTTATTAAATTTTATGACTTAAATTTATAGTTTACCTTATTGTTTAGATAATTTTTCGGTTAAAAAATTATTAGTTAAGAGGATGTGATAGTCTCATTAAATAATTCAGTTTAGGTGAAACATACCTAAACGGATACAAGAACATTAATTATCATTTCAAAAGTTGATAGTTTGATTGGCATGATTTGCAATTAGTGAATTAAAAAAATTAATTTTTTTATTTCAATTTGATTTATCGAAAGTATTACAAAAATGAAAATTTAGAGACAAAAATACCCTCCTAGGTTGGGCTAATGATCAAAGGCAGAGGTGTGAAAAAATAAGGTGGCTATTGATAAATTTCAATTATAAATATACGAATTAACAATAAATTATGGTTAGTTCAGTTCAAAACGAGCCATAAAACTTTCATTTATTTGAACCCATCAAAGTTTTCGAGTTATTGAACTATTTAACCAAAATTATTTTAAAAACAATTTTCAAGTTTAAAAACTAAAATAAAATTTATTAAAAGGTAAGGGTATAACTAAAATATACTTATTAAAATAAAATTTTCAAAGTCGAAGAATATAATTGAAATCTATCGTAAAATTTGATCGTAGTTGACGTGTAATAATTGGGTCGGGTCAATTTGATAGATATAAAACCATGAAAAGGAAACAAATTTGTCATGTAGTAAGATTTTAGTACCCATTTGGTGCCCAACTAAACATTTGCACCGACAGGAAAGAAGAATAATTATAATCATAAGAAAGAATTAAGAATTTTATCGTTTGCATTTTACTAATATTATCACAAAATAGGTATTTGTTACCATCAACATATTTTATTTTTCAATTGTAACAGCCCAAGCGATATAGCAACTTTATTTTTCAATTGTAACAGCCCAAAGATAATAAATCAAAACTAGGAAAGAAATCAAAGAACAAATTTTTTATTTCTTATATTTTAACTATAGCTCAAGTACTCAATTAATTAAAACATAAATCATCCACCAACCATTCTAAGCTACAAATTTAATGCAGCCTAACATAAAGTTTTAGTGGTACCTCACACGTCCATCCCTGTTCATATGTACACCAAAATCTCTAGCCAGCAGATCAATCTGCTCACAGTTTAAACCAGAATAGCAAACAATTCCGACCTGCATCCGTCACAATTGGTAAATAAACAAATATTAAACAGCTTTATCACAATTTTATCCACTCAGTCTTTAGCTAAATAACAATTTATGTCTCAATGCTTTTGAACTATATGTTCATTTGATTTCTCCGTATTTTATCAAGTCTCATCATAGACCTTCCAAGATGTCATTATTGTTGTATGTGACAAATGAATTTTGTGATATAATGTTATTTTAATGATATGAAATATGCATCAAAGGATTCATACTGATTGAAAATATGGACATGTGACAGGACATTAGTTTAGCTGGAAGGAAATCAAAGAGCTGGAATGCAACCAATAATAATTGCAGGATTCAATGATAAGATATTGGGGAACAAAAATGTAACTTAGCCAAATTCTTAGTACCATAACTGACTATGTGATCCCGATTGAGAGGAGCACTCAATTTCTCAAGATTATAAAATAAACTAGCTCTAATAGATCGAATGCTATTGGCCAAAAACCTTAAAATGTAGGAGGGTAAAAAACACATCAAAATTTATGTAACAGCCAAGCCCATCGCTAGTAAATATTGTCCACTTTGACCCGTTATGTATCGCCATTAGCCTCACGATTTTAAAACGCGTCTACTAGAGAGAGGTTTCCACACCCTTATAAGAAATGTTTTGTTTCATTCTCTAACTGACGTGGGATCTCACAATCCACCCCCTTGGGGACCCAGCGTCCTCACTGGCACACCGTCCGGTGTCTGGCTCTAATATCATTTGTAACAGTCCAAGCCCACCGCTAGCAAATATTGTCCGCTTTGACTCGTTACATATCGCCGTCAGTCTCATAGTTATAAAACACGTCTACTAGGGAGTGGTTTCCACACCCTTATAAGGAATGCTTCGTTCCCCTCTCCAACTGATGTGGGATCTCACAATCCACCCCCTTGGGGGCTAGCGTCCTCACTGGCACACTGTCCTGTGTTTGGCTCTGATACCATTTGTAACAGCCCAAGCTCACCGCTAGCAAATATTGTCCGTTTTGACCCGTTACGTATCATCGTCAGCCTCATGGTTTTAAAACGCATCTACTAGGGAGAGGTTTCCACACCATTATAAGGAATGCTTCGTTCCTCTCTCCAACTGATGTGGGATCTCACAATCCATCCCCCTTGAGGGCCAGCGTCCTCATTGCCACACCATCTGGTGTCTAGCTTTGATACCATTTGTAACAGCTCAAACCCACTACTAGCAGATATTGTCTGTTTTGACTCGTTACGTATCACCGTTAGCCTCACGATTTTAAAACGCGTCTACTAGAGTCACACTCTTATAAGGAATGCTTCGTTCCCCTCCCCAACTAATGTGGGATCTCACAATTTATGTCCTCCAAGAAATCAAGAAGAGACTTTACAAAATATTCATCCATTACCTTCAGTTCTTCAATCCATTCAGCCTTCAGACGAATGGGAGGGCTGCTATACATTGCCCTGGCCAGTCACTGAAGCTGAGATCTTACTATCATGGCTTGCTGTTGATCTTTGCCAAGAACACTAGAAAATGGGGAAAAAGTTGAACAAATGGATGTAATGTCAGATACAAGGCAGGCAAGAGGCAGAGATCAAGATTTAAAGTACTGCAACACAATCATAAAGTTCAGCTAATAGATACTAACCTTAGACAACCAACCCTGTGTCCATATAAACCCATATTCTTCGCAAATGATTGAGCACAACCCACCATATATCCATCTTCAAGAAACAGCCGTATAACTTTGGCGTCCCTTCAAGATCTCCACTGGCAAAACCTTGATACGCCATGTCAAACAAAGGGAAAGTGATGTGTCACCTGGAAGGAAAAGTTGGAGTTAAGTCACATCATTCTCTCCATAATCATGCAATGTTAATGTGTTACATCAAATTATTTGCAACTACCATTAATTGATTCGAAATTTCTAGCCATTGTTCATGTGTTAGGTTGTGAGCACAAGAATGGAGCAGAAAGAAAGAGCATTCTAGAGAATTTTAAATCAAATAAGGACTAACGGTTGAGGATTGTTGGAAGCGAGTCCCACGTTGGCTAATTAAGAGAATGATCTGAGTTTATAAGTAAGAAATACATCTCCATTGATATAAGGCCTTTTGGAAAAACCAAAAGTAAAGCCATGAAATCATATGTCTAAAGTGGACAATATCATACCATTGTAGAGGTTCGTAGTTTCTAACACTAACATATCATAGCATAAAGTCTCAGTTGCCATTGTAGGAAAAAACATTTATCAAGATCATATCCTTAAAACATTCTAAGAAAAGTCAATTTATTCTTTGTCATTGATTTTAACAAATTATTTGTAACAGTGATCTAAACTAGTTATGCGTTTTCTTTGTTACCCGAGTGTATGTTTGCAAAAATACTTAAAGCAAGTTGAAACTTACTTAGACCAAGTTGGTTCAGGCAAGAACATTGGATAATCAGGATGGAAATGGCTCTGAAATTCAGCAAACAGTCGGCACGTTCCAGTCCCAGAAAGTGCCTGAACTCCAGAAAATCTCCTTTCCTTTGTAACATTTGAATCCTTTCCATAAATCAACTTAACACACTCATCCACAAATATTGAACTCACCGCAGCAGAAATTTACTCTCTAAAATTCGAAAGCATGGAATGCAAGACTCAGCAGGAAACTAAGCATTGGAACTTACAAGAACTCACTACCAGCAATCTTCGATTCAGCATCTCTAAGACATTGAAGCACAACCGGTTTCCCCTAATCGATCCGATACGCTCCCTTCCAAAGTAATTTATTCAAAAACCAAAACCACGAAAACTTTCCACGAATCCAAAAGAAAGTTCACAAAAAAAGCAATAAAAAACAGAGTTTAATCATTACCACTCCAAGGTTGATTCTGTTCGTGCATGGATCGGCCATGAAAGCCTCCGTAGCACCGAAGATCGGATCCTTAGGGGCCGGTTTAAGATGATCAAACCATCCGAAACTCAAAGCCCTCAAGCTTTTAAATTCATTGTTGGGCCGGTCTTTTGGACCGATCTAGTAGTTGCCGAATATTGGAGATATAATAAAATTAAATAAAAAACACTTTCTTTTAAGTCATGAAACTAATATTTTATTTATTAAATATCAATAATACTTTTACAATAAAACTTCACAAATTAAATGGTTACATATTAAAATTCAATAACTAAATTAATACATACTATACAAGAATTAAAATATTATAAACTAAAATTTAAATACTAAATTCTTAGTTTTATGGAAGTTTACGAATAAAAAAATGGTTTTTTCACGGATATAAATATTATGCTCACAGTGGCGTCTATAAAGTAGTTTTGTATATGACTTTAAACCATTATTTTTTACTTAAACCCTAAACCAAAAAAATATCTCATTGTGGATTGAAATCAATAATCGACTGCTCGAATGGCTTTCTTCAATTCTTTTAGGTTTATGCTCTACTCTGAATCATGATCATTATGAACGGGCTCCAAGATCTGACCCTAAATAGGCTAACTTAATTTTAACACCGAGTATGGTAACAATGAAAAGACTCTTGATTATATGAACAAATATCTGAATCAAAATATTGTACAAATAAGATAATACTTACATTCAGAGAAAAAAAAAATTGACATTTCGAGTGAAAGAATGCGAATACATTGATAATTTAAACAATATTTTTTGACAAAATCTTATGTTTCTTTTAGTTACGTACGTTATGATATGTATATCATCGATTAGAGATCGTGCTTAGTGAAAATACGAACTCCGAATCGCGTCTAGTAGAAACACGAACTACGAATTAAGTATACATTAATCATGACTGCCCATTACTTTCACTCCATTCCTTGATTGCTTGCTTTACTGCTTTTTTCACAATTTGGGGTTTCACGATTTTTGTGTCTTCATTCTGCACAACAAAACAAAGCGAATTTGAAGTTTTGAGGTTCGAGAAAAAGGATAGATGATTTAATCGTTGAGTTATGTTCATGTCAGCAAGCTTAATAATACGTAACTCGAACCTCTTCCCCGACTGCTTGGAGTTGGAAACAATCGGAGCAAGACACGTTAGCATCGAGGACTTCGAGTCCCAATTTCTCGAAGGCTTCTAGAATCCGAACTAACAATCCGGGCGAATTCTTTTCCAAATATACGTTTATGAGGAATCCTCTCGCTAAATTCTCGACATTCACCACCTGCACGTTCGATAGAGTCAATCCGCCGATAAACACAACCAAACGTGACGCTCGGGAAAAATAGTTGAAGATCTCGAGTAAAAAAGCATGAAATTCAAAGGCAAAAGTGAGTTATGAGAAAAGTACAGCACTAGAGCTTGTGGATACATCAAATTCTCTGGGCTTCTCATGATTCATTGAGGAAGATGCTGCTGCCTTCTTTCGCTCTCTCGAACCCATTTTAGAGCCGCCGTCCGCCGTGTCTCCTCCACTCGCCGGCCACGCGCCACCAGAGGCTTTTTCTTTCTTTCTCTTGCTGATCAGCTCTTACAAAAATGCAGACCACGAGTTCCTCTTCATTTATATTTGCATTTTCTATTTTCTTTATTTATATATATATATATATATATAATTTTTATTTTATTTTATTTTTTTCCTTTTGCACGAGTGCTTCTGTTTCACTTAGTAAATTCAATTTTTGTACTTCTTTGAAGATATTTACGTGATTGCCCTTCCTTTCGCTTTCCTAATCTTTTAGTTATTAATTTAATATATATGGTGGATAAATATAATTTTTTAAATAATTAAATTTTTTTTAAAAAAGAACCATTCGAAAACAGAGAGTTGTATTGGATTGTGAATTCTATTTGAATTACTGGGATCATCAATCCAACCAGTTTGAAATTTTGGGATGGTCCAAAAGATTTTCTCAACCCAACTCGTATATACCCGATATAATATTTTAAAAGTTAAAAATTCTCTAGCTTACTAAACAGAATATTAACCGTTTATAATCCCTATTTTGTCCAATAAAATGTGTTAATTTGTTTTTAAAAAAATAGAATTTATCATAAACTTATAATAAATAAAATTGAAAGTTTAAAAACTTATTACACAATTTTAAAATTAAGAGATCTATTAGGAATCAAATAGACAAACTTAAAAGCATAGGGACTTGACTCGTAATTCAACCTAGTTAAAACAAGAATTTTGTAATTTAACATAAAGTTTTAACTTAAAATACCATTTTGATGTCTAATCTTTAAGTTTCGTTATATTTTAATTCATATACTTTCAAATATTTCATTTTAGTCCTCGTATTTTCAATAAAAACTTAAAATAGGTTGTTTAACTTTTTAAATTTATTATTAAATATTTTTTTTTCTTTCGTAAAATAAAAATGAACTTAGACTAATTTTAAGACTAAAATTAAAATATTTGGACCAAAATATTAATTTAACCAATTTTAAAATTATAAGGTGATTTTGAAGAGTAGAGAGAGAAAAATAGAAGAGAGAGAGGATTTTCGGTCAGTTTGGGCAGGGCAGGTTGGGGGGATTGACAGCTAAATACCATTTGAACGAACAAACGCCAAACTCTTCGTCACGTGCAGATTCCTCCACTGAACACCTTTGGCTTTGGCCCAAAATTCCAACTCTCCTTTTGCATGTGCCATCCTCACACCCTCCGTCGGTTACAATTGCACTTTTATTGTAAGCGGATTTTACGATTATGGGGCACTCACTCTCAATACCGAGTGAATCAAGCCAATTCAAATTTACTCGCCTACTGTCAGTCAACGTATGTTCAAACCTATAACTCCGTTTTGAGAAGAAGGTTTAAGAAAACGAGGACAAAGAGATTTTCGGAAGAGAGTTTAAATGCAAAATTGAAAGAAGTTTTGAAAGCAATGTTATAGACTATAAGCAAGAAATGCAACACAACGAATTAGATAGCATATAACTCCGAGCAGGTCTAGACATAATTTTGTTGAATAGTCATACAAAATTTGGGTAGGAAGAGTTGATAACTAGTAGCATCTCTTGTAGTAGATTTTGAAACGATTCAAGTCTAGCAAACTTAAACATGATTTCGCCAAATAGTGATACGAATAGAAAATACAATAGTAAGACAATATAACATGAAATCAAATAAAGTGTTTGGCATGTCATAGACATGTGGCGTGGGCAACACGCCATGTACCAGCATGAACATGATCCCCTTCACTGACGAGAAATTTGAAAATAATCCTTTCGAAGTAATTTATAATGAACTGTTGAGATATATTCATATTGTTGGAGGTTTCAAATTTTTTGATTGCCTTGCTCGACCCCAAAAGATCATTTTAAGGTTTCATGGTGAGTTAGATTTCAAGAGCATTTTCGTCGGTAGTCACTGGAATACTCCTCTTCCTTAGCCCACATTGTTTAGGGAATGAGCTAGCTTCAGCTTCAACGATTCTGACAATCCCCTTTAACATGGGCTTTTAAGAGTGAGGACTATCTCTACAAACCAACACGATTCTTCCCGCATGTTTTGTCATCACTCACATGCATCCCTGAGAATGTAGGTCACCCAACATACAATTGCTTCCAGCAAAGCACGTTTAACTACGAAGTTCCTATGATTGAGCCATGAAAAAAAGTTATATCTTATTGGCATATGTAGTAACTTTCATTTCTTCCAAGTTTTTCTTAGTTATCCTATCCTTAAAACTGATCTCATTCGAATGTGGTCTCGGTTCATTCACGCACCCTTCTTTTACTCGAGTGTCGTATCCGATGATTTTAATTGATGTAAATGTTTCATTGAGATATACTCTCGAACGCTTTTCGTATTTTTTTGAGTAATTTTTTTATAATAAAATAACTCCAAACCCAGCTGTCTTGATCGCACACAAACAAACCGCATATGTACCCACCTATTCACGTGTAGTGTACCATTAATCATCACAACCAAACAATTTCCCATCACAAAACAAAATTTTGACTTACTCCCAAACTTATTTCTTTTCCCCTCTTCTATAGACTCCTATAGCCTACAACAAACCCCTATTCTTTAACCAATGGACTCTTTTGTCCCTCGAGATGAAAAATAGATTCGCTCGTGTTGGATTGATTGTGAGAGATGAACGTGTCGAATCGATTCCCTGATCTATATTCATAAACTGAATTGAATCCAAAGAAATGAAAATGACGACTTTGAAGTAAGTCGATTAAATTTGTCATTTTGACTTCTTACTAGCAATGTCCACGAGACGGAACGGACCAAGGACAGGGAAGTCTTTTCCATCCCTATACCTGTTACCTATTTCAATCTTCATCTCCGTAAAAAAAAAATCTCTTTTTATATATTTTATAAAAACTATTCATTTTTAATGGATAATTTACATTATCCATTTCTATTATTTCTATTAAAACAAAGGTAGAACATAATAATAAATTCAATTATATTTCATAAAAATATTATATAAGGTTCTATCAACATAATTTCTAAAAATTTAAATTTTAATATCATAGTTTTCGATACCAAAAAAAAGTTATTTTGTGTCATAGTATTAATATATATATATATATATATACACACACACATAAAGCGTGGCGGGACAGGGATAGGGACAGACAATATAATCTACATCCTCGGCCCCACTTGAAATCTCTCCCTAGTCCATCCTTTCTCCGTTTAAACAGAGATTTTCTGTCCAGTTTGGGACACTATCTTGATGCTCGACCTCACAATAAAATAGAATTAATTTAAATCAAAATTGAATAGTACAAGGGACAAGGAAATAAATGAATATGTTAACATTCTATTATATAATTAAAAATTGATAAAATAATTGAAACTATATATTAAAAATTGATAGCCATATAATATATGGTACAAAAATGTAGAGTAGGGCCAAAGAATGGGTTTGAATTTTACAATAAGAACAAGATTTTGGTGTATTAGTGTTTGATTTATTTGTCTATGTTCCTTTATTTCCCCTTCCTTCCATTCTCTTGCAGCTGGCCATGATGATTCATAATTCCACCTAAAATTTCTTTAATCATTGCTTTAAAGGGAATTTTTATTAATCCACTAGTGAAATTAATAACTAAATAGAGAATGTCGGAGTAAATCGAATATTTATCTCTCGGTATAGTTAATGTAGATTGACTAAGGTAAATAGAGATGTTCACGAGGCAGGATGGGGACGGGAAAGCCTTATGCGTCTCCATCTTCGCTTCCTACTTCAATTCTCATCCTCACGAAACTCTCGTTTATTTTCGTGGAGATTGAAGCAGAGATTCTCCACATGAATTTACGAGGATCGGGTTCATGTTGGAAATTTTTTCCATCTAACATATATTTATTTTAAAAGAAATATTAATTTCAAAGATTTTTTTAATAAATATTTTTATTTTTCAATATATTTTTATTAAAAAAAATATAAAACATTCTAATAAATTGAATTTTTTTTAGAGTATTTTAATGTAATGTTGAATATAATTTTATTTATTATATATATATATATATAATGTAATCCTCATCCCTAGCCCTATCGAGAAAAAAAATCTTTTTCTATAGTCGCTGTCATTCTCTATTTAAATAGGGATTCTCCACTCTGTTCGGAGACAGTTCTCACAGATTAAATAGACATCTCTAAAGGTAAATGTAATGGCGATACTCATTTTCTAAAGGACCAGAATTTGGAAATATGTCTCGTGATATTCCTTTTATTCATATAAATATTACTATTCATTAAAACAATGGGAAAATTCTAAACAAATAATGGCTGCATCTAAAATCTGTGGACATTAATAAACTCCAAATTGATGGATATAAATATTAAAATATTATATTTTCAATAGTTTAATTTTTTAAAAAATAAAATGTCTATTTAATAAAATTTGTAGTATTTAACCACTCAATGGGTTTAAAAAATAAGTCGATTTTAAATAAACTATTTTCTAAAATATTTAATTTATAATCCCACTCAAATTTTCATCGTTTACAAAAATGACTAAAATACCCTCACAATACCTTATTCGTCGGCGACTACCACCGACAATAACGGACTCTAGTCATATTGATGGATGTAAGTCGCTCACGGGCGACAACCGCTGCAACCATAGTCAATGACTAACTCTAGTGACCAACTCCGACAAAACCTACTAAACAAAATTGTTATTGATTTGTGGGGATAGTTTTCACTCTTAGAAGCGAGAAGTAAGTAGTGTGACTATATCGTAGGAGATGTAATAGCATGTCAGGATTATCGGGTGTCGAATCCGGATTCCAAATCTTGATTCGAATCTTGAGCTGGGCATGAATCGTTACGAGGTCATATGATTTTAAATACAAACTTGAACTTGTATGTTTATAATGATTACCACGCTTCTCGTATGATATAATATTTTTAGATGTTCGCCCAACATAGAATTTATAACTCGACTTGACTCATATTTTAATTTTTAGCTATGCTCAAGCTAGAAACATGACCACAAGGCCTGATCCGAATTACCTAGACTTATAATGGGCCTAATACTTTCCCCTTCCCCTATTCCAAATCTCTTTCCATATTAAATTTTATTATAACACCTCATGGATAATTAACATGCTCGAAAAAATTTGCTTGCTCGGTTTCACCCGTTCCTCTAGCTTAAATTTCACAAAATTACACACTTGGGTCCTAAATCAAGTGAAAAAAAGAAATCAATAAAAACAAATTGAAAATCGGACTTGAAATGCTAAAAAAAATGGCTCAAAACGGTGGGGTTCAAGGCATCTGCTTCAGTTGAACCGACCACGTAATCATCTTCTACCCTTGGACACAATAGAAACACATGTGTGACTGCCTCTGATTGTCTGATTTTGCTCTTGGTTTACAAATTCTAGGTCTCGATTGAAGTCAGTTTCCACACCAAAATTGAAGATTTATTTACATTTTGAGCAACCCAAAATTTAGTTGATTAGGTTGGCGATCCGAGTAATCCAAATAAAATTCACAACCCAACCCAACCTAACTCAACCCTCTATTTTCGAGTTAGGTGGTCGGGTTGTTTTTTTTATAAAAAAAATTATACTTATCTATCATACATGTTATATTAATAACTAAAATCTCATAAAATTTAAATATTAAACGTTCACAAATCACAACTCGTCATTAATATTAGTTACAAAATGTTCTTAATCTTCATACTAATCTTAAAAGTAGGGTAAGATAGAATTGGATTGTAACCCTATTTTCGAGTTTGTCGAGTTGACCTAACAAAAAAACGGCAAACCGTGAACCAACCCATTTTTCTAAAAATTCAACCCAACTCAAACTTTATGGTTTGAAGTGAGTAATCCAGATAGGTCGAGTTCGGGAGTCATTTGAATATCCCTATTAATAATTTTATGAACGAATTTTATTTGAAAAGCATAGATACTTATAATTCTATTAATTAAACCCTAAATTATGAAAGTTAATTCGTTATAAGCTCTCAATTTTAAAAAAAAAATTAAAAATTAAAAATTGTAATTACATAATTATTCGTATGAAACATATTAATTTAGACATTTTATTTATTTAAATTGGAAGATTTTTTTCTAAGAAACAAATTTGACTTCAATTCTTAAGAAAACATTGAATATTTAAAATTCCCATTAGGAAGAGAATTTAGTGATCGAATCGACTTTCAATTGAAAACGTCTCAGTTCATCGCAGGAGATGGTCACTCGCAGCTTTGAAAATGGCGGAAATCATTACTCCTTCCACTTCCCGGTGCAGTCTCGTCGCCCAACTCGGCGTCCGCTGGAACTTGCGGATTAGGCTTACCAAATAAATTCTCCTCCGACGGTTCCTTCTCCGACTTTTGGAGTCGCTCTCAAAATTTTGAAACCTATAAGCATCTCTGTAGCATTCAAATTTTCCGATGTTGTTGATCCGAACAGTCCCCGTCTCGCCACCACCGTGGTCGAATCTTCTTCGTCAGCTTTTCTTCGCCGAGTCTCGATTGCTTCAGTTTCAGCGGATGGATTCATTTGGCAGTTCGGTAAGTAAGCGAGTGAGTGTTTAAGTTGTAATAATCGAGGAAGAACTGAGCCTTTTAGTCGCTCCGATTTCTTTATGAATACGAATCTCTGGTTAATTGCATAGTTCAACTGTAATTCGAGACTGGTAATTGCTCTTGTAGTCTATTCAGAATCGAACATAAACACTTCTCTTTTAATCTCTTGTTTGTTGTCTTGTTCCACCGTGCTTCTCGTTAATTTCGTAATTCTTCAGGCATTACCTGATTCATCATGTTATGGTAGTTCTTGTGGCGGCAATGAGGAATGTTTGCATAATGGAGATCATAATTCGAATGTGATAATGATAGGAGAGATTCCTGTGAATCTAAATCGTAAAGGAAATGAACAGGAATCCTTGTCTCGGTTGTCTGTTGGTAAATGTGATGATTTCAAGTTGAGAAGCGATCAAAAAGGGATTCCTGCAAATGTACCGAGTTCTTACCATGTTGATGAGTTTCCTCCTGTTCCTAGACAGAATACCAAAAGGAGAAGCCGGATAGATTTGGGATCGGAAAGAAGGTTGAAGAACAGTACAAGCTCATCACAAATGGAGAGGAATGAACCATTTTGTTTCAATAAACATCGGTCTGCGGATATTGGTTCCAAAAATTCTCTTGCTACTGCCAATTTGCCTCCCATTGAATCTTTCGATATATGTTTTGCTGAAAGAAGAGGTAAATCAAAACCCAGATATTATTGGCAGTCTAAATATAGGGACACTATGAAAGTAATGGAGAATTTTGATGAAGCTACATATGGTATTGTGTTGAGGCCTGGAATGGTTTTACTGAAGCATTACATTCCTCTACATGAACAGGTACTTTCATGCTTGAGTTGTAAATAATTTTATGAACTAGAATCACACTGTTCTTATAGATGGGAACATGCATTTTGTTGCCTTAGATCATTGCAATTGTTGGTTTTCAACGAAAAATTACTAGTGAGTGCGAGTCATCAGCTCGCGTTGACTAAGTCCCTGCCCTTTGTACACACCATCCACCGCTCCTACCAATTGAATGGTTTGGTGAAGTGTTTGGATTGCGGCGACGTGGGTGGTTCGCTGCCTGCGACATCGCGAGAAGTCCACTGAACCTAATCATTTACCTGTCCTAATAATTCAAACAACTTGATTTCTGGTAGTTATAAAATTTCCAATGTTATCCATTGTTAAGGAGGTGCCCTGTAGTTTCATCTCTTTGCTGCCTTATGTTGCTTAATATGAAGAATAGTGTTCTTTGTACTTTATGGTTTTCCATATGGGTGTTAGGACTTGGTATCTTGGGATTCATTTTTCTTGTTGCAGGTTAATATTGTGAAAACTATTCAAAAACTTGGTCTTGGCCCAGGGGGATTTTACCAGCCTGGTTATAAAGATGGTGCGAAACTCCGGCTTCAGATGATGTGTCTTGGATTGGACTGGGATCCTCAGACGAGAAAATATGCTCGTAAACGGGCTGCTGATGGTAATAAACCTCCAGATTTACCTCCTGAATTTGTAATTCTGGTTAAAGAAGCACTTAACGATGCACATCCCTTGATCAAGAACAATGGCGACACGAATAACATAGAAGACATACTTCCAACAATGTCTCCTGACATATGCATTGTGAATTTCTACTCAACGAGTGGAAGACTGGGTCTGCATCAGGTATGTTCATGTCTTTACTATCACATATATATTCAATTCTATTCGAACGCCGCATGCTGGCTTTGTTTTTCGAGCATAATACTAATTCCATCTTCACATGTTCTATAGGCCATTTTTGTTAGGAATCACAAACTTCCACAATGATATCCACAATGGTATCATAGTGTCCACTTTGAGCATAAGCTTTCATTGTTTTGCTTTTGGTTTCTCCAAAAGGCCTCGTACCAATGAAGATGTATTCGTTACTTATAAATTCATGATCAACCCCTTAATTAGCCGATGTGGGACTCATCTCCCAACAATCCTCCCCTCGAACTGAGTACACCATAGAGCCTCCCCTAAGGCCTATGGAGCCCTCGAACAACCTCCCCTTAATCAAGGCTCGACTCCTTCTCTGAAACACTCGAACAAAGTATACCCTTTGTTCGACACTTGATTCACTTTTGACTACACTTTCGAGGCTCATATCTTCTTTGTTCAACATTTAAGGATTCTATTGACATGACTAAGTTAAGGGCATGACTCTAATACCATGTTAGTGATCACGAACTTCCACAATGGTATATGATATTGTCCATTTTGAGCATAAGCTATTGTGGCTTTGCTTTTGGTTTCCCCAAAAGACCTCATACCAATGGAGATGTATTCCTTACTTATAAACTCATGATCAACCCCTTAATTAGCCGATGTGGGACTCTTCTCCCAACAATCTTCAACAATTTTTATTTCACATGATAAACTTTTTCTAACCAGTCTAATTCATGCAGGATCGTGATGAAAGCAGAGAAAGTCTCGTCAGCGGACTACCTGTTGTTTCCTTTTCTTTGGGAAATTCAGCAGAATTCTTGTATGGAGATCAAAGAGATGTAGATAAAGCAGGGAAGATTATATTGGAATCAGGTGATGTTCTAATTTTTGGTGGAGAATCTAGGCATATATTTCATGGAGTATCTAAAATCATACCTAAATCAACGCCTAAGTTTCTGCTTGATCATACCGATCTTCGTCCTGGGCGTCTAAATCTTACATTTAGAAAGTACTAAACACAGCTGTTCCTTGTTTGTCCTGTACAAATGAATAGCTGTTTTATTTATTAATTAGATGATTATCTGAGTGGAATATTATAATTCTAGAATGTAACTATTCTTGGTTTCTGATTTGTCTTTAGGATACCTTTTCTGTCCTCCACAATACCTTTCCCATGAACATCTTGTTTTTCAGTCAAGAAGGATGAATGTAAAATTGTAATTCTTTTACAATGGAGTGATTATGGGGTATACACTTCTTTGTTCTTTTGAGTTCATTTGTAGGATGTTCTTGTAGATGGGTCGATTTACACTATAAATGTTAAGGATTTTATAAAAATGGTTGGGACAACAAACATTCATTTTGTTTATCTTTAGATGCATAGTTTAAGCGTTTTCGTGTGAACAGGTTTCATTTCCGGCCCCCTATTTTTGTCTACTGATCTTAACTTCTCGTTCTAGCCCCTTCAGGCCTATGAACATTTGCATTTCTTTGTAAAATGCTACTATACTCTAGGAATAGAAGATGTAATGATTAGTTGATGGTCAATCAAAGGTAGTTTGACCCTTTGACATCAATGGAAATCATCTATTTATATAAGTGAGTATTTTTGGGTTTCGTTAATGTTGTTTCAATGGGTATTGATTTGACCAATGGTAGACGGATAACGGTTTGGATTGAGTATAGAGATGCAATAAAAATGATTTGGGTGTGATCGGGTATTTGTCGATTAGGCCTCAGAGTCCTTTTCTTCCCCAATTTACCTCTCCAAATAATTAAAAGATTGAATGCATGTTAGTTTCTCTGTCTCTAACGAGCTGGGCCCAACCGTTCACATTGTTGATTGGTGGCAATTCAAGAAACAACCGTGCTAAAAGAAATACGGGAAATGTTATTCAACGGCTTCCTAATTGCCCAATTGAGAAATCTTGTTTAAGTTTTCGACTTAAATGAAGTAACCTAACTTGAAGTCTTGTTTGGTTTTGTCCTTCTCTTGTCCTCTTTTCTTAATTAAGTCCAAGAAAGTACATTATATAGTCAAACTAAACATAGAAGTGCATGATTCAGTTCGTAACAAGTACTTAACTTTGTTTATGCAAGTTGTTTGGAGTGTAGCATACGGTTTTTCGAAGGATAAGAGTATTAATGCTACTTTGAAGATTTAATAACATTTTTTAAACGTGATACTAACCGTTTCAGTTTCATTCATACAACTAGTAAATATATTTTCGAGTTTTTTTTTAAGAAGTTCAGCGTTATGAATAAATTTTTTGAAACTTTTAAGAGTATTTTTAAACTTTTTAAAAGGTTCAAAGTATTAATCAAATTTTTAAAAAAGTATAAATGTATTATTGAAACATATTTCTAACCATTTTCCTTTGAAATTAATATGAAATCATTTTTTAAAATTTTAGAGTATTTATTGAAACTTTTAAAAGTTTTAAAATATTTTCGAAACAAAATACAAAAGTTTACTCATGTTTTTATTATTTTTGTTTTTTGTTTTTAAATTAAAACTTTTGTCTCGTTATCAATCAATATTTGATATATGAGTGCATTTATTTTGGAGTTGGATTTGACCTTTTGAATCAAATTTTATCTAGGGTTTGTTCTCTTGTTTAAATTTATCGGTAACATATTTGATTATATTTATTTAGTAATTTCATAATTAAGTATAAAATTAAACAACCCTCTCCAAAAAAAAAAAATGAAGTGTTAATTCTAAAATTTTGAATTTTATTTAAATGTTTTGTTTAAAATATTTGAGAATAAGATATCGAGAAAATAAGATGTCACGGTATTTAGTGTTACATGAGAATATTGTCAAATTTTATAGAAATAAATAATATTTTTATTTTATTGCATAATTTTTTTTTGGTTAGTTATTTAAGATTTGAATGAGTTAAGGAAACGTACACTTCTCTTGTGAATTGTGGCAAAAAAGAAAATGATTTATTAATGAATCCAAACGAACTTGTATCAAACAAGTGTCTCAAAATCCCATTTTTCTTCTTAAATCCCTCCAACCAAATGCGCCGTTACATCAAAATTATAAAAGAACTTGAAATATGCAAATATTAAGGGATAATCAAATCATTATAATCCTATATTATTTTTTATATTTATTATGGAACTAAAAATTTATTTAGAAGAATCAAATTTTAGGGCAAGTGAATTGGATGCTAGTTCATAAACTACGATCATATTTCATATCAAAAAGAAGAAATTATCGATAGCATGCACTTTGAATTTTTCGCGAATTCATGGCATACTGTTGCAGGTCACATGATTTTCATTCCAATAATAATTTTGAAACCTTTACGAACAATGTTTCAGTTCTTAAACTTCAAAAGAAGTAATCATCAAACTCAATTTGATAACTACTCCGTGTTGTTCCAGGGTTCCATTTTCTTTGGTTTGATTTGAGAAACTGCTTTTGTTTTCAAAATTTGATTAAAATTTGAAATGTTTAACTACGGAAAAATGAGTAGAAGAATTGTAAGAAAACACACCGAAAATTAAAACCGATAATCGAGTTCTTAGTAAATAATTTTATAATCTATACTCTTGCATTAATATGAATATCAAATTATGAGTTTGTTAAAAGAAATTTTTAAAAAATGAGACAAAATGGTTGTTGTTGTAATAGATTTCATAAGCTAAAATAGACGCAAACGAAATTGATCTAAAATGGAAGAAGACTTTAATCCATTGCCAAAAACGGACTTAAACCTGTTTCTGTTCATCTCTGATTCATGTGTTGATGCCAAACATTATTTCCGAAAATACAACACGAATCTGAAATTACTTCAACTTCCTAAATCGAAGTCAGTTCAGAAAACCACAATCGATTCCATCAGATTACACACACCATTGCTACCTAACTTTCCATGGATTTCAAGAGAGAGAGAAGGAGAGAGGCAAACAAACACAAAACAGAAAACGAAAGAAAAGAAAAGAAAACGAAAATCCTCCAGAAATTTGTTGAAAGTTAAATCAAATCGAAATCATGGAGAAGAGAAAACGAAACAGAGTCGCGGATCATGAGATTAATTAAGAATCAACGATTCTGGCGAATGATCATCAATGACGTCGGAGAGTACCTATCGGCGACGGAAACGGAAACCTCGGGGTAAAGCGAGCGGGAAAATCGGATGGCGGAGGCGGCGAGGGCGATGAGATCGATTATGAAGAGCGAAACGTCACGGAACACGAGCGAGGGCTTTCTGAGAGCCACACACATCAATATCGGGATCGTATTCCCAAATCTCGAAGACGACATTCCTCTTCTGCACCGCAACCCTACACTTCCACTTCCTTCTCAATCTCTCTCTCTCTCTCTCTCTCTCTCAGATGTTTTTAACTTTTTCAACTTCTTTTCTAATTCCTTCTACTTGGCGTCAATTCCAGAGCCTTAAACCACTGTTTAATTACCACTCTACCCTTCTTCATTATTTTTTTTTTTTTTCCAATTTTTTTTCGAAGAGAGACCAAATAAAATACAGAAAAAAAAAATCAATTTCTACTTCAAACCTTAATTTTAAGATTTATTATGAACTAATTAATTATTGACTAATATTTTTCAAAATTAACATTTTTTTTTTTATAAAAAAAAAAGGTACGTTGTAACTTTTCTTTGCAATCTTGTCGTGCATATGTTTTATACTTTTGGAGAGTGTTCAGATCCGACAATCCAACTGACTTGAATTACTTAACTTAAACTATAAAGACTAGGTCGGGTGAGACTTTTTTCAGTTTAGATTGGGTTGAGTTTTTAGAAAACTGAAAAAATTCGGGATCTGTTTGCAAGTTGACATTCTTTTGATCGAGTCAACCGACCAACTCGAAAATAGAGTTACAGTTCAACTTAATTCTACCATATTTTTAAGATTACTATGAAAATTAAAAATATTTGACGTATGTTAGTGATGTTTTTATAAATGTCTGATATTTTAGTTATTAACGTTAACATGTATGGTGGATAAATATTATTTTTTAAATGATTAAAAAAATAACTTGATTGCTCAACCTAGCTCGAAAATAGAGAATTGAGTTGTGAACTCGATTCGAGTTACTCGAGTCACCAATCCAAAATTTCGGATTGGTCCTAAAGATTTTTCCAACCTAACCCGCATATACATTTCAACTAATTAATGTATTTATTCTCAAAAAAAAAAAAAAAAAATTAATGTTCGTGAACTCAAAAAGAAAATTTGAAATCTAGTTTTTAAATAAGAGAAGTTACATAAGAAGAAAAAAAACTCATAAAATAAAATAAAACAAACAAACAATAAATAGTAAAGGACAAGAAGGGCATTGTTGTAATTCCGCAAATTTGTTTGTCTACATTTACGAATGAGGACATTATGACCTCATCCTCTATAAAAACCTTATATTAAAAATTATTTTTTTGCTTCCCATTTGAATCTTTAACCGAAAATGTCGACATTCTCAATAATAATTAATTGTTTTTGTACTTAAAATAATTAAAATAATTAAAATAATTAATTGTTTTTTTTTTCTCTCTCTTTATCCCACCCCTCTAATTTTTTTAATTTCATTTTAATGACTACTTTTTTTAATTTAATTTATTGACGTAAAACATTAAAATTAATCGAACTGAAAAATAAAGGGTTGAGATCGGTTGGGTTCGGTTTGGTGAACTCTATTCAAGTCGATCAGTTCACTAAAAATTTCAAATTGATCCAAAAGATTTTCGTAATCCAACTCCGACCCAACACAACCCAATACACCCCTAATTTGAAGGGAATAAAACTCACATCTTCATGGTCGAGCATTTTTTCTCCTTGTTATCTCGAGCAGTATCCAATTAGACTTGTTTACCCATCGTTAATCTAGCATGTGTGCAACTTCACCTACTTTTCGTTTCTATGCCCCTCTATGATATCTGTCGTTGTTCTTGTCTTTTGCTTCATTTACGGTTTTCTTGCTTGGTTTATGAACTTTGTTGTTTCATTGGTGCCTTGACCTCAAGTTCGAGTCTTTTTTTTATAGTTTTAGCAACATTTTTTTCTTCAAAATAATAATAATTTAACGTGTATAGAGTACATATTTTAATTTAATGGGATAGGCAACTCACTATAAATTTTAAAATGTACTCTCTCAAATTTGCTTAATAGTAAAAGAAAATTGACCGTTAAAATGTTATATTTGGGGTTGTAATTATTATAATTATAGAAAATGAAGTATAAATGTATTTCATGTTTTCAATATCCAAAATTTAAAAATCTATTTTAATTTAAATAATTATTTAATAATATTTCTAGTTATAAGTATAATATAATACGTTTTATATAATATAGTAATTGAATATCGTATAATTTAAATTATATTATACATAAATCGAGTTTTATAGCATGTTCAAACATAAAAATGTTGTTTATAAAATTTATATTATGTATATCACAAAATCGGAAAACAACAAACAAAAACTAAATTATCTACCATATAGTCGTATTCGTGAGCTTATACTCCAAGAAAAAAATTAAGGGCGTACACGGGTTAGGTTGGAAATTTTTTTTGGGCCATTCAAAATTTCGGTTTTTTAAAAATTCAACCCAGCCCAAATCGGAGAAAAAAAAAACCTAACCCAACCCAACATTTACAACTTAGTTTAGTGGTTTAATTGATCGAGCTAACTTAGTTTAGTGGTTTAATTGATCGAGCTATCGAGTGATGTGAATGCTCTAAAAAAATATTAAAAACCAAACCGTAAATGGTTCAAACCAACCCAATGTGGCGTTTCCCTTGGTACACGTTTCGGGCCTATTGGGCCCATTATCTCTTGAGACCCATAAAAACTTACGTGGTTGGGCCTATGTATAACCGGCCCATTAAAAATCTTGCTCTATTCCAAAGTCACCGGATGCCAGCAAGAGTAAAGAAGACAGACCAATAATTAAGCTGCACAATCCCAATACATACACTGACAGCTATTTGTTGGCTGTCACGCAAAAAATCCACGTGATCTCTGTAACTTTCGCTCACAGCCTCACTGACGCTTTTCAAAAATTTAAAAAACATTAATGACCTGGAAATTACCCGACCAATAACCGACATTCTTAACAAATGAGGTGGGCCCATTAGATGCTGTACCCTGCTCCCACGGTTTGATCTCGCCGACATGTCGGCCCAACCCGTTGTCAGTATGGGCTGGAATGCTCATTATTTCGGCCCATCCATAATTGTTCTTACATTTCCTTTTCTTTAAGCTTCGACAATAAAACTAAATTGATTATCGGTCCTACAAATCAATCGATTACGACTAGCTCTAACAATTCGACCCATTTATTGTCGGGTTAACCCGAGCGATAAAAATTGGGTTGAGTTAGATTTTTTCGATTTGGATTGGGTTAAACTTTTAAAAATCGAAAGTTCGGGTCAAATCGTGAGTTAACATTTTAACCCGACCAATCCTAAAATAAGATCACGACTCAACCCAAACCATAAAAATTAGATTGAGTTAGTTTTTTTCCGAGTTGGGTTAGGTTAAATTTTTTAAAAATCGAAAGTTCAGGTCATTCCTGAGTTAACTTTTTTTTTTTGTCAGGTCAACTCGACCAACCAAAAAAAAGATTACAACCCAACTCAAACGTGCCTTAATTTTAAGATAATTATGAATATGAATAACATTTTATGTTTATAACTGATATTAGTAATATTGTGATTTATAAATATTTGATATTTATATTTTATGAGATTTTAGTTATTGATGTAACATGTACACTGAAAATATAGAGGATTGGGTTGTGAACTTTATTTTGGTGGCTCGGATCACTACGGTTGGTCTAAAAGATTTCTCCAACCCAACCTATGTACACTCGACATATAACATATCTCTTAAACGCTTATACATTCTTTTATATTTAAATTTATTATTTTATCTTCAAATTAAATTTTTTTAATTCGTCTAATAAGAATTTGACTTCTAATTCTTTTATTTATAAAAATTATATTTATTTCTCCCTATCATTTGAAATCACACGTATATTTAAAAAAATAAAAAACTTAATTTTTTTTTTAATTATCCAAATTTGGTTTAAATTATATAGTAGAAAACACGTAAATAAATGTAATTAAAAAAAATCAAAATTCACATAAAATTGGGCTTACAAGGTTGAATTAAAAATTTAAAAAAATTAGCAAAATTAAGGGGTAAAAAAGTCAAACATGGACGAACAAAGATCATAGGATACCAATCAAATCATAACTTATGATTAGTTTCGGTTAGGTGTAATATTGAAAGCACTGTATTAAATCTCCCTCGTGACCTGTGGAGTTGCGTCACGTGCATGGCCAGAGGGCTACATCGTAAATTTACATTAAATTTAGCTTCTAAATAAGGGTTTGAATTGACTAATTTCATTAATTATTTTTCAAATAATTAACCATACAAAAATATAATATATATATATATATATATATATATATATCCCCATCACCCTCCCCATCTTTTAGTTTGATGTAGTCAATGTCGTTTTAATTACGTTGTAGGTCATAATATCATATCATAGATTAAAAAAATAGTTTAAAATACAATATAGGTTGTGATATCGTGTAAATTTTACGTCAAATTATTAATATAAATTCATTAATAGTAAAATAAAATATTTATATTAAAAAAATTGTAATGTCTCGTACCCAATGAAATCCAAGCTCAGTACCAGGACTCGATAATCTCAACATTTTCTTACGACATGTTGTCGTTACTTCTTATTTTTAAGAATGAAATTATATTTATTAATCAATATAAGTTCTTTCAGCATGTTTGAATTAACGACTCATTTGAGTTAAATTAGGTTAATTTAATAGATTGAATTGGTTAATAATTTTTCATAAATTAAGTATTTATGGTTAAATTTTTAAATAATTATATATACATATATTTAATTTAATTTAATTCGTAAATCTGAATTTAAATATTTAAAAATATATTTTACATATTAAGATTTTACTTTTATGGAAATCCAATCTAATTCAACCCAAATATTTTAGGATCGATTTGAATTTATCAGTCAATAAAGGTAGTTTAAATTAAAAAGAAATTTAAAACCGAACAATTGAATCGAACCTAACAATATCGTAATCCGATTCGATTCAATCTAACCCACGAACATTCATATTCAAAACATTTTTTCCTCTTTTTTATTTGTCGAGAATATTATAAATTCTCCTACCAAATCCATGGTTATAAATTCCTTTTTTTAATATATATATATATATATATATATATATTACAAGTGGGTGGGTGTATGATTAAGCAAAAGGCAATATGGGAAAAAGTTTGGACAAGGGAAAAAAGTGGTGACGAAAGCTGTTTCACACTTGTTTCTCCTAAATTCTTCACCCACTTTTATAGGTCAACTTTTTTTTTTTAATTTATTATTATTATTATTATTAATACACGTTTAATTTTGTGTCTAATAAATTATCTGGTCTTAGAAGTGAACACGAGTTAGGCCTGAGAAATTCTATGGACCAATCAGAAATTTCAGATAGTTGGGTTAGCAATGAGAACAATCCGAATAAAGTTTACAATCCAACGCGGTTAGGTTAGTCTTTTTTTATTATTATTTAAAAATTTTGACTTATTCATAGTGTATGTTACATTAATAACTAAAATCCAATAAACTAAAATATCAAACATTCACGAGCTAAAACGTATCACTAACACCCGTTATAAACGTCAATATTGTTAACTTTTGTGATAGTATTAAAAGTAGGGTAGAGTTTGGTTGAATTTTAACCTTATATTTAGGTTGGTGAGTTGATCGGACAAAAAAAATGTCAATTTATAAATTGACCCGATTTTTTTTATTTTTAAAAAATTAATCCCAAACAAAATCGAAAAAGGCTAATCCAACCTAGCTTGTTCGGATTAGGTAGTTTGAAATGATCGAATTTTTAGGTCATATGAACACTGTTTATATAATATGTTTTAATTTTGTTCGATCAATCCACTCAATAAAATATAAAATATAAAATTAATTTGTTTGTCTAACAAAACTTTAAAATTTCACGTAGAATGGTTTATTAAAAATTTGTAAAATTGTAGAAAAAAAAATTAATAACTTATTAGACACAAAATAAAAATTATAAATATATTTTATGTTTTTTTTAGTGAAAAATGTATGCATTATTATTTTTTTAAAATTTTAAAATAGAGTGAAAGTTTTGAACCGTATTTATTTCTTTATTATTATTATTATTTTTAATAATAGTAAAGAAAAATAGTGGGTATCACATGAGTCCTCTTTGTGGTTCAATGAATTTAAAAAATGAAAGTTTGAAGGGCTTAGTGTATCTATTAGAGTATATTTTATATTATACATAATTATTATTATTTTTTTCACGAGAACAATTACTTTTAACCCGTTGAAATAAAAAAATATATTTAATAAGATCGTAACAATGGAGTTGTTCTTAACATATTTTAAAATCACCTACCCGTTAATAGTCCAAGCTTCTTTCTCGTATATATCAAGACATACAAATCGGTTAATGACCATTTAAGATATTTTGTATGAGAAAAATATATTTGAAAACGTGTAACTCATTTATTCTTATTAAAAATAAGAGTGTTTATATGATCAAATAATTCGATCAACGTGAATTACCCAACCCTAATCATAAAAGTTGGGTTGTGTTGGATTTTTTTTTTTTTATTTGTTTGGGTTGATTTAAATTTTACGAAGAACTAAAAAATTTGAGTTAGGTAATGGGTTGACTTTTTTTTATCGGTCAACCTGGCCATGGTTACAATCCGACCATACTTTTAAGATTAGTATGAACATTAAGAATATTTGGTGTTTCTTACTGACTCATGAATATTTGAAATTTGAGTTTTATGAGATTTTAATTATTAATGTAACATGATAAATATCATTATTAAAATACTTTTGCACCTGCTTCTCCTAAGGAGACCAATCCATGGGACCCAAGGGCCTCCCCTTTACCTTAACAACCTTCTGATTCGCAGCAAGAGCCTTTTGACTCCGGACCTACACCCGGGGCTCCTGTCTTTGACATCGGGGCTCCTTGAGTGGGGACCTTCTTGTTTGGTAAAAAATAGAGTGTTGGATTGAGCTGTAAACTATATTCAGGTTGTTCAGTCACAAACTCAACCAACCCAAAATTTATGATTAGTTTAAAAGATTTCTCTACGCCCCTAATTCATGGCAACAGTAATTTCAAATTCTCGTTAACACATAATTCAATTAATTAAATCGTATAAAAAATAGGGTTGAAATTAGAAAAGGAAAAAGGAAATTATCATATAAATATATTCCAATATTCCATTTTGATTAATTTAAAAGTATTATATTGGTTGATCAATAAGTGACATAAATAAGCTTTTGATATTGGTTCCTTTTATAGACCCACGTGGCTACTACAATACAATACAATGGGAGAAAAATAATTAATTTAGGTTATTTATTAATTTATTTGTCTTTAAATTCTCATTGGCTTTGCTTACGCACCAAATCTGATCTCATTCTTGAAACCACAATCCCACCATTATATTTCTACCACACGCCATTAACATTAACCAATAATTCATGAAACAGATTTATATTTATTTTATGCACATTTTTCATTTTATGCAATTCCATTAAACAATAATATTTATTTTAAAATATTAAATGTCACACTTGTCGACATCTCAATTTTACCAGAATATCGCGAATATTTATTTAAAAATTATACTAAAAAAATCTATATTTATATTCTATAAATAAATATTTTTTTATAATATAATTAAAATTTAAATATTAAATATTCACAAGTCACAACTTATCATGATTACAATGTTGAGTATTCTTAATATTTATAATAATCTTAAAAGTAGAGCAAGATTGAATTATAATCTTATTTTTGAACCTCGACCAATAAAATTTCAACCTAAAAAACAACTTCGAATTTCTTATTTTAAAAAAATTCAATCGAACCTAAACCGAAAAAAATGTAACCTAACGTGACCCTTATGGTTTGAGTTGGGTAGTTGAAGTTGGTCCATTCTCGATTCATTTAACATCCCTGAAATATGATTAATTTATTCGATATAAAATTATATTTTTATATTCGGTAAGTCTATAAAATTAAAAATACAAAATTTTAAAAATAAAAATTAAAAAAAAGAAGAGAAAAAACAATCCCACCAGAAAAGGCTTCTCTTTGCTTCTCAGTCTCTCTCTCTCTCTTGAGTTGGACAAAATGGTAATGCAAAAGAGGTGAGTTTTTTATTTTTATTTTTATTTTTATTTTTATTTCCGTTGGTGCCGCCATTGTTCTGTGCGCCTCCATCTTCTTCTTCTCTTCTTCACCACCTAGGGTTATCCAGGCGATTTACAGAGAAGATTCATCTCTGAGTTTCGTTGGGTTTTACGAGCTGTATCCTCTCTCATTTCGCCGCCGAATCTCCACTCGCCGCTGGTTAAACGGCTTCGTTGATTAGTTTCCAATTCCCCATTCTTTTCTCCGGCGCCGAGTTTTACACAACACACTTCTCTCTTTTTCTCTTTCCACCTTGATTTTTAACCGATCAAGAATCCGCGTTTTCAGGACCTTTTTGTGCTTTTCGTTATCCGGTTAAGAAGGGGTATGGTTGTACGATTAGGGCAAGGGTGATTGGTTTTTGTGTTTGGAGGGTTTTGGATTTGGATGGCATTGGGGGATTTGATGGCCTCTCGGATTTCTCAATCTTCGCTGGAGGTGGTCTCGAATCACTTGGATGTCTGTGCTTCCAACCACGAGGACGATGGGGATTTTATTTACTTCAGAAGGGATTCTGAGGCTGCGAGTAGTAGTTATGACAATGCTGTTGTCACTACTGCCACAACCATGGTTTACTTGCCGCAGACTATGGTGTTATGTGAGCTTCGACACGATGCGTTTGAGGCTTGCATGCCTGCCGGCCCATCTGATAGCGGATTGGTTTCGAAATGGAGACCGAAAGACCGAGTAAGCCGCTTGTTTCTGCATGATTTTTTTTTTGTTGTTTACATTTCTTTACTGTTTTTGTCTATAATGACTGGATACGCGCTCGATTATTTCCATTTTCTTCATGGGGATTTCACTAGCTTATCATGCTAGAGTTTGTGCTCCATTGTTCAGTAATGCTACCTTTCGTAGACACCATTGTTGCAGTATGTAGAGCTATCTAAATTTCTTGTCGGGAAAAAAAGGGATTTATCTAGGCTTATTCGGAATATTAGCTGATAACACACGGGAAATTATATGAAATGATCGATTTGTGCGTAGTAGACAGGAAGTTTAGCAATGGGGTCCTGTTAATAAGTATCTAAATTGTTCGTTGTTCTGTAAATTCATATGGATATGTATCGTATAACTGACCTGAAATGAAGAATGCCATTGCTAATACGTCACCTATCCTCACTGAAGTATAACTTGTTTTTTGAATGTGGTGATCTTCTAAGGTGCTTATTGCATTTGATCATGTATTAATTTGTCGATGTTTTGTTTTTCGAAAATTCCAATTTAGTTTTGATTGCATAGAGATTCCAGAGCAATCATGATGTTTGTAGGTGCTTCAATGTTGAATGAGTCGTCTATACCTTATTATTCCAGCTTTGAGTCAGATTCTCTTGGAGGTCACAGTGAACAGTCCACCGCCACCACCACCACCACACTCCACACCCATCCACTTAGCCACACTTTTTTGGAACATTTCGACAGTGAAGTCTTGTTTAAAACTTAATTCGAGCTTATGCACATGACACGTCTTCACTTCTGCTTCAGTGGCCTGTTATTTTTAACCTTGGTAAAAAAAAACTTGAAGATTAACAACATTGTCTGCGATGTTCAAGATTTAATTGTCTATTAATAGGATGAAATCAAAATTTGGAAGTTCTAAATGTAAAAACTTAAAATCAAATTAATTTGGAAGACAACAAATTACTTAATTGTCGAGGTGGCAGTATTTATCTTGGTTTTGCTGATTCTACAATGAAGTATACAAAGAAAACGAGATAGATACTCTGTTTTACTTTTTTTTCTTTTGAGATAGAAAAGATATGTACTAAATGTTTATTTGTATGGTATAGATATGTACAGGGATCTTTTTGGATGTAATTCCTAGGCAGTATAGTTTTTATCTGAATTTATGATCCACATGTAGAAACCTGTCTCTTTTTTGATGTATGTGATTATAACTGTTAGGCTCTTTTGTAATATTCCATTACCCTGTGCCTCTAAGTTGTCTGTTCCCATCTTTTGTGGAATACCCATCTCCATTTCTTATAATTTTTTTTTTCCTTGCATCATCATCTTTATTTATCCGGCAATGTCTTTGAGGTGGCTTTTATTCTTCACTCCAATACTGGACAATTTAATTTAGATTTATAGTCTACTCTTTATCGGGTCTTTCTGTTCCATCATTTAAGTATGAAACGATTATCAATAAGTGGCAGGTTGGAGCTTTTATCTCAGTAGGAAATTGGAAGTATTGCTCGAGTCTTTGCAGCATATGTTTAATTGATACATTATTTAATGCAGATGAAGACAGGATGTGTAGCTCTAGTATTATGTTTAAACATCAGCGTTGATCCACCCGATGTAATTAAGATTTCTCCTTGTGCCAGAATGGAGTGCTGGATAGGTGCATATTTACATCATTTCTTCTCTTTTTCTTTAATAAATGCTTCTACTTGAGTTTCCTGTGATTCTGGTCTTTTATTCCTTAATAATAATTTTTTTTGTTTAATAAATCTGTTACCATATATCACTCCAATTGTCGTGATCAGAAATCTTGTCAAAAAGTCCATTCTGGTTAAATTTTTCTCTAGGCTTCCAAGGATGTAATAAAGATATTTATGAATTTCTTTCACTTTTCGTTCATTTCTCTAGAATGTTTATGAGGTTTATCTAGTGTAAAAGATGATGAAGTAATGCAGAAATATCATTTATTGAGACTAGTATTTGGCATCAAATGTAAATTTGTATTCTTGACTATTTGATATGTATAAGACTTACACAAACATTTATGCATATTCATATATTTATCTTGTACACAACTTTATTCATCATGTAATTCTGCATATTATCTGTCTACACTCTTAGTACTGTAAATACATTTTCTTTTGGCTATTTCATACTTTTTATTTGCTTGGAATTCTCTTAAATTTATTTTCACTCAAATAGTAGATGATGATGGCTGTCTTACTGTTTTGAAATCTGCACAATCCATTTCTACAGCTTGATGGAGACAGAAATTAGTACTTTGGAGTTTAAAACTAACGTTGTTTCTGAATTGGACCTTCTGTTGGTGGACCCTGGTGAATGAACATTGTGCATATTGTCACATTAGGTTAGGCATGATGTTTCCATGTGAAATTGTCCACCCCAATTTCTGCTCAGCTCTGTTATTTTTCATTTTTACTACTGGTCTTAGGTCTGCCTTGCACTTTCTGTAGATGCTGTTTATGTGTTATTTCCATATCAATGCATTTGATTTCTTAGAAAGTAGAGGATAAGATTGTGATAGGAGTCCGGATTCATATTTCAGTCTTGTTCCAGTTTAAAATTATCTTACATGTCTATTAATTTTTTTTTTCTTGTTGCAGATCCATTTTCTATGGCACCCCCAAAAGCACTTGAAACTATTGGAAAAACATTGAGTGTGCAGTATGAGAGGTGGCAACCCAGGGTGGAGACGATTAAGCCCAGCACTTTGTATGATTTCTTGTATTGCTAGTCTATTTTCTAACTTGATGATACGTATGCAGGCTCGCTATAAAGTTCAGCTGGATCCCACTGTGGAAGAGGTAAAAAAGCTTTGTAGTACATGTCGCAAGTATGCAAAGACTGAAAGGGTTCTCTTCCACTATAATGGACATGGTGTTCCGAAGCCAACTGCTAGTGGTGAAATTTGGCTTTTCAACAAGGTCTATATATTTATATATTCTAGTTTTTATGTCAATCCCTGTTATTGTCTTATTCTCATAGTTTTTCATGGTGCAGAGTTATACCCAGTATATACCCTTACCTATTAGTGACCTGGACTCATGGTTGAAGACACCTTCAATTTATGTGTTCGACTGTTCTGCGGCTGGGATGATAGTCAATGCCTTCACTGAGGTACTTACTATCAACTATGATCTTAGTCTTATTTATTGATCTGTTCTAATTTATCATCATCAGAAGCAATACTTTTTTTCCCCTTTTTTGACAAGATTCATGATGGTCATGTTCCACTCTTAATTACGTTAATATGTATATTTTTTATAGCTTCACGATCCCTCTGGATCAAGGGATTGCATTCTGCTTGCAGCTTGTGAATCACACGAAACTCTCCCACAAAGAGCTGAATTTCCTGCAGATGTTTTTACCTCTTGCCTTACAACACCAATCAAGATGGCTTTGAGATGGTGAACTTATTCTCAACTATTTATCTATGGATATTATGCCTCTATATAATGTTAATAATTTTAGTGTCCAAGTTTATTTGCATTAGTTATGCCTGCCAATTCTTTTTAACCGTATGGCTTTGAATTATAGATGTCGTAAAAAACAAGAGTGAAAGACCTACCCCACCCTTCCCTTTACGTATGTGAATTAGGCCCTTACTCGGGGTCGGGCAAGATTCCCGGTTGAGCAAAAAAACCCATGATGATATGATTCTATCTGTTCGTGGCATAGCGCCGTAGGACCCTTACTCTGATGGTGGTGGATTGACAGAGGATTTGAGGGCTGGTATTAAAATGGAATAATTCCTCATACAGGTGTGGGCTTACAAGGCTAGGGTTCATGAACTCTTTCTTTCATTCATCAATAGGGTCCTGGTTGGTCACTTTTTTGAGCTGGGTTCAATAAGTGGAAGTCATAAAAAAAGAGATCTTTTGTAGCTGGTATCATTACTTTGTTTATGAAACATAGAAAAAGTTCCTTTTGACTTACATTGTTGAAGATTAGGTTTAGAATTTATAGATTTGAGAAACTTAAGGTTCCTATTTGACTTACATGGACTAGAAAGGATTTTCTTGACTTTGATGTAACTGCAAGCATAAAATTACAATGGAAAATAGCCAAATATAAAATATACATTTAATAAAGAAATTCAAACTGGTTGATGTCAATTCAGATATAATAACTGAAGGATTTTGAAGAATCAGAAGAATACGAGGGATTTCATGTGGGAGGAGGCCGATGGGCAGGAGGTTTGCATCTGGTTAGTTGGGAGATTTTGCTTGAGAGGAATCATTGAATTTTTGGTGAGGGTGGTTGATCTGAGTAGGTGTTTATTAGGTTTAGTGCCTCTGTTTGGGCTTTTGTGACTAAGGATTTTTTTAATTAGGTTTCGTTCTTTTATGTTGGAGACCCTTTTTGTTTATAACGTATTGGCCTTTTAATCGTTTTCTGGATGTTTACTTATTATGGAATCTTTTCTCAGGTTCTGCAAACGTTCACTGCTCCGTGAGTCCCTTGATGATATACTGATTGATAAAATACCTGGTCGGCAAACGGATCGGAAGACACTTCTTGGGGAATTGAATTGGATTTTCACAGCTGTCACTGATACAATTGCCTGGAATGTTCTGCCTCATGGTAGTTTTCAGATTTACTCAACCAATGGTATCCCTTTTTTTTTTTTTTTTGTCAAAGCTAATGTATTATTTCGGTGCAGATCTATTTCAAAGGTTGTTCAGACAAGATTTGTTAGTTGCCAGTTTGTTCAGAAATTTTTTGCTTGCTGAGCGGATTATGCGATCTGCAAATTGTTCTCCTATTTCACATCCAATGTTGCCTTCAACCCATCAGCATCATATGTGGTAGAGTTTTGAAATCCTTGATAGTTAGGTCTGTTAATGTTCAATTGGTTCACTGATCCATTTGTGGACGTTCTGCTTCTGTCAGGGATGCATGGGACATGGCTGCTGAGATTTGTCTTTCTCAACTTCCAGCATTGGTAGAAGATCCTAATTTGGAGTTTCAGGTCAGTCCGTAAACAGATGTTTTTCTTATATGGCCTGTTGGAGCTTGGAATGTAAAAATGATTTTGTTGTAAAACAAGAAATCAACTTTTATTGGTTAGTGAAAGTTGTTGCAATTTTAAATTAGTTTGCTGTTTTTCTTATTAATAGTCACAGAATAACATATCCCATTTATTAGGGAGAAATGTTAACTACATCTTAATCCTTAGATAATTTAAATAATCTAAATACCTTAGATATTAGGTAACAATAATCTAAATAAATCTAACAAGAGAGGTCAACTATTTCCCTCATTTGATGGGATTACACAAATATCATTGGACGCCCCCCTCAAGCTGAGTAATTGATACATTCATTCTAAGCTTGGACTGGATAGGTTTATGTGCTTGCATGACTTCGACGATGTGACTTCAACGGTAGCTATGGAGGCTCCGAATAAATTTGTCAACGGTGGCTAGGAAGGCCCCGAATAAATTTGCGGTAGCTATGAAGGCTCTGAATAAATGACCCAGGTGTGGGCTGATTATTTTCTCAAGTAATTACAAGTTGTATAGGTCATTCAATTGCTAGTAATTAGAAGTAGTATAGATCATAATTCCTTAGCAAGTCCAATCGTCTGTCTCGAGATCTGGTTCTTATGAGATTGTCAAGGCACTGGTTTGTTGAGAGAGTTCAATTTTATCCTCAATCTCTCAATCTCTTCGTTATTGAATCTACTAGTCTCCAAAATTGGTGACTTTTGTTCTAATTTGGGCTCTTCTGTGTTGTCTTCCTTGTTTCCCAAACCATGCTTTTGTGAGCCTCCTCGATTACCCCATTCATGGTTGGGTGGTTTTCCATTCAACTTCCAACAACTCTCTTTCGTGTGTCGTGGTTTCTTTCAGTAGGTACACCATGAATTGTCTTACTTACTCTTCATTGGTTATCTCTTCCATTGTTTCTTTCTATATAGCAAAAACTTATGCATTTAAATTGAGTTGTTTATCTAGCATATGGCTCCCTCTGCTATCTTTTGCTCGAATAAGAGAAATTGTTTCTTCTAGGGATGATGATTCCTCTTTTCCGATGATTTGTACACGGTCTTGGTCAAACTCGTTTGGCAGACTTACCAAAAAATCATAAACATGATCTGCTTCAATAAATTTCTTCAAGATTAGGGCATTTGCAGTGCAATTCATCTCGAATACACGATAATAATCGAGTTCCTGCCAAAATGTTTGCAAGGCATTGACATATACCGTGTCAATTTTTTTTCTTTCTTGCTTCATGGCATTGACATCTCTAGCTTTGGAGTAAGTGCAATGAATGAAATCCAATATGACTTGTGCATTTTGTAAAAACATACATGTATCACTAATGGATGATTCCATAGAATCACGTGAGCCATGACATTATCATGGAGTCTTCCTCGTCCCATGCAGTAAATCTAGGATCCGTCTTTGCTGGTCTTGGTCCTATGAGGTGTTGGAGTTTTCCCTTTTCCTTAACGCATGCCCGCACGATTTGAGACCATTTGAGGAAGTTTTTTCTGTTAGTTGGTATGATAATCAGATGGGTTGAAGGTCACCCTTCTTTTCGGCAGTAAGAACTTCCTTTGAGATTTTCGATACTTCTGACATGATGAACTAGTGGATCTTAGTCTAGAGAGAAATTTAGTATGAAACAAAGTCATGACGAGAAGAATCCTGAAGTGGTGGGTTTGTGGAATAGTGATGGTTATTGTGCGTGATGTGACCATGGGCTTGTCGAAGTCATGAAATACGAGTTTAAGTTTAATATGGGCTTGTGGAAAGTTTGAAACGGAAGAGAAGAAATATGGAAACATCGGCTTTGTATGGGCTAAGTAGTGGGCTAAACAAATTTGGAAACAATAACTATGAAATGGAATGTTTGCGGAAAGTGTGAGATCCTACATTGGTTGGAGAGGAGAACGAAGCATAGCTTTTAAGAGTGTGGAAACTTCTCCCTAGTAGATGCGTTTTAAAACCTTTAGGGGAGGCCCAGAAGGGAAAGCCAAAGAGGGCAGTATTTGCTAGCGGTGGACTTGGGTTGTTACAAATGGTATCAGAGCTAGACACCGGACGATGTGTCAGGGAGAACGCTGGGTCCCGAAGGGGGTGGTGTGAGATCCCAGGAGAACGAAGCATTCCTTATAAGGCTGTGGAAACCTCCATAGTAGACGCATTTTAAAACCTTGAGGGGAAGCCCAAAATGGAAAGCCCAAAGAGGACAATATCTGCTAGCGGTGGGCTTGGGCTGTTACAGAAAGTTTGATGTGGATGTGGGTTTGCAGAAATCTGGAGAGCGGTGGAAACAGTGGGCTGATAGAAAGATTGCGAAAGAGTTCTTTACTGGAAATCTACAGAAGAGAGAATCTGTAGAAAGTCTACAGAAAATCCGGAAAGGCCTTTGGTGAAACTATGGATGATCGGCAACAATGAAGGCTTCACCAATTTAGATACTAGGTAACAATAATCTAAATAAATCTAAATCCATTCAGATAAATGAGAGAGGTCAACTATTTTCCTTATTTAATGGGACTACACAAATATCCTTCGACAAAAGTTACTAAGGAAGGTAAAAAATTCCTTGTATTACGTATAAGGTCAAACTCTCTGATGGAACTTACAAAAATATACCCCAATTTTAGTTAATATACCCCAATTTTTGTTAATTATGAATTATGAAGGGGGGGCGTGTAGATGCTAAATTAGCTGTCGATATTTGTTACCTTTGCAAATTTAAAAGGAAACATGAAAATTTGATGATTCCAATACTTCTTTCCATTTTTTTTTGTTTCTGGGGAGAATAGTTTGTTATTTCTTTCTTATCAAATGATCCAAAGTACTGATTTGATAGCAATCATTCATGCTCCTTTGATATTATCTTAAAAGGGTTGCTACATAATAATTGAAGTAAATTTCCATCCCAAAAGTAACCCACAAAAGTTAAAAAAATTTGCTGCTTGCGGGAGTGTGCATAAAACCATTAGCACAAGTGAAGATCTTCATAAGAAGAATGCCTTACATTACTCTTTCTCCAAAATGGTGTCCATTGTGTAAGAAAGGAAAAAAAAAAAAAAAAATCACAGTCACTTATTTATGCATGCATATACGCTCTGGACACCGATTCCCAATATATTCGGATGACATCTCAAATTTCCTTTGAAGGTAAAAGATCTATTGAACATGGCCTTAACGTACCACCCATTTAAGAATGCAAAAGGCCTACTATGGAAAAACCTCATCATGGCTTTCTTTTGGAATCCGTGGAAAGAAAGAAATTAAAGAATATTCGCATAAAAGACAAAAACTTATACAAAACTCTTCGACACTGTTGTTTACCCCGCTATATTTTGGTGTAAGTTCTAATATTTTTATTTCCTATAGTTATACTTCCCTCCTTGTGAATTGGGAAGGTCTTTTGGATATTACATCCCTTTTGTAAATTTCAATCATCAATAAAATTCTCTCTTATAAAAATAAAAAAATTGTTCCCGAACTAACAAATGCAGTAAGTATAGCCCATTTCTTGCAATCAATGAGGGCAACAAGAAGGATTCAAGGCCTGCTCGAGGCATCCATTTTGTTGTTGTATTTAGGTGTCTTAGACAAGCTGTCTGAATGAAAACTTAATCCTTTCTGGGTCACTTTTTCTTTCAAGTTTATTTGATAAGTTCTTCTGCTAAGCTTCTTCCAAGCTTTTTTCAGTTATGAAACAAGAATTGAACTGAAGAAGGCATGACGGACGCAAGTTCCAAATCCTCTGTCTTTCTTATCCCAATATGTTTATTCTCTGGCAGCCTTAATACTAAACAGGTCATTTGAGCCCATCAATTTAAAAGCTACAGCCTTATTGACCAAACCTACCTTCCACTACTTTTAAATCAAGTTCAGAAAAAATCCGATTAACTATGTTAATTTTTCCAAGTGGTAGGGAAATGGACCCAAAATAGGTCCCCCGTTTCCCGCATCTAAAGGTTGTTGTTTAAAATTATTCTCACACATATCTCTTTTCACCATTACCAAATTCTATGACTAAAAAGTCGTCCTTTAAATCATTAATTAAAATTTCTTCTTTGTAATGTTCCAGCCAAGTCCATTTTTCACGGAACAGTTGAAAGCTTTTGAGGTATGGCTTGATCATGGATCCGAAAGTAAGAAACCCCCAGAACAGTTGCCTATTGTCCTTCAGGTACCAAAAGCCATCTTCTTTATTTATTTATTTCTTTTTTGGTACTTGTCTTTTCTGGATTATTGTTGTTGAATTTTGTTATTTTTTTGAATTGTGTGCATATGCCTTCTTTTAGTTACTTTTAGCTGCCATTACTTCAAAATGTTAGCATTGTGTCTAGAGAGCTGTTGTACGATATCCTATTCTCTAATGAAGTTCGGTTATTCATTAAAAAAAATCAGGTTCTCTATTCCATCATTGTGACTAAATCTTTCCTGATTAACTCCTTTGTTGGACTTGGAACTGGTTTGATGAACAGCTATGCAACCTGTCAATGTGAACGGATACTTTCTTGGAGCTAATATTTGAGCAGTGTCTTTAACATTCCCACTCATCATATTTAATCTTGTTAGCAATGTGTATGAAAAATGTTGTTTTACCATACTTTTCCATGCTTATTTTTTTACTGGCCTCTGGGACTTTCTACTTTTCTTGTTGGATGCTTGATTTTCGCACAAGACTATTGCCAAACTCTCTTTAAGTTATTGATCCTTAATTTTTGCTGGAAGGACTGCCAAACCAAACTTCTAATAAAAAAATGGAAGAAAACAAGCGCAAGCCAAAAAAAAAAAAACGGGACTCCAATAATAAAGAACAAGACAATTTATCTTTTGCTGGGAGGAATAATCCTTAAGTCTAGACTTACCCATATCTAAATCTGTTATGTTCCTTCTTATGCTAGCTCTGTTTGTGTATTAATAATATGCTGGTCATTTTGCACTCGGATGGTAAAGCTGCCATCAATATTATGTGGCGAGATGCTTGTAGAAAGGACCGTTTTCTTTGTCATTGTGCACTTGATTTCCTTGATTTGATTTGTTCTCAATGTATGCTACAGCTATTGATTTCATCCTTCTCCATAGTGTAACCTCGTTTTCCATAGAGTGAACCATTTTTCTTTCTTTTTAATTTTTCTATATAATTACAGCAGAGTGACCTTTGTCATAGGTTTTACTCAGCCAAGGACATCGATTCAGGGCGCTGGTTCTTCTTGGTAAATTCCTTGATATGGGACCTTGGGCTGTAGATCTGGTAGTCTCACTCAAGATTTTGCCAATTATTACTGTGTTGTTTGTTTCTTCTCCTTTTTATACTTCCCATCTCGGGGACAACTATTGCTAGTTGCTAATAAATTCCTTGTTAGGCATTGTCTGTTGGAATATTCCCATATGTTCTGAAGCTTCTGCAGACAACAACACCTGAGCTACGACAAATACTGGTTTTTATATGGACAAAGATTCTTGCCCTAGATAAGGTATAAACATATTTAGGTTGTTTTTTTGCAATTGTGACTTGAAAGAAATGGCGGGGATTTTATGGGATAACTAAGGTCCCTTTTTTTTAAGAAGTAATTTTTTTGATACTGCTTCGTCTTGGAGGTGCTTAGTTAAGGAAATCTGTAATTACCCACTTTTTGTGGTGCCAACTAGCAAGTGTTTTTGCAATTTTGTTGGTTTGTTCTTGGGAGGGTACCTCAATCTTATCATCTCCGTGATTTTGTAAATAATCTTTCTTTAGTGATATGGATTTTGTTCTCACTTGAATAGTTTTGCAAATGTAAGGATACATGTTATTTGTCCTATCCCTTATATATGTGTGTCATAGTGGTTGCTTGTACGTATCTGTGTTTTTCGCCCTTTCCTTTAAATGGTGTGGAAAGTTTAGTTTCATGTCTATGGTCTCTTTACTTTATTTTCATTTTATTGATTCTCATATCTAATGTTTATGTTTCTCATTAAAAAAATCGTAGTATTATGTTTTGGAATAAAATAACTAATATCTAAATCTTCAATCTATTTATTTATTTTTTGGTTCTTACCATAATCATACAGCCCTAATGTGTCATGGTTTGTGTAGATGTATAGAGTGGCTTTTTGAAAATTGTCTTTGAAGATTCATGATCAACATTTTATTTTGTATGCCCGTTTGAGTAGGGTTTTCTTTCTAGACAAACCATCAACTGCATTCTTAGAAAAAATTTCAAAGCTACTCATATAAAATGTGTAAAGTCAAATACTTTCCACAATTTCCGTCTTCCCCATTATAATCATAGTTGTAGACAAACAACCGAACAGTTAGAAATATGAATTAAAGGAGTAGTGGTAGGAATTTCAAAACATTCATGTCCAAAGTTATTTATGGAATAGCCATTTTGGTTTCTGAAATCAACAAAGGACGAGGGTATATTTGAACAACGGCATACCACATGGCTTGTTTGAAAATAAACTCTTTTTAGAGGACAAATATGATAATTTTTAATAAAAGTATTTGTGTTTGAGTTGTCAATTTTTAGTTTCATAATACTCTTACCCTAGATTTTCTCTAAAGAATATGGAATCCTGCTTCTTGGTTCATATTGAGAAGTTGGTCTATTGGGCGACATTTAGCTGTTATTTCATTCCGAAAATTCTTTCATGCTGTTTTTTCCTTTTGAATCTCTCTCTCTCTCTCTCTCTCTCTCTCTCTATGCCATTCATTTTCTTCCACCTTTGTTGTGGGCAAATCATTCTGTATGGTAACTATGACTCTTCTGGAATGGCAGTCTTGCCAGGTTGATTTAGTAAAAGATGGTGGCCATACATACTTCATCCGCTTTCTTGATACCTTGGAAGCTTACCCAGAACAGCGTGCAATGGCTGCATTTGTTTTAGCTGTAATTGTTGATGGACACAGGCGAGGCCAGGAAGCATGCATTGAAGCTAATTTAATCGATGTTTGTTTGAAGCATCTTCAGAATAAAACACCGATTGATGGACAAACTGAGCCCCTATTTCTTCAATGGCTATGTCTTTGTCTGGGGAAACTGTGGGAAGACTATATAGATGCGCAAATAATAGGTTTGCAGGCTGATGCCCCTGCTGTCTTCACTTCTTTGTTGGCTGAGCCCCAACCAGAGGTTCATAATTTATTTTCTGTCCTCTATACTTTTTGGATATTTTAGTATATATACCCTTAGGCCTAAAGTGTATATCTCAAATGTAGATTTCAATTTCAGGTTAGGGCTTCAGCAATTTTTGCACTTGGTACCCTACTTGATGTAGGGAGCGATTCATCTAGAGATGGCGTTGGTGATGATGATTGTGATGATGATGAAAAGATTAGGGCTGAAACCAGTATTGTTGGAAGTCTATTAAGTGTTGTTTCAGATGGAAGTCCACTTGTTAGGGCTGAGGTTGCTGTTGGTATGAGTTCATTCCCTCATTTTTTCTGCTTATATTTTTGCTGCCTCTGGGCGGTTAATTTGAATTCTGTTGCTAGATCTGTTCAAATGAAAATTTGGTTGAAAAATTTGAAGGCCCTTTGTAATTTTCTTGGCATTTGGCCAGATTTCTTCCCCTCTTTTTTGTGAATATATCTTGAATAATTTTTTCTTATTTATCATAAAGTTGATTGGGTTGAACTGTGTGGTGACGTCTGGAAATAGTAAGAATCAGACACTGTACATCATAGTTTTTGTGCCTTTTGAGGTTCGCAGTTGTTGAAGGATTGCTGTTAGTTGGATACGATTAGGAGTTTATTATCCTATCATAGATTATAATACAATCTGACTTTGATGTCTACAACTTTCCAGTATGCGAATAGTGGGCTTATTGTTGAGATCTTGTATGCTGTAACCTAGGGGTTTCTGGTCTGAACTTTTATTGACGATGTATACTATTTTAGAGAGTACACACACTGCAACCTCCAAGATCAAGGCTGTGTATCATTAGTTTTATTCTTTCACTAATAGGTTTTCTGTCTCTTGAAAATCAGTTTGGGATTTTAGTTGGGTGTGCTGCATATGTGCTGTGTTTTGACTCGTAATGATTTCAAAATGTTTGTGCTTTTACAGCCCTTGCTCGCTTTGCCTTTGTCCACAACAAGCACCTCAAGTCAATTGCTGCGACATATTGGAAGCCCCACTGTAATTCTTTATTAAGTTCTCTACCCTCCTTGGCTCACTTAAGGAGTACGGGAGCTGCTTATACTAATTCGAATCAACACGTGCCTCATGCAAGCATTGTTTCCTCTCAAATTGGCCCTTTGTTGAGATTTGCAAACGAAAACTCACCTTTAGTTAGAGATGGAAGGGTCTCCACCAGTAGTCCTCTTGCTAATACTGGAGTGATGCATGGATCTCCACTTTCTGATGATTCATATCAGCATTCGGATTCTGGAGTTTTGCATGAAGATACAGTGAGCAATGGTGCCGTTAATCATTCAAGGCCCAAACCTCTAAATAATGCATTGTATTCACAATGTGTTTTGACTATGTGTACTTTAGCCAATGACCCATCTCCTCGTATTGCAAGCCTTGGTAGGCGGGTTTTGTCTATTATTGGTATAGAACAAGTTGTAACAAAACCTGTAAAATCCAATAGCAGCGGTCTTAAGCCTACTGATGGGACAGCAGCATCTCAGCCTCCTAGTTTTGCTGGATTAGCTCGTTCATCTTCATGGTTTGATATGAATGGAGGTATGGTTACTTTGGTTGACTCTGCATTATATACCATTGCAGTTAAATTTTAAAAAACTGAAGTCATTATTAGTGCTTCGATTAACTTGAATGCTGATTATTTCTTCTGTGTTGTTGTTCTCTCTCTATTAAAAAAATAAATTTGTGCACGGTGCTTATAATTGTGACTTCGTCTCCATTTTCTTCCTGATTTTGAAAATGTGGTTCTATGTTCAGGTCACTTGCCTTTAACTTTCCGTACTCCTCCAGTCAGCCCTCCCAGACCAAGTTACTTGACTGGCATGCGAAGAGTTTGCTCATTAGAGTTCCGTCCTCAGCTAATGAATTCTCCTGACTCGGGGTTAGCTGATCCACTATGGGGCTCAGGTGGAACTTCAGGAACATCTGAGCGCAGTTTTCTTCCACAATCAACCATCTATAACTGGAGTTGTGGCCATTTCTCAAAGCCTCTTCTCACTGCTGCTGATGATGGTGAAGAAATATTTACTAGAAGAGATGAGAGGGAGAAATTTGCGCTGGAACGTATAGCAAAATGCCAACATTCTCGTAGGCTACTTGTTCAATTTTAATTTTGTTCACTATATTCAGTTTTCTCATCACTGAATTTAATAGAGGATCTGTCTTTTGTCTTCTCTTCTTTCTTTTTTAAAAATAAAATATTCATCAGCTGTTAGTAAGCTGAACAACAATCCAATTGCTAGCTGGGATACAAAGTTTGAAATGGGCACAAAAAAATTATTGCTGCAACCATTCTCACCCATCGTTGTTGCTGCCGATGAGAATGAACGAATTAGGTATGGGTTGCTTTCATTTATTTACTTCTTGCTGCAGAAGATTTCTAGTAGATTATGTTGCTGACTCAAGATAGAAATAGATAACCTTTACATTTGCCCAATTTCCAAGCCACTTATGGCAAAACATGTAGTTTCTAGCTCTACCATTTGTCTATTGTCCTGATTACGTTTTGGAGACCACTACAAAATTGGAAGTCAGTTTTAGGTCATACATATCAAAACAAGTGTGGTTCATCTCTTGTTCAAAGCTTTTCCCTAACCATTTTACAGTTGTTACCCTCTAACTTTTTGGCATGTCTCCAGGGTCTGGAATTACGAAGAACCTGCCCTTCTCAACAGTTTTGACAACCATAATTTTCTTGACAAAGGAATTTCGAAACTCTGTCTTGTGAATGAGCTTGATGATAGTTTGCTTTTGGCTGCTTCATGTAATGTTTCCTTTTTACTGCAATTTTTTTTACTAATTTTCAGGGTCGTAGTCATATAATTCTTGAGTTTCATTAGTGTGCCTTACTTCAACTTTTCTGATATTCCTCAGGCGATGGAAGTATTCGTATTTGGAAAGATTACACTCTGAAGGGAAAACAGAAGCTTGTAACTGCATTCTCGGCAATCCAGGGGCACAAACCTGGTGTTCGTAGTGTAAATGCTGTTGTGGATTGGCAACAACAATCTGGATATCTGGTATGTATTTAATTTAGATTCTATCACCCACTATTCCTAAAATAACGCAGAGAAAAGAAAAAAAAAATTCTTGTTTCTTGTTGGTATGTTAACGAAGGTCTTTGTGTTTTGTTATCTGGTTTGCAGTATGCTGCTGGGGAGATATCGTCGTCTATTATGCTTTGGGACCTTGACAAGGAGCTGCTTGTTAAGCCTATTCCTTCATCATCAGATTGCAGCATCTCAGCACTGGTGAGTTTCACTGTTCACATTACTTTTGGATATAGCAGGTTACTCCCCCTATTTTGAGTCATCTTGAACTGCTTATAAACATGGCTTATTATCATACTTCTTATGCATTGCTTTGAATGGGAATTGTTTTGAGAGTTGATAGTCGAATGGTTAGTCTTTGATTGGTGATCTTTTTTCTTCTCCTCTTTGCCTTTAATATTTATACTTGCTAAGCTTGTTATATTTTGCTTTAGCTTTTGACAGTGTTAGTTCTGTTTTGAATGCTTAGTTTTATGAAGTTAATTGGTATTATGGGATGGCGTATGTGTGTGTGTGTGTATATATGCACATATATTTAAAGAACTCTTATTTTCATGCTTTTGCAGTGTGCTTCTCAAGTTCATGGGGGTCAGTTTGCAGCTGGTTTCTTAGATGGTTCTGTTAAGCTTTATGATGCTCGCACTCCTGAAATGTAAGCATATTTTCTTTTCTCGATGCATTTGTATGAATAAAGTCATCAATTGGTTAAGTTTTTCATGACCCACTCCTGAAATGTAAGCTTTTTTAATGTTTGTCATGAAGCATTAATCAGTGTTGTGTTTAAGGGGTCAAATAAGGAACACAGAGGACTTGTAAATTTCTACCATTCACTGGGAAACGAGAATTGATAATATAAGAAAGACGTAGATGTATAATATGAATTAAATGGTTCATTGTTCAATATGTTGTGGTCCTAATTTTTCTTATCATTTTTTTTTATGTTAAATTGAATATTTCTGTAAACGTCGTAATAAGAAAAATTGTCACAATAAGACTTATAAATGTTGTGAAATTGTTACATCGAACCCAATGTTTGTGATATTTTGTCAATTCGAGCACAACTCAGTGGATATCACTTACTATCCGATTTAATCTAAATCCTTTAATTGTTGAATAAAAAATTTTGGGTAATATTTTAAGACCAAGGGAGCACCCTTTCTTTTCTCTAAGCTGCTTTCATTTCCTCGTGCCTTCATTGTTTCACGTTTTTAGCATCGTTTCGTTGTCTTATATATTTAATGCATATTTGCTTTTGTTCATACCTTTTACATCCCTCTTATCTTAATTCGTAGGCTTGTCTGCTCAATGCGCCCACATATTCAAAAAGTAGAGAAGGTCGTCGGGATTGGCTTTCAGCCTGGACTCGATTCGTCAAAGGTGAACAAATTTCTTGGCTGTTGCTTCAGTATCATTTGAAGTGTAATTTTGAATGCTTATTTCAATGTGCCTTCCAGATTGTCAGTGCCTCTCAGGCCGGTGACATTCAGTTTCTGGATATCAGAAATCAGAGGGACAAATATCTAACCATCGATGCTCACCGAGGTTCACTTACAGCATTAGCCGTTCATAGACATGCTCCTATCTTAGCTAGTGGCTCGGCGAAACAGCTCATTAAGGTTTTCAGTCTAGATGGCGATCAACTAGGCACCATTAGATACCATCCTACCTTCATGCCCCAGAAGATTGGTTCTGTAAGCTGTCTTACCTTTCACCCATACGAGGAGCTTCTCGCTGCTGGAGCATCAGATGCTTGTGTATCTATTTATGCAGATGACAACTCTCAAAGATGATGAGATCGATTTCCGAGTGTCAGGTTGGACACTGAAGTGGTATGTGCGCATTGATTTTATTATGGGTTGTCTATGCAGTTACTCATATTGTCCTTGTCATTGTCGAGTGCGTTCGACAATATGTTGAGCTGCCCCATTCTTTGCTTTTAGCGCGTGGAAACCTCCATCATCGACAGTGTAAGCTATAAATTTATTGGCCTCTGATGTACAGGTTCACAGCTGATGAGGAAGAAAAATCCATCATATTTATTGGGGCTTTGGCAAATAAATCTGTTGTATAGTTTAGGTGGGTGTAAATATTTCCATTGTTCATCCTCTCTTCTGGTGTGTTCGTTCAATTTGTAAAAGGCTGTCGACTCTTTTTATCGTTTTCGTCGTTGTAGCATTGCATATGGACGAAGCGCTTATCTCCTGAAATTCTGGAGTTCGTTGCGACCATATTCAATCAGTGTTGAATTATTGGTTTCACTTTGCCCCTTCATTAACCATTATGTAACTTGTAATTATGTTGCATAGTTTGATCTGCTTTTCTCTTGTTGATTTTGTGAATATATAATGCTTGATCTTTTCATTTTCCCTTTCGAGTTTCTACTACAGATTGGATTCATTAGCCATTGCAAAGCTTAGTGATCAAGGAGGTACTTCTAATCATGAACAAACTTCATTGCTCTATTGCATGCGTTTGGGTCTTATTTCAACGTCTCGAAAAATTTCGCCCGTAGGATTTCAGTCGATTAAGGGCTCATTTTATACCGTTTTTGTTTTTGGTTCTTGTTTCTTATTTATTTTCATCAGTGGTCCTTTAGTTATATTTATTTTTATTTAACTCTATTATTTTCCCTTAATTTTGGTACATTTTTTATTTTTCTTATCAAGTAAATTATTTATTAAAATAATTCCTGTGCCATTAATTTTCATTTTTTATTCTCTTTTTAGATGCGATTTGTGTGTACTCTACTAATGGAAAACAATGAATTTTTAAAGGAAAAATGTATAAAACGGGCCCCAACTAAAAATATTTTCATTGCTTTATTCTTCTAGACTACTGTATTGAGCTTTCAATCTCCTCCGTGTCTAACTCATTTTCTTCAAAACCAACTATTTGCGTATAAATAAAAAATTATATTGAGAGTAAAAGACCGCTCTCGTAGTTCAAGGTAGGTAAGGTCTGCAAGGTCTGCTCATGAGGGGTACCATCACTCTGTCTCGAAGGTGGGTTAAATCAAGTGCCAAGTTAGGTAGTGCATTAAGGAGCTGCAACTATTGCATCTGCTAGAGTTGTATTAGGCATTGGAAAAGTGCTTAATTTCGAGAGTGCTTTTATGCTTGAAGAGCGAGGGAGGATTGAATATGCTCTTATGTAAAGAAGAGGGGAGCGTACGTAGGACAATGAGGCATGAAAGTAGTTAGCAAGTAGGTACATTGTATGACAATTAAGGCTCATGTCTTATAAGTTAAGTCAAATGTCTGTCCACTATTTCTATAAACGCTTACCTTCATACTAATATGAACATAATCTTTACAAGTAAACCATGATTTTTCGAGTAAGGTGCCTTTATATATTTCTTGTAGCAATCTCCTCCAATAATATTTTTCCAATCCTGCGATTGTTTTTGGACGTAAATAATCTAAAAAGTATTTCAAACGTTTTTATATTTTCATCAAAATTCTTTTTCCTCTTGTTGGAAAGTCGAGTTAAACTCACCCTAAATTAGTACAAAACACAATTGAAACGAATCCTCTAACTCAAGAAAATCATTTTAAACTCACACAAATGATACTCATCTCAAACTCACCTAACCCAAGTCATAGGATGTAAGATCTCACATCGGTTGGAGAGGGGAACGAAACATTTCTTATAAGGGGGTGGAAACCTCTCCCTAGTATTTAAAACCTTGAAGGAAAGCTCAAAGAGGACAATATCTGCTAGCGATGGGCTTGAGATGTTACAAATGGTATCAGAGCCAGACACCAGGCGGTGCGTCAGTGAGGATATTGCGCCCCAAAAGAGGTTGATTGTGAGATCCCACATCGGTTGGAAAGGGGAACGAAGCATTACTTATAAGGGTGTGGACGCATTTTAAAAACTTGAAGGGAAGCCCGATAGTGAAAATACAAAGAAGACAGTATTTGCTAGCGGTGAGCTTGTACAACGAAAAAGGAACGGAAGTAGAAACTAAATGAAGCAAGTGAAAACATAGTTAAAAGCAAGAACAGAGGTTGAAGAAACCCCAAAACCCAATGCCAAAAAGTAAAAGAAAATGAAGTGTCTGACCTGAAAAATGAAGCAGAAGCAGAAGGCTAAGTGATTAAGGTGCAGAGGTCACGATGGCGAAGAGGGGCACATGAAGAACTAACTCAAAAGGCCATCTTTGTTGGTTGAGTCAGTACAGCACGTGCCCTGCTTCTCCATCTTGCTCTTCACACACCTTCTAAGATTCGTAGCAGAAGTGGGTGTGTTTAGTTCAGCTGCTTTTCTTAGTTTAATCAACAAATTAAAGGCCTTAGCTTGCTGCCCTTTCCACAACTTGGAACTTATAGGACCACTCCCTTATCTTCCTCTCTTATTATCTATCACCTATACTTTTTTCGCGCCTCAAAATCTAACTATACTTACATTTTTTTGGGGTTAAAATAACCATCGATTCAGTACTTTAAGTTACGTTGCACTTTAGTTTTTGTACTTTCAAGTGTCCAAATTTAGTCTCTCGGTATTTTTAACGAATCTTTAAAGTTAATCCTCATTCTTAGTTTTTGTCATAAGTTTTTATTTATCTTAGAAAAAGCATGACGATTCAACGTGAATATCAATAAATGAATCGAAACCTACCTATTACGATATATATCATAATCCTAGGGTTTAAAAGGGCGAATGTGATAGAAAATATTATCAAGTGGGCAGGATTAAATTTGATAGCAAAGTGTATATATATTAATAATACAACAAAAACAGCTTAAATTGGCAAATCATGTTGTGTTCTTTTCAAATCTTAGGTGGGTTTTCCAACATTTGCCTATGTTTTTTGAGCTGCTTCAGACCACAGAACATGCAATTGTTTATGTCTTTATCTATTGAAATGTTGCTGTCTCAACTCTCCCATCCTTCATTATTGTTTCTTTCCACAAATAATATCAAACAATAATGAAAAAAAAAAAAGAGGTCAAAATATAAGCTTGGTCTCTATGTCTTAACATTCTCGATCACTATAAATGTCTCGATTAATTAGTAAGTTAAGATATTTCGTATAGTTGAAGTTCGAATCTCTTACAAAGAAGATGAAAGAGTTTTTTTTTTTTTTGGTCTACTCTATGTTTTGAAACATCATTTGTTATTGTCATACCTATTGATGATCACGTGGTTCAAAAAAGAAGGTAACTTTGATTAATTTTAATGAGATTTTTGGTCGTTTTTTATGGTAACGTTTGTGTAAATGAGAGATATTAAGATTACGTCCAAATGAGAGTGATCTTGTGAATATGATCGTTAAGAAATGCTTAAATCAAGAAGATATACCTTTTGTTCATGACTCAATCCTAAGAATCCAAATGGGAGCAATCTTATGTTGGGTAATATGCAGAATTTTTTTCTAGGAAGCATGTGAGTGAAGATAAAATATGCAGGAAGGATCCGTGGAGATAATATCCACTCTCAAAAGTACTTGAAGACGAGTAGATAATGTAGTTATGTGGTGGGAGAATGTTAGAGTCATCAGATGCCGAACTAGATTGAATCCTGAACATGGAGCGTTACACCTATAAAGTTATAACAGTAGCTATATTGGCCTTTCATGATCGTGATTACATTATAAATGGTTTTGAGACAGTTTAAAATGGTCAAAACGAGTCAATCGAGCTAACTGAAACTATACCGAGCCTATGCAAACCACGTGTGGCCATGGGCCTTTTATTTGGGCCATCAGGTCCATTTCCTCTTTAGCCCATGATGAATTCAATCAATCATCACCAATGGGCTCATTGCTGCCCAATGCGAAGACTGAAAAAGAAGGGAGCTTTAGTCCAAAATAATAATGCACCATCTAAGTTGGATATAACTTGAGGGGAGTGTTTGAGATATAATATTTGGAGAATATATATATCTTCGATTCCAATTATATTTATATTTCTCATTCTTAACAATTCTTTAATTATAAACTCATGATCATTTCTTAAATTAGTCGATGTGGGACTTTCATCCAACACTTACACCTATAGAACTATCTCGGCCATCGATAATTTAATTAACTTAAATTCTATATGTCATTTGCAAATAAGCCCCTATATTTGTAGGAAATTTTACTTTCTTTGAACTATAATATCATGCTTGATATCAAGATTGGCATGAATAATTATTGAAAAGTTAATCATCAACCATTTTTCAATCATTTCTTTTTGCAACCTTTGATTCAAACTTTGTTTCATACTCCAATTGAAGTTTTTAACTAATTATGAAAGAGAGAGAGAGATTGTATCAAAAGTATGTGAATTTAAAAAGAATTACTTGTTAAACATAATGATTTATCTTTGTTTTTTTGTTTGTGATTCAAAGTCAATACAATGGACGGTCGTGATGAACTGAGAATATGAAAATACAATGGGGTCGGAATACCCGATAACTAACGGCACAAGAAAAAAATGATCCGATACAGCCAGCACCAAATAAGCGGCAGGATGTGTTCTCTAGCTGCGTCGATTTTTTTTTATAATTTTTTTATTCCTCCTCCTATAATTTGGATTTTTTAATGTTAAAAATTATATATTTTTTTTATCGAGTTTTAACGGAGAGGCCTCCCGGAAAAACATGGAAAAAAGGTTTGAATGGTACGATCCATCCATCGCTCCAAGATGAAAGGGACGATCTCGTAGCTCTTGGTCTATGTAGATAAGTTATCAGGTGTTTCGTTTTATTTTTCCATTGAAGCCGAGAAACTCGAGACATAAAACGAGTCAAGAATGCTTAACTTAATCAATCACTCACCTCCCGTTTTATTCGGTATACTATGAAAAATAACAAGGATCGTGAACAATCATACAAAATTTAGGATATCGTAAGGTAGGATGAGGATTCTAAACTGTTTGAGAATATATTCGAATCTATTCTTGAACTCAACTCTTTTGTGAGAAACACTCACACTCATATTAAGACCAATTAAGAAGATGAAACTGCTGAAAACTTGAGAGCTGCTTTATCCTTTCTAACAACGATAACAGTGTCGATTGCGATTCTGTGAGGTCACTGACAAGTAGAGCGAATATCCTGTCTCAATAGTGAATCGATCATTTGATATCTTTTAACTCACGAGAGGACAAAATAGAAAAAAAATGAGATTTTCGAGAGTTTATCTCCACTTGCATAATTATAATAATATAAGAAAAACAAAAGAAAACCTTTCCATATTAATTTGTTTATAACATGACAAAATAATATATGGACAACTATTTGACATATTCATGTGCATACAAACGTTGTCATTTTCAAAAGTACCAATTTTTGTGAAATAAAAGAATAATAAAAGTGTCATCTTTAGAAATCACAAAGTACCCACTACATTTTAGTACTTATTTTTAAAATAATGCAATGCTTTAGAAAAAAAAAATAATAATTAAAAGATATAAACTCGAGAAACATATTTTTAATAGAAATAAATCGACCCATAACCTATAAAAAAAATTCATTTTTTCGGTTTTGAACATCCGACGTTGTCTTGTACGGTTCACTCCAAGGATCAACTTCTTATTTGGTGTAATAGTTCAAACCCACCGCTGACAGATATTATCCACTTTAGCCCAAACTCATTACTTTACATATCGTCATCAGTCTCACGATTTTAAAATGCATTTACTAGGAAGATGTATCCACACCCTTTATAAGGATGACTCGTTTCTCTCTCCGACCGGATCTCACAATCCACCCTCTTGGAAGCCCACACTGTCCGATGTCTGCCTCTGATACTATTTGTAACTGACCAAGCCCACCGCTAGCATATATTATTCGTTTTGGCCCGTTACTTGTCGCTGTTAGCTTCATGGTTTTAAAATGCGTCTACAAGAGAGATGTGTCCACACTCTCGTGTGTGTATATATATATATATATATATATATATATATATTTTTTTTTTTTTTGCAATTTTTGATAACTAAAAAGAAAAAAATGTTTTTTAAGTGAAAACTAAGTATCATATTAACTTTCCGTTAGTAATTAATCGAAAATTGACGGAGAGACGAAAAAAATATGCTTAGGAGAAAGAAGAGCTGAAATGCAAATGAAGCAAACTTGAAGGACCAAAGTGTAAAATTCTAAAAAATATATTATAATAATTAATAAATATATTTTTAAGTGAAAAATGATGTATATAATTGAGAAGAGAGCTGAAGGAACATTAAATATACTCTTTTCAAACAGTGGCCGAGACAACCGTATATTAATTCATCCCTTCACATCTTTAATCGATTCTCAATTAACTCACCTTTCTCTCTCTCTCTTCGGTGCTTTTCCGGTGAGAAATGTAGTGGCGAGCACCATCGGAGCCCGGCGGTGAATTTCAGAATCAATTGGATTGCAGTGTCGAGTTCAGGGACGAGTACGAGGAGGAAGAAGAAATGCCGCTGAGTAGGTACCAAATTAGGAACGAGTACGGCTTGGCGGATCCTGAACTGTACAAGGCCGCCGATAAAGATGATCCCGAAGCTCTTCTTGAAGGAGTTGCCATGGCCGGCCTCGTTGGAGTCTTGCGCCAACTCGGTGACCTTGCCGAGTGAGATTTTCTTTCTTTTCTTTTTGGTTTTCTTTTACTACTACTGTTTTTCTTTTCCTTTTTAGTGGATTGTTCAGATTCTTCTCAATTGTGGATGTTTACTAATGAATGAGTGTTTCTGCTTGGAATTGGGGATGGTTTGTGTTGGTTTGTGAGTTGAATGATTGGAATGAGCGTTGAATTGAGAGGTTTGTGTTGAATCAGAGTTTTAGGAGTAAATTGTAGAATCAGTTGACCTTGCCTTAATTAGGTTTTGGATTTAAATTAATGCGGTGAGTGAAATGCTGAACGCGAGATTTTTAGTTTGTTTCTAGAATTATCGGCTCGAATTCTCCCTCTTTCACTTGGAAGACTCACCTTCTCTTGTGGCTCCTCAATCTTTTTTGCTCTTTCTGATAATTTACTTTCCAAGTTATGTTCTTAAGACCGCCTGTTAACGACTAGCGACTCGTATACGAGTTGATTAATAGCTGATTAACTACTCGATAATTCCTAAATCTTTATACTAATCTTGGGCTTGCCGTTTGCATATGGGTAAAATATTTGCATAGATTCTAATCTTTACCTTCTCAAATTTTCTGTAGTTTTAATTGTAATTTTGGTAATGTTGGTAATGTTGATTAACTTCAGCAGCTGAGCTTCTTAATATTTCTGTTCAGGAGTCTGAAAAATAATGGGTTGAGTTAATAAGCTTGACTCGTCAAAAAGGAGTTATTAACCTAGACCAATTTTAGGATAAAGATTTAGTAGTTATTAATTTAAAAGTTTAGGAGATCAAAGATTTAGAAGTTATTGATTTGAAAGTTTAGGATATCGATTAGTAAAATTTAGTAGTTATTGATTTGAAAGTTTAGGAGATCGATTAGGAAGATTTAGTAGTTATTGATTTGAAAGTTTAGGAGATTGATTATGAAATCTCCACTATAAATACTCATGAGAGAGGTAGGTTAATAAAGCATAAGTGCTTAGTGTTCCTCTATTCAAAAGCTCTCTCCCAAGTCTTCCGTTTCAGTTATTTGTTTCGACATATGTCGATCGTAGGCAATTTCCAACATTTGGTATCAGAGCTAGAATGTCGAAACAAATGTCGTCACCACACGAAGTTGCTGGAGGAGATGTGACAATGATAAGGAGCGGAAGGGAGGAGAGTGTAACGCTTTAGTATCCGTTACTCACGAAGAGTAATTACGCAGCATGGTCGATAACGATGCGTGTTAACTTACAAGCCAGGGCGTATGGGACGCCGTCGAGCATGGTAACGTTGAGGGGCGTAAGGACAGGATGGCTCTGTCGCCATCTACCAAGCAGTCCCGGAGGACTTCCTTCTCATGTTGGCAGAGAAGGACTCGACAAAGGCAGTGTGGGAGACCTGCAAACAATGCATGTGGGAGTGGAACGTGTTAAGGAAGCAAAGGTGCATACCTTGAAGAGTGAGTTTGAGGCTATCCGCATGAAGGACGGTGAGTTAATAGACGACTTTGCCATGAAGTTGACGACGATCGTCAGCGGCATCCGTTCATTAGGCGATGTGGTGGAGGAGATCTCCGTCGTCAAGAAGTTCCTTCGAGCTGTTCCCTCAAGATTCATGCAGATTGTTACCTCCATTGAGCAGTTCAGCGACCTAAAAAAACATGTCGGTTGAGGAGGTCGTTGGTCGTCTTAAAGTCCATGACGAGAGACTTCGTGGCTACGAAGACAAAGAGGAGGAGAAATACCTCTTACTCACACATGAAGAGTGGCTCGCACGAACGAAAAAGAAAGATGCAGATGACTCTTCTTTTTCAAGTACGAGGGGATGCGGCAGCCATAACAAAGAAAACAAAGGTCGTGGACGTGGCCGCGGACGTGGTGGCAGAGGAGGTCGTGACAATACCTCACAAACTGATGAAAATGCCAACCCTCGGAAGGACAAGAGTATGATCAAGTGTTACTTTTGTGGAAAATATGGGCATTATGCGGCATAATGCCGCAACAAGAAGCGAGATGAGGAGGCAAACCTCACACTCATGCAAGATCAAGAGCCCACACTGATGTTGGCCGAGAAGATGCCCAACTTGTTGATGCTCAACGAAGAAAAGGTTATGGCGAACCTTCTCACAAAAGGAGAAGACCGAGTGGAGACCAATATGTGGTACCTTGACAATGGAGCAAGCAACCACATGACTGGAGATCGAACAAAATTCAAGGAGCTTGATGAGAAGCTCATTGGAAGCGTAAAGTTTGGTGATGGATCAATTGTACCGATCCAAGGTAAAGGATCCATCTTGTTCCAGTGCAAGAATGGTGACCAACGTTTACTGACAAAGGTATACTATATCCCAAACTTGAAGAGTAACATTATCAGCCTTGGTCAGATGAAGGAAGAAGGAAGCAGAGTGGAGTTAGCTGACTTGTTCCTCAGGATGTTTGACAGAAATGGAATCTTGTTGATGAAGGTAAAACGATCGTATAACTGTCTGTACAAGAAACCATTGGAGACCAGCCAACCTACCTCTCTATTGACGAAACTTGCAGGCCCAGCTTGGCTATGGCATGCAAGACTTGGGCACGTGAACTTTCAGACGCTCAAAATGATGGGAGAGAAGATGGCTATAGGGCTACCCAAAATCACACCCGAACCAGCTATGTGAAAGTTGCCTAGTCTCCAAACAAGCGAGACTATCGTTCCCAACTCAAACCAGTTTTCGTGCTGAGCGACCACTGCAACTGGTACATGCAGATTTGTGTGGCCCAATCATCCTGTCATCGATTGCTGGTAATAAGTATTTTCTCTTACTTGTTGACGATTACAGTCGTTGGATGTGGATGTACATGCTCGAAGAAAAAGGAGAGGCATTATGTGCATTCAAGAAATTCAAAAGACTCGTTGAAAACGGGTCTGACCACAAGCTGAAAACCTTGCGCACCGACTGAGGTGGCGAGTTCTTATCCTAGAACTTCTCAAAGTTTTGCGAAGAGGAAGGTATCAAGCGTCAACTCACTGCATCGAACACTCCACAACAAAACGGTGTGGTCGAATGAAGAAATTGCACCATAATGAACACTGCAAGAAGCCTACTCAAGAGCATGAAGTGCTAATTTAGATCATAATTTGAAATTATAATTCGACACCTAATGACTCCAACATTCTCATACATCTCTCTGACGTAACTATGTTACCTACTTGTCTTAAATGCTTTTAATAGTGAAGATCATCATATAAACTAACACCATGTCCATGTTTTATCCTCACTCACATGTTCTTTAAGAAAATTCATGGGAGATCACTAGTAAATCACTCTTAATTTTGGAGTTTCTATGATTAAGCTATCAATAAGAAAAATTCGTATAGGTAGTAACAGTGAGATCCCACATCGATTGGAGAGGGGAACAGAGCATTCCTTGTAAGGGCGTGGAAACCTCTCTCTAATAGGCACGTTTTAAAACCGTGAGGCTGACGGCGATATGTAACAGGTTAAAACGGGCAACAACTTCTTAGCCTACTCTAAACTTCATGAAGTGCTCAGAAAAACAAGCAGTATATATAAGAAACGATGGGGTTGAAACACTCATCGTTGGCGTGTACGTTGATGACTTGATCGTCACTGGCACAAGTGTGGAAGACATCAAAGAGTTCAAGCAGCAAATGATGAAAGAATTTGAGATGACTGATCTCGAGTTACTCATGTACTACCTCGGTATTGAAGTAGACCAAAGGAAAGATTGCATCACGCTAAAGCAATCGGCCTATGCTAAGAAGTTGTTGCAGCAATTTAAGATGACAGAATGCAACCCGACCAAGTATCCCATGGAAGCAAAGTTACAACTCGAGAAAGATGCTGAAGGAAGCTTGGTGAATCCCACCAAGTATAGGCATGTCATCGAAAGTCTAAGGTACTTGACTCATACTCGTCAGGACCTTTCATACGCTGTTGGAATAATGAGTAGGTACACGGAAAAGCCCACTATGATGCATCATCAAGCGGTTAAGCACATTCTCCCCTATGTGAAGGAAACCACAAGCTATGTGTTGAAGTATCAAAGAGGACGAGGTCCTGAAGAACTAGTTGGTTTTACTAATAGTGATTTAGCTGGAGACATTGACGATAGAAAAAGCACCGTAGGAATGACGTTTTATCTCAACGAAAATTTGATCTCTTGGCAATCTTAGAAGCAGCGAACTGTGACATTATCTTCCTGTGAGGCCGAGTTCATGGTAGCAACTGCGGCGTCGTGCCAAACATTATGGATGAGAAATTTGTTGAGCGAAGTGATTAGAAGTGAACTAAAGCTGGTAACTCTCTACATCGATAACTAATCTGCGATTACACTGATGAATAATCCAGTATTTCACTGATGCAACAAACACATTGACACTCGCTTCCACTTCATCCGTGAGTGTGTTGAGAAGAGACAAATCATTGTGGAGTTCGTATGCACTAGAGAGCAATGTACGGATATTCTAACCAAGGCCCTAGCAAGGGTTAAGTATGTAGAGATGCGTGAATTGCTGGGAGTGAAAAATCTCGAACAAAGTCAAGCTTACGGAGGAGAATGTGAGTTAATAAGCTTGACTTAGCAAAAGAAGTTAGTAATCTAGAGCGATTTTAGGATAAAGATTTAGTAACTATTAATTTGAAAGTTTAGGAGATCAACTAGGAAGATTTAATAGTTATTGATTTGAAAGAGATCGATTAGAAAGATTTAGTATTTATTGATTTGAAAGTTTAGGAGATCGATTAGGAAGATTAAGTAGTTATTGATTTGAAAGTTTAGGAGATTGATTATGCAATCTCCATACTCGAGATGTATGTTACTTACAAAAAAAAAAAAAAAAAAAAAAAAAAAAAAAAAAATTAATAAACCATAACTGGTTCCTCTATTCAAAAGCTATCTCCTTTCAAGTTGTTCTTCTTCAGTTATTTGTTTCAACATATTTTGATCGTGGACAATTTTCAACAGGGATATGGAAAAGATTGTGAAAAATTGAAAGGATTTGTTCCAACTATTTTACTAGCGCTCTAGGACTCGTTTTCACCTCTATAATATTTAAAGAGATTTCCACCCTTGAGATATGCCTTCATCTTTGTTTCTGTTTATTTGATAAAAGGTTTGCTGCTGAGGTATTCCACGACTTACATGAAGAGGTCATTTCAACGGCTGCACGAGGCCATGGTCTTATGATTCGTGTGCAGCAACTTGAGGCAGAAGTTCCTTCAATTGAGAAAGCATTTCTGTCCCAAACAAATCATACATTTTTCTTCACTAGTGCAGGTTAGTCTACCGTATGTAATGTTATACTTTTACCAACAATCATGTCAATGTTGTAATTTTCGTTATTTATTTTCTATTATTTTAAAGAATGTGATGTAGGGACTTAGAAAATATTCCTCTCATTCCAAACCACTGCTACAAACAAACAAACTCATGCTCACAGTCACTGCATCACTTCATGCGAAGGCAGCACTGAACTTTCATGTTCATTTTAAGATTTTGAAAAAATAGTCTTGCTATCTGGTTGTTGATTTATATACTTTAGTGCATATATGATCTGAATACTGATTTATGGTGTTAAAAACTTACAACATATTGTTATTTGTTTCTTGAGAGTCGCATGCATCTTCATCATGATTAAGTAATTAAATGTATTTTTCAAGTTCTGAAGAATAATACGAAGATTTTTTTAAAGTTTTAAATGAGATATTGATTTATCACAGTTTGGTAGGAAGGTTGGAGTGAATATTGCAAGATCTAATTAACCTTTGTACTTAATGTTGGCTTGTTATGTATAGAAGGTTGCATGCATCTAGGCATGTCGAATGTGATTATTTAACCTATTGAATCTTTTTCATATTCAACCATTTTGATCTCAGATAGGAATGACTCAAATTCTATTGTTTCTGTTAGATAAGGGCTAGTATCATTAGATTAAACCATCCAACAAAATCTATTTTATGCTTATCTTGTTTGTTTGAAATGACTTCAGTTCATCTAAAATGAAACGAGGTTTGTATTTTGAGGGTTCTAACATCTTAAGGATAAACTCTTAAATCACAATCATGAATTATATTGCAGGACTTGACTGGCATCCTAATTTCCAGTCGGCACAAAGTCTTGTTGCTCGTGGAGACTTGCCTCGGTTTGTCATGGATTCATATGAAGAATGCAGGGGCCCCCCACGTTTATTTCTTTTAGACAAGTATGTTAAAATTTTGTATAAATGTAAAAGAAATATGCCTTTAGGATTTAAAAAGAAATTCTTTGACTGTCTGCCTTTGGAATAGGTTTGATGTTGCAGGGGCTGGGGCATGTTTGAAGCGATACACTGACCCGTCAGTATTTAAAGTGGAATCCACGGCTTCTGAGAGATCAAATATTGTGCCTCAAAGGGAGAAGAAAATTCGTAAAGTGAAGGTATATTCAATATTGTAGTTAATTTAATGCAGCTCATCCATTGTCTCTCTCTTTCTCTTGCTCTTACTAATTTGACTGGTTGGGCACCTTTTTCTAGGCTAATTTATTTGTTTATCTATTTGGTGACTGATTGTTTATTTAACAGATCAGTATAGTCAACACGATACATTGTAATTTTGTCAAATCATCCACGAGTCATTATTTTGTATGTCTTCTCTAAAGATTACTTTAATTGAATAATTATTAGTCACCTACAGAATACTTTCATTGAAAACTAAATTTGCATCTGGGTGGCTTATGTTTGAGCCTCTGCATGTGCAAGTTGCTTATGTTGGATCTCTTAGAAAATTCATGAAGTTTATTTACCCATAACAATAATATGTTCATTTGGGCTCATCTTACCTCTCAATTCTTGGACTGTCATTTATAGATGGTATACATGTTAGAAATCACGAAACTCCACCATGGTATGATATTGTTCACTTTGAGCATAAGCTCTCATGGCTTTGTTTTGGGCTTCCCCAAAAGGCCTCATACCAATGGAGATGTATTCCTTTACTTATAAACCCATGATCATTCCCTAAATTAGCCAATGTGGGACTCACTCCCAACAATCCTCAACAATACACACTCTTCCTGCTTAATGAAACTTATCCATGCATGACAGCGATCTTTTTACACTCCCAACAATCCTCAACAATACACACTCTTCCTGCTTAATGAAACTTATCCATGCATGACAGCGATCTTTTTAGTTTTAAAATATGGCTGCTTTGCCTCCTAGCAGAAGAAAGGACCACGCTGGAGGAATGGAGGAACGCCAGAAATTGGACCAACATCCCATGCCAAGTAGGGTGTCTAATTCCTTTTTTCTTCTGGAAATTTTATCGACTTGTTCAACTACATATGCTCACTTATAGATATTTGATTGCTAACGTCAAATCTTTCCATAGACTACATCAGTTGTTTTTGGAGGAGCGCATCGAAAGCTGTTTTAATGATCCTTCACGACTTGTAAAATTGAAGAAAAGGCAATTTAATGGATGTATTGACTCCAAAAATGGCAAAAGCTACATGGAGAAATTTTTGGAGACTCCTTCTCCAGAGCATAAGATGATTTATGAAGCATCTGTTGCTGCACCAACCTTGCATTCAATTTCAGATAATACCAATGAACTGGGGCTTAGAATACTTGATATCACTACGGTGAGTCCTGCAAGCAAGTCTCCTGGAAGGGTAAGTACATGCTCATCATGTATAGCCCAAGAAGAAAAATTGAAAAGACCAATCAACGGTGATGTTTCTGGTGAGGAAATTTTGAAGATGCCTGAATCAACTGCAGATGTCGAGATTGAGACGACTCCCAATCTTCAAATGGTGGTGGTCGAAAACCATTTAGATGGGTATCGTTCTGATGAGATAATCAGTGAAGTAGACAATTATGTAGATGCTCTTGCTACTATGGAGTCAGAAATGGAGACAGATAATGAACCTAGATCTAAAAATGTTAACCTTGAAAAACGGAGAAGTGAATCTGATGCAAATGCGGAACACCTAGAAACCCAAGCTCGAGTCTCTGATTCACGATCCGTCATAAACTCATCAAGATCGGATGATGGTAACAGTTCATTCAAGAGAGAGCGATCCAGTTTTTCATGCTCTGATACAGTAAGTAGTTTGGCCGACAACACTCAGTATGATTCTGAAGGAACAGCTAAAGCATTACCTTCAATTTCTAAAGCATGTATGGTGGATATTAAAAACATGGCATCTAATCGGGATTATACCTCTCATTCTTATGAAATCAATGCTGATGAACTTGGAGTGCTTGATAACACCAGTGTTGATGAGAGAATCTCAAAATCTGAAGAAGTACCTGATGATTCAGGCTTTTGGGATCCAATTCCTCCTCAACCGCTGATAGATTCAGAACCATGCCCATCTCCATCCTTATCGGTGGAACCAAAGTTGTATAAAAAATCATCTACCAACCTTTTCGATGTTGATTCACAGACATCAAGTACGGAGACCGACCTGGGTTGTCATAAAGATAATCACCTTCGAGACAGGAAGGGCGTAGAAGTAGAGGCCACATCTGAAAATTCATTGCATCTTTCAAATGTCTTGGGGAAAGCTGTTGAGATCGAACCGGTAGGAAAGGTCAAGGATACAATGCTGCAAAAAGAATACCAGGATGATAGAGCTATTGACAAGCAAGCCTTGCCAGAAATTGGATTGTCTCCTATTTCTTTATTTCCCTCTGAGACTTTATATGCTTCTTCTACAAATGATTCTTCAGATGACAAATATAATGATGTTGCCCTGAAAGGCGATGATACCGTAGTGGTAGCTGAAGGAAAATATGATAACTTACCAGTAGATTTATCGCAGGATGACAACATTGAAGTAGCTGAAGCAAAACATGAAGACTTACAAACACGGGATTTGAAGGGTCAAGTGGAAAATGTAGCAGATGATGTTCTTCAAGTTGAACGTGGTTTGACAGGAACTGATGTAACATATTCTGTGAGAGATGCAAATAGCGTAGATATAACAAGGGCAGCTGATGATACCTTGGATGAACCGCAACTTCGTTATCCAAATGATACCGTCCATGAGATGCATTTGGACACACGAGATTTTGTGACTGAAACAGTTCGTTCAGAAGGTGTAACTTTTCCTACCACTTCTGTTTCCTCCCATGATGAACTTTCTTCGCCAGGTGATCTGGATCATGAGGATTCCATTAAGTATAGTAATTTTGCAACTGAAAAGGTTCAAGCAGAGGCGTTGGTCGATTCGGTAAACTGTAGTGATGTTGTGACTGAAAAGGTTCTAGCAGATGCGGTGGTTAATACTGTAAACTGTGGCGACGTTGTGGTTGAAAAGGTACGAGAAGGTGAGGTGATCGATTCTGTAAATTGTAGTGATGTTGCTTCTGAAAAGGATCGAGCAAAGGAGGTGGTCGATTTTGTTAACTGTAGTGACGTTACGACTGAAAAGATTCGAGCAGAGGAGGTGGTTGATTCTGTAAACTGTAGCGATGTTGCGACTGTTTGTGTTCAAGGGGATGGTGTGGTTTTGTCTACTTCAACTGTAGCTAAGACTGCTACTATAACTGAAGTCACACCCAAGAATTTAAATCATTTCAACCATGAAGAAAATGTAAGCATAGATAAACTTCCATCTGGAACATTTCAAGCAGATGAATTTGCTTCTGATGCTGATCCTACGACTGTTAATTATGTGGATGAAGTTGTTAGCACATCCTCGAATGGTCGTTTATCCGTATCGGAGTATACAAAGAATGATTTACCAGAAAATCATCCTGGCTTAGAGAATCCATATGCAAATCAAAATGAATTTAAAGATGCTTCAGATTGTTCTTTGGGATCATTAACTGGCAAGAAAGTAAATCCCTTAGAAGATGAATTGGTTTCTGGCTATCCAGGTTCAGGGATGATTGATGGCATTCATAATTTACCCGTGCCTACGCAAACCCGATGCACTTTGGTTATTAATGATCGTTCTTCTGGCCAAAAATCTTTGGAACTACAAAATTTGGAATCAGAATCTATTTCTTCCCATCAGGATGATCTTAAAGAGGGCAATGAATTTACATCACCAGATTTGCAAGCTAGACACAAGGAAACGGAACTTGTACAGGCAGATGTTGATGTTTCCAATTCTTCACATCTTGAACAACGATCTTCAGATCAATTAGATGAAGTAAAAGTTGAACTGGTAAAGTCTTCAAATCCAGTCCAACAGGATGAGATGCCACCACTGGTAAAAGCTAGTGAAGCAACAAATCAAGCTACACATTCTATATCAGAGTTATATATACAACATCCTATTAGCGATCGCGATACGACTGATTCTACAATGGATACATTACAGCCCGTCTTACCTAGCTATGTCCTGCTGCCTGAGGTACCTCAAGTCGATTTGAATGAGATGCCACCACTGCCCCCTCTACCTCCAATGCAGTGGAGGTTAGGGAAGGTTCAACAAGCTTTTTCTGCCCCACCTAGACCTGAGGATCCATTTCAATTGATATTACCATTAAAAGCTGAAGAGACGGGTACATGTTTAGGATCGTCAAGTGCAGCGACTTTACAACCCGAGAGCCCTTACAGTTGTTTTCATGATAACAAGCTCACGCATAAATCTGGTCATGTGGTACTTATCGCAACTCAACCTCCTCCATTCTCATTGCCCATGAGTAGCCAAGAAAACTTTGAATATACTTCTGCCACCATGGTGAAAGAGCACAATAATCCATTTTTAACGTTACCGCCAACGTCCACGGAAACTACAGAGCATGATTCTCTCAAGTCTGATGGAGAAAAAGTACAGTCTGATTTGAAACTGCCTTCAGTAGGACGAACAAATGACGATTTAAACTGTAAAAGGGATAGTGGATCTTCAAATGGGCAGTCATTCCGACCGTTTAGTTACTCAGCATCAGAAACCGGATTAAAGCCTGATATATTTCAACATGTATCACAGGATTTTGAAGGAGAACAAGGAAATTCCCATGCTATGATGGCGCCAGTGTCATTCGTGAAGAACGAACAATCTCAGCACGATTTGCCAACTACAGAAGAAGTAGCTTCATCTTCTAACACACCTCTTATGCCATCAACCTCTGGGGTCGATATGCCGAATGGAAATCGACGTATTTCTAGTAAGCTACTTCGTCCACGAAGCCCTCTCATTGATGCTGTTGCTGCCCACGATAAAAGCAAGGTTCGATAATATTACATTACGTATTTTGTGAACTTTTTTGGTGATGATGAGCTTGTAAATACTTAGAATTAACTTTCTTAACCAATTTGCAGTTGAGAAAAGTTTCTGATCGGATACTTCCTGAAATTGGACCCAAGGTTGATGAAAGAGATTCACTGCTAGCACAGATTCGAACGAAGGTTGAAGCTGAACTTTTCTCTTGTTATCTTTGGCTTGTATTACTAGTACTTATGTGAGATCCCGGAGGAGAACGAAACACCCTTTATATGGGTGTGGAAACCTCTCCCTAGCAGACACGTTTTAAAAGCCTTGAGGGGAATCCCGAAAGAAAAGCCCAAAGAGGACAATATCTGTTAGCAGTGGACTTGCTTAGCTAACAAAATATTCTGATTGTACTTTTCAGTCCTTCAACTTGAAGCCTGCAGCCGTAACGAGACCGAGCGTGCAGGGTCCGAAAACCAATTTGAGGATGTCTGCTATCTTGGAGAAAGCAAATGCAATTCGCCAGGTATCTCTTTACCTCCCCCTTCCCCCGACCCCTACCATCTCTCTCTTTAAAATGGAACTTATTTGGAACTATTAAACAGGCATTGGCTGGAAGTGATGAAGATGATAGTGATAGTTGGAGTGATTCTGAATAAACTTAAGCTTCAATCCATAAATACTCCATCGCTGCTCTACCATGAACTGGGTTGAGATTTCTCTCATAAATGGTAATTTCAGTAGTTTAGTGTTCCTCCTCTCTAAGCTTCATGTATGTAAAGCAGCCGTCACATGCCCTCACATGTTCATCGACAAAGCATTACACAACCCGCCACACGAACGGTATACGATGACGAGAATGAGATACGATACAAGGTAGGATCAACAAGAGCTGGACCAAGCAGTTTTTCATGGTATTTAGTAAAATCTTGGCAAATGTAAATGGTGTTGGAATGGCTTAGATTTTGGTTATGTTACATACTTTTTGTTGTAGAGCGTCTCATGCATATTTCTTTTCTGTTTCACCTTATACTTGTGTTGTGGCCCCATATATTATAATGGCCCTCCTTTCTTAGTACAGTGAAATTCTTTGGTTCTGTGACATTTATACCAATAGATATATATTAATGTTATACAAACTTAGTTTTTTTTTTTTTTTTTTAGCACTGTGACACAAGTTACCTCTCTCGATCTTTCTCGAACTAGATAAACTGTCATGTAAATCTAAGCTAACACAAAACCTTATCCAACGTGAGAAGAAACTATCTAGAAGTAGACGTTGTCCCATGGCCTCCACAATAAAAGTGTCATCTTGCCTTTATCTGAAAAATGTTAGGAAAAGAATGAGTATTTAAAATTACTCAATAAATGACCACTCAGATTGGGTCGAAAAATGCAAACACATACAACATATATTATGACAGTAGAGACTTAAATTCATGACTGTCTTTAGACTCTACTTTCATTTTCGAGTATAGTTGGATGCTTAGTACTTCTCTTCATATGGTTCACGTACTTGAACATAGACCAACTAGGTGGGTTCATTAACATTCTCCTTAGACTTGACTATGAGCTAGTGCATGCTCACGCTACCGAAAGTAGAGGAAAGGAAAAGAACACTGATAATATTATGGAGGTATGTGTCTGTACAATACATACTTGGAGACGTAATTCATGACTACGTGAACATACATGCATGAGGTTTCGTAATTTAAACCATGAGCTTAGTGATATGATGCACGTTGGTGTTTTTATACATTTCATGACTCTATTCTTTTACAAGACATACATTCATAATTATGGTATTTCCATCATATGGTATAAACATTTATAGTTCATGGTATCTCGAATAACTATACATAATTATATTGATGGTGTCTCGTATAGCATACAAATGTTCATATCGATAGTACCTCGTATAACATATATATATTCATACAAAATCATAATCGATCAGACATACAAGAACACATATTATATAAATCATAAACAATGATTCATTTCAATAACACATAAATTTAATCCACATGGTACATGTTACCCATGCATCAAATAATTCATCTAGTCTAGCTCTTAAACATTCTAACAATAAGTCCATTTACTTCGGTAAGCTCAATCCAATTTTTTTCTATTATTATTACATTCATAAACTAATTCGAATCATAAAATTATAAATTCATATAAAATAAAATAAAAAAACTTCATTTTGATTCTAAAAGATACACAAAGAAATTACGAGAAAAACAACCACAACTCGTAGAAAACAAAAAACTACGATAAAAAACATCATCAAACGATGTCTAAATAAATACAGACGAAGATCGAATGAAAACGAGCAAATACTCAACGAAACAAGGAAAATTAGGGCATGATTGATTGAACGATATGGATATCAAATGAAAAAGTGAGCAGAAAGTTGATATCCAGAAATAAGAACAGATAGAGCTAATGTGAAGAAGGCCAAGAAAGCCATGCTAATGGAAGCTGAGGCCATATCTACAAACTTCATCAACAAGGAGGAGCTCTTAGAATTTTGTCTAGCATAGTTCGTCCCTGGAACTGCCGCTGATGCCGCCGATATCAACAAATATGCCAAAATCTGTCACCACCAACAACATAAAAACAATTAACGATTTGAACCCGTTTGGTTGATTCATGCGCGTGTTAAAATTAGGTATTTAACGATTTGAAACCGTGATCAAATACCTGATCGCCGATAAAGTCAATGGTGGCAAATACGGGTCGAGAAAATGTAGAGTTTCTATTAACAAGTTGGATGACTTCTCGAATTCCTTGGTAGACCGAATATACGCTTGAGATTATCGCAATTGCTAGCAAGTAGCTGCCATTTAGTGAGAATCGAGAAACTGAGTATACTTCAACTAGTTAGCGTACTACATATTTATTTTTATAAATGTAAGATTAAATTAGTATAAATAACCTACAACGGTGTAATTTACCTAAAAGAAGTACGTTTAAACTTTTAGAAATTTCAATAATATTCAAAATGCTCTTATCATCTTGTTTTCTTTAAATACCCTTAATATTTCAATTTTTCATTAATACCCAAAACTTTTTTTAACCGGTTCAAAAATACTTTAAACTTTTTTAAAAAGTTTAAAAATATTCTTATCGTTAGTATATGAACGAAATCGTTAGTATCACATTTTTAGAATATTTAAAGTAGCATTAATACTCTAAAATTATTATAAATATGTTTTAGAAGTTGTTACTATTAGTATATGGATATAAACTGTTTATGAGCACTCCATAGATCATCTTTATTTGATATACTCTATCTTATTAGCTTCAATTTATGACTCAACAATACCCTATTAATTCAAGGGGTAGTTCATTATTAGATCTCGTGTTCTAATATCATTTTAAATTATTGTTCGACCCAAAAACTCGATAGAAATAAAAGTATCCATACGATACCTGTATTCTTCATAGTCTTCAAAATTAAGACCCCTTCCATGTCTGTTGGAGGCCATGAGAACAAAAGCGAGAAACGAAAATATAAAACATAGCCATCTCAAAACCAAAGAGCTTTTCTTTAACGTGTCTTCTCTCTTTTTCCTCTTTATAATTGCAGCGGTTTCGACTCCGATGGCCGGCGTACTCTTCTTTTCGACGTCGGGAGGTGAGCTCTTCTTGTCAACGTCATGAGAAGGAGGAAGAGGAGGAGCCGAGGAGATCGTTTCAAGGATTTCCGTGAATGATTTTTCATTAGGGTTTGACATGTTTACAAAGAGAATGAAAAATGCCCAAACACTACGGATATACTTAAGACACCAAACTTACAAACATATATATTGTCAAGTGGTACCAAGTAATCAAGAGACAAACAAAGTCAACGAGGAATAAGAAGTCAACGGGAGAGGAAATCACGATGAGAAGAGCAACAACTGTTTGACAGCCAATCCTTAATTTGGTCAACTCATATTCGTGGCATCCAAATCACTTGGTCAACAAATTATTGGGCCCAAGGTAAATGCAAAGGCCCATTTCAGAAAAATCAAAATTCTAAAATATTATTGATTGTGTATTTAATTGATTTCTCGACTTCTATGGTCGAATCTACCACAGTGATATCTTGCACTTCCGCTCGTTTTTGCTCGTAAACCAAAAAGCTGTCTTTGCCAACACAACATTAGGGTTGTCCCCTTCATTCTATGCTGACTCCAAAATCGAGTAGGCTTTTTGGCTATTTTGAATTATTTATTGACATAGACAAATTCAAAGAAAGTCGGGGACAGGTAAAGCCCTGCGAAGTAGTAGGGGACACTAAGCCCCGAGGCAAGTGGGACTTGTATGAGTGAGTCAGATGCTTCTTCTATTCTTTTTCGTATGACTTTATGTTGCGAGCGTCTGGGTTCACCGCGGTCAATAGAACTCAAGAACTTGAAGAACTAGTCTTCACCGTAAATAGTCTCGACTATACATGTTATTTTTTAGAATTTTTTCAAACCATAGAACCTAATCTAATTTTCTCAAAGCTTTGTATGACTTAAGCTCGGGTGTGTTGGTCCGACTTTGTATCGTTCGTCCCATACTTAACTTATAATCAAAATCATAGCAATTTTGTAGGTTAAATTACACAAAATTCCCCTAAACATTGGATAAATTTCAATTATATCTCTCACCCTTGAAAAGTTTCATTTTAATTCTTTAACTTTGAAATTATTTTTTTTATAAAAAAAAAACTACTGTTCGAGAGTTTTTTCGTCCTAACGAAGAGTTTAAGAGATTAAGATAGTAGTTACAGTTCATTTCAACTCAAAAGATATCATCGACATCATTTACAATATGATTTATAAAAATAATTTTTACTCATGAACTATCACATCAATATACATTACTGATGTCGTAAATGATATCATGTATACGTTTCACCACTTACATATTAATTGTCGTGCTAGTTTTTATTCATTGTTTTAATTATTAAAAAAAAAAAACTTCAACCCTATTTTTTTCTTAGAAGTTTCAAAGTTTAAGGTTAAAATGATTTTTTTTAAAGTCTAGAGGATAATTGAAATCTACCGAAAAAAAATCGAAAGTCTATATATTTTAACCTAATAATAACAATGATAATAAAATAACGTGTATCCATTACAAACGGGAAGTCAAAAGAAGACCGACAAATGAGGTGGAAGAACGGGGCATAGTAGAGAGCGGGTCTTACTTATTTCCTCTATGACCACCATGTTCAACCTTCCTCCTCCTTTGCATGGCTGACACACGACTCCTCCTCTTTATGATCGCCCTTTTCTTCTCCTTTGCATGGTTGACACACGACTCCTCCTCTTTTAGATAAGATATATTGTAGGAAACATAAACACAGTCTAAAAATAAATTTATACGAGAGATCCAATCTCCAAGTTAAACAAACTGTATGTCATTTTAAACCCAATTAAGAATCTCTCGAGATAACTTCGTAAATGATTAATTTAGTGAAAGAAAAAGAGAGCAATGAACCAAACTAAGGCAATTAGAGGACAATATTTTGAAGAACATGATATGAATAATGAGTGTTGTCATAGAAATGGGTCACCAACTATGGCCATTGTCTGGTTTTGCACATGCCTGCCTTTGGTCTGGTTGAAGAAGAAGAAAGAAGATTAATTAGGATAAAAATTTTAAATTCGAATTTTGGAGTCCGGTTTTAAAATGTGTTTGTTAGGGAGAGGGTTCCACACTATTATAAGAAATATTTCGTTCCCGTCTCCAACCAATATGGGATCTCACATCATCTTGTTCTCAAAATCGCTCTCATTCATATGTGGTTCCAGTTCATTTATATACTCTTCATTTATTTAGATGTTACGGGAGAGAGAGAGAGCGCGGAGACGGATGGGGTGATAGGCTTTGGTCCATTTGGGAGAGGACATGAGTATCACGAGGGGCGAGGGAGGGCCCTTTTTTGGTTATGGTTTGAGACAAAAGCACTCTAAATTCTCTTATCAAATCATTTCAACATTTATGGGAGATTTAGCTCTGCCTTCTTCTAAAGGATTTCATGCTTTTTTTGGGGAAGATTTCAAAATGCTACTTTTAAAAATTAAAATCATGATATTAATTGAAAATTTAATTTTTTTTTTTAATTAAAAGGGTATTTTTGGAACACTATTAAAAGTTCGAGAGTATTTTTCAAATAAAAAAATTAAAATTTCTATAAAAAAAAAATTAATAATAACTCTATTTTTAAAAGTTTAAGAGTATTATTAAAAAAAATTTAAAAATTTATAGATACTTTTATTAATTTAATCTTAATAAAAATATTATTAATTTAATCTTAATAAAAATATGTTTAACCTTAATACTTCCTCTTGAAATACTACTAAGTATTAATAATTTTCATCTAAAATTAACAGTAATTATATTTTTTAAGTATTTAAAAATTTCAATAATATTATTAAACTTTCAAAACTTAAAAAATATAATTACGGTTAATTTTAGATGAAAATTGTTAATACAGAACGTATCTTAATATTATATTTATATTTTTAAGATAAATTTTTTCTCATTTGGTGGTACTTCAATAATAATAATAATAATAATAATAATAATTATTATTATTATTATTATAACAATAATAATAAATACAATTATTGGAGGTTATACCAAGAATTTTGGAAGGATGTGACAAGATGAGGGAATAATAATAGGGAAATTTTAATTCTTCTAAAGAAAAGTAAGGGCAAATATGTAATTTCACCCATGGATGACATTAGCAAAGAAATTATTATACTATTTTATTGCGTGGGCTAAGCTAGTTATTTAAGATAGGGACTAAAAGGAATTCAATTTTAATTAATGGGACAAATAAATGACTAATTAATCAATACCTAAACTTTATTTGGAGTTATGAATTTCATCTTTTTTTATGATTTAAATCCTAACTACTCTAATATTTATTTCATTTTAGGTCATCAACTTTTTCATTTTTTGTTTTAAATCCTTCCGAGCGATTTGAAGGATAGGATGGTTAAGAAAGAATTAAAAAAGAAAATGAAAGTTACTACCCATATCAACAATGTAACAGCCCAAGCTCACCGCTAGCAGATATTGGCTGCTTTAGCCCTTACGTATCGTTGTCAGCCTCGCAGTTTTAAAACGTGTCTACTAAGAAGAGGTTTCCACATCCTTAGAAAGTCTGCTAGGGAGAGGTTTTCATACACTTGAATGCTTCGTTCCCCCCTCTAACCAATGTGGGATTTCACAATCTACCTCTTGTGGGCTCAACATCATCGCTGGCACACTCTGATACCATTTGTAACAGCTCAAGCATGTTACGCATCGTCGTCAACTTCATGGTTTTAAAATGCATCTGTTAGGGAGAGGTTTACACACCCTTATAAGGAATGCTTCATTTTCCTCTCCAACCGATATGAGATCTCACAAAGAAGGTGCACCTTTCTTTTAAGTGTGTCTTGCTTGAAACACTTTTATATTGGGTAACCTCCAAGAAATTTTTCTAGGAATCACGTTGTAGAGATAGTCTTCACTCTTAGAAACAAGAAGTAGTAACGTGACCATGTTGGAGGGGAATGTGGGGGCCATCAAGTGTTGAATCTGGATTCGAATCGTGGGCATGAAGCATTAACTAGAAAAGAAGAATCTAAAACCCTAAAAATTTCGAGAACAACATAAGTCGAGTTCCTTAAGGCTTGGCTTTGAAGGGACAAAAGGAAGAACGAGGCATCTACAATGCAGATACTCGATTGTGCTTACTGCCTATCCGACTGCCATATATCATGCTTAAAAATTCAACCGTGTAGGTAGGTGTTGTAGGTCGGTGCCCGAGAAATTCGAGGACTAATACATATGGATTAGCGTCCTTGAACCCTAATTTGTAATGATTTTAGGACTAAATCTTTTTAAATTATAATTCTAACATTTTTATAATTGGAAGTTTGGAAGTTTGGAATTTTGCATTATTAAAAGACAAAGGCACCTTCACTTTCACGTTCCATTCTCATTCCATCAGCTTCCTATCCGTATGGTGACCGGCTGAACCGGTTGCTCACTTCCCTTTTATCTCCACCGTCGACTCACTGATTCCATTTTCATCTCCACTTTCCCACAGCAAAGAGAAGAATCAGTATATCATCAGCACAGCCTCTTTCTTACTGTAATTCCTTTCAATTTCTTCCCGCCGGCCATGATTTCCCCTTTCGCCCATTACTTCTTCCTCCATTTTCCAATCGCCGCCGCCGGAGCTTCAGCCAGAGCCCTTATTGGAGCTAACCACACCTCCTCCCGATTCTGCTCACGCTAAACCTTCAATTTCATTACCACTTCCTTATCTTCTCCAATCCTTTTGTTTTCATGTTCTGTTTATTCCGTACAGGAAGAGCTTAAAGGAGATTTATGGGATCAATGTCCGGGAACTTCGCCTCTCTTAGGTTCCTTCTGGTTCGAGTGCTTCTGTTCTCTATTCTTGTGATTCTTGGTCGATTCGCCTATGTTGTGACCATTACAGGAGAATCCTGTAGCATCGGTGACTTCTGTTTCTTCTCTTTACCGGAAAATTTCAATTTCATGATCGCTGGCGGCGGCGGCGGCGGCCGAGCCGGAAGTTCCGCTTTGTTGACGGACAACGCAGATCCTCTCGTCATTGGATCTTCTCGTGTGGATCTGTATACGAGTGAAGATTGGATCAAAACCGTCCAGTTTTATTCCTCCGTTTTCCAAGATCTGATTACCGAGGGCTACGTATCGGCAAATTCGAAATCCTTGTGCATTGATACTCCCACCGGAGCGGACGTGTCGGCGTTAAAGGAGATCGGGGTTTCGGACTCGGTCGGGATATTCAAGAAGGCGTTGAAGCCTCTCGTGATTAAGGGCGAGGCTCATCGGATTCCGTTCGAGGATAAGACCTTCGACTTCGTGTTCTCCGGCGGTGGCCGATTGGATATTTCGCGTCGGGCGTATGATTTTGCTTCGGAGATTGCTCGGATACTGAAACCCGAAGGGTTTGCGGTGGTCCATGTGAGTTCTAAAGATACGTATAGTTTCAATTCATTCGTTGATTTATTCAATTGCTGCAAGATAGTTAGATCAAAAGATATAGATGTTCTTCATCCATCAATGCCTTTTATTCGTGAATATGTATTGAAAAAACAGTACAAAATTCCTGAAAAGGGATTACTGGATGGAGATTCTTACAAGAAGAATTGCTCTGTTCCTGGGTTTAAGCTATCTCTGGTTCGAAATGCTGAGCCTCTGATTCTAGAGGAGCCATTGAAGCCATGGTTAACCTTAAAGAGAAATATACAGAACATTAAGTATTTGCCTTCCATGGCTGAAATAAGCTTCAAAAATAGGTATGTCTATGTGGATGTTGGAGCTAGAAGCTATGGCTCCAGTATTGGGAGTTGGTTCAAGAAGCAATATCCAAAGCAGAACAAAACCTTTGAAGTTTATGCCATTGAAGCTGATCAAACATTTCATGAACAGTATAGTACAAAGAAAGGGGTGACATTGTTGCCTTATGCTGCTTGGGTGAGGAACGAAACATTATCTTTTGAGATCAACAAAGACCCAGGTAAGGAAAAGGAAGAGAAAGGCACCAGAGGAATGGGCAGGATTCAACCCGTCCAATCCTTGGGTCGTTTCGACGGAGAGGTTAATCAGATTCAAGGGTTTGATTTCGCCGACTGGTTGAAGAACACAGTATCAGAGAAGGATTTCGTGGTGTTGAAGATGGACGTGGAAGGAACTGAGTTCGAATTGATTCCGAAACTCTTTGAGACCGGAGCGATTTGTTTGATAGATGAGATGTTTCTTGAATGCCATTACAATAGATGGCAGAGGTGTTGCCCAGGGCAAAGGAGTAGAAAGTATGAAAGAACATATTCTCAATGCATACAGTTGTTTTCTTCTCTCAGACAAAGTGGAGTTCTGGTTCATCAATGGTGGTAACAACAAACACAATACATTCTTTCTTTTTGAATAACATTCTTTTGAAACCATATCTCATTAACATGATTATTTCCTAGAATCACATTGTTTTGGTTAAAGATTAAGCTCTGCAAATCTATAAGTTGTGCTGATTTTACACATCTCCCTGTTGGTGTATGAACATTCATTGTCTTCTATGAAACTGAAAATCATGTCTTCTTCTTCTGCTTCAGCTGTAGCCATTGAAATGGAGCTTGTTTGAAACAGGATATGTTGCATAGATTATAGAACTGTTTTACTTTTGAGTTGGAAAGTCTGGCTGAGTATGAACAGCTTGGATTAGTCCAATTCCAGCCAGGAATGATGATATCTCAAGTGCTTGGCCTGCATCTGTTGCCCATTTTCTATTTATATTTCGAATGGAAAATTGGTTGTTTGGATATTTTTTTGACTTGTCAACTGATAGAACTAACATTACAACAGGTAAGTATTGTTAAATGCCAGAGGACCAATTCTGGGATTCCGAATAAGCAGATAATGAAGTTTGAAGGAAAAGAAAGAAGTTAAAGTTAAGCGAGGTTACCATATACTCACTAAACTTAAGACTAAGTAGCAGACGCAAAATCAGCACTCGATCGACTTGATTCTCTTGTGGGTAGCATACCCTAAATTGAAGAAATAGGAAATTAGGTACTTGACAGGAGGTCGAGAAGAGTTTCTACTTCAACTGAATAAGGAGAAAGATCAAGAGTAAACTACTCAATCGTTCATGGACCTAGGTCACGTCCTTGAACTTTATGCAAAAATGAAAGTTTAGGAACTCGTTAACATCTTTAATTTTATAAACTCATTAGATATAAAATTAATAATTTAGAAGTCTATTTGATATTTTGATTTTTTTTTTTTTTTTTTAATTTCATAAACTTATAGGTTTGTTTTATTTTCTTTTTTACTCAAAAAGAAAAAGTTGCATAGTTGGTATAAGGGGAAGTCTAATTGTGACAACCCAAGCCCATGGATTGTCCTCGCTTTCTCTTACGGGCGTCTGTTAGGAGAGGTTTCTACACCCTAGTATCGTTTTCCTCTCCTTATAAAGAATACTTCATTTTTCTTTCCCGCTGATGTAGGATCTCACAAATGATAGTGATTAGGTTAAAGAAATCCACCGCAGTAGAAAGTAGAGTTTTCATGAGAAAATTGTCACGACTTATAGACTTGAACCTAAGTGGTCTATTCATGGGAAAATTGTCACGGTTTATAAACTCGAACCTAAATAGCCTATCCATGACCAAGATGGAGTTTGTGTGAAATTAATTAAAAGTCTAAACCGACTTAAAAATCATAATTACGGACGGTTGCACTAATAATACCTATTAATTACCGCTAAACTATGTTACTTTTAATTCCTGTGGTAGTGGTGGGATGATAATGAGAAACACCATAATTTAAAATAATCCCATTATAACGAAGGAACCGATAATATTATTTAAGCAACCATTAACCTTAAACTTGAATAATTAAACATAGATAATCTACTTAATAAGGTCAAGAATTGGAAGAAGAGCGAACCCACTAAACACAAATGTCAACAAGACACCATCGTCCATGATTTTCTAAATATAATTCTGTTTGTTGAAATCCATTCCACATTCTCATCTTAACAACATTTTCCAGTTCATTATCTCTCCATCTCCTCTCCTTTCCTCTCCTCTCTGTTTCTGCTCCCTTTGGGTTCAGATTCAGAGAATCCTCCAATCTTTCCATGCTTTAATACAGATTCTTCCCCAAAAAATTTGTGGGAATTTGATCTCTTCTGGTGGCTCAAATTCCTTTTTGAGATTCCCCTGGTGGAGGGTGTCTCAGAAATGGGAGCCTGCTGCACAAAAGATTCAATCAATGGAGGAGGAGGAGGAGGAGGAGGAGAGTACATGACCTATGATAAGGATGAGAGGGATTCCAACCGCGGAGATGATGGAGCAGAGATTCGTCGTGGCGACGACGGAGCCATCGTTCGACTCCATGGATCCTCTGCGTTCATATCAATGTATACTCAACGAGGAAGAAAAGGAATCAATCAAGATGCAATGACGGTTTGGGAGGTAAAGAAAAATTTGGAATGATCTTGTTTGGGATATGATTTTTGTGTTCAATGTATTCAAAGAGAGTTGAATCAGAAACTTACAGGATTTCTCAGAGGAGAAAGGTTTGGTGTTTTCTGGAGTTTTTGATGGCCATGGTCCGTTTGGTCATAGGGTTGCTCGCCATGCACGAGACATGCTGCCCTCCAAGCTCTCCAAGGCTATCAAGAAGCAGCAGCAGCAGCCATCACATCTCCAAAATGGGGTTTCTAAAGCTTCTGTTCAACCAAACAACAATGAAGGAAATCAACAAAATCCATTGGTTTCAAGATGGGAAGCTGCTTTTGATGAAGCTTACACGGATTTTGATCGAGAACTCGGCTACGATTCATCTATTGATTGTTTCTGCAGTGGAACGACAGCCCTGACCATTATCAAACAGGTGATTATCTCAAAACTTTCCTGGAAAATGAAAGCCATTCTTCATTCTCTTGACCTTTTTGATCATCAGGGAGAGCATTTGGTGGTTGCAAATGTGGGTGACTCCCGGGCGGTTCTATGCACCAGAGGAGACAAACATCAACATATTCCTATCCAATTAACAGCTGACCAGAAACCAAATGTTCCAAGTGGGTATTGTTTATGCCATAAGAATTTTATCTTATCAAATTTGAGCAAATTTTTGAGATAAGACAAATGATGGCAAATAATTCATTCAGAAGATCACAAAGGAATGAACAATTTTTCAGATTTTTAAGTTGCTATCCAAGCTATTTGAATCTACTATTAGGAACCACGGACCTCCACAATGATATAATATTGTCTACTTTGAGCTCTCATGGCTTTACTTTTGGTTTCACCAAAAAGCCTCGTACCAATAGAGATATATTCCTTACTTATAAATCCATGATCATTTCTTTAATTAGCCAATGCGGGATTCCCTCCCAAGAATCTTCAACAATCCTTCCCCTCGAACAAAGTACACCATAGAACCTTCCCTGAGGTATATGGAAACCCTCGAATAGTCTCCCCTTAATCAAGGCTCAAAGAAGGAGCCCTCAAACAAAGTACACATTTTGTTTGACACTTTAGTCACTTTTGACTACACATTCAAGACACAACTTCTTTGTTCGACACTTGAGAATTCTATTGACGTGCACTCTGATACCATGTTAGAAACTATGAACCTCCACGATGGTATGATATTGTCCACTTTAAATATAGGCTCTCATAGCTTTGCTTTTGGTTTCACCAAAAAAAACCTCATACCAATAGAGATATATTCCTTACTTATAAACCCATGATCATTTCCTTAATTAATCAATACAATACTCTCTCCCAACAATCCTCAACCTCTACAAACTTTTGGTTGAAGATATAACTTGATAACCAATTGAATTATTCTCAATACATTGGGTATCAATCAATTTCTTTTTGGTTCTAATAAAGTGTGAAAAATCGAACCTATGACCCTTTGGTTGGGAGATATAATGTGTAGCTGAACTCTTTTGGTATGTATCAATTAAATCTGTCTACCCATGATCTTGAGTATTATGTTTTGAATGTGAAACAGGCGAAGCAGAAAGAATAAAGAAATGCCAGGGGAGAATCACAGCAGATAAAGAAGAACCAGATATTTACAGAGTATGGGTACCAGATGCAGATTACCCAGGCCTCGCCATGTCAAGATCCTTTGGAGATTTTTGCCTCAAGGATTACGGCCTCATCCCAACCCCTGAAGTCACCTACAGAAAACTCACAAGAAAAGACGAGTTCATCGTTCTCGCAACAGATGGAGTGAGTCAAAATTTAAAGACAAAATCAAAAGAAACCTATTCGCCATTGTTAAAGATAACGCTAATTTTTCAACTCTTACCACGAACTCGCAGATCTGGGATGTACTGACGAACAAGCAAGTAATCAACATAGTTGCTTCAGCAAAGAACCGATCCATGGCAGCGAAATTGGTAGTGAAACTAGCAGCACGAGAATGGAAACGCAGATTTACAGGATTGACGATCGACGACTGTACAGTGATTTGCTTGTTCTTCAAGAATCCACCATTGCTGAGCAAATCAATGACGAACGTAGGGCGACGGAGCATTAGAAGCCATCCGGAACTTGCATTTTCAAGAAGCTGTAGATCCATGGGGATCGACAGAAAAATAGGAGAAGAAGAAGATGGCTCAGTGAATAGAGAATCGAAGGAAGATCGGAAAGGTGTAAAAGGATTAAACAGAGCGAATTCAGGGATTTCACGAACCACTAGGAGTTTGAGCCACAATCAGAAAGCGCCCAAGTTTTTTCATGAAGTTGAAGCTCGCGAAAGCGGCACTGCAATGGCGAAGGGCGAGAAGAAGAAGAACTAAGGATCTTATTTTCTTTTGTTGGTTTGTTTGTTTCAAATTTTTTATAGAAAAATGTTGGTAAATTAATATAACCTTCAATATCATTCTTTTTTCGTCGACTTCAAATCTTTTGGTGGGACATAAAACTTGTTTCTAAACTCCTGATTTAAATAACTAATTTAATCAATACTACTTGAATGACTCTACTTACAAAAGTTTAGCTCTAAACAAACAAAGCTAAAACAGAAACAAACCAAAGAAACTCTATTCTTTTTAATTCTAACATGGGATGTCTAAAAGATTTTATATAGTCTTTGACAACCTTAACATTAACCTATGTGACCCATAATGGTTCGTTAATGATGGAATATGGTAACCTAAGTAGAGTTACCATATTACTTTAACTCCTATATTAAAAACTAATTTAAATATGAGAAACAAATATTTAAATTATAATTAAATAATGCATAAACAAAATGTGCTTATTAATCCTTTTGGACTAATTTCATAAATTTAACGAAGCTACACAACATATAAAGAAGGTCTCTGTCTTCTAGAATTTATTTTGACGAGCTCACCATAACTTGAATATAAGTGTACAAATCTTGTTGTAACTTCTTGATTCTCGTCCTTGTAATTGGACCTTGAGGTATGAAAATTTCTTGGTAGGGGTTCATATCATTGGGTCAATTCGTAAGTTGAAATTTTTTTGTCGGGTCAACCCTGACTAACTCAAAAATATGGTTATTTAGCCTTCCATTACGGTTTACTAGGTATCGTATTTAACCCTTGATCATAAGTTAATATCGTGCATCTATTTATTACTCTTTCTATTTCTTTTGTAATCTATTTGATCTTATTTGACTATGTAAATAATTATAATTAAATAACTTTCACCACCATTTAGATGGTTTTAACAAATATTCTCGGATACTATCCAACCCAATCCTACTTTATTTTAAAGTTATTACGAAAACTAAAAATATTTTACATTTGTAATCGATATTAATAATGTGTTGTGACTTATAAATGTTTGAGTTGGGTTGGGCTGTAAACTATATTCGGGTTGCTTAGCTCACCAACCCGACCAACCCAAAATTCGGGTTGGTCCAAAAGATTTCTCCAATCTAACCCGTATACCTCCCTACCTTTTGATTAAAAATATAATGTCTTTTACTTGTTGAGTTATTTTAAGTTAACGCATTTCTAATGTTCCTGTTATACGTATTCGTGTTCATGCTATACTTTTTGTTTTATTAATTATTGCTTTGACGTTGAAAGACAAAAACTCGGTCATTCTTAAATGACACTAATGCAGCTAACAACCAATGCAAATAGTAGTACCCATTAGTATCGGATATTCGAATACCTAGTTCTATGGTCGAGAGCATAACCTCATGACAAAAAGGTAGAATATAACTAGTTATGTTAGACTTAAATTGACACGTGTCTTACACTGAAACCATCCTTAGCATAAGAAGTTCAAACCTCTCTAATCATTTGGTCGAGTGTGTAGAGATTCAAACTTCTGATCTTAAAACAAAATATATAAGATGTAATTAAGTAAGTTAGACTCAAATTGACACGTATCTTAATCAATTAAACTAAAACTACTCTTAGTATAAAAGTTAGATCTCACATTGGTCGGAGAGGGGAACAAATCATTATTTACAAGAGTGTGGAAACCTCCCCTAATGGATACATTTTAAAACTGTGAGGCTGACGGCTATAAGTCACATCTAACAATATTTGCTAGCAGTAGGCTTGAGTTGTTACAAATGGTATTAGAGCCATTCAACGGACAATGCAAGGCACTAGTCAGAGTAGGGTTGGATCCTCTCCATAAAAGACGCATTTTAAAACCGTGAGGTTGACCACAATACATAACGGCCTAAAATACTTACTAGCAGTGAGCTTGAGCCGTTACATTAACATATTCCAACCCGAAATTTGTTTGTTGAGTGCTGAGAGATTCAAACTTCTAAACTCGTAGCAAAAATGTAGAATATAAACAGTCGAACTAGACTCAAATTGAGCCGTGTCTTAATCAATTAAACGAGAAGAGGAATAAAACCAACCCCATTTTAGGTAAACATCAAAAGGGAGAGACAGAGACAAATCCTGTGAAGATCATAATTGTCAAAATCAAACCCATAGCCAAAATTTAAAACCATTGAGCACAAACCCCATCCACATCAACCTCTCTTCCTCTCTCTCTCTCTCCCCGTCTCCCTCTCTGCCTCTCTCCCTCTCCCTCTCCCTCTCCCTCTGCCTCTGCCTCTCTGCCTCTCTCTGTCTCTCTGTCTCCCTATATGTCTCTCTCTCTCTCCCCTTCAAATAAGAAGACCCATTTCTAGACGCTTTCCGTTCTGACACTTACAAAAGCGCTTCCCCACGCACCCCACCGCTATCGTCCCCACTGCCATAGACCCTTTTTCTTTTCATCATCATTATTCATTTGCTTCTTTCAAGAACAAACGAAACCCAACCATTTCTGTACAAAAACAACAACAAATCTGCAACAACTCCACATATGAAGAAGAACCTTTCCCTTTTACTCATATATTAACAAACAACTAAACTTCACCTCAGTTCCCAGTTCTCACAATCAGCACAAAACCCAACTAATAATTATAATTAACTCATTCATTTCAATCTCACCTAAAACAAAAACCCAATTCAGATAAACCATTACAGAATCAAATTACCCTTTGGTTGTTTAGATGGCTGTTGATTTCCGGACTATGTAACGGTAGGCGGCGACCTTCTTCCTCCGGGAGGCGGTGTTGTCGACGGAGATCACCATCTTTCCGGGTTCTTTTGTGGTGAATGAGTTATGAATTGCTTCTTCATTAGCTGAAATTCTCCTTGGCTTCTCCACGGCGATGGTGTAGCTACCGTCGGCGATTGGGATGAACTCGGCGCTGTATTCCAATTCCCAGCCTCCAACGACGATGTCCCACGTGATTGTGGCGCCTCCCTGTTGAATTTGAGTTTTATGGGATGAAATGGAAAGGGGGTTTTGAGTGATTATGATGGGAAACAAACCTCAATCCCTTCTATTTGAATGTTCACTTTCTCTCCTCCTTTCACGGCGAACTCCGACGCCGGTTTTGGGGGTCCATTTTGCAAGTCGCTTGGACGATTCAGGCCGCCGTATTGCACCGGAACGTCCTCCGGCCTGATGAACCTGTTTGGAAAATTGAAACGAAACCCATTTTTTATAGCAAGAAACAGAGAGATTTGGAAGAACGGGAGAGATTTTGATGAACAGACTAACTTGTAGAGGGTTTCAGCAACGTTGCCTTCTTTAGCGATGACGAATTTGCTCTTGGTTCGTTGAGTTAAAAAGGGGCTAAACATTGAGTACAAAATACTGAAGTACCAAGGCACATTGATGAAAATCTAAACGCCCAGATCAACAAAAAGGGGAAAAATCGGTTCAGATTTCGAATCATAACTCAAAAATCCAAATGGGTCAGAGAAATTAAGAGCTAAAAGTACCTTACGAGCAACCAATTCAGGGTAATTGTCTTGAAACAGCGAGAGAATTGAATTGGACGCAACACGAAGCTCTCGTTTGGGCATGTTCTTAAGATCAGTGACTTGAATCAACGAATTAACCCCACCAGGCTTGAAATCGAGGAGATTAATCCCTCGTTCCAAGACCTGAACTCTCCATTTGAGAAATTTCTTAAGCTTCTCATCATCGCCGAAGATCCTCTCGTATATTTCCTTGTCCTTGAAAACCCCATAAGCATTGTAACAAACGGGGTGTCCTTCTCTATCGTAGCCCTGCATATACGCGACGAGTCCTTCAAGCTCCTTAAACCCTAGGTCTTCATCGAGAATACCGTCGGCGCCAAATTCCGATCGCCATTGGAGGGATTTCTGGAGCATGGTAAGTGAATCGGGGACTTTGAAGTCTCTGGCCCGGAGGAACTTGAGGAGGATAACGTCGGCGCGTTCGTCGTCGGATAAGAGGGGAATGCCCCATATGGAGGGAGAATCGGTGGTGGTGGTTGTGGCGGCGGAGAGGTTGTTTTTTAGGTCTTGGAGGGCTTTTCGTTCGGAGGATTTGAGATGGGAAATGAAATAGGTATCTTCTTTAAAGGAGGGAGAGCGGAGAGTGGCGACCTCCATTAGAGAAGAGACGAAGCTTTTCTTTGATGGAAATGGGGATTTGGGAGTGGAAATGGGAGAGGCTGCTGCCGCTGCTGGTGGTGGCGGCGGCGGTGGTTGTGTGGATTCCATGGCGGCGGTGGTTGAAGGAGAGCCAGAGATGGTGGGGCTGCTGGGTTTGGTTCAGTGTTGAGAATTGGGAAGAAGAAGAAGAGGGAGGCAAATGGAGAGAGATTTTGGTTTGAAGTTTGAAAATGGAGGAGGTTAAAAATGGAGGAGGAGGCGGGAGAAAAGAATAAAATCACGCGCCTGTGACATATATCCTGTGACTGTAAGATTCGTTTTCAAAATGAACGAACGTTTAGGGCTAGCTTCTTAGCCGCTGACTCCAAGCCGACCTGTGAGCCTCGACCTTGTACGGAAGGGATATGTTTATATTTTTTTAAATTAATTTATGTTTAATATTCTATGAATTTTAAAAGAATTTAAAATTTTAAAAATTTCACTGTAACTGTTCGTTAATAGATATTATTTGCTTGGGTGTCACATGTATCGATTAGCTTCATAATTGTAAAATACAGTCGGTTAGAGAAACGTTTTCACACCCTTCAGGTCCAAGTGTCCTAGCTGACACTGGTTCCCCTCCCCAATTGATATGTGATCTCACAATTCACTCCCTTCGAAGCACCAATGTGAGATCTCACCTTTATCATTTTAGTTACGACTAAAATTAATTTGAGTTGAAAAAAACCAAGTTTTTTTTATATATATATTTATTTTAATTTTATCTAATTTCATAATTTTTTATTATTATTTGTTTTTAAACAACTCTTAAAAAAAATTTGAAGGATTTAGAAGGTAGTTTTTTAAAATTAGGTTAAAATTGAATTGTGAATTTTAATTTTATATTTGAAAATAAATAAATAGATTTTTTAAAATGCAAATAATTAATTTTTATATATCAACAAATACAATAATTTACGTGAATGATGTGGCTTACAATATTTACTCGATTTTCATATTATTTTAATGAAATAATTAAAATCTATTTCAAATTTGAATATTTTCAATATTTTAATCTAGTAAATAATTAAATTCGTTAATTGATTTTTTATTTTTTTATTTTTATTTCTACTTTTATGAATTGATTTGATTTAGAGCGTAGAGGTAGGAGAGGGGCGATTGGAGATAATAATTGAAGCGGCGAGGAGAAAATTTAGTGGACTGGGCCACGGCCCACGGGTTTGAAATTTTCTGTGGGACCCACCATCTCCCAACAAACTATTTATTTATTATTATTATTATTTTTTTTTTTTAAACAAAAGGAAAAAATTTATAAGATCGTGGGTCCCAAAATTTATATACTCTAGTTGAATAGATAGCGTTACATATCATATTCTGGGTGTATGGCTGTAAAAGGAAGAGGGTGGAAGGTCGAGCCCAAACCAAGCCTAGGCTCGACCAATCAAAAAAGGTTACCATAACGTGCATCTACATTTGTTCAAACCGAAAAGAAAATCATGGTAGCATATTACAAATAGGAATTAAAAGGGAAAACGAGACCTTGAGGTCTACAATAAAAAATTTCTGGAAAGCATGTGAGTGAGAGTAAAACATATTAAAAGCATCGTGTTAGTTTGTAGATAGTTTTCACTTTTAAAACCACGTTGCACGATTTACCATCAAATTAAATGCAAGATAATTAACCGACCATAACATGCTTTCACTAATTAAAGTATATATCATTCATAAATAAAGATTAGGATTAAAAAAAAAAAAGGCATTTAAGTTTTGGTTTGAAAAAGACTAATAGCGGAATGGTGAGATAACATATCAGTTGGAGAGGGGAACGAAGCATCTTTATAAGGATGTAGAAATCTCTATTTAACAGACGCACTTTAAAACTGTGAGGCTAACGACAATACATTACGGGTCAAATGTTAGTCTATAAATTTTAATTTATAATAATTTACTCGCATTACTTCTAATTTTATAACAATCCCCATAAAAACAAAATTATTATCTTTAAATTAAATAATTATATATATATTGAAAATATCCTAAGTATATAATTGTTATAATATAAAGTTTGGTGTAATATGTTACATTGGTATTCGGAAAAAAGTTAAAATTGTAAAAATTTACATTTCCAAAAAGTATTTATTTTCGATTAAATTATTTCTTTTGCTTTTGTTGGTTTGAATAAAAATCTTTGCTTTTGACTTTACTTCATTAGTTTTCCACTTTAATCATCACACATTTAAAAAAATGTTTTGTTTTAATTTTTTTATTTGATATATTATGAAAAAAAATAAGTTTATTTAAATATATTTGTCTAAATAAAGATAAAATAAATTTTAATTTTAATTTTGATTTTTTAAAAAAAGTTTATGTCGTTTATCTTTAAAACAATCGAGACCACTAAATTAATAAAAATAAAAATAGTATTTAAAAAAAATTCTTAAACTTTTAAAAATATTAAAAAAAAATCTAAAAGTTATTTTTTTAATTATTAATAAAAATTGAACTTATCCCGAATGATAACTAAAATCTTATAAAGTTCAAATATCAAACATTTACTGTCACAGCGTATAACTAACATCGGTTACAAATGTTAAATATTATTAATATATTTAAAAGTAGAGTATGGTAGGGTAGGTTGGGGTTGAGTTGGGTTGTGACCCTACCTTTGAGTTGGTCTGGTTGACTCAACCAAAAATATTTCAATCCACAAACTGAATCAATTTTTTTAGTTTAAAAAAAATTCAACTCAATCCTAATCGAAAAAACTTGCCCAACCTAACGTTTATGATTTGGGTTAAGTAATAGTCTAGCTTGATCGAGTTATAGGATCATATAACTCGATCAAACCCTAGTATAAACATACTTTGAACAAAATTTGATAGTCTATGAAGCGAAGTTTTCTTATTGATGATAGTGACGATATGGATGATAGTGGCAATATTTATGATAGATGGCCATTATGGACTGGGCCACACACGTGCTACAACGGAAATTACAATGGGAAGCAAAGATGTAAGGTGAAGCGAATCCGGAAAGATTGCCTCAGTTCGAATTATTCTCTACAACTCGAGAACATGAAGTTGGAATCGGTAGTAATCGCGGATCAGCATGTCGCAGTGAATATGTACTCGGGCCCTGTATACCACCGCCCATCATACCCTGAAAATGGGTTTCGCCCGAGGCATCAGACCAATTCTTACTCATGACTTTCATGTAGCACTAGTGCCATAAAGTCGGGTAGTTTTTGATACAAAATAGATATTGTTCTTTAGTTGATCATATATTTTTCTATTTTATATAATATATATATAAAAAAAAGCTTAGAGTCGAACAAATCAAGAACGATAAAAGTGGATTAATCTCAATAGCTACTATAAATCAAACAATTGGCATGTCATGTAGTTTTTTAAGCTTAACTTTGTCCCACACCTTACCCACTAAAACTCACCAACAAACATAATCCCACAATGGATCATTTTCAACAACCTTAAAAAAGACATTTAAAGTATGAAACAAACAAAGATGATAACAAAAGCAACCAAACTAATGTTGTTTCTTGCTTTTTGACGAGCTGAAATGAAGGCTGATGTCCTCGATTTTCTATCAAATTAAAAGCTATTGAGTAGTAGAGAGAATGGTTTGACCACCCACACACATTAAATAGGTTCAGGGAGAGTAAAAGAGTGAAAGAAGGATTTCATATGCTTTCCCTTCTTTACTGTGTTTGAATAACTCACAATAACTGAAGGTAATATCGGGGCAGGCAATGGAATTGTGAGACCGAGGTTACCCCCTGAAATCTGGGAAGGGAAGGTCAGGTTCAGGAGAGAGAGAAGCCAGCCGCTTTCCCGAGTTTACTGTTCAAGCTGTTCAATCCGGTCATATCGGTTCAGCTTCTCATCCGGCCTATTTCCCCCTTGGTTACTGTGAAAGAAGAAATAGGAAAAAGTGCTGAAGGATAATTCTTGTTGAGTCTTTGTTTACTGTTCAATCTGGTTCCTGAAGTAGCGAAGGGAATAGAGGGGAAGGAGTTTACAGGAAAGTAAATGAATTAGCGGCTTTACAGTGAATAAATAGTTCAACCCGAGAGAAAGAAGGAAAGAAAAGGTGAATGAGTAAGTAGCGAGAGGTGAACAAGAACCAAACAAACACCTATTTACCGAGGTCAAGCAAGAATAAAGAGGAGCGAGCAAAGCAACTCGACAGGGAGAGGAGCGAAGCAATGAGACCGTAAAATAGCTTTACCCATTTACCTCCTTTCAATCAGGTTCAGGAAAGAGTAGAGAAGAGACTGTAAAATAGTTAGTTCAACCCTTACAGTCGAGATATGTCGTTCTAGCTTCAACTTATTCTTCTTTGCCCTTCTTGCAATACCAGGTTCATATTTGTCGATTTTCTTTAATTCAGTTTGCTCGTTCGGATCATTTTGAATCATCTTCATATCGTTTCTCACTTAATGAATGTTAGCTACTATTTTAGACGATTAATAATATTTAGCACCGTTTGAGACTGGTTTTAGAATAGCTATATTATGTTGGCACAATGAAGAGACTATAAGCTCAGTTTTCTTAATAAATAGAATATCATAAGTAAGATAGAATTTCGGTTGAGTTGAATATAGGATCGATCCGTTAGGGTGAGCTTAGAAGCACCAAGCTCAGTTTGAAACTGTAAGTGAACTCATTGTTAGCTCCACTCTGTGAGTTGGATTGATGAAATTGTTGTTGAATGATTAACACGTGTTTTGTGATTTTTTTATTACGTGTTATATGATATTGTTATGTCTATGTCTATGCATATTTTATTTGATGTATCATACTTCCATGCATATAATGTTATGACTATAATTACATGACCGTGCATGACTCTCCAGGTACCATGAATCAAAATATGTTATAAAATACGTTAGAAATATTATGATTATGTATGTTAGGCTCATAGAGAATATACGTCCTGCTCACATGGAAGTATTGTATGCATCATCTTGTGGAACAATGATTTTTAGGCAAGATCTCAGACATGTTGTATGTCTATAAGACATGAATTACTTATCCTCATATGTTGGTATAAATGTGTAATGACCCGACTAGAGGCTCACTTTAAGATCGTTACTACATGCATAACTTAACATTGAATTTAAATTATTTTGGAGTTTTTAATTCAGTTGATAGAGAATTAAATCAAATCATTCAACTATTTCGTTCGGGATCCCGAATATCACAAAAATACTATGCATCCAAATCCACTCGGGAATGAAACTCGAACCTAAGGCTATAAAATTGATTTTAAGTCCCATAAAACACAACCATTATTGCATGTGCTTGCATTTTTCGACAGTAGCAATGTGGTCACTTACTGAGTAGTTTTCATCATATTATCATTAAACACTTTCCAGGTAAAGGTAATGGTCTCTTGTACGGACGACGAGCATGCTGAGGAGGCCATGGAACAACACCATAAATAGAGGATATCATGTGAATATTGGGTACATTTATAGAGGGTATCATTTTGGATGTCTGATCGTGTTAAGGTGAGGTCGACTCGTTCTCGACTCCTTATTGGCTAACTCCTCGGCGTTGGATGCTTCTCTAGCTATGGAGAGCCACGTGGGCGTAAACAAACCAAGAACATAAAATATAAAAATTGAAGGGGGTGACCCTTAGTTCTTGAGATGACATGAGGCAGCCAAAGAAGTGATAATAAATATTGGTCAGTCCTTAGATTTTAAGGCAAATATGAATGAGATCCCTCAGGTTGAAGCAATTATTTGTCCCTTGCACAGTCTAAACTAATGTGTGTGTCTAAAAGGACATCTGCATGCTTTTATTAATGTCTTTTCCTTCTTCACTTGCTTCCAATTTCATTAATTTTGGTCAAAGTTTTATGAACCCGACATCGTTTGAATGAAGAAAAGTTGATGGAGTTCTTATAGTGTCGGGCGAATTGATGATGAATTATTTAATGCATCTGATCGAAATGTGTTAGGTATATGAATATACACGTGGGATTGAAATTGTGGTGTAATATTGAAATTTGAGTTGTTAGATTTTTTTGGTGGAGATTATGTCATTTCTACTTATAAAATATTATTGAGTTTATTGGAATGTTTTAGATGTTTTTTTTAATAGAAATCCTTTCGTTAAATTTTTATTTGAAAGGAATATTTTTAAAAAACTATATTAAAAATGAGGAGAAATTCTCGATCCTCGTGAATTCCCTCTAGAGAATCGTTGCCTCAATCCTTGCAAAAATAAATGAGAATATTTGTGAAAATGATGGAGGTGGGGAACGCATCCCTGTCCTATTGACCTAATTCCGGCTCCAATCCTCGCAAAAATAAGTGAAAGTTTTAGTAAAAATGATAATTCAAATAGGAGGCAAGGATGGGGACGGAAAAGACATTCCCGCCCAGTAGACATAATCTCCACTCCAATTCTCGTAAAAATAAATGAAAATTTTAGTAAAAATGATAATTGAAATAGGAGGCTGGGATGGAGACGAGGAAAGCGTTCCCACCCATAGACATAATCTCTAGTCCAATCCTTGCAAAAAGAAATCAAATTTTCATGGAGATGATAACTGAAATAGGAGGGAGGGATGGAGACAGGGAAGGCGTTCCTGCCCAGTAGACATAAGCTCCGCTCCCATCCTAGTAAAAAGAAATAAAAAAAATTCGTAAACATGATAATTGAAATAGAAGGCAGGGAACGAAGAAGACGTTCTCCATTCCCGACCGGTCGATGTGTCTTTCTTCTCCCACAATCTTTGGACGAACATCAATGAGCAGACAATTCATGTCTGTTTTTTTTTTTTTTTTTTGCTTTGATTGTTAAAAAAAGTTGCTTCATACACTAATGATAAGATTGAGCGTGAACCGAACCGAACCGAACCGACAAGTCGCTAAGAAGGCCATGGAAATCGAAACCTTAGTGTTAGTGTTGTGTCCCAACATAAACAGAGGTGCAGAGTCGTCTTGTTCATAAGCTCCACTGCACATTTCTCCATGTTTCTGAGCTTGCTGCCGCCTTTAATGGCGTTCTGTCTTAATCACCATTCTTTTTCTTCATGTTTCATCATGTCATGGATTTGGACTGTCCCCTCTTTTACCCATCTCATTCGAACTTTGTTTTGGGCTTTGCTGAATTAAGGCCCAATTTTGAATGGATTAAATTACCAATTTAGACATATTCTCTCGAGATTATGAGATTATAAGTTTAAATAGTCGATAAACGAAAAAGTAATTGACCAATATTGAATCGGAAATAATGTTTTTTTTTAACGTTAAGTAACTTAATAAAGATTCATAATAAAGAAAGTTTTAGTCGGACTTTCACGAGGTAGAAGTAAAAAACCGAACAATTATTTCATTTCGAGAGATATAAATGATATACATCCTGTTCTCCGCCGTTCAGACATCGAGATTGAGTTGCCAGTAGAGCTTCTATAGTGTTTGTAGCGTTAAAAAACCTTAAAGAACAGAAGTAAGGTTTCTTCCCAACCTTGAGGGGAAGGACGAAAGGGAAAGCCCGAAAAGGAAAGCTCAAAGAGGACAATGTGGTAGTCGATGCATTATCAAGGAGATATGCTTTATTTTCTTTCCTTTGTGCAAAACGTATTGGTTTTAAACACAATATTTAGTTGTATGCTCTTCTGTACATACGCTATCCCTTCTAGCTATGGTATGGGGTAAGAAAAGTGAGATCTACATATTTTTCTTATATTTGATGAGCGGTCGTACTATGATTGCTCAGGAGACATGACCCCACACGCTACACACCCAAATGAATTGTTATGCGGTCGGTAAACTCTTTTTGCAGGCAGCCTATCAAATCATCTCACGTATTTTTGAATATCTCGTTCAGTGTCATGTACTTGTCAAGCGTTATCATCAATTCAAGCGGGTTCTATAGTATATATTTAAGATAATTTAGAGCATTCCACCGTCTTTTTGTTCCACATTTATGTTTCTGAACTGTTGTGCATTGACTTTTCATTTTCTAGAATGTCCATTTTGGCTGTTATAAAAGCTTGTAGTGCTCTAGAAATGGTAAATTGTTGAATATCAAAACATGCGTTTCCCGTTCTATTTTTCGAGGTTTTGAAACTCAAAATAAAAATTCATTCTACCCTTCTTTTTTGTAAAAACCCAGATTCACCGCTGCTGGGGAAGGGGAAGGTTTCCACACCCTTTATTTTGTTCTCCTCCCCAACCAATGTGGGACATCACAATCCACCCCCCTTTGGGGCCCAGCGTCCTTACTGGCACACCACCTCATGTCTACCCCCTTCGGGGAAGGGCGAGAAGGCTGGCACATCGTCCGGTGACTGGCTCTGATACCATTGTAACGACCCAGATTCACCGCTAGCAGATATTGTCCTCTTTGGGCTTTTCCTTTCGGGCTTCCCCTCAAGGCTTTAAAACGCATCTGCTAGGGGAAGGTTTCCACACCCTTATAAAGGGCGATTTGTTCTCCTCCCCAATCAATGTGGGACATCACATTTTTCTAGGAGTCAACGGCTCCTTAGAGGTTCTCAAAACACTCAACTGACCTAAAAAACTCGATCCGCTCAACGCAATTCATGAACTTATTTGGATTAGTTTTTAAGTTTAATAAATGAAATTTTTATAGGTTAGATTGGTTAAATGGATTTCTCTGAAATTAAAGTTGAATTGAATCCACGCCGTTTTGTTAACTTAATAAAAAAAAAATACTTACGATACATTTATATATACGTAATTTACGATACATTTTTTGTCCATATATTGATGGTAAAAAAAAAATTGAACGTTTTTTATACAAATAAAGGGTATTAATGCTACCTTTTTAACGTGTAAGGGTATTTTTGAACTTTTTTAAAAAGTTCGTTAATATTAATGAAATTTTTAAAATTTAAGGTATTTTTGAAACAAATTACTATAGGTTCTCATCCAATACTTTTCTGAAAGTTTATGGGTATTTTTGAGACAAACTACAAAGTTTAGGAGTTTTTTTTTTTCTTTTTCTTAAATTAGTGTTTAATGAAGGTTGTTTGAGTTGAAAAGGTTCAATCAGTAACATTTGAATCGACAGGGGAGACATGGTGTTGGTTCTCCATCACCCTTAGTCCCGGTGACCTAAGTGAGCTACACTGTGACACATTCATGCGTCACAGCATGGGTGAGCGTCTCGGAAAGACATTATTAGACGACACAGGTATGCCGGTATTGCGCCCCAATCCATATGTCGGAGGTTGGATTATGTACCCCTGTCTGAAACGTATGCCGTAAATGGTTTAACATGGACACGGGAGAATCCGATGCTCGAGAGAACCCAAATGGATGGATGTTTGGAATGTCTCGATGAGATGATGGACACATAGGTCCGTTTCCAACGAATTGTCCAAACAAGCTAAGAGAAATATACAAAATGTCCCAACCCAATGAACGAACACAGTCAAAACTCATAATTTACTTTTCACATTTTTTTTCCTTTCAATGAATTGTAGCATAAAAAACGCGTATTTAAAATTTGACAAAAATATTCTTCATTTTCACCTATAAATAAGCCCTACTTTCTCAATCGATTTCCATTTTCAAATTAAACCTTCCTCCCCCTTTTAAACTCAGCCATGCCTTGCCTTTACATCACTACCAACGTCAACTTGGCCGGAGTCGACACCGCCGCCATCTTCGCCGCCACCACCACCGCCATCTCCACCATTATCGGCAAACCCGAAAACGTAAATCTCTTAATCTTTTTTCAACTCTTTGAGATAAATTAATTTATTTATTTTAATTTTTGGGCAGTTTGTGATGGTGTTGCTAAAAGGGTCCGTGGCGATATCGTTTGGGGGCAGCGGGGAACCGGCGGCGTTCGCGGAGGTGGTGTCGATGGGAGGAATAAACTCCGAAGTGAAGAGGAAGCTAATCTCCTCCATTGGAAGCATTTTAAATGAAAAGCTTTCGGTTCCGCCGGCGAGATTCTTCCTTAAAGTCCACGACACGACGGCCGGCCGCCCCGTTTCAAAACTATGACTCTCCGGCTCGACGGCGGCTGCCTTCTCTACCGCTTCCCAATTTGGTTGTTTCTTAAATGCTCTCACTTTCTGTTTTTATGTTGACAGTCTTTTTTTAAAATTTATTTAATAATCGTTTGATTTTAGGTTTTACATTTTGTCATTTAGAAAAATAATAATTTTTGTGTTATATTATCGTGTAAATAAGACAGGGTGGAGAATTTAAGGGAGAATTAGCCACCAAACTTTTTTCTCCATATATTTTAAAAAATATTCCTTTTAAATAATCTTTGAGATAATTTCCATTTTATAACCTAATTTCTATTAAAAATAAATAAATAAATAAATGTCCTAATATTCAATATATTTTTTAAAATTTTAAATTCAATATTCCACCATACCTCTCCAATCTTTTTTTATTTTATTTACGCGTATTACATTTATCAAATTATTGAAATTAAAAAAAATAATTAAGATGTATTATAATATATTATTTGAAACCAAGTATTTAATATTCCATTTATTTTCAGTAAATATTTTTAATTTTTTTAAATATTATTATTAGTTTGGAGGAAAATGGTAAATATTTATTTTAAAAATTAATATCTTTTAACTCTTTTTAAACATAAAAAACTATTTTTACGTAATACGTATACAAAAATACTTATAAAATTTTAAAATGAGCACTTTTACATTTATAAAAAATATCAATTTTTACTGTTAATATATAGACGAAAACCGTCTATCTCATAAATTATCTACCATGATTTAATATTACCCTTAAAAATTTAATATTATTTTGAAAATTAATTTAAATTCAGTTAAACCATTCAAATTGATTTCTTTTAATGAAATAAATATTTTTTAAAATAAAATTGAAGTTCTAGAAAATTAAATATATATTATTATTATTATTATTATTATTATGTTACACATTTATAAATGGAATCTCCATTACCCTCTTCCACATGGTCCCAAAATTTCATTAAATTTCATTAATTTCCTTGTCTCTTCTCTAATATTGCTTCGGTTCTTTAATGTTGCTTAGGTGTACACGGTTTGAATTAAAAAGAATCTTTTGAACTAATTCAAGTTTTGGATTAGTTGGGTCGGTGATTTGAACAACTCGAATAGAGTTTACAAACCAACTCTTTATTTTTTACTCGAACAACTTAAGTTTGGATTAGTTTTTCTCATATCCAAGACTTTTTTGAAATTTTGATATGTTTATCTAGAGGGAATCCTCCACAGGATTCATGAAGAAACCTAGCCGAAATTCTGGTCCGAAGATAGAGATATGAGAGTCCTTCCAAGAACGGTAAGGATGCTAACAGATCTTCTTTCGGCGCTCATAACTTAGTCTCTGGTGGCGTTTAAATTCCAAGAAAAATAGTAGGATGTAGATGGAACTATGATCTAAAACTTTGCTGAAGAGAACGATTTGATCAGAGCCAAAATCTAAAGATATGAAAAAGAGTAAACAGAAAGAAATCTAATCGAAAATCGTTATTCATCTCTAGGAGGAGAGAGAAATGGATCCGACCAGTTGTACCGTGCGTACCACCAAGCGGAGGACACACGATAGGCGTCGGGTGGAGCCAAGCGTCGAACACCGCGTGGAGCATCGCGACTCCACTCGATCTACGATACGTAGCCTCTACGCTCGATTTGACCTGCAAATCCGCGTACTGACTTGCGACCTGTCGGTTCAACCAACCTGCGGTCTAACCTAAGTGAATTGAACCAGCTGACCTAAGAATCGAACTAGAGCGCCTGACCCGCAACTGCAAATGAACGACCCGTGTGTGGGACTTGCGACTAGCCTCCTTCCCGGCACGTGTAAGTTCGATTTTGGCCCATTCGACTTCTATTTGCCCCATTTTCATCCCGGTTCCAATTCTAACCATTTTTTTTAAAGGTGAAATAGGACCGTATGACGTATTATGTATGGCGTATGAAGATGTGACTGAATTACGTGGTGATGATGTCATACGATATTAATGATGTGATATGTCACCGCTTCCCAATTTGGTTGTTTCTTAAATGGTCTCACTTTCTGTTTGAATGTTGACAGATAGATAGTTATTTATTTATTTTATTTTATTTAATAATCCTTGATTTTAAACTTTTATATTTGAAAATAATTATCAATTAATATTTTTTAAATAATTTTTGTGTTATATTCTCGTGTAAATAAGGTGGTGAAGACGAGAAGTCTTTCCCGTTCCCGTCCCCACCTCTTATTTTACTCTACATTTCCGTGAAATTGTTACATTTATTTCTATAAAGATTAGGGCAAGATTCAAGTGAGAATTTGCAAGGATCGAGTACACGAGAAATTTTTCTCCATTAATATGCGGTTTTTTTTTAAATGTTCATTTCAAATAATTTTTTAATAAAAAATTTCCATTTTGTAATATAATATCTATTAAAAAAAATATTAAACGTCCTCATATTCAATAATATTTCATAAATATTCAATATAATTTTAAAATTTTAAAATTTAAATATATTTCCAACCTTTTTTATTTTATTTACGCATATTACATTTATCAAATTATTGAAATTAAAAAAATAATTAAAAGTATTATAATATATTATTTGCAACCAAGTCTTTAATATTCCATTTATTATCTTTCCTTATATCGAATTTATACAGAGTTTAATACATTAAATTCTACCCAACATCCAATTTAAATCATTAAAAATTAGGCTAATTTAGGTTAAGTTAAATTTTTGTCGGGTTGAGTTAAATTTTTAAAAAATAAAAAATTATGTTCGATTTTGTGACATAATATATATAAAGAAATATGATTAATTATAAATATATATATATATTCACGTTATAGTTATCAATTTTGAAACCTATCCGGACTCGAATATTTTAAATTAATTAGGTTTTAGTCATTGAATTAGTTACCCAAAAAAGAAGCAATTAGGTGAGAAACTTTTTGAATAATTTAAAAAGTCTTTTTTTCTTTGTTTGCGTTAGGCAATTTTAGTTTTTTATTTTTTTATTTATTTTAATAATTTAATTTTATTTGAATTTTCAATTTTTTTTGGAATCAAAGTATAAATCTTTTGAAGTATAATCATTTTTGATAAATTGGATTTCGAGCATTTTCTTAGTTTTCAAATAAATTATTTTGACTCGTATATTCAAATATTTGGAAAGGTTTAGAGGACGAACGTCGATTCTGTCGAATAAGAATAAGAAGACGATCAATTCTAATAGTTTAAGACTTGATGCGACTGATATCACCACTGGGTCATTGGATCGATTAGATAAGCGAACCGATGTGAAACCATAAGACCCATTGTTTTGATTAGGAGTACACGAGTTGTTGGAAAAATATTTTAAACTAGCAAAAAGATTTCAGGTTCGTTAGGTTGGTGACTTGAGTAACCTGAATATAGCTCATAACCAAAACCACCTGAAAACAGAGGGTTGGGTTGGATTGTCTCGTTGTTAAAAAATTATACTTATTAACGATACATGTTACATTTATAACTAAAATCTATAAACGTCAAATATTATTGATCTTCGTAATATTGTATTGTAACTCTATTTTCGGGATGATTGGGTTGACCTGACAAAAAAAGAAAAAATGGCAACCTATGAACTGACTCAAATGTACGATTTTCCAAAAATTCAATCCAACCCAACCTTTACATAATTACCGTTCACTAGGTTTGTCCTGTGCTTTTCGAGGCACTGCCTGTCACTCAGCATAGGAGAAGGGGGCAGAATGGCCCGCTTGAAACTAGTCGATTCCTGAGCTATTCGTTCTCCCCTCTCGGATTTAAAAGAACCCACCAATTGCTCGGACGAAGTTTTTGAACAAAAAGTGTGTAGTGAAAAAAAAAATTTGGGAAGTCGATTTGACTCGACCCAATTTGACCTTTATGATTGGGTTAGGTCAATTAGTCGAATTATAAGGTCATATGAACCCGGCTAATTTTGATCGTTACCCTTCCAACTTTTTAACACTTTTAAAACATGAAAAATATGGCTATCATGAAAATCTTTTAATTAAAGTTTTTAGTGTGTGGATTGAATATGATACATCTTGAAATTTTCCGGGTTAGGCCCATATAGAAATGAACGTAGCCCAATTTATTGTACAAAATGACGGCCCATAACAGAAAGCTTCACGTTTGGGCCCAATGATGAATGGAGGCCCAAAGAGTCTTCGAGTAGCAGAGATAAAAGATGAAAAATGAGGGCAAATGATGTTTCAGATAAGAATCTGGGATCAGAAGAAGAAGAAGAAGAAGAAGAAGATGCCTTGCCTTAACGTTTCTACGAATGTCAACCTGGAAGGTATCGATACCTCCTCTGTTCTCTCTGAGGCTTCATCCACCGTTGCGAAGATCATCGGCAAGCCAGAGGCCGTAGGGTTCTAAACTCTCATCTCTCTTTAGATAATGTCTTTGTTGTTTTCGTGTTGTCGTTAGCTTTGCGATCGGTTCTTTTCCTTGATTACTTTATTGTTGCTTAATTTCTCTGATTTCAGATTGTTCATTTCACTGTGCTGCATGTCTGTGACTGAGTAAGGCTGGTTGGTTTATTTACTTATTGGCTTAGTCTTTACTTTTCTGTCTGGTTTTAGGCCGATCGATGAAGTTTTGATCAATTTGGGCACCTGTTGATTTCACTGGCATTTTATATTGGTCATGGAATGGAATGAGAGATTTTGATTATTTTTGTTTTAAGATTGTGCTTTTAGTGTTTCGCGACATTTAGTATGATGGATCTTAGAATGTTGCTATTACTTATAGTGTGATCCATAGCTTTGCAGTTTAATGTTGATCTTATCGAATCATGCAGCTTATCAAATAGTTATTTATCTTTTTAGTTGTATAACTCCTGCATGACGCTGATAATGAAACCTTACTGACGCAAATCCTGGTCTGACTAATTCAAGCACCTTGAGATAACAATGGAAGAATACAAAGAAGACCAGCAAGCCAATTATACCCCCCCCCCCCCCCCAAAAAAAAAAAAAACTAGCCTTCAAAAGACGCAAACTAAACTGAGAAAGGGCAATAATCTACTAAGATAAGACCTAATGAATAATTACAATAATCGTTAACTACAAACATCCAAAGTGAGACATTAAACCTAGTTTTGGATCAAATCCCCTACCTGAATCTCTCTGTCGGATCCTGTTATTTCCTCTGTAGCTAGATACCCGGAAAAAGCAGCCCTCCAAAGAGTGCTCCCCTCCTTCCTAAAGGGTTAATGGACCAGCGCCTCCCTCCATCATATGACAATAGTCTCCGTTATGAGCCAAGCTCATCCTTAAAATCCTCAATTCCAAATTAGACTAGAAAATTAGCACTGCCATAACAGATGGCCTAGATCCTTAGATGTCAGGGGATTCGGCACTGTGGTCTTGGGGCAAAGGATGTAGGTCTTCGAAACCAATCCATAGTATTAACACCCTATGAAGCACCTGCCATGTAAAGACTTTGACCTTCTTTTAAATGTTTGCCTTCTATAACAAGGAGAGGAGAAAGGAGGGAAGCAAGGGCTGCAGAAACAAGCAACCTTCTCTTAGATCCACTGGAGTTGGATTTCCTTGTCTTAAGAAACCCCATTTCTTTTTAGTCTCTGAATCGAGGAATGAAGTGGTGTTTTTTTCCCCTTTGATTGCAGTGAAGGTCTCAGCTTTTTCTGTGACAGCAAATTGTAAGTTAGTACATTAGAGTACTTTCTTGTCTTTATTCATCCCAGACATTGTATTCTTAGCCAATTCAGCCTGTTATTAAGTTCTGCGTGAGTCTAGATATGAAATTCGTTGCCGATGTTTATGGAAATTGTCTGCTTATTTGCCAATAGATTGGATTTTGTCGAGTTCTTTCGTATCTGTTAACTTGATCATTTTTCTGGAAGCAGTATGTGATGGTTGTGCTGAAGGGATCAGTACCCATGTCATTTGGTGGTAGCGAGCAGCCAGCAGCATATGGTGAGTTGGTGTCCATTGGGGGTCTGAATCCTGATGTCAACAAAAAACTGAGTGCTGCAGTTTCTGCAATTCTCGAGACAAAGTTATCCGTGCCCAAGTCGAGATTCTTCCTCAAATTTTACGACACCAAGGCAAGCTATTCCAACTTTTTAAGCTGTCCGAAAGATGGATGGGTTATTTGCATGCATGTAGTCACTTCTCATTGCATTTTTTATTTTTGTTTAGGCCCACCAGAGTCAAGAATATGCACAGTGTTTACATGCTTTACACCAGAACTAGAGATCATGTAACTCTTATCTTTTTCTATTTGAAACAAATAAGCACAACTCTAGTTGGTTTTTAGCAGGCATTCGTATCACTCATAGACACTATTTTCACGGTGGCTTCGGTTTAATGTCTTATGCTAAAACCCGGGAATTGTCCTGATATTTGCCTCGTTCTTTTGGCTGCTGCAGGGGTCGAACTTTGGATGGAATGGCTCCACTTTCTAAATGTCTACTATGAGCTGCATCTGTAGTATGTCTTAGAACTTCTCAACTTATATGTGCCGAGACATATAAGAACTTGGTATTGCAAACACTTCGTACTTTATCGACTATTATCTGGATTGACTTGTGGTTATGAATCATGAACATGGGAAGATTTTAATGCATACAGCTCTTGCTATGATCTTGTTGGCGGGCTTGCTAGGAACCCCGCCATATTATTCATTGATATCTTGTTTAAGGGTGATAAGTTGAAGTGTTTGTTTTGTAAGTACTTAAAAAAAAGTTTCATCCTGCAGGTGAATTATGCTTCCATCGACATTTTTATATGTTAATGGGGTTCAACATCGACATTTTCACAATATTTAGATCTCGACCAGATCTCGGCCTTTTTGTCGATATTTGAGTAGGTAGAGAGGGTAACTAATTTGCATGTTATTTCATTTCAATGCATGAGCCAAAGTTACTTAGTTTAGTTTTGGATCAAATGTTGTGAAATACAATATAGGGACAAATTTTGGGCTTCTAATGTCCAAATCTCGTTTGACAACAACTTTGGCTCAAACATCCGAACATCCCAAATGGCTGTTTGAAGGACAAACTTTTTGGTTTTTACCTCTCCAAAGCTCGAGCTAGGAAATATTTGGTCAAGTAATGATCCAAACATCGTGAATAACTCTCTACGAAACAAACTTTGTGTTATGAACTTTCCAAACATTGATTTGAGACAAGTTTGGTCCAATTTTGGTTAAAATCTCACGAACATTGTGGACGACTAACTCTGAGTTTCTACTTTCAAATCTTATACACTAAGAATTTTGGTCAAAACATCCTAAGATTTGTTTGAAGGACGAGCTTGTGGTTTCTACCTCCCCTGAACTCAAATAAGGAACAACTTGTTCGAGGTTTCGAACATTGTAACGAACTCTTTAAGAGACGAACTTTATATTGTGAACTTTTTAAATCTTGAACGAAGACAAGTTTATCCAATTTTGGTCCGAATGTTGCGAACAAGGGACAAACTTTTGATTTCTACCTCTAAAGTCTAAAGGAGAATGATTTGTTCGAGTTATGGTCTTAACATCATGACAAATACTCAAGAACGATCTTCAGGTTTTGAACTTTTGAAACCATAAATAGAGAGTTTTGAAACCATAAATAGAGAGTTTAGTCCAATTTTGAAACCATAAATAGAGAGTTTTGAAACCATAAATAGAGAGTTTAGTCCAATCCAATATAACGTACAACAATCAAATAGACGAATTTTAAGTTTCTAACTTCCAAATCTTGAGTACTTTGCTCCAAACATCCTCAAGATTTTGTTGGAGGATAAATTTTTACCTCTCTAAAGCTTGAACCATAAATAATTTGACCGAATTTTGATAGAAACATCGTGACGAACTCTCTATATGTTCACGAACTTTCTAAACCTCGAACAAAGACGAGTTTAGAGCAAATTTGTGCACATATTTACTAAAATGGTAACTCATATCTACACCGACATCAATATTTTAATGAATGTTTGAGACAAAAGAATCCAATGGTAGGCAAAGACAGGTACGCTTCTTAAACCTTCCAAAACTGCCTCATCACATCCCTCACATCCTGACACGTAGCACCACGTGTCACATAGTAACCAACAGCCTCCAATCCACTGCCACGTGCAATCTCACTTCCACGTGTCACTTCCATACTTCACATAAAAACGCATTATAAGATACGAGATTGAGCAGCTTTGAACATTCAAAGAAGAACTTGACAATGCAATCAGGAAAGAACGCAATGGAATCCATGAAGGAATCGGCCGCCAATGTTGCAGCCTCGGCGAAGGCTGGCATGGATAAGACCAAAGCCACTGTGCAAGAGAAGGTTTGTTTGAGCTGCTCCCTTCTAATATTTCTGTTTCTATTGGCTAATTTAGCGTGAGATCGTCGGTTTCTAAGTAAGGAATATTATCTTCATTAGTATGAGATCCTTTGGAAAGTCTAAAGCAAAGTACATAGAGTTCATACTTAAAATGGACAATATTATACCATTGTGGAGAGTCGTTATTCATAATATGGTATCAGAGTCATGTTTTTTAATAGAATACTCAGGTGTCGAACAAAGAAATTGCTACACTTAAATGTGTAGTCAAGTAAATCATTTGGTGAACAAATGGTGTACTTTGTTCAAGGACGGACTCTAGAGAAAGGAGTCGAGCCTCGATTAAGGGAGGCTGTTTGAGGTCTACATAGACTTGAAGGGAGGGTTGGGCTAATTTGGTAGAAGATCATGAATGTATGAGTGAAAAATATCTATTAGTACGAGGCTTTTTGGACTCCTAAAGTAAAGCAACGAGACTTTATGTTTAAAGTGGACAATATCATCCGAGTGTGGAGAGTGGTTATTTCTAACGATTTGGTTTTTTTTTTTTTTTTTTTTAGCTAAAACTGATTGAATAATGTTTTTTTTTTTTTTTTGTTTTACTGATTTTATAGATGGAGAAGGTGACGGCGCGTGACCCTTTAGCCAAAGAGATCGCAGAAGAGAAGAAACAGGCCAAAATTCACGAGGCAGAGCTCCACAAACAGGAGGCGCGTCAACACAACGCCGCCATGAAACAGGCTACAACCGCTACAGCCACTCACGGGATGCACCCGACAACCACCGGAGCTCATGGCTACACCACCGGGACCCAGCAGATGTCAGCTGTGCCTGGACATGGAACCGGGCAACCGACTGGCGGAGTAACGGAGGGTGTCGTGGGGACACATCCGATCGGACATGAGACTGGCACTGGGAGGACCACGACGGCCCATAACCCCAATGTTGGTGGCGGCGGCGGCGCAACTCATTATAGCACCGGCGGCGGGTATAGTTAAGATGGGAGCTTTGTTGGGTTTAGTACAATAAGTGGGCTTCGTGTTGTTTTAAGGTTTGAAGTCCAATGAGTTTGTGTTTGGTTTTAGGGTTTTTATGTTTTGTACGGTTGTTTATGGTTTGGATTGTTTTGTTTTGTTTCTAATTTGTATGGTTTTATGGTGTCCACTCTTTAAGTGATTTGTAGAGTGATGAATAAACTTAATATGTATGCAATTAGGGTAATGGTTTGGATGCTTGGTTGATTCTCCCTATAATCATTTGAGCTTGGTTGACTCAATTTGAGAAACGAACTCGAGTTTAGCGTCGAGTTTAGCGTCTTGATGTTACCTTAAGTGGACACTCTTCTTTCTAAGGGAGAGAATGTTTTTATTATTTCGACTCCTTTGATTAAGGGAAATGATGATGTCCTTATTAAAGGTGTTTCGACTCTCTTCTTCCTAAGAGAAACAATGTTTTTATTAAAGGCGTCTCGATACTCATTCTCACTAAGAGACGATGTTCATAATAAGGGTGTGTCGATACTCTTTCGCGAAGGGAGACGATGTCTCTATTAAGGGCGTCTCCAAGTAGATAATATCTTTATTAAGGGCATTTTGACATTTCTTATTAAGGGAGATGATGTCCTTACAAAGGGCGTCTCAAGGGAGACGATGTCTTTATTAAGGGCGTCTTTAAGTAGACAATATCCTTATCAAGGGCATTCTAACATAAGGGCATTCTAACATTCTTTATTAAGGGAGACGATGTCCTTACAAAGGGCGTCTCAAGGTAATATACAGGGAGACGGTGTCCTTATCAAGTGCGTCTTAAGGTAGACCATGACTTTATTAAGGGCGTATCAACACTCCTTACTAAGGAGACTATGTCCTTATCAAGGGCGTCTCGAGGTAGACAATGTCCTTATTAAAGACATTTGGACACTCCTTACTAAGGGAGACGATGTCCTTATCAAAGGCATCTCGAGGTAGACAATGACCTTATTAAGGGCGTCTCGACACTCCTTACAAAGGAAGATGATGCCCTTATTAAGGGAGTTTCGACACTCTCCTTAGTAAGGGAGACGATGTTCATTTCCAAATCGAAAGAAGAAATATCAGTAAATTCCTTGAGAGTTTCGGTAAAAGATTAGAATGGAATAAAAGAATCAATATCAAAAGAATCGGAAGGCATGTTATCGTGGCTTTCGCGTCCTTGATTCATAGGGCCTCCTCAGAAGGAGTGGCTTTCTTGATTGCCTCTACATCAAGTTAAGGGCGTCTCGACACTCTCCTTAGTAATGGAGACGATGTTCTTATTAAGGGTAAGACGATATACCGTAATAAAGAAGCTCATTCTTTGGTTCTACAATTTGACTTAGTTCCATTGTTTTTACAAGTTAGAGTGTGAGTATCAATTTATTTTGACTCTCAAGTTTTATAAACATTTTTTTCAATACAAATAAAGGTAGCTCGTATCTCTGTTGGACCGAGTTAAACCGCTTCTTTGTGTGTGACGTAACATCAACTATTACCCTTTAAATCATAAAAAAAGAAAGTAAAAGATAAAAGACATATTCCAATCTTATTGAGAAAGCTTTGTTGTTGGATTATTTTCTAACCTTAGAATAGGAGGTCTCTTTATTCTTTTCAATCCAAAATAAACCCATTTTATTAATGGGGGAACATAGAACAACAAAATAAAGAATGGTTATGCTTTAAATTTGGCCTTTTCTTGTAGGGAATTTTCTTTTCCATTAAACATGGGAAAGTACTCTTTCTCTTTGCCTTTTCTTTATAAACTTAAACGAGAGCTACAAATTTAAGTATGTTTGACTTGAAACTATATGACACTCGAGTAAAGGAGGGTACCTGAATGAACTAAGGCAACATTCGAATGGGAGCAATCCTGAGTATAGGATGAGTGAGTAAGAAAAACTCTTTTTGAAATGAAGTTTTGTTTAGTGCAAGCACTCTCAACCGGTATTAATACAGAAAATTTGAAGGGTCAAAACTTGAAAGACTAGTGATAAGAATTCAAATTGAAAGATAAAATCTCCCTCGGTAACATATATAGTCGACCTTTATATTAAAGCACACTCGAGAGTTCAATTAAATATGTATATCTAAGGCTAATATTGTCACAGCATCGATAGTAGGACATAAGACTGGTTGCAATACCCACAAACCAATTTACAATGTCTCCGTAATATTGGTAAAGATTTTCTTCGGCTAATGATACCTCGATCCTGAAGCCTTCAGAGTATCTTTTTGATAGGCGCCTCGAGATATATGAAAAATTCGTTGCGGATAGATCCTGCCCAATTTGAACTGTAATCTTATAATGAATAGTAGATTCAATAAGTCCAACATGCATCATTTTCCCATTATTGCAACGTACAAAAAATTTATTAGCTCAACTCTAGACTCGAATCTCTAATCTGACTTAAATATTGAATAGTGTTACAAGTAAGTAACCCGTCTCCGACATGTATTTTCTCCGCTTCCTTTTTCTCACCCTTCGTGGACTCGTGCTCGAGAAAGAATAAGGCAACTTCCTACCCAAAAATCATCATCGACCTATATAAACATATTGCTTGTAAAATAAGTTAAGTAGCAAAGTCCAATCTATTGATAGTATTTCCTTTGTACTTTTGTTGTGAAACTCACTTGGAAGTTGGGATAAGAAACATGTTCCATGTCTTCATCCACTTTTGTCGACATACCTAAGCTTTGTCTTTTCACTCGTCTGTTTCTTTACCACTTGCTACACGGTCCGGGATAAGAACCAAAAGTCTTCTTCGTCCTCATCCCTGCCATCCATTCATTTTTTATTTCTGCGAAATTTTTCATTTATTTTTATCGGGATCGCAGAAAAGATTCTGTATAAGTAATTTTTACCGATTTATTAATCTTTTAAAAGAATAGTTATTTTAAAATTTTTATTTTTTAATAATATCTTTATTAAAAAAATTGTACAAAATTCTAATAAAAATTCAAAATTTAATATTATAAATAGTCTTTACGACTCAAAAAACCTCCAACATAGTCTTTAATTTAAATATTATCATTAGAGCCTCAAAATTAATTAATTTTTTTTTTTTAATACAGTGTATGTATTTTAATATGTGTTGAAAATATATTTATATTAAGTGGGGCAGAGAATTTGGCGGGGACGGAGATGGAGAATATAATTCCGTCCCCGGCCCCAATTAGGGGAAAAAATTTCTCCACTCCCTCTTCACTCCCCGTCTAAATGAGGAATTCTCACTCTGTTCGTGACGGATCCCCACGAAACCCTAGTCCCGCATATAAAATGGACACATCTCTGTCACTCGCCTCAAAATAATACAAATCTTTATCACTGACCCATGAAATTTTGTAGCTATCTTTAGTATCTCGAATATATATTCAAACAAAGTTGGTGTTATCTAAACTTTTTTTTATATCTAGTTTATAAAATGATACATTGTTTAAGAACATCATCCAAGAAAAAAACAAATCGAGCCGGCCAAAATGAACCTAGATCCTTACCAAATTCGTCTCATATTCTTTGTCTGCCCTTTATAATTTTCCAATTTGGTTCTTCAATGTTCGAAAGCTCTACTATAATAAAATATTCAAGTTTTGGTTCTATCTAGTCGTTAGCTTGCTATCAAATTTTGCTAAACAAATAGATCGGGAAAGGCTATGCTCCGACGTGTGGTCGACCGTTGGAAGTACTTATTGATAGAAAATGGGTCAAGCGATCACAAGTGATGGCTTCAAGATGTGTATTAATGATGTGAAGACCTATTGCAATCCCCGAGGGTGGTTGAGATAAGTATGTTAATTGAATGACGACCTAAAGTAAAAAAGATAATGGATTAACTTGTGATACGATCTACTTTGTAATTGTTACAAATGATTTGATCTAAATCATCGGAGACATGTGAGTGAGGGTATCATATATATAAGTTTGTATAAGACTAGACCACGAAATATTTAATCTCTTTTTAGAAATCCATTATTTGAGAAGATTAATATTTTATAAGATGATCATATACAACTCGATCTTTTCTAGAGTGAGTTATGAATTCCTATGTGTGAGAGCTCGTACGATATTGAATATACTCATTCTCAAATAGTGTATCATACACATGAGTATGTATGATAGCCTCATAAAGTTTTTAGGTCGTGAATTCATTCTACAATTTTTTTTTTATGTTGGACCTCACGCATGTTGTGTGTATATTGATCGTGAGTTACTACTCCAAGTATAGTTGTACGGACACATACTTATGTATATGATTTTGGATTCTATTTGTTTTCGTGGTTTGGCTCTTTGATCTAGGGTTTATGGAGAATGGGCAAGCTCATATACAGACCTAGGGTTTATGGAGAACGGTATTCGTAAAGTGGGTCTACATGCATTTGCATAGATAGTGTGTTAAGAAGGATGCAACCAAACCCGCTCGAGAATGAAATTAGTTTTTAAATAGTTAGGTTTTACTGAGTTTTTTTTAAATACTGATCTTATTAATAATCATTTTTCAGGTAAAGACAAAGGACTCGTGTATAGATGACAACTTCTACTGTGGAGGCCAGGAAATGAAGTACTAGATAGTTTATTTTATGCATCTTAATAATGTTTTCATTAATAGGATATTACATTAATATTCCGTGTTAAATTCTACTTAGAAAGTTGCTAAACTATGGTCGTTTCATGGATTCTCTTAACACTAAATTGGGTTGAACCAAACTGTTAGATCTCACATCGATTGGAGAGGGGAATAGGGTAACGAAACATTCCTTATAATGGTACGAAAACCTCTCCCTAACAGATGCATTTTAAAACCCACGAACATCCCTAATGTTAAATTCATTAACCAATTAGAAATTATGTTCGAGTTTACAAATATTTTTCAACTTAATCAATAGGTTATATTTTAAGGATTTATTCGAAATCACTTTCTAAATTTCTAAAAGTACTTTTTAAATTCTCGTAAGCTTTTTTAAACATTTGAAGAATCATTTCAGGAGACGAAATTATTGAATTTTTGTAAAAAAAAAAAACTCAAAACATTCCAAATTAATCCCACATTAAAAATGAATTGGAATCTATTCCAAATTAGAAAAGGCAATGAGGTAAAAGTCAAGAATCTTTGCCACTCATAATGCTTCTAAAAAGTGTTTGTTGTTGGGACAAATTTAAATAAAAAATAATTTAAATTGTTGATAAGAGATAGATGGCAAAGATTTGGTTATAAAAGTTGACATTTATTTATTGATTTAATAACAACTTCCCAAGAACATAGCATAACACCTCTTTTTAAAATGCATATTCTATTATTTCGACTTCGTTTCCTTCTTTTGATCCATATCTTTGCTACCTGTATGTTGCCGTTTTGTTGTTTTTGCCTCTTCGCTTCTTCAAAAGACCAACTATTGTTTGGCTCCGTCTTATAATTTAAACGATTTTTAAGATTTGTATGTATTCCGGTTAACCGTTGTTACTATGGGTATGCTGTGAACGTTCCTTCGTTCAAGATTTAGTTATTTTAAATTTTCATCCACCCTAGTACATATTGTCCTTTTTGAACTTTCCCTCAAGATTTTTAAAACGTGTTGAGAGGTTTCCACACTCTAATAAAGAATGTTTCGTTTCTCTCCAACTGATGTGGGATCCTACAATTCACCTCCATTCGGGGCTCATCGTCCTCCATCCAATCGATGTGGGATCTCACAAGAAACTTTTAAAATAAGTTTGTCGTCTATGATGTCTGAAAAAATATATTTTGGAAAAGGTTGGGTTTTAAAAATATCTAGTGAGTGACCTTACCGTTGGAGTTGGAAAATGAAAACATAATAGATTTCGGGGCTGTCTTTCGTAACCTTTATTTCGTTGGCCTATCGCCCAATGTGACCGTATTACCACATAAACATACGGAGTCGTGTCATCATGGTCCTTTATGACCATTTCACCAAATTTTCAAATACATAGGTGTGATCATGTTGCCACGAAAATATGGAGGACCATCTCTTCATTCTCCTTCGTCGCTATGTCACCAAGTTTTCAAAACCATATTCTTTTAACCATTTCTTAATCTAATATCTTTAGTAAACTTTTAAAATATTTGACAAGACATTAAAAGAAAAGAAATTTCAAGCATGAAATCGGGGGAAGGACATCATATATGATAAACAGCATTTCTGTTGGTACAATACTTTTCGCAACTTGAACCGACAATTAACATAAACAAAAACCATTGCTAGTTTCTTGAATTCAACTTCTCAAAAGCTTTCTATATCCCACAGGACTCTGTAATTTCTTTACCCTTTTATGTTCTGATTTCAACAGGACTCAATCTGCAGTGTTCATCGTATGATGTTCCAAAGAAAGAAGATGGTGAACCCAAAATGAGTGGCTATATACTGGAAGTGTTGGTGACTGGCTCTTAGGAGCTAACTTATCTTGGATGGGAACTGAGCGTTTCGGATGCTTTCGGGTGTCAGGAACGGCGGGTCGTCGTTGTTGTTGAAGCCATTGGTTCTGAAGAAGCATTTGTTTGTTTCCTGTTGCTGGTCAAACATCATCTTGAGCTGCTTCCCTTGTTCTTCAATTTGCAGCTGTAGCTTCCTTTGAATCTGTAAGAACAACAAAATAGGCTCACAGAAAATTTACAGCCAGGAATTCTTGTTTTCAAAGCCATGATAATGTATATCCTGTCGAATTCAAACCGAATTTAAATTTCGATCACATTTGATTAACTAAAAAATTCTTAATCTATTAGACTCTTGAATACTCACAAAATTGAAAGTTATGAATCATTAGACAATAATCGAAGATTTAAAGACCTAAGGCAATGCCTATAGTTCAAATCTTATCGTTTAAAAGTTTAGAGACTAAACTTGTAATTTACCCATTTTGTTTGATTCTTTCAACCTGCACTCGCCGGAGGTAAAAATGTATATATTACCTCGAGTTGATCATGTAACACAAAATTGAAAGTTCTGAATCATCAGACAATAATAAAAAATTTAAGATTTAAGACAATGTCTATAGTTCATAGCTTATCGGCCACGAATTTAAAAGTTTCGAGACTAAACTTGTAAATTTAGCCATTTTATTTTAATCTTTCAACGTGCACTCGACGGAGGTAAAAATGTATAGATTACCTCGAGTTGATCATGAAGACGCCTCTGAACATCGAGCTGCAGTTGGAGAGCATCTTTAATTTGCAAAGCACTGTTACACAACATCATTCAATTCCATTAGCACTTTCCAACCTTTCAAAATCATAATATAATTTCCATATGAGTTACAAGAAGCTAACGTTTTCATATCCAGTTGGGCAACTTCATTCATGCTGTTCCTTCTATCAGATTTCCCTGCATTTCAAAACATTATTGTTGAAGTGATCTTCATTCAAAAATTGGCTACCTATGTGTTTGAACAACACAAAATTGGAGAAGAATTCATTGTTGATGAATCCAGATTCAAAGCTTCAAGAACAAACAGAACAGGGTATTGAAATTAATGGTTTTTCACTATGGAAATCTATACTTTCTGCAGATTCTGGCATGTATTTTGCTATCCGATATTTCTACAAAGCAAAAATATGAACACAGAAATCAGTACTTATGGGGCAAAAACCAAGTTCAAATCATTCAAAACTGTTCTACAGATTTCTTGATTTTGGTACCTGCAAATGGCTCTTCACATGGAATATGGTCAATCCCTCTGAATCCATCAGCTTCAAAATTGCTTTTGGCGTTGCCTCTGTAACACTAACAACAAATCAGCTCTGAAAATGACAATTCAAGAAAGCTCCATGAAAAATCAGCTTTGATGTTACTTACTCTCAGCACCACCAAGACGATTAACACAGTCAACAAACTTCTCATGGAGATCTTGCGTCCATCTGATTCTTGTTTTGGTGGTGAATCCATTTCCATTGAAGGAAGAAGAAGAGCTTCCATAGCCCACAGAAGCACCCAAGCACGAGAATCTTGGAGAGTTCTTCTCTTGTGAAGAACAGAAACTTGGATTATAACACTCCTGAATTATCAAACAAGAGACATAGATTCATAAAAGATGACAAAGAGAATGAAAAATTATCATCAGATGGAGAGTGGAAAGTACGTACTCCTTGGTCTTTGAAAGGAACTGAATAGTGCTTCTCAATTGAGTGAGGACAATCATCAAACACCTTGTGATCACTGGAAAAACTCTTCGGAAAGCCATCGAATCTCCTCTTACAGAGTTGAGATTTCACAACCGATTGCAAGGTGTTTCTAAATTCAGAATCCGCGCCATTCTGCTCCGTCAAGTCGAGAGAAGGATTCTCGCCGGAGGATTGAAAAATTGCTGAAATCGAATCGGAAGGCCGATCGAAAGACGACGAACCAGTCCGAAACTCAATCGGAGGTATCCCCATGCATTGCTCCGTCGCGAAGAACGCCGAAGCAGGAGATTCGAACAGATTGATGATAGTCGAACTCGATTTAGACGAACCAAAATCTTGCTGTTCTAACGATTCAACTTCCTCCATGGCTGGTAATGGAACACAAGTTCCCATCCTCCATGGCTCCTGCGCCCTGAAATTCTGAAAACATTCAGCAATCATTCCATGGTTTTGTTGAATTTCTTGCATCGAATCGATTCCGTAATCGTTCATTTACAAGATTTCCAATGAAACAACCGAAAATCTCCGTTTCTGCTCAACAATCTGGGCTTCCAAACAGAGAATTAAGAGGGGGGAAAAAGGAGATACAGATAAAGAGCATAAATAACATCAACGCATGGCATATAATTCCTTATTCGCGAAGACTTGATGCGTAAGATATGATGAATAAGAGCGAATGGGAACAGAGACTATTCGAGGAATTTGGGATGGGAGCGAAGAAGGAGGAATCGATAAATCCGCACAAACAAAAACGAAAGAGCTAGAACACAGAATTGAAGAACAAATTGGAATGAATCGTCGCTTAGATACGGAAGCTATTTTCATGTTGCTTCATAGCACTTTCATGGAAATTTGTAATAATTTTTTTTTTTTTTTTTTTTGTCAACCCCATTTAAATTATTATTATTATTTAAATTATTATTATTATTTTTTATTTTTAATATGAGTAATTTAGAAAGACTTGGTTTGCATTTAATATTGTGTTTTTTTTAACCTCTCAAATATTAAACTTGTTTGGTTCTTAGTTGGAGTTTGAACTAAATTTTACTTTATTTAATTTTGATTTAATTTTGGAAGCTGAAATATTATATATATATATATATATATATATATATAATTTGGAGGACTTGACTAAAATTTTATATTAAACGATAGGTAAGCAAAGATGCATATGTGAAGAAGGCAAAATATCGAGCTAGGGATACCTGAGTTTTAGTATGACCTAATAAGAGACTATTCTGTACTCGGAGAGTTGGAAGATAACTGATGATCTTCATAATGGGGTTTGGGTAAAATCAAAGAAGCAATTTGAAGAAGACAGAATCTCGAGCTGGAGATACTTGAGTTTTAGGTATGACCTAGTAAGAGACTATTTTGTATCAGGAGAATGAGGAGACAACTCATGATTTGCAGACTGGGGTTTGGGTAAAATCGAAGAAGTATATTTGAAGAAAACAGAATCTCGAGGTTGGGATACTTGAGTTTTAGATATGGCCTAATAAGAGATTATTTTGTATCAAGAGAATGAGGAGATAACTCATGATCTTCGTAATGGGGTTTGGGTAAAATAGAAGAGGCATATTTGAAGAAGATAGAATTTCGAGCTAAGGATATCTGAGTTTTCGGTATGACCTAATAAAAGGATATTTTGTATCGAGAGAGTGAGGAGACAACTCATAACTAAACTCCTTGAGTCGAGTATTGTCAATTCACTTATAGCTAAATTCAATTCAAGTCTAGAGACTGAGTCGAGCAAACGCAATTCTAATTCAATCCAAATCAACTATCTTTTACGTAAAATTTGGTGAAACTCAACTCCTAGATAAAACTCAAACTTACAAATTCAACTCAATTTTATTCAACTAAGACTTTGTTAAATGCATACTAAAACGAAACATTAAGAAGTTACGAGACTTAGAACTCTAGATTGTATATTTAAAATTTGTGAAAAGTCCGTTGTCGTTGTGTATTTATTATAATAAAGAGATGTTTTTATATAAATCAAATTGGTTTTATTCCTTGTCCTTAAGTAGCGTTTCTTTTGATTATGCTAAAACAGTCGGATCGTTACAATATAAAAAAGTTTCACAAAAGTTAAAAATGCTATTTGATATCTAATATACTTAAAATATTCCATGTTTTACCTAAAATGAACATTGATTAACATATGATATAATGTTAAAATGATACATGTAATGACAAGCTCACCGCTAGCAGACATTGTCCTCTTTGAGTTTTTACTTCTGGGCTTTCCCCTCAAGGTTTTAAAATGCATCGGCTAGGAAAAAGTTTACACACCTTTATAAAAAATGTTTCGTTCCTTTCTTCAACTGGTGTGAGATCTCACAATACACTTGTGTTTGACCTCAAATTAATATAGTGATATACCAAACTTCATATATCATTGATATACCTGAAGTTTGATCTCTTATAAGATAAATGTTTATCTTCATTTTTCTATATACTTTATTTGTTATATTATTCACTAAATAAATAGTAATTGTTAATATACGAACGATATATCACTAATATACGTACTTTGACATGATATTGATATATTCTAGTTGATATATTCTAGAAGGGTAAGATTGAAAAGACATGGCTGAATGATAAGATGAACAAAAAAGTTGATATTGAATTACATGATAGAAGATGATCTTGAATCGTGAGTCTTGTCATCTTTTGAAGGAGACATGGCTGAATGATAAGATGATGAAAGAAGTTGGGCCAAAGCTGGAACAGCCCCACCTGTAAAGCATTCATTTAATATCAACTCAACTTTTGTGTACCTAAAACCATTTTCACATGCTCGTTTTACGACTAAATTTGGACATTTGAAAGTTCGATACTCGAAGAACAGAGATAAATATGGTATTTTAACCCAGCTTCAGTCAAGTTGATAGATCAAAATGTGTTCATATTTCCAAAGCTAACAAAATGGCATTCCATCATTGCTACTCATCCTAACAAGGTACAACGATCGTGTTTGCATTTCCATGATGCGTTTTTGCAGAAAGAAAGACAAAACAGCTCCGATTATTAAACAACGTTAAAATAACTAACCTGCCATTCCTGCACAAGCTGAAGAAAACACGATCACAGGAGGAGCCTGCAAGTGAGACAAAATTTGCAGTAATCATTAACTCTAATGAGGTATAATGTTTCCACTCAAGAGAGAACTAGAACATTAAATTTTCGTCTTAAGGACTCATTCATCACTGTTTAATTTTCTCGAGCAAATTTGCTTTCGAAATTAGTTATCTAGTGAGAGAATTATTCTATATAAAATATCAAGTGGATTCACTCTTTCTGGAACTGTAACCGCTCAAGTCCACCGCTAGCAGATATTATCCGCTTTGGCCCGTTACATATCGTCGTCAGCCTCACAGTTTTAAGGTTTCCACACCCTTATAAGGAATGTTTCGTTCCCCTCTCCAATCGATGTGGGATCTCACAATCCACCCCCCTTGGGGACCCAACATCCTCGCTAACACACCCCTTGGTGTCTAGCTCTGATAACATTTGTAACAGCTCAAGCCCACGGCTAACAGATATTGTCCGCTTTGGTCTGTTACGTATTGTCTTCAGCCTCATGGTTTTAAAACGCGTCTGCTAGGGAGAGGTTTTTACACCCTTACAAGGAATGTTTCATTCCCCTCTTCAACCAATGTGAGATCTCATAATCTACCTCCTTGGGAGCCCAGCATCCTCGTTGACACACCGGTGTCTGGCTCTGGTATAATTTATAACAGCCCAAGCCCACTGCTAGTAGATATTGTCCATTTTGGCCCGTTACGTATCGCCGTCAGTCTCACGGTTTTAAAATGCGTCTGCTAGGGAGAGATTTCCACACCCTTATAAGGAATGCTTTGAACTATCTTTCCTCTCAGATATTAGAGCTTAGAGCTCCAGTCACGTGTTGATTAAATAAATTTTAGAGATGAAAAGTGGCAATCATGTTCAGGATCAAAAAATATGCTTCCTAAGAGGCAACCCAATGATAGAGAAATATGAACAGTCTATTTAAAACACTCCTCCAAGAATAGGCTTCACATCATAACAGCTACTGGAAGAATGCAAGAACGACACTGACCACTGAAAGTTCTATCGTTTATCTTGATCTAAAATAACCAGAGCAATGCGCACATTCCTTCATGAATCTCAATAGAGTTTGTTAGATGTTTTTCTAGCTTGGCTAAGGAGCCATTAGGACATCAGGAAACTAATTAACAAGAGAAGGGTCAGGAAGGCCATTGATCCACACCAAAAGACCCTCCTTTTCACCAAGAACATTTTTGTGAGATCTCACACCGGTTAGAGAGGGGAACGAAACACTCCTTGAAACATTCCTTATAAGGGTGTGGAAACGTCTCCCTAGTGGATGCATTTTAAAATCTCGAGGGGAAGCCCGAAAGAGAAAGCCCAAAGAGGACAATATCTGCTAGCAGTGGGCTTGGGCTGTTACAAATGGTATCAGAGCGGTGTGCCAGCGAGGATGTTGGACCTCCAAAGGGGGTGGATTGTGAGATCCCACATCAGTTGAAGAGGGGAGCGAAGCATTTCTTATAGGGGTATGGAAACCTCTCCCTAGTGGACGCATTTTAAAACCTTGAGGGGAAACCCGGAAGGGAAAATCCAAAGAAGACAATATGTGCTAGCAATGAGCTTGGACGGTTACAATCTTCCAGCTTCATATATAGACCAAGCCATTCATTAATGATGTCTGTCAATCTCCCATCAAAACCAAGCCAAAGCAACTCCATCTAGGCGCACATGACAACCATCCATTATTTTGATCTCACTCGTGCAGTTCACGCTGAAAAATCACTTTGTTTTAATGTCCGTCAATCTCCTATCAAAATTTTGCAAAACCATACCAAACAATTATATTCGGCCAAGATTTAACCCAAGAACCTAACAATGTTGTAGTCTCTGGTGGCCACCATGGTTTGTAGATGCAGTTACACGTTTCCTTTAGATGCTTTTAAGGCATTTATTTTCCGCTATCAGGCTTGGGGTTATCTGTTTCATGGCAAAATCGTAATAACATTGGTGATTCCTATTAGATTTTTGAAATTCACACTAAAAAAAACTTGGGTCTGCCACCCCAACTGGCTTTCAGAGATTCCCACAAGAAAAAAGGAGTTTGTGTGGCTTAAATTTATAGTCAGCAAATATGGTGAGAGAGGCAGATGATTCTTTACTGCGCAAACAAACTAGTTAACTCAAAATGCCCTGGAGCCAGGAAGAAAGATTGGTTCAAAAAACATTATAGGTGTAACAACCCAAGACCACCGCTAGCAAATATTGTCCGTTTTGACCCATTACGTATCGTCTTTAACCTCACGATTTTAAAACGCGTCTACTAGGGAGAGGTTTCATACCCTTATAAGAAATGCTTCGTTCCCCCCTCCAACCGATATGAGGTCTCACAATCCACCCCCATGAGGGTCCAGCGTCCTCGCTGGCAAACCGCCCGATGCCTGGCTCTGATACCATTTGTAACAGCCCAAGCCCACCGCTAACAGATATTGTCCTCTTTGGGCTTTCCCATCTAGGCTTCCCCTCAAGGTTTTTTAACGCGTCTAGGTTTCACACCCTTATAAGAAATGCTTCGTTTCTCCCTCCAACCGATATGAGATCTCACAATCCACCCCCCATGAGGGCCCAGCGTCCTCGTTGGCACATCACCCGGTGCCTGGCTCTATACCATTTGTAACAACCCAAGCCCACCGCTAACAGATCTTGTCCTCTTTGGGCTTTCCCTTCAAGGTTTTTTAACGCGTCTACTAGGAAGAGGTTTCACACTCTTATAAGAAATGTTGTGTTCCCCTCTCCAACCAATGTGGGATCACACAATAGGTTTATGCTAATGGACAACAAAAGTATAAGATTTTTGGTGAATAGCATGATTGACAATCTTAATTTTCAGAATGTGTTCCTAAGACCTTTCAAATGTTGGGAATCAAAATGTCAAAATCAAGGAAATGCTTGCAACTTCAAATTTGGAAGAAACCTCAGCAATGTCGCAACTTCAAGTTGATAGTAAGAGAACAGCAATGTCGCTATTAACAACTATTGTACAAACTATTAAATCTTCTATCACATCAAAAGAAAGACTAGAAATCAAAGATTCAAAAATACCTGGAAATAGATTTTGCAACAGTTAAAGCAATAAGGTACTTACACCAATAAGAAAATGCAACCACATAGGCCCTTTCACTGATCTCTGGACAACCGGCATCACTGCAATGAAATTAAAAAATATAAGCTATTCTTTGATACAAGAAAACGATGAACATAATAACTCGTATTGTATTTGTTGGATTTGTTGAAAGGCGAGGGGTATATTACCATGATTAAATCCATAAAAAGCACTGGCAGTACCACCAACAGCAGAGCCAATCTAAGAGATGTACAAAACATTCCAACAGGAAAGCGAACAAGATTACGACAAGTTGCAATTTTCTAGATGATAGAAAACAATGAGTTCGTGGTGATGTTTGAAAAAAGAATAATACCATAGAGAAACTATCCCTAATAAGAGGAGGAATTGTCCAAGCACTGGTTTCCTGCAATATACATACAGAAATACAGATTAAAGTGAGACTCGGGTGGAGTTCGAGAAAATATAAGAAAATTTAGAATGAAGGCACAAGACCATATCCTTCGAGAGAGGACCCGCACAGTGTTGACATCTCATATTACTCTTGCTAATGAGGTTGCTATCGCTTTTTCCTTGTTGCTTGCTTTCGCTATCTCCCTGATAACACAGTTCTTCCATGTTATAAATTATGAGAACGAAGTTAACCTGAGTTTATCTCATTTGGTTAAGGTATTATGTATCTATTCAGGAAATGAAAAGGAAAATAACAAAGTATAGTCAAGGTCAAATTTTTACTTCTCATCTACTATGCATTAAATTCATTACAGTTTTATGTGTATCAATAATTAATGGGAGGAATTTTTTCAAGACTTCCGTCTTCGCTAGTAAGTAGATTGGAACGCTAACTGCGAGGTGCCATCTAACCTTTGTCTCCGTCCCTCAATCAATCAATCAATCAATGGGGGCAAGGAGAGGGGAGAAGCCAATGTTACTTCACTTATCCACTTATCTACCCCCCCCCCCCCCCAAACACTAGATTGCTTTTATAGCTCAACAGTTAAGGCATCTTTGCTTCCAAAGCTGTAAGTTTGAATCTCCATTTTCTTGTAAAAGAAAACTTGAAAACTGAGTTACTTTTATTTGGCAATGATCATAGTATGTAACCGTCCAAGCCCACCGCTAGCAGATATTGTCCATTTTGGCCCGTTGCGTATTGTCATCAGCCTCACGGTTTTAAAACGCGTCTGCTAGAGAGAGGTTTCCACACCTTTATAAAGAATGTTCTGTTCCCCTCTCCAACCGATATGGGATCTCACAGTCCACCTCCTTTGGGGCCCAGCATCCTCGCTGGCACTCGTTCCTCTCTCCAATTGATGTGGGATCTCACAATCCACCCCCTTCTGGGCCCAGCGTCCTCGTTGACGGCTCTGATACCATAAGTAACAGCTCAAGCTCACTGCTAGCAGATATTGTCCACTTTGGCCCGTTACGTACTGCTGCCGGCCTCACGGCATTAGCTCAAACCGATGTGAGATCTCACAATCTCCAATCGATGTGGGGATCTCACAATTCGAACCTTACCAAATTAGCCATTGGCCCTTTCTACCAAAAACCATGACATTTAGCTCAATACCTCTGACCCTTGACCATTTATACTCAAAACCCTAATACTCACCCTTATAAATTCAAACCCGTCGATCCCCAATCCTCTTTACCAGGCGCCCTACTACCTACCTTAACAAGTTTTACTTCCTTAGCCTTTATTAACAACACTATCACAATTTTCTCATAAACACGAATGACATATGAGCGTACATGGCATGAACTTTTACAAACATTCGAAGCACCATGCTTGTAACTCAATCTCACAAAGCTTTAGCATGCTAACGCATCAAGCCTATATTCAAATTACTAGAATGAATCAATAAATCATATAAAAATATGCATTCAACATATGCAACAAGATCGAGTATCCAAGTAAAACAATACGCGCAATATACTTACTGAATTATCAAAACATATCACAAACATGATTTTCCAAGATTAAAACTCATGGATAATACTTTAATCACAAATATTTACCGCCTGACTCGCTTAGGTTCTTACCAAAAACATTGCCACCAACTTGCACACAAGGGGAGCTAGCGCACCAGGAGTCACTGTTGGTCTCAATCACCGCATAAAGGTCTTGCAGTTACAGATCTTGCCGATGCAGCGAAGTCGCACCCCAGAAGTTTTCGTCGTGAGTGTGTCGCCGTCGAGCGGTGCTGGCTGCCGCGGGCGGTGTCGCGAGGGAGATATATAGCCGCCGCAAGGTGTCGCTCAATATTTCTAGAAGCGTATTAAAAAATATATTAAAATAGAAATAAGGACTTTTTTCTGGTTTTAGTTTTTTATTTATTTGAAGATAATGCAAATTGCAATATTTTTTTTTATTTTATAATAACACCATCAAAGTATAAATAAAATATCATTGAGAATTATAATTAAATTTTATAATTCATTATCGTTAGTATATGGATGAAATCGAATCGTTATTACCAATTTTAAAATATACGAACTTTCAAAAGTTTAGAGATAATCTATAAAATATAGATAAAGAATTTCCGTTTATATATTATAGTAACAGAAAAAAAAAATTAAATTTTTTTTTTAAAGGTGCAGTATGTTAATATTATTTTTAAAATTTTGTGGATATTTTTAAAACATGGTAATAATAGTAAGGATATACTTTAATTTTTTTTTTAAATAATATTTTTTTATTTTCTTTTAAAAAATAACGATATTATTAAAACTTTTAAAAATATAGATATATTTTTTAGACAAAAAAAACAAATTTTAGAAATATTTTTATTAATTTAATGTTTAAAATCTAATTTTATGAAATTGAAAATGTAAACAAAAAAAAAAGTCAATAAGTCGGGTTTGACTCATTTGTCGACCTGCTATAAAATTTAGTTTTGGACATTACACGCTTGGTCAGAAGATTTGTTGTTACATATCGTAGTATATGAATTACTAAAGTAACTGATAGTGAGTATGATGCATGTATGTATGTAAACCATGTCATGATACGATGACAAGATGCTAGTCAAATGATCGATATTGGTTATATGCTACCAATAAGAGTAACGATAATATTTTTATGAAGGGAATGGTTAGAACGATTACATCATGAGTTATATTGCACATCATTATCAGATAAAACCTCATGCATATGTATGTTCACGAAAAATAATTTTGAGAAAATTTGGTGTATGGCCACGACGGATAGTAGCGATATGGCTTTTCGGTGTTTTCATGCGATATGATCACAACTATAATTTTGAAAACTTGGCTATACGAGCATGAGGGAGAGTGACAATATGTATAGTGAGATCTCACATCAGTTGGGGAGAGGACAAACCATTCCTTATAACGGTGTGGAAACCTCTCCCTAATAGACACGTTTTAAAACCTTGAGAGAAAGTCCAAAGAGAACGATATCTATTAGCGTGGGTTTGGGCTATTACAAATGGTATCAAAGCAGGACACCGGGCAATGTGCCAGCGAGGACGTTGGCCCCCAATGGAGGTGGATTGTGAGATCCCACATCAGTTGGAGAGGAGAACGAAACATTCCTTGTATGAGTGGAAAACTCTCCCTAGTAGACGCAGAGGATAGATTGTGAGATTCCACATCGGTTGGAGATGAGAACGAACCATTCATTAAAGAGTGTGAAAACCTTTCCGTAGTAGACGCATTTTAAAACCTTTTGGAGAAGTCCAAAGAGGACAATATATGTCCTCTTACTCGAGAAGAAAGCAAGAACAAAGAGTTCTAAACCGACATAAAACTCCCACTTTTGGCTCTATATTTTGGAGCACCTTTTAGGGACCCATCGGTGTTTTTGTGGCCATATGGTCACAATTATAATTTTGTAAACTTGGCGATATGGCCGTAAGGGGAAATGACGATATGACCCCTAATATTTTCGTGACTATATGGTCACAATTTGACAATAATGACTAATAGAAGAAAGTTATAAACGAAAAGTCTCAACATATAACATTCTTATCTTATGTTTGCATTTTTCAACTTGAACAGTAGGTTTACTTACTCAGTATTTTATAGTAACCAACAATTTTTAAGAATAAAAGCAGACAAGACCGTTGGCGGCGTTAGTCGTGAAGTCATAGGATTCGATTACGTTTAGCTATCTTCGGTTCTTCTTTCACATTATATATACTTTTTGGCTAAAGAACGTGTATTTCTTTCTAAATACTAAAACTATACTTTTGATCGTTGTAAGTGTCGTTTTTCTCGAGATCTAGAATCAAATATTTGAATGATATAATGATGCCTATTTTTCAGATGAAATCATTTTAAAAATGATCGTACATTTGAAAAATGTCGTATCATGCATATAGCAAGTATGCATATAGCAAGTTGAAGAATCATTGGACTACAAGTAGTCAAAATGGATTTGGACTTTTCTTCCTCTCTTTAGCTCTACTTCTCTTCTCTCAATTTTTTGCCGTTCTTCCAGCGCTTCTCCTTCAATTTTGGTTGCTAGATGCTGCAATTCACGAAATCGCAAAGCACGACCATTGAAATCGCCGATCCCAAGCTTAAGAGACTTGAATTCCATGTTTTTCCTCCTTCGGCATGCCCTCTTCGACCACTATACATGCAAATCAGGTTAGGTTTGTACTGGTTCTTTTCATTTTGTTTCCGATTATTTCTTCACCAAATAAACTGGGTGTGATTAATTGCGAATCAGCGATAAACCCCATCTTCGTTTCGGGAATTTAGGGCAAATCAGTTGGGGGTTTTTTCTTTTTGTTCTTTGTATGTTTGTTCGAACATTTTTGGATTTTGTGTTTCATTTCTGTACGGATTCAGGAAATTGAGATGTCGTAAGTTAATAATGTACAGTTTGAAGACTGGGTTGATCTGTTCGTTGGTTTTGATTTGAGAAAGAGTATCATCTTGATAGAGAAACGGACCGGATTCAGCATTCGGTGGCTACTATCAATTTGCTCAATTTGTGTTGTTTTCTGCTGGACTTAAGAGTTCTCTGTTTAGTTTGAACTGTGTGTCTGTGTTGTAACGATCATCGTTTTGATTGAGAAGCAGGGCGGTTTCAGAATTTTCTCAATTTTTGCTACTACGCATTTGTGGTTTAAATTTTGATAGAGTTCATATGTCGACTGAAGTTTGTGGATCGAGCTTGCTCCTTTCTCTGCCAGATGATGTACTTTCGACCGTGTCGCGGTCTCTTTCTCCAAGGGACTTGTGTAATTTAAGCCTGTGCTGTCGGAATCTGCATGATTCAGTAGCATCTGAAAAGATCTGGCTCACGCAATGTGAGATGGTCGGAATTTTAGCTGCCAAAGACCTTATGGATTGGCGAACAGGTATGGCGTCCTATAAGGCGCTTTGTCGCTTTCTCAGCAGCATTGAGCCGTTGATGGGAATATGGGTTCATCAGAATCCAGAGCTTGGTAATGTAGTCTATGTGATGCCAGGTTTTGTTTCGGTTGTTGGTTGTCGAATTATCCCTCAAGAACTTGGTCCATTAGGCATTGAAGATGGGCCAATTCTTTGGGCACCCGTTTTTGAAATCCTGGGTGATGCTGATGGCACCCCATCATTTTTTCTACATGGAAAGGAGGAGGGAATTGACTATTTTTATCCGGGTTTGGTGAAGGCTGTTGACAAGAGTTGCAATGTGCTTCTTCTCGAGGTTGAGACTAAATCGCATAAGAATGGGTATAATAACTTGTCGCATAGTAAGAGCTTCGTCAACCATTCAGATCAGGAGGCTAGAAAGGTTTGTAGGTCTAACAGTGGCCTTTCTAGATCCCAGAAGGTTTTTGGAGAGCCTGAGGCGAAAGTGCCATTTGACTGGTTGGGTTTTTGTGATAGAAGACAGTTGCTTGAAACCGTAATGAGTCAAGTTCGTGTCAAGGTGTCCAGTCGAGTTGCTGGGCCACTATTTCCTAGGTTAAGGGATGAAGTGAACTTCGAGGAAGATATGGCGGTGTTGTCAGAAAGGAGATCAGTACTTATGCAGTATCGTAAAGTTGGTGGAAGTCAATTGTCTGGGACAGGTAGTTCTGAACTGTTACCAGATCCTACTCAGTTGGAACTAAGTAAGCTCAGAAAGTCTGTTGATGGTTCAAGTGGTCTTCAAAAGTCGATTAATAGGGACAATGATCAGGTAAAATGTGGGAAGAAGAAAACTCTTGGCAGGTATTTGAGGCAAAGCCTTAATCAAATACTGGAGAAGTCTGGCTTTATCAATGATAGCAAGGGAATTTCGAAGAATAACTGTTCATGTAGTGTGAATAAATATGTGAAACTTGAAGAGTTTCTTCAATCGAGCGATACGATTGGGTTGGCATTGCATGCATCAACCAAGAAGCTATCTTCTTACCGGGGATGGCCTAATATGCACGAGAATCGGTTTGCACTGTATAAATTGCCGATGCGAGTGCCAACTGCTGAGCAAGAGTATGCGGGTTTATGGGGAGGGACATTCGGCTGGCCCCCGGGGAAGCCTACAGAAGACAAACCTGGAAAAGCCCTTTTCTTCCTTTTACTTTCGTACGAGAAATCCCAGGGACAAGTATTTCTCATTGCAACAAAAATATTGGAAGGCACTCACTATGTTTTACATCCTAATGGTTCTGCAATGTTCAGAGTGAATATTAACGAACCTTTGGCAGATCCGTTTCCTTGGGAGTCTGATGGGGATCTATTTCCTGTGAATATTCAGCATACATATCCGGGAGAGGGGATTGCCAATGGGTATGGCTTTAGATACCCTGGTTCGAAGCCCGGTTCTCTCTATGTATTTCAGAATGGTCAACTGGCCTTCATTTGGAAGGAGTCTAAATCTGTCCTAACCTTGCAGAGATTGAACTTACAAGAGCTTCTGAAAAAAGGTGAAAGAGTACCTCCTCTGCGACCAACTGAAAACTTCTCCTATCTAACCAAGTCATACTCGAATGTCTTCACTGTCTCCCCGAACACTTCGACTAGTTTCTCCTTGTCAAGGTTTGCACTGTTATGTCTTCATTTAATTTTCTTCACCTTTTCCATTGCAACCCAGTTTCCCTGCTATAGCTGATGTTATAAACATTTTTTAATATTTTAACTGTATGTAGTTGATAGGGGCAAAAACTTGCTTCTCTGTTCTCCAGATTTTTTGTATCAGTTACTTGTTAAAGTGGGACTTGATAGAGTTGATTAAGCTGAAACCAAATGCTGGGCTAGTTTGACAAATATGAAGGAAATTGAAGTTTTGAGGACAAACATGTTCTAGTTTAGTTATGTTCTAGTTTAGTTTTTAGTTTTAGTGCTGTGTAACGGTCCAAGTCCACTGCTAGTAGATATTGTCCTCTTTGGGTTTTCCCTTTCGGGCTTCCCATCAAGGTTTTTAAAACGCGTTTGCTAGGGAGAGGTTTCCATACCCTTATAAAGGGTGTTTTGTTCTCCCCTCCAACCGGTGTGGGATCTCACAATCCACCCCCTTCGGGGCCCAGCGTCCTCGCTGGCACACCGCCTCGTGTCCACCCCCCTTCGGGGCTCAGCTTCCTCGCTGACACATCGCCCAGTGTCTGGCTCTGATACCATTTGTAACGGCTCAAGTCCACCGCTAGCAGATATTGTCCTCTTTGGGCTTTCCCTTTCAGGCTTCCCCTCAAGGTTTTTAAAACGCATCTGTTAGGGAGAGATTTCCACACCCTTATAAAATGTGTTTCGTTCTCCTCCCCAACCGATGTGGGATCTTGGCAGCAGATCAAAGTTTTACCTTGGACATAAATAGGAAAATGTCAAGTTAATATTTCAGAATATACTTGATGCTACGCTAGCAAATATCTTGTTATGTTACGACTCTTGTTTGCTACCGATATTTCTTTCAAACTCAAGTACAATAGTTGCTCTATTGGTTCAACTATAGCACAGCCAGACGAGCTCAACCAAATTTTATGTCAATTACGTTCTGAATCTTTACTTAGGAGAGGGCATGGAGAATGATCTCTTATATATTCTGCTGTTTGAATAATGCATCATTGTTGATTGTTGAAACTCTTGCCATATCAATCGTATATTTTGTTGTAAAACTAAAACTTCTTGTTTGTATTGCACAGAGAAACATGCTCATAGGAAATTCATGGGGTAAAACATTTGTAGAAGAATATTTTTATGGTTGTTGCAAATGAAGGTTCGAGCTCCGTATTCGTTGCATCGGGAGCGGTTCGCGATGCTTACAACTTCAGAGATCCTTCAACTTATGGGAGGTATTTTATTGTACTACTACTATGCCAATTTTACAGAACTTTGATTCTGAAATCTTGCTTGTGGTATCTTATTTTTGGTTAGAACAAGAAAAGGAAAAATAATGTGTATTCATATATGGATTGTTATGCTTTTTTGTTCTTTCTTATACTTGGGAAAAGGCAGATGCATCGAATCCAAATAAAGTTTTCCATATCCATTTTTCATTTCAAACCTTCTTGATTCTCTATGACCTGCTGAGGTCTGTTCAATGATAAAGTTTGAAAGAGGGGTTATTCTATTGCATCACTATGTCAATTGTACTGTACTGAGATGCTGAAATCTTTCTTTAAAGTTTTATAGAGGTGTGCAAATAACCGATAAAACCGAGGAACTGATTCTAACTGGCTGGTTCGGTTCGATTATTTTCGACCATTCTGTTTCTTTTCATGGTTTAATTTTTTTTTAAAGCGTATTTAGAAGCCTCTTTGGCAATATCGTAGAAGTCGGGTCGTTACATCTAATGACAATTCACTCGCGTAAAAATGAAAATCAACCCCGATGTGCTAAAAACGGGTCTTCCACGGATATATGAAGCATATTGGGGTTGATTTTCATTTTATACGTGAGTGAATTGTTATAAATGTAACAATGGACTTCTATACGTAAAATAAGTGAGTTGTGTGCTTTAGTTTTGATATATATAGATATATTTATATTTATACATAAAAGTGAGGCAGTGCAAGGTTGGAGACTGAGAATGTAATCCCTGTGCCTGCTTCGTTTAGCTAACGAGAGGAAATCTATTCCAACATAACCTTTATGGTTTTAATTGGATAATCAGGATTAGTCAGATTCTCAGGTCGTATAAACACTCATACTAAACATATAAGAGAAATTATTTAAAAGTGCTTGAAATCAATGTTCAATGAACGTTGAACTAGATTCATAACACAAAGTCAAAATCGTGATTATACGATTACAATGTTTTTCAATTTTTTTGAATTCGGTTGATTCAATTTTTTTTAATAATTTCTTTGAGTAACAAAACTAATGATCCAAGTCGATTGGTAATTTAAGAAGCAAATTAAAAGGAATGAAACGAGGAGTTTTCTTAATACAAGTCAAATGAAATGAAATTAATTTAAGCGAAAACGTTTTAGATAAGAAAATCATAAAACTCTAGAGTTTCTCGAGGACCAGCTTCTCTGGTTCGCTCATTATTCCTATGCATAGTCTTGCTCTTACATGAAAATTATTTTAGAAAATGGTGAACAGTTAAAATATTCAACCATACACTATTATTTAAACCCTACATTCAAACGCCCGATGATCAATCCAAATTGCATGTAAAATGATTGATAATCCAAAATACCATAAGACTTCAGTATACACTATTCTCTTACGAAAAGGTTGGATTCGTTCTAATTCACCCAAAAAAATCAATAAATCCTATTAGTGTGGATGATGCTCGACTATTTATGTAACACCCGAGTAAATGAGAGATACATGAATAAATTGAGATCACATTCAAATGAGAGTGATCATTAGGATATGATGAATAAAAAAACTTAAAAAAAATGAAAAGTCACTATTTATATCAACATGTTCGATAGTCAAGAAAATGGTGTTAGGTTTTTTGAGATTTTTATTTTTTTAAATTATTATTTTTAATGGGAGTTACAGTTTGGGTCCTATATTTTAATGTTTAAAACAGCCATTATCGACAAAGCCCCTTCTCCTCCGTCGGATTCGGTTGATCATAGTTCATCGCCGCCACTCGTCGTTTACAGGCACCCCCCAATCCCATCATTCTTACGGGTTTTGATCAAAACCTCTCTTCCACACCCAAGCGAAGCCGCGGAGATGGCGGGTGGCAGGTCGCCGTCCGTTGTGAACCGTGGTTTCCTCCTTCAACGAATTAAGTCTTGCCGCCACAAATGTCCCACCGTCGACGACATCGTCGACCATCTCCAGTCCACTTACAGGGACTACCGAGGACTCAAGAAGTCACCATTCACTTCAATCGTCCAACAAACCCTCGATTCGCAGCTCAAAAAGAATCCTAAATCCACTCCTTCTACTTCTACGCCCAGCAAAATCAAACGCCAATTTCAAGATTCTGAAGACGAAGATGCCGATTGCAGTACCATTGAAAAGAAGCGGTACAAAAGAGTTGACCTCGGCGAACAGAGCTCGCAGAATGAATCGCCTTCGTCTTCGACTTCTTCTGATTCCGGTAATAGTGGTGACGGAGCGGTGGCGACGTCGGAGGATGCTATATATGGGGAAAAAGTAGAGCCGGCGTTCGATTTGATGAAGTCGATGCTCCAAACATCTTATGCGGAGTCGAATAAGTCGAAGAATGAGCATTTGGAGAAGAGCGTAGAGTTGGAAGTTGCCATAGAGAATAAGATTGCTGAAAAAATTGGTGTGGAGAATGAAGGGAATGCAAGCAAGGGGATATTGAGAAAGGAGGGGCAGGGTTCTCTTGGTGGGGCAGAAATGGAAACAGGGGAAGGGAAGGAGGAAGGGCCTAGGTTTAAGGATTTGGGAGGGATGAAGAGTGTGCTAGAGGAATTGAAGATGGAGGTGATTGTTCCGCTCTACCATCCGCAGCTACCGATGTGGTTGGGCGTTCGGCCGATGGCCGGAATTTTACTTCATGGTCCTCCTGGTTGTGGGAAGACTAAATTGGCTCATGCCATTGCCAATGAAACTGGTGTGCCTTTCTATAAGATTTCGGCTCCCGAGATTGTTTCGGGCGTATCAGGTACATGTTCATATCGTAAAATACTCGAAACCGTTAGAGATTGTATATATATGTTTGCAATATCAATATGTCATGCTATGGTTACTGTTAGAGTTGGCTGAGCTTTTTGTATGGTATTATCAATATAATAGTTGTTGGTGAATTGCTAGAATTGAGCTCTTTTTCAATGCTCCTAGGAACAAGCTATTTGTATATTCGATTATTACGAAACTTTTGTGTGGAACTTTTAGGTGCGTCTGAAGAAAATATTAGAGAGCTATTTTCGAAAGCCTATAGAACAGCGCCCTCAATTGTTTTCATTGATGAAATTGATGCAATTGCATCAAAGAGAGAAAATCTACAAAGGGAGATGGAGAGACGGATTGTAACACAATTAATGACTTGCATGGATGGGTTCCACAAGCTTGTAGATTCTACTGATGCAAGTTCAAAGAAAGATAGTTCCAATGATAGACCGGGTTATGTTCTTGTAATTGGTGCAACCAATAGGCCCGATGCAGTTGATCCTGCATTAAGGAGGCCTGGTCGTTTTGATCGTGAGATCGTATTAGGTGTTCCAGATGAAAATGCGAGGGCTGAAATTCTCTCTGTTCTAACCAGCACCTTGAGACTCGAAGGTTCTTTCGATCTTCTGAAAATAGCTAGGGCTACTCCAGGTTTCGTTGGCGCTGATTTGACAGCATTGGCCAATAAGGCTGGTAATCTTGCCATGAAGAGAATAATTGATCATAGAAAATTTGAGTTGTCTACTGATTTTGTTGATAAGGAACATATTGAAGATTGGTGGAAGCAACCTTGGTTGCCTGAAGAGATGGAAAAATTGGCTATAACTATGACTGACTTTGAGGTGATTAATTAGCATGTATTTTTTATTGATTTTTTCAGATGAATGATATTGGCTAGTTTTGTTATTTACTCTTCTTTCTTGTGATATTCTAAAGGAAGCAATTCAAATGATACAACCTTCACTGAGAAGAGAAGGGTTTTCTGCAATTCCCAGTGTGAAGTGGGAAGATGTTGGAGGCTTAGAACAACTAAGAGCAGAGTTCGATCGCTATGTCGTTAGGCGTATAAAATATCCAGATGATTATGAGGTATCACTTTGGTTTAGGTTTTTCAAGCTTCATGTTCATTAGTTTTGTAAGCTTCATGGTTGAGAATTTCCATGGTTTGTTCTTGCAGCATTTTATCATTTTTTTGAACCCAATTCAATTTCTCTTAATTGTTCTTGATTCTAGGGCTTTGGTGTGGATCTAGAGACTGGATTTTTGCTATATGGTCCTCCAGGCTGTGGTAAAACACTAATTGCTAAAGCTGTTGCAAATGAGGCTGGAGCCAATTTCATTCACATTAAGGTTCGGTATTTAAGTGACTTATAGCTTAAAAAGTAGCTTATCCTATAACATATGATCGGGAAAATCGTATAGTTTCATGAAACCGTGTGCAATGGCTCGAATCTGAGCCAATTTTATTCACATTAAGGTTTGGTATTTAAGTGACTTAAAGCTTAAAAAGTAGCTTATCCTATAACATATGATCGGGAAAATCGTACGGTTTTATGAAACTGTGTGCTATGGCTCGAATCCGAGCCAATTTCATTCACATTAAGGTTCGGTATTTAAGTGACTTAAAGCTTAAAAAGTAGCTTATCCTATAACCATATTTTTGGATAATTTTATTGCTTGTTTTAAATTACCCTGGATTTATTTGTTGCACAGGGGCCTGAGTTACTAAATAAATATGTTGGAGAAAGTGAACTTGCAGTTCGGACACTATTTAGTCGGGCAAGGACGTGTTCGCCCTGCATTCTTTTCTTTGATGAAGTATGTGACTCATGCATTACTATTCGCTAGTTATTGTTGTGGATGAATGATGATCATTTTTGTATTTATGACATTAGAGTTCGTACAAGGAATATATAATCTATGGTAGTAATTACTTTAGTTCATACTTCATTTTCAGCTATTCTTTTCCCTTTAAAGAAGGGAAACAAAAAGATTTTATCAAATGCAAAGCATCAAGTACAAAATAGGTAACAAATCATAAACCGTGGGGATCATAAAATTTTCTCTAATCAACATTAATGAACAAAAAATGGATCATTCTCTTTCTCTTGAATGGTGATGAATGAGTGGCTGGTTGATAGAAGAAGGTTGATTTGGTATTATATGTACATTTTGTTTTGAATTGTTTGTAGGTGGATGCTTTAACAACAAAACGTGGTAAAGAAGGAGGATGGGTCGTGGAACGATTATTGAACCAGGTTTGATAAAGTGTCATGAAATGAGTCGATTTTCTTGCGCTGTACCCCTTCTTTCCTTGTCGTTTTTATTGATCACTGAGGTTAAATGGATCCACTTTTCGTTTCTGCAGTTACTCATAGAGTTGGATGGAGCCGAACAACGACGAGGTGTCTTTGTTATTGGTGCTACAAATAGGTAGATCTTCTTTTATTTATATGCTTTCGAGTTCGTCGTTGTAATCTTGATACTCATAATAAGTTTATTTTGATAGACCTGAAGTCATGGATCCTGCTGTACTACGACCAGGGAGATTTGGCAAACTTCTTTATGTTCCTCTTCCTGGTCCAACTGAGCGAGGGTTAGTCTTAAAAGCTCTTGGAAGGAAGAAGCCTATTGATATCAGTGTAGATCTACTAGCGGTGGGACAAATGGAGGCTTGTGAAAATTTCAGTGGTGCTGATCTTTCTGCACTGGTTAGTTTTTATCTTCTTGTGTTTGCAATATTTATATCATGGGATTAATTATAGTTTCGTTTAGGTAGTATAATTGAACAGTTAAGACACCACTCCCTCTCCTTGAAGTTATATGTTTGATTTCCAACCCACATTTGTCACATTTGTTGATAGTACAAAACTTATGTTTTTTTGTTTGCGAATTTAGTTCATATGATTTGGAGAATGTTCAAATTTAGTACTTTGATTTTAAAAGTTAGAATTTCGTCCAACTCAAAAATAGTCCTACGGTTGGAAACTATTATGGCTTGAATACGCGACAGTTAGCTACTACCCAATGTTAATGATGTCATCGTTTGTATTTAGTTGATTGTGTGGGTTAAGTAGCGGATTGGATAAAACAATTGGAATTTGGAAATTTAAAGCACAACTTCTGGAATAGCCCAAGTCCAAGTTCACCGCTAGTAGATATTTGTCCGCTTGAATACATGACAGTTAGCTACCCAGTGTCGCTGATGTCATCTTTTGTATTTAGTTGATTGTGTGGGTTAAGTAGCGGAATGATTGGAATTTGGAACTTTAAAGCACAACTTCTGTAACAGCTCAAGCCCACTGCTAATTTTCCGCTTTGACCCGTTAGGTATCGTCGTCAGCCTTAAAACGCATCTATTAGGGAGAGGTTTCCACACCTTTATAAGGAATGTTTCGTTCCCCTCCCCAACCAATGTGGGATCTCACAATCCACCCCCTTGGGGGTCCAACGTCCTCGATGGCACACCATCCCGGTGTGCGGCTCTGATATCATTTGTAACAGCCCAAGCCCACCGCTAGTAGATATTGTCCGCTTTGGCCCGTTACGTATCACAGTTTTAAAATGCATCTACTAGGAGAGGTTTTCACACCCTTATAAGGAATGTTTCGTTCCCCTCTCTAACCAACGTGGGATCTCACAGCTTCTTTGGAACTTTGACAACTCGTTTTTATCTGATCAACTATTAACCCGCACAATTAGCTAAATACTAGACACCAACCTCATTGACACATAGATAGCTAACTAATCACGTACTCAATCTATTTATTAGTGGCTTCTAATGGCAACTATTTGTGAGGTTTTATCGGACCCATAAGGACAAAATCTTAGTTTTAAAACCATAGGAAACAAATTTTAGCTTCAAACCATGGGACCTAATTTATAATTGAACCGTTTTTCTATGGTCAAGCTCATATGACTTTTATCATGACAGATGAATGAAGCTGCAATGGCTGCCTTGGAAGAAAAATTGACATCAGTCAGGAACAATATGGAATCAGCATCATGTACCATCAAGATGACCCATTTTGAGAGTGGGCTAACTAAGATTTCTCCTTCTGTGTCACAAAAGGTCTTATTTACTTACCTTATCATTTTCAAAACAAAATACTGTGATGTATCAGTTTCTGACTGTCTTTTTTTCTCTTTGGTAACAGCAAAAACATTTTTACAAGATTTTGTCGAAGAGCTTAAAACCCGCTTAATGGATACGAGATAGTCAATTATCAACAGTATACAAAATCATAACAGGTACAGTTACTGGCAAGTTTCTGTCTCTGAAAAGTTCTAAGTTTCCAGTTTATTTAGGACTGAATGTCCCAAAATTTTGTTTAATACCATTGAAATTTTGAGTAGAGACGTAGTTGAGGTTATAATGATGATTTATGCATGTTCTTACTAGGAAAAAAGTATACTCTTACTTGTAGGAGTTTGAAAATGGATGGAAATGTTCCTTGAAGTTGTATTTTCGTTGCTTAAATTTGATACAGCTGATTGAGGAAACTAAATGGTTGCTTGTTACATTACTTATCTATATACATATATTTGATATGGAACTCTCATCGAAGCGTTCAGAGTCTTCTACGATGTAGATAATTAAAACCTACCCAATATTTATTGGTATTTGTATAATTCTCCTCTGCAAGGTTCGTCTACGGAAGGTGAGTGAGTCAAAGCCTAAGATCAGATCGAAAGACATAGTCGATGGATAACAGGTGAATATTCTTGTATTACTTCTTGTTGGTCCTTAATTTTTTAGTTAATGCTAAAAATGATTTAAAATCATAACCCTTCAACTTTGTTTTTAAAAAGTGTATCACAGTTCTTAGTATATTATTTAGAGACGTTCTAAACCTTCCAAAGATTTTAACCTTATCTTTAAGATCTTTTAACATCTAAAAAAAATTAAAAATCCTTACGTGGATAATTGAAACTACTGTAACAACTCAAACCCGATATTATCCTGTTAACTCGTTACGTATCGCTGTCAGTCTCACGGTTTTAAAATGCATATGCTAGAGAGAGGTTTTTATAGAAATATTTTGTTCTCCTCTCCAACCAATGTGAGATCTCACCGTTACGATCATTTTCATAAATTGTCCAAAAAAGTTTTTACTCGGTCTTTTAATTTTTTGAGGGGTAATATTTGAAAGAATAACTAATTTCTACAACACTATTCTTTTTGTAAAGTTAAATCATAATAATCAATTTTAGTAGTGAATTATTAACTAACCAAAATTGTAAAAAGGGATATCTGGTCAATCAAGAAAAACAATTAACTATCAAAGCTATGAAAATTAACCCATTGAAACTAACATGGAAGAACAAAACTCCTTGTATTTTAATGCATTATTTCATAAATTTACCCTTTGAATTAAAAAATTTAAGTTTCCATTCTTAATTGAAAGCTATTAATGTTCGTAGAGTTGAATTGAAAGCGATTAATGTTTGTAGAGTTACATTCAATTTTAACTGTTACCAATTTGAAGTATATATAAACTGTGTGTTCCTTCCATTTGTTCATCACTCTTAGCTTCTCTTTCTAATCTTGATTTTTAGGGTTTGGATCTATCATTTTAGGGTTGGGAAATCCTTTTCTTGTTCGGTTATTTCTGAAAGTTTCAAGACTCAATCTAGGTAACATCATTTACATATTTCTATCTTCTTCCGTTAAATTAATCTTAGAACTCAATTATCTCAACCGGTAGAGACAACCCATCAAAAATTTGATGAAGATTTTTTGATATATTACGATTTATCAACAAAATTCTTCGCGTTATCTCATTTCAATTGTTGGACAGGAGCTTGATTAAAAAATGAGATACCGAATCCTTTTAATTTCGGTTCTTGCTTTCATTCCAACCATTTTGGGTCATGATGCTATAAAGGGTAGAATTGTGGTGGATGGAACCACAACAATAGGTGAAACGGATGAGAATTTCGTTTGCTTAACTTTGGACATTTGGCCTCATGATGAGTGTCGTTGGCCTAAGCTTTGTGTTTGGGACGGTCATGCGTCTATGCTCAATTTGGTGAGAATCTATGAGATCAAAAGAATACGAAGGAAAAGCATACAACTAGTAGTATTTTATTAATCAGTTCTTTCTTCTTTTTTGATCCAGGATTTAACTCTTCCTATCCTTAACAAAGCAGTTCAAGGTTTGAGTATTTTCGGTGCATAATTAATCTTTTTGTAGCATATGGTTTCTTCGTAAAAATCTACCCTAATTTGCTCTCTATCATTAGCTTTCAAGTCGGTAAGGATTAGAGTAGGAGGTACTTTACAAGACAAATTGATTTATAACGTTGGGGCCGGTTTCAAGGGAACTTGTCACCCATTTCAAGCAGTCGAAGGATCGTTATTTGACTTTTCAGTGGGATGTTTGTACATGGAAAGGTGGGACGATTTGAACAACTTTTTCAACAATACAGGGTATGCTCTCTTTCGTTTATGTTTTTCTTGCTTTCTTTTTTCTTTTTCAAATACTAGAACTTCGTGTCATCTTGTAATCCAATAGGGCGATTGTGACTTTTGGCTTAAACGCTCTCTTGGGTAAATACAAGACAAAAGGAATTCAATGGGAAGGAAAATGGAATTATAGCAATGCCGAGGCTCTTATTAAATACACCATAAAGAAGAATTATCAAATAAATTCATGGGAGTTTGGTAAGCTAAATAATACTCAGAGTCGATTATTCTTGGATGATTTAATGAACTATAATTCATGCTCACTGAGGCATACGTCATTGCTACTACATAGGCAATGAATTGGCTGGAGTTAACAGTATTGGTGCAAGTATTACTGCAGCACAATACGCAGAAGACCTTATCAAGTTTCGAGAAATTATAGATCGTTTATACGACAACTCCCAACAAAAACCTTTGATTGTAGCTCCTGGTGCATTCTTTGATGAGAAATGGTACGACGAATTTGTTAGAAGAACTGGACCAGAAGTTGTCAATGTTCTCACTCATCATATATATAACATGGGTGCAGGTTTGACTAATGTTCTTGCTACCATTCTCATTATATATATCTAAATTGTAGCATGAGTATTGAGAAAGCGTCTTTGGTTTGTAGGTGATGATCCCAAATTGATATACAGATTCGTTAATTCTACGTATCTTTCTCAAGTATCAAACACATTTAAACAACTCGAGAATGTAATTCAAAAGAATGCTCCTTGGGTTGCTGCTTGGGTTGGAGAAGCAGGTGGAGCGTATCAGGGTGGCAGTCCTCATATTTCTGATAAATTTATCAATAGTTTTTGGTAATCATGATTTGATTTGTCCCATTTAAATATGAAGAAAAGAACAATACTCGAGTACTTACAGAATGAACTGAATGCATTAGGTATCTGGATCAGCTCGGGATGGCTTCTTCGTACAATACGAAAGTATATTGTAGGCAGACTTTGATTGGTGGGTTCTACGCTGTCCTCAAATCCTCAACTTTACTTCCTACACCGGATTACTATGGGTAACCATATCTCTTCTTTTTATATATTTTAATAATCATATTTATACAAATCTCACTTCGTTTCGTTTTTTTTTTAATATTATTAGTGCACTTTTGTTTCACCGACTTATGGGACCGAGAGTTCTCAAAATTGACAATAATGTCTCTTCTGACCTTCGTAGCTATGCTCATTGTTCGAGAGGAAGAGTAAGAAGTCCTTTTTATATTTAAATAACTAAAATGTTATCCGATACCATTAATTGATCCTAATTTGTCATTTTCTTGTAGTCCGGTGTGACGTTGCTTTTCATCAATTTGAGCAATACAACTCACTTTATAATCGACATTGAAAACCCGATGAACATGAGTTTGCATAAAAGGAATTCTCGAACAAAGGGTTCTCGTTTAAAGCACAGACGAAAGAGAACAGCTTCAAGAGAGGAATATCATTTAACTCCGAAAGATGGTCTAGTTAGAAGCTCCACGGTGCTTTTAAATGGATATCCATTGGAGACTACAAAAGAGGGAGACATACCAAATCTTATACCTGTCTACCGTCATAGTAACTCTTTTATACATGTTGCTAGGTGGTCCATTGCTTTCATTGTCGTTCCCGACTTTATAGCTCCAGCCTGCAAGTGATTTTGTTACGACTCGTTTCATTTAAATTCACTCCTTTTGTGCCTCATAGAGTGATGTAATGTCAAAATAATAATAGTAAAATAAAGTATGAAATGGATTTTTTATTTATTCAATAAATTTTTATGCTTTCTTTTCCATTAAGTTTTGAGAGTTTTTTCTTTCGAGAGAATTTCGAGCATAATTCAAAGGATATGATACTGATTATAATTGTAAATATCAATCGTTGAATCTCCCTGTAATACTTGAGTGAAGGAGAGGTACATAAATGAAACAGGACCATATCCGAATGAGAGCGATCTTGAAGATAGGATGGATGGTTAAGAATGATTTAAAAGACTCGAGAGTTCCTACTTATATCCACAAATTCGTTATTTATAAAACAAGAGTACAACATCAAAATATGCTTGAGACAAAAAGGAAGTGACGGTCACATCCTTCTATATGACCAGATTGTTACTATATGCATGTCATTGACGTTTTCAAACTAACTCGAGCAAAAAACAATCAAACTTCAAAGTATAGTATTTCTCTACGTATGATCCACGAACATGCATGTGGGTTCCCTAGGCGAGCTTTTCGATACACTCTCTAGACCTAACTATGGGCTACCACATGCTCACGCTATCGAAACCAGTAAAATAAAAAAGTAATGTATATGATAGAGAAGTAATGGATGACTATAAGAGAATACAACGTGCACGAAATCCCACCTTTTAAATTATCAGTTAGTTATATAGTTCAAATTAAAAACTTTCATACATTTCATCCCTTTATCCTTAAAGGAGATTTGCGTTCATAATCATGGTCAACTATAATACTTTATAAATATTTTCAATTCACGGCATCTTGTATAATATAAATAATCATTTTCATGGTGTTATATATAACATATGCATAATCATACGAAATCACGATCGATTACACATATATGCACATATATTGCATAAAACATGCATAATCGAATCATTTTAATCAAGTACATGTTCATACATTAAACAATTCATTTAATTATAATTCTATATATAAATAATTTATCGAATAATCAAGTTGTGGAGTGTTCAATCTCAATCACGTTCTCTACTTTGCAAACAGGTCCATACATTCATACATGTAGACGTTTTTACTTTAAAATTTTAATGTATGGTAGAATAATTTTAAATCACGTGAAACTTTATCGTAACTTCTCATTGTTTTCATTCATACATATTTTCTATTAGTCTCGTTCTGAATTGCCTTTAAATTTTCGGTCGTGACATTATAATTTTACTTACGTACGTGGTCATGACAAGACACTACTCAAGTGGAATTACAGGAGACTCAATGACTCTTGGTAGAGAACAATCTATAAAAACCTATAAAAACCCGCCTTGAGATTTCATATCAAGGATAGATACATGGATTAAACAAACGCAATAAATATTTCAATTTTAAAATAAGAACGACATGATAGAATTCAAACATTTAAGTCAAATACATTAAAATTCAAAAAAAATATTTGGAAAAAATAATCATACTTCAATGGGTGAGCCTAAATAGGAGATCGTGAACTAGATACACTATCATACCTCATCCCTTCTCGTAACTTGGGCTCTCAACTTGTTCTAATACTTTTTTTTTTAGTTCAACCATATATGGAGTAGAGTATTTCTAATACTTTTTTTTTTAGTTCAACCATATATGGAGTAGAGTACGGAACCTCGGACTCTAGTAAAAGATATATCTTGACCAATTATGTCATGTTTAAAATTGCATGAGATAAAAATAGTATATGGAAAACATTGATTCAATTGAATTGAATGACTCAAATTATTAAGTATTTTCTTAACAAAAAGGTAAATTATTTCGGATCGGACTCGGCGAAGACCATCTAACTGGTCCTTTGGGCTTGCAACTTCGAATGGCGGATTCGGGCATGGGTGGCATTGCTTTCATTCCCATAGGAAGTAAAAGAGTGTCGAAATCATTAGAGTTTAGAGGGTTATCCATCGGGGGTTGAGGTGGTGATTCCTTAGTATCCAAATCAGGCATTGAAGCAAGAATGTGTCTTGAAGTTGCCATGATCATCATCGAGGGAGAAGACATGGCAATGAGAAAGAAGAAGATGATAATAAGGAAAGCACCACCTCGAGGACCCATTGATCCAAACAAATTAAATAATTAGCAACAAATGGATGGATTATTGAGTGGAGTTCTTGTGTTTATATATATAGAGGGGGAGAGAGTTCATTATAGAAATTAGTTTTCTATTTTTGTGGATTTTGTTCCTAAAAAAATGGAGATTGGAGAGTTCTGAACTAGTGATCCATGAACATTGTGACCACCCAATAACTCAAACGCCTAATTTTCAATTTTTTTAATATAATTTCTATTAAAAATGTAAAACATGGTTGGTAATAAATTAAATAACTTTGAATAGGAATAGTTTGTACTTGATTTCGATTTCCTCTCTTAATTATGGAGTTGTTTAAAATTGGTTTGAATTGGTTTACCAACCCTTTAAATATAGGGCTAAACTTCTATTTAACGGTTTTTATCTACAACAAATCGTAAGAATATCTTTTTAAACTTTTTTTTGAAAGTTGATAGTATTGAAACTTTTGAAAGGGTATTGTTGAAATAAAATACGAAGTTTATGAGTATTTTTTTTTTTATAATTTAGCTACATGCGACCAGATTCACGATGAAACAACATAAAAGTAAATTTCACGAGATAGTTATCCATATATTAAACAAAAAAAACTAGCAATTTTACCTCTTAGATATACGAGAGAAACTACATGATATTTTGAATCTATATCCACCGAGATACGCAGATTTCGAGACGTAAATTCTACTCCAAAGATTTTTCAACCTCCATGGTGTATCCTTCTTCTTAGTCATATAAACAAAGAAATTCTACTTCTACCAACGGTAAAGGTTTAAAGGTCAGCCATTTCTCTATCTCATATTGAGTTAGTTATATGATCACATGCTACAATAGTATATTCTGAATACTCCAAATTTTTCTTATGTTAAATAAACAGAACCGTCGCAAAGTTGCACATGAAGAGAGAAGAGAGACGCTCTAACACGACAGAGTGTGTTTGCGGAAATTTAGACATGTATTTAGAAATGGCTCACCTCAAAAACAAGCTGGACACTAGATTACCGATAGGTCCGATACGACGCTCAATATGTAACAACAGAAAAAACGACCATAAATACTAATGATTTGATCATAGAATTGGCTGAAAACTTTGAATTCTTCTTATGTTAAATAAACCGAACAGTCACAAAGTTGCACATGAAGAGAGAAAGAGAGGTGATCTAACACGACAGAGAGTGTTTGCAGAAATTTAGACATATATTTAGAAATGGTTCACCTCAAACACAAGCTGGGGACTCAATACCGATAAGTCCGATACTACGCTCAATATGTAACAATAGAAAACGATCATAAATACTAATGATTTGATCATAGAATTGATTGTCGATAGAATGAGAGATATAAATGCTTTGCCACAAAAGCGTACAAGATATACCTTTAAAGGATTTCTGATCGAATAAAGAATGCCTCGAATTGCTCGATGGATAAGTATTGTGTTAAAAGAAGCTGGAATCCCGAGTAACGACAAAACAACGTTGTGTTACACAGCCCCAAGAGACCACCAAAATCGGCAAATGTTAACATACTTTTAGTATATGTTAACTCACTAAAGAAGGCAACAAACAATTTAGTGTATGTTAACTTACTTTGTGAAAATGATACAGTTCTTCCACGTTCGACCTCGTTTCTCTGATCATGGATAAGTAGCTCGAGTAAAATGGATTATATCAAACTTTTCCATGATAGAAGTACCAACTTTGCTCATCCTTACAGAACATTAGCTCTCAATTCCATGAATTGTGGAAAAACTGTAGTAAAACAGCTATGAAGCAATTGGTCATCAATTGGTACAAAGAATATGTTCAAATAATATTACTCTACTGAGCGGGAGATGCCAAAGACTCTGAATATATTTCTCTCTTCAAATTCTGCCAAACTTCCATGCCCTTGGGATGATGATTCACATACTGTTTTAGGAATGTATTTTCCGAACACGCGACAATAGTGCTCAATGCTAACGTTGGGTCGGCTGCTCCTTGTTCCTTAAGCCAACTATACATCGAGAACCTAAGAGTGACCCTCTGAGCAGTATACGAAAGATACGAAGGGAAATTTACTAGAGACGAAACAGGATACCCCAAAGTATTCACAAGGAAATCAATCTTTATTTCTATTATATCCTTTGATTGGTTAAGGATTTGCGGTGAAACTTCAATCATTCTGTAAACATCTTTCTCGTCGATGCCAGCTTCCACAATACAATCAAACCGCTCTTGGAGCTCTGCTCCCTTCCCTCGAAACACCTTGAACGCTTCTTTCATCTTACTGGAGTTTTCTTCTAGTCCTAATTTCATCAAGAACTGAGTTTTCTGTTGCTTTGATCTTATAACTTCCCCATTGTCTGGAAGTGGCAGAACTCTTGTCCCAAGCTTCCAGTTCTTCAATTCTTCTGGATTCTCTAAGATAATCTGACAAAGTCGTTTCTTTCCGACATTCAAGTTAGCGAGCAAGCTGTTAGTCTTTTTCAGAGTACACGATCCCAATAGCAAGGGATGAGAGCGGAAAAGGTACCCTATCTGTTGCACACCCATGTCGATTTCATTGAAGAACAAAAGGCATTGCCTTATATTTGAAACGAACTTACCAACTCGCATTTGAGGGAATTGCAGGAACACGGAATATATCTGCATCATCGGGGATCCCATTTTTAGTAACAATCCAATTAAGGAAAGTGATTTACTTCCTGAATCCTCAAATAAAAAATCTGGATGTAGTCTGATTAAATCAGCCAACTTCTCATCACTGCAACCCATGTGTTTAAACCAGAAAAGAAGCCCAAGAATTTGCTTCCAGTTATAGGAATTACCATCCAATAGTTGTTCTTCAACCCAGCTTGGTTCAAATCCAATGTTCTTCAATTTGTCTAATACCTTGACAAACCCATTATTAACACCCCCAACCAATAAATAGGGGCTACAAACAACAAATTTGACAACAGTAGCTTGGCCAAGACCGAGCTCTTCATAAGCTTTTAACTTCGACAGCAAAACACCGTAATCGTACCGAAATATCTGAGTTGCCTCCTTATAAATCTTCCCTATCTTATTTCGTTCAATACCATAGTTACACAACACATGATAGTTCTCAAGCAACAAATCATCATCACTCAAGAACATCAACTCACGCGGAAGAAATTCATTATACTCTGCAGGTTGCAAGCCCACACTCTCAAAGAAAGGTTCGAATTCATTAATAGGATGGTACCGCAAAAACCGAGTAATCGACCGCCCAATCTCGCCCTCATTTTCAACTCTTCCCAAAAGTTTTGCAAGAAAGATTGGCGAATTTTTACTCATATTCTCAGCATCCATAAACTGAATCCCTCTAGTAGAATGCAAATACTCCAACAACGCATCCTGAGCCTCCTTTCTAATGGCCCAAGAAACCCGATGCCCGTTTCCGCTACCCGTAGTCGAATTTCCACATTCTCCCGATTGGGGAGCCTTTTTAGTTCGATAAAATCTAGGGTTCGAGAAAACAGGGGATGATCCAATTCGCCAATACAAGACTCGAACTAAGTTAAACTTGTTATCAGCAATAATCGAAGAAGCAACCAAGGAAAATGTTTTGAACTTTTGCAAGTAGGACATGACAGAATACACAATGTACGCAGTTCAATCTCATTACATATATCAAAACTGAAATTTCAAAAGGTACCTCTTCAAAAACTTGAGAACTTCCGACTGTTGGATTGAAAAGTCCGATGGTTTCAGAGATGTTTGAAGTAGAGAGCTTCTCTGAAATTTTGTTCGCTAATGATTAGCCGTTGAGAAGGAGTCGATTGAGAGTACGCGAAGATTTGAGAAGGGCGGCTGTGCAACCATTTGAATTTTAGGGCTTTGAATCCTTTTTTCTGGATTTGCTATTTAAAACTTCCAATCATTTTGATTTTGTAGCGAAAAAACCACGTTGGTTTGTTCAAGGATTGATGAAAAATGTAGGAGCCCATATATATATATATATATATTCATTATTTTTGCAAATCAATACTTCACGAGCTAACTCGTAATTTCAATTAGGTCAAAAGTCCATTTTACCCCTTCACGAGTTGCTCGTAATATTAATTAGGTCAAAAGTCCATTTTACCCATAGTTATATTTGTACTTTTAGGTATCACTGATTATCTAATTAACAGTTCGTTTATGATCTAATCTCCTTCTCTAGTCAGTGAGAAGGTGAGATTCAATTATCCAAGTCTCAAAATTAACACTAAGAAGTGCTTATATATATTTTTTATACGAGCAAAAGTGAATTCCAGCTCGTGAAATTATGTTTCCAACTCTCTGTTTGGTCAGCTCTTTAGAATAGAAGACTTATTAAATTGATTACAAAAGTCATTTTTATTCATGCAAATTAAAAGACAAATCCCCGTAAGCATGAGTTTTTAACTCACCTAGGGTTAAGATCGAGTCGTTTATAATCATCGTGTTATTAGTCTACTCATTTAACGAATTTATAAAAAGAGATTTAACTTTTTCACGGTCTCGTCTTAAACAAACTCATTATATATGATAACTTCACTCATATGTCTCTACATGAACGATTTGAATCAAATCATTTGTAACAGTTACAAAGTGAGTTGTGTAAATAGTATTATCATTATAGCACACCCCATCTTATCCATATACTATAAACTCTTCTGGTTACATCAAATAAAATGTTTACTTTATTTGTTCAATCTCTACCAAGGGAACAATCCTGCTTCGATGCTGTTACAGAAGATCCTGCAAGAACATGACATTGTCGATATGGGCATCTAAGTTATGGAGGACCGAAGACACTTCAAGAGAAGAACATGGTGCAAGGATTGTCGGTCCATAAAGCTCCTTCAAAAGTATGTGAGGTTCGTGATTCCTAACAAAGTCATTCTTACTCATGCAAATTAAAATATGCATCCTCGTAAGCATGAGTTATGAACTCATTTAGAGTTAAGATCGAGTCATTTATGATCATCGTGTTATTGGTTTGTTAACCAGTTTATGAAAAGAAGTTAACCTTTTCGTGTCTAGTCTTAAACAAACTCATTATATATGATAATTGTTAAGGATCAAAGCCCTTATAAGAGCCCTTTCGATTTTAGCAAATATTCTCATAGTATTAGAGCTCTTTCGGTTTAGTAACCCCGATTCTTTCTTTTCAATGGTTTCTGAATCCTCTACGGTTCTTCTCCACCACCGTTGTTGGCTTTGACGCCGCAGGAGCAGTCGCCATGGCTGCTACAGGCGGAACCGATTGATTACTCTTTGGCTCCACCCTATTGACCTCCAAAACACTCTTCGCCATACTCTGTACATACAACCTCACCTTTTCCAACACTATCGGTTTTCCTTCAACCAACATAGCCTCTTTCATTTTTTTCCCAATCTTCCCTTCATCCTTCACAAAAACCCTAACCTCAGGATCCTCATCAACATTCTCATCGAAAATATATGAAATCTCGACAAACCCATCGATCTTTTGCATAAATTTACCTTCGGAATCCAAGCGCCGCACTAGCCTCGTCGTCAACCAAGTCGCCGCCGGCCTCCTCGCCAAAATTGGCTTCTTTGCCCATTGTGGCGACTATTTCGCTTCAACATCGTCTTCGTCCCTTGCTCCACGGGGTGTGACGTCCTCTCCATCTATTGGAACTTCACCACCTGCTATGATGTCGACTACTTCTCCACCGGCTCCGCCTACTACTCCTTCGGAGTCACTAGTGCAAACTCCAGTTGCAAAATATGCTCAAGATATTCTTACTCGTACTCATTTGCTCGATAGCAAACCAGTCCACAAGGCACAGACACCACTCTGTCTCCGCCCCTATCTTTCTTTCTTCGTCTAAAATAAACCCTAGAATTCGCATTCTCGGTTTATACCCTCTTCTTCCTCTCTTCTTCATAGTCACCATCGATTATATATGATAACCTCACTCACATCGATTATATATGATAACCTCATTCACATGATCCTCCCGTTAACCACATGTTTTTCAAAATTACGCTAATAATCTTGATCGACAAATAAAACAATTCTAAATATTCATTAGACATATCTCGTATATGCAAAGGCGAATTAGATAATACTTGTAGACTCTAGAATGACAAGCAAGTGAAAAAGATTACTCATAGTCGACTTTTTCCCATTAAGTTTAACTCTTTGTTACTAGTCTTACTTTGAAAATCTGTATTACTTTATGAGTTTAACCGCATTAGGAAGATCTACGAGTCCAGATAAGATGAAGTACATGGACTCTATCTCCACATTAATGACTTTGACCTATTTATTTTTGTCGTCGTCCTGAGGGTAACAAACTTTCAAATTTTATTCTCTCATTACTATATGAAATGATATTTGGAGCGGAGAAATAAATGTTTTGGGAACCAGAAAAAAGAGGAGAGATTCAGTGTTTTTTATGACATCGACCTGACACATACAAGTTTCGTAAGCTAAATTAATAAACAATCACAACAAGGGAAAGTAAAATTCAGATTACCTGGTTGATATAATATCTCAAGGCAGAACACTTATTTGAGATTCGAATGACTCCATAAATTTAAATGATTCTAAACATGTCATCTAAACTATATATATATATATATATTCAAAATAAGCATTTAAAAAATAAATAAAAAAACCTTAAAGATATCATGTTTTTTTTTTACGACAATCCCAAGTATTCCTTCCCCACCAGAAGTATAACCCTCCGCTTCTAGGGTTAGGGTTTTCACTTCTTCTTCTTCTTCTACTTTACATTTTCCCTTTTCAATTTCTTTTCTCCAATTCCCGCTTCTCTCTCTCTGATTACTGCAAGTGCTGTTCCACTTCGTTGCTTTATTTCTTGATTTAATTTCTGGATCTCGATCTCTGTTTCTCTTCAATGGACATGCGTAAGCGGAGGCCTGAGCCTGCCTTCAATTCTAATGGTTCCTTCAAGAAGCATAAGCAAGGTTCGTTTTTTTTTTTTTTTTTTTTTTTTTCTCTTTTTTCCGCGTTATTATTCTGTTTGTTGAAGTGGATGTTCCATGCTCTGCCTCTTTCCTTTGTGCAACTAGTTTGAATCTTCGTCTGGTTGCTTATGAGAGGGAGGAAAGGACAATGATGTGCTTAATCAGTGCTTTATTTTATTGAATGTAGAGGAGAGGAAGGAATTTCACTTTCCTGATTTAATTCCTTTCTTTTCTGAACCTGAAATGTCGCTTTTGCTGTCTTGGTTGTTTTTCTTTGGATTTTTGAGTTGATTCAGAAGAGTTAGTGACCTTGTGTTCGAGCCCCCTGATCTGATGGCTGGAATACTCTATTAATAACTGCAATCTGCTTTCAAGGATTGAAGATGGCTCTTTTTTGTAGGTTAATAAGACTTGAGGGTTAGATTTGAATTCTAGTGAAATAGGAAAGGGGGTAATTGGAGGGCTTGTAGAACGGTGCCTGTTGGTGGTGAGATTTGGGACCATGTGAGGGGTTTGGTTTCCATTGTCATCCCTACAAAATGTCCATAGGGTTCAGTATTGAATTGTATTATTATGGCTAACTGTAGAGCCCTTTTCTCGATCTCCTGAACGGGCTTGGGATTATCCATCCTTTTTTCTGTCTCATCTTGTGCATATTAAACGAACAATCTTTTAAATCGAAAACAATATCCTTAGTCTACAGCTACAGGAGTTCACAAAAAAGAAACCAAATGGAATTAGTTAAATACCCGTCATAATCGTAAAAGTGTTTTCAAGAACAAAAGAGACGTATATAACTCCAAATATCCCTTGTACTGTTCTCAAGAATCTTTTCTATTCCCAATTGGCAAGTTTTAAGATAGCTTTTGGCAGACTTCCCATATTAATAAGTTAATTTCTGAGATGGCTGGAATTATGTGAGACATGCCCAAGGGAAAGAGACATTTGCAAGCATTTTTTTTTTGAAGTCTGCTGGTTGTATTTAGGTATCCCGAAGAACACTTTAATTTGGGTAATGGGAAAAAAATATCCTCAATTGTTCCAAAATTAATCTTTTTATGCTCATCTTTTCTGGTGATTAGGTAGTTCTACAATTCATGTGCTTCAATGGGAATCAAGCAACCAACGAAGCCATTTAATATTAGATCAATCTCTCTCTCTCTCTTTTTCTTTTTTAAATGTTCCTGAATTCCGGAAGAATGTCAGTTTATCTTTCGTTTTGTGCTTTTTGGAGGATGAGTACCACTGATTGTGCCCCCATGGAAGTTTTCAAGTCTGAGCTCAACTCAAGGAATTTGGCTATTCTAGCTGACATCTTGATGGGGAATAATTATACTGAAGTTAACTGAACCCTTTTGGACTATTCACAGCTTTTTTAGTTTATAACCTTCAACTCTCTCAATAACATTGTTTTAGAATTCTTTGCTTTAGACACTCATGAAGAGGTAAGCACAAGTAACTATGTCAATATTTAGCTGCACAACCTAAAGTTGAGTAGCTTGACCATGCTGTGGTTCTCCATGACTTTTAATTTAAGCTATACTGATGTGGTTAATTGTAACAGCCCAGGCCCACCGCTAGCATATATAGTCCTCTTTGGGTTTTCCCTTCTAGGCTTTCTCTCAAGGTTTTAAAATGCGTCTGCTAGGGAGAGGTTTCCACACCCTTATAAAGAATGCTTCGTTCCACTCTCCAACCGACGTGGGATCTCACAATCCACCCCCTTCGGGGCCAGCGTCTTCGTTGGCACACTGCCTGGTGTCTGGCTATTTTACCATTTGTAACCGCCCAAACCCACCGCTAGCAGATATTGTCCTCTTTGGACTTCCCCTTCTGGGCTTCCCCTCAAGGCTTTAAAACACGTATGCTAGGGAAGAATGCTTCGTTCCCTTCTGCAACCAATGTGGGATCTCACATTAATTACATTCAGGTCCAAAACTAACTAATCTGTCTCAGTAATGGAAACTATTTTATTTAGATTTCCCCTTTTTGGGCAAGAAATGGTAATGTCATTAACGTAACTGTAAGTTGCTATCAACGGTTTGATCTCTCTCCACTTTTAATACCTCATAATCGGCCTTTGCTGAATTATCCAGTAGTCTGTTGAGAATGTTGATGATAAACAAAGAATTAGAAAGAGAAACCCTTGCCGAACACCTCTTGATGCAACTATTCTCCTCCTTGGACTAGAATCTAGAATTGCTGATGCAGCCTTGAATCCAATTTCTCCATTAATTGTGAATTTGAAATCATCATAAAAAAAGTCCAATCAATTTAACTCCTCTAGTTTTATTTTATGTTCTGCTGAAATTCATATTCTCTATTTTGGGTTTTTAAGTTTAGTGATACGTTATTTTATCTCTTATTCTTGAGTTCAACATTCAAGCCTTTTATTATGAAATAGCACGTATTTTTTAAAGCTCTGGGATTGTTGTAACTTAGAAATACCAGTTGCCATTCATCAAGGTCTATCGTTAGTTACTCTGTCATTTGGTGACTAGCTCCTCAGCCTTCTGCATATTTGAGTGGTATACATTTTTTGGGGAATATGAGCTGAATATCTGTTTGAAGAATTATGACTTTAATAACAATTCCTCAATATCTTGAGTTTATTTGCTACATTTTTCTTTCTTTAAGCAGTGAGTGATGGAAACAATTATTTATTTTATATTAATATATCTATGTGCAAGGTACACATTAGATCAAAAGAAAAATTAAAATTGTTCTGGCAATAGGTTTATTGTATCCTTAGGTCAGTTATCAGTGCTATTACGAAGGCTTGGAGGCTAAAATATTATCCCTCCATTGATGAGATTCGATTCTAGGAGGGGTTTTATTTTTAAATTACTTTTTTGGGTCTTGGGATTTCATCACTATTCAACGTGAAACTGTCGAAGTTACCAAATTCATATATTAAGAATGTTACCCTAAAGTAACAGAAAGCTACAAACTATTTAGTAATATTTTAGTTGCCTAAATAATTTAAGTGTGAAGATGTATTAAAGTATTAGCGTAAAAAATCTTAACAATTTGTAACTGAGAAAGAATAATTAATGTTTTGCAACAGAAATGGAGCCCTTATCAACTGTAGGGAGCAAATCGAAGCCATGCACCAAGTTTTTCAGGTTCATATCTTACCTACCTAAATAAATATTTGAACTGCATATTATCTCTCCTAATGATTTAAACCTGCTGTAAGAATTTAACTGATCGTGAATTACAAAATAAAGCTGAGTAATTGCGCGTCTGAAAACTGGGGATACAGGTATAAATCATTACTCTAAGCCTTCAACCAAGTAAATAATTGATTTAAAAAGTAAACATATATATGAGTTTAGAAATTTAAAACTAAGTTTGATCCATTCTTTTGTACTTTTAGTTGATTATTATTTCCTTTTGGTCCTCTAGTTTACGAGCTTGAGTCCATTGTTGCAATTATCTGTGTAACGAGGTCTTGAGCCTTAATTTTTAATCATATCTCTTATCTGAAGAGAGATGCCTTATCTCCTTTCTCCTTGTCAGTTTCTTTACTTTGTAATGGGGACGCTCCCCAAACCAAAAAAAAAAGAAAAAAAGAAAAAAGAAAAAAAAAAGATAAGAAAAGAAAAGAAGAAAAAGAGAGAGAGAGAGAAAGAGAAGAAAAAAGAGATAAAAATAATCTGGGTCTACTTTTCCTTTTAAAAATGAGAGAGAGAGAGAGAGAAGGGAATGAAATATAGTATGGGTCTACTTTTAAGGTAAACCTCAAACAAATAATTGTATCAATGTAAACCCTAAACTTTTGTAAGTGAATCAATATAGACCTCCAATAGTGATTTGTAACATTGTTTTACTTAATTCCATTTAAAATTAGCTCAAAATTACCTAAAGAAAATTTCTATCAAAATCCTACCAAATTAGTAAGAAAAGTATCATGTAATTCTTTCTTAAACAAGTAGAGAAAGATAGAGGAAGAAGAAGAGATGAAAAATCCCTTATAAATAGTGAAAGTTGCTACCATCCATTTGATTTTAGCATTTTTCTCTAATATTTTGATATTTTCTATATTTTAAGAAGTTTTATATATGTATGAAAATTATGTATTGATGGTTTTAAATTAAAATTTTGGTCATTTGTGAAAGTTTAGGGTTTGAATTTAGCTGATACAACTAACAAAGGTTAGGGTATAAATTGATTTTTTCTCAAAGAAAGATATTATTGCATTTCCCTTTGCATCCTTTTCTCTACTAGCCAACTGATTCAACCAGAGCATGCCATTTACTTTAAATATTTGATACCTTTATTTAATATTCTTCAGTATATTGATAGTGGCTTGTAGAAGTATTGGTGGGGGGTTGAGGCTTACAAGTCTTCTATTTTATGATCTGAGTTTCAATTTGGCTACGTTGTATCCTATTGATATTGAGTCATTCTATGGAACACGTAGATGGCAATTTCTTGTCTTGGTATTTGTTTGTTGGCAATTCATTTCCTTCTATCATTCGATTCTCCTCTATAAATTATTGTAACCATGCATCTTTATACTTCTAAAAAGGTGATCAACCACAATTTTATCTTGTCTCAGTAAAACTAATTTTCGAATTGTTCGTGATGATATTTTAAGTGCCTAAAGGTTTGATTTCTTGGATGGGTTAGTTCACTTGTTTGGCAGGATAAATTTTCAACAGAATAGAAAAGGGGAGAAAATAGAAATTGTATTCTATTGTTTTCATGTTTTGTTACTGTTTGTATTATCCTTAGTCGTCGTATGAGTGTATCTTAATTAAATATGTCCTATAATTAAATTAACTTAGAGAAGAAATGAATGAAAATACTAAAACGAATATATTTCTTTGTAACATTTTTCAAATGAAAAAGAAGAGAACGGTTTTACATTATTGATTTTCTGAGGAAGGACTCGATTTGTTCTTGTTTTGCTCGTGTTTTGTGTCTTGGTTTGGTTGATCTTATAGGTGTGTTTATCTTCCTGGATTTCAGTACTGCTGGGTGTCCGTTTGGTGAAAGCTGCCATTTCTTGCATCACGTTCCTGGTGGTTATAATGTTGTGGCTCAAATGATGAATCTCGCACCTGTTGGTTCTCAACCGTCTAGAAATATGGCTGCCCCACCTTCGGTCACCAACGGTGGGTCCTCTGCTCCGTCCCAAGTCAAAACTCGCATGTGCAACAAGTACCACACCGCCGAAGGCTGCAAGTTTGGCGATAAATGTAACTTTGCCCATGGAGAGTGGGAACTTGGGAGGCCTCCATCTCACGATAATCCCCGTGCTATGGGCGGACATATGGGTGGTCGCATGGGTGGCCGAATGGACCTGCCACAACCAGGTCCTGCTGCAAGCTTTGGTGCTTCAGCTACAGCAAAAATCAGTATAGATGCTTCCCTTGCTGGAGCAATCATCGGCAAGGGTGGGATCAACTCGAAACAGATTTGTCGCCAAACGGGTGCCAAACTCTCCATCAGGGACCACGAATTGGACACGAATCTCAGAAACATAGAACTGGAGGGTACTTTTGAGCAAATTAACGAAGCAAGTGCAATGGTGAGAGAGCTTATTATCACAGTTTCGATGGCAGGACCCGGCAAAGCCCCCGGCGGGATGGGAGGAGGTCCTGCTCCTTCAGGTAGCAACTATAAAACAAAGATGTGTGATAATTTTGCGAAAGGTTCTTGTACTTTTGGCGAGAGATGCCATTTTGCACACGGGGCGGCCGAGTTACGCAAGTCTGGAGTATGATCACGTGCCTGATTTTGTGTAGATTTAATTAAAAGAAAGTTTTTGTTTGAAAGCATGTGATCGACACGAGTGCGATATTGAAGTCGGGTAGGGTTCTTGTTCTTTATGTTGTAGCTTTATGAGCATCTCTTGTTATTCCTTGATTAGAAGATAATTAAGTTATTAATTTTTATGATTCTTACTCATTCTCATTGGCCATTGAATGTTTACATAATTTGATTAGGTTAGTCTTTTGCTCACTCGATATTTGTCGAACAACGATCAGAGTTGGGTCGAGTTGAGAGGCGTCGGACCCTTTCAAAGTTGTTTTGAATATAAAGAATGGAAGTTGCATTAATCCCTAGAGACAAGTATCAAGTATGAAAGAATAGAAGCACAGCCAAGTAAAGGAATGAGTATAAAGAACCGTAGCCTTAACACTCCTATGATAGAATGAATGTTGAATTCTAGTCACCCATAGCAAGCCATTACACTTAACACTTGTGATCAAGAGACACTACCTCCTCCCTATCAGTCTAGGTTCAAAACATAGTATAAAAAAAAAAAAGTCGACATCCAATGGGAGAACTCGAAACTCGAGAACTCCGACAAGTTGATGCTCTCGCCTTTCCATTCTGATTCACTCCATGAACGTTTTTCCTCCCAATTTCAAGGTTCGAGTTCCATCCCAATAGTAGGTTTTCCTCTCTCGATTTTTCTTTGAAAATTTGGTTTGGTTATTCCCAATTTCTCAAATTATTCAGTCACCAACGTGTTGTTTACATCGTCAAAGGCACTTTCCATCGTCCTCCACTACCAAAAACCTTGCAACAGTTCCCGAATGCTTTGAAAGTCATAGGTGAGATTAGACTTTGTTAAAGTTGAACTGAAGTGTTGATCAACTAATGAGTGTAAAACTGATGTGTATTGAACTCATCGAGACAAGTGGACTTACTATTGGAATGCCCAAGTATCCCAAATACTTGGTTGAATGCCCAAGTATCCCAAATACTTGGTTGAATGAATTATCTATGGGAACGATTAACACAAAGGGGAATGATACATTCTCACACAAGAAACATTAGGAACAAATCTCATTTTATTAAGAATTAAACTTAAGAATTAGAAAGAGAGAACAAACACTACCTTACATTTGAGATTAGCTAATGCTTTCTACATTAAATTTTTGGTTTCATAAAAAACCCTACATTACAACTCAATTTCATTGGATGGAAGGACTCGATCATTCCACAAACAAAACTCAACTGTTAGCTTTAAAATCAAACAAGGGAAAGGTGGAATTCACAAGGCCCTGAAGGAAGCATGGAAGGCATGGGATAAATAAAAATATTACAGAGACATTATTCGTTTCTTTTCCGCCACAAGAATTACAATTGAGATTAGCTTATACTCTTTTTTCTTTTTTCTGATTCTACCACCACGTGCAGAGGGTTAGCTCTCAGCTACTCAAAGCAAGTAGTGTGTACCAAAAAGGAATTGGCGAAAACTACCAGTTGACAAATTGAATTAAGAAACAAGAAAAAAAAAGGCTTTTCCTGCTTTACCATCATATTTGACTGTTAAGACCCACCACCTTTCTTGGTCCTAAATGATCATTCACCTTGCAAGCAGTAAAGCTGACGGATGTTTCCTGAAGCTGCAACCAAAATAAGCCATTTAAACATCATGTTCCACTAACAAACATGCAAAACACATTACAGGTTAGGGGAGAAGCCAGATTCATATCTAAATCTATACAAAAGAAGCTTGGATTCGATAAACGTCTGTCGTCCTAGTAAACTAAGCTATCCAAGGCTATGGAAATGAGCTTAAATATATATCTAGTCTCTAGCTAGTCATATCTCCTTTGTCCGATTACAACCTCAGGAATTTGGGAGCTCTATTCTCTGCGCACTCAATTCAGTAACTTCCTTTTTACTGTTGATAATTGGATAAGGCTCAATAGACCTGAGGCTGATAGAATTCCATTACTCGGTATCAAAGATCTCTATTGGTACGCTAAGTGGAAACAAAATGGAATCGAATTGCAGTATGATCCCAACAGAAAACAACTATTTGCATCTCTGTGAGAGGTAACCCAACTTAAGACGAGAGGAAAGCATCTGTTAGATGCTGAGTTCCAACTAAAATGGAAAATGAAACTACGCTTTTGTACATAGCACCATGGACCGTCAAAGCTAGAAGAAATGAAGATATTACTGATTCTAAAGGACCACAAGGAAGCAAAGTCATTGCGGGTAACATGCCAAAGAAGGATCAACGCATGTGAATGTCCCAACCGTAGGGGTATCCCCCTACTTGGAAGAATGAAATTCAGGACCCATATAGCTAGTTGGTGAAAGACAAGGTTGGGAACTGGAGATTTGGAATGGATCATCATTGGATGATTTGCGGCTATTCCAGACTAGTTTTCAATTACTATCAATTGGGCAAAGGTCAATTGAATATTTGAGACATCGTTTCAAAGGAGGGTGTGTGGGCAAATCCTTTAAAGGCCAACGCTATGTAACAAGCCCAACACCTTCCACACGTTGGAAATACATTTTTTCTTTTATGATATATGTGAATTCAAAATAAAAACACAAAAGGTAAATCCACTAAAAAACATAAAAAAGAAAAAAAAAAAAAGATTGCAGTGGGTGAGCATGAACAAAACAAGGGTGGTGGTGTAGTGGTTGTTGCTTCTTTGTGAATGGCAGAAGCTGAAAAATAGTTAGGGTTTTTAGTTTTGTATGATTTTAAAGTTTATATTCGTTTAAAAATTAAAATTAGATAGCTTTAAAGTTGGGCTCAAAATAAATGGCTTGGGCTTTTCTCTTTTGTTAAAAATTTATCCCAACGTACAAACACATGTATCCATCACGTGTCCAGCATGTCGAAAATTTAAAAAGAAGTAATAAATAACTGACACATAATCTGGCATGTCGAATATGTGTCTGGACGTGTCTGTGTCCAACACAAACACTCCATGAAACAGGTTATTCATCATTTTATATCTATGAACATTCAAGCCAACTTAGGCATTGATCAGTAGTCATTCTTTGCAGTAAAAAAGAAGTCAAATGGACCATTATCGATCACGTCTTTGATGTATTGATAGAGTACGTGCAAAGAAAAGAGAAGATCGTTACCATATAGCCAGTCTTTGAAGTATACATGAAGTGCAGATGACAATTCTCGTTTGCGGTTCTCTTCAAGTGGGGTTTCTCTCAGTATTTGCTTTACTTCCTCCAAAGTATTTTTCTGAGAGAAAAAAATATAATCAGTCCATTACATGGGGTAATTGAAACCAACAAACATGCACATGTCAACGCAAGCTTAAATCTAATCAAAAAGATTTGTTGGACATACATTCCTCTCGAGAGATGCAGAATAGGCTTCTGGTAATGGGAATGGATTGCAGAGAGTAGATCCAACAAATTCACCAGAAACCCAGTTCGGAATCTGCAATAGATGATAGAGCACCACAAAACAAAATGTAAACAATCTTTCCATCCATACAAAAGAGTACAGAAATCCACGTGGCCCTATAGGAAACTGTAGTGCCGGAAGTTAAATTAAAATCCGTAAACTAGGCAATACAAATTTGAATCTTAACTTACTAACTCTAGTGGCTGCATCATAAGACGAAAACAAAATCTTTGTATTCTGGCTGTTTTTTAATGATAGGAAACACACGATTTAATTAATCAAAAGTGAGAGGAAATACAAAAAAGGAGATGAGATATCCACAATCAGCCAAGGGGACTACAAAAAGGACTCCCAATTGGTATATATTTGCATCAAACAATAAATTACAAAAGTCAACATGATGAAGAGAGCACCAAAAAATTGATCCTAAAAATCCTCAAGACAAGAGTCACTCCATTGAAACATGCCATGTTTCTTTCATACCAAAGTATCCATAAAAGAGCCATCACCTAATTATATCCAATCTATTGATAAACATAACTTTTGTAGGTCATATTTTACATGATTGGAATCCCTTTCTTTATTACGCTTTTTGTGGATTTGGTTTTTTATGGATGCTCATGTATTTTTTTTCCATTTCTTTTTCAATGCAAGTTTGGTTCTAGACAATTCCAATAAACGGTTGCATAAAACATTAAGAAAAAATACTTGCAGAAAAGCCTACCAAAAAATTTGTGAACTGGTCAGGATCCAGACACGTAGCAGACTCAGTTTGTACGTCAGAGACACCTGCAGGATGAGATAATGAATCATGTGGATCTACCACTCCAAGGGCAAGTGGTTCATCCCATCTGTTCAAAGCTACTTCAAGGCCAACTTCACTCATGTGGTCTCCCAATTGAGGGTAAAATGTATTATATGGTGCCACCTGCAATGGGATATCAAATGTCCAATTTAATGAAAATTTAAGGCAATCCTAATTTCTAATGAACAAGATTAAATAACAACTCGCCTGCAACTTATGATTATCACCAACAATCAGCGGTCGTTGATTTACCCCCAAAAAGAACAAACACTCTCGACAGTTTGCAATGCAGACTCTTTTCGAAACTGTAACTAAATGAACTCGCTCACAATGTTCAACTCTTACAGCCTGAAAAAGAAACATACCATATTTAAGAGAGACTGGGTTTTTTTAATATAAGGGAAACAATTTTATTAATAAATGAAATAAAATAGTGTAAACTACAACCCAAGGTTGGATTTTTTTTGTCATGGTTCATGGGAGATAAATATTACAAACTAGTGCCAAAAGATCCCGTCATGGAAAAGTGAACTAAAAGATAACATAAAAAATGATGGATAATATTATTTTGAACACTTCAAATCCCGATCCTCTCATAAAATATCCCATCCACATTCCTTAATCTTTTAATTACTCTTCCAAGTGTGCATCATTATGTCCTTTATGATTAATATCAACTAAATTTTTCCTTGATGATAGAAAGATGAAAAGTAGCCCTATCAAGTTTGGTTGACTGATAGAGGGGTATATCTTTGTTAGTCGAACAAGATCAAGAGTGCAATAGTGATCAACACCAAAGTATATCCCATAATGAAATCCATGGTTGTGCTCTATCTGGATGTGGCATTGGCCTTGATAAGATAAAGCTCTCGTTATAAGAAAAAAGTAAACAGATGACTGACTACTCGAGGTCACTCAAGTGGTACTTTGATCAAAGGGAGGATTGTAAAGAGTGCAAATAAAAGCTCACATCAACTAGAGAAATGAGAGATTCATGGAATATAAGTGAATATAATTAGACCTTTTGAGTGAAACCAAAAACAAAATGATGAGGGCTTACGCACAAAGTGAATAATATCATACCATTGTAGAGAAAAAGTAAGTTCCCTTGTTTGCACAGAAGTTAAGTCAAATTCACCCTAAATAGAACCTAAATGTCATACGCACACTACTGACCAAGAACATAAGAAAATTCAAACCAACAAAATATATTTGGTTTCTGTTCCATTAATGAAAACAATGTATAGCTCTCCACCAAAAATAATGCATACACAATCAACAAACAGCAGCCATTAGCAAAATGTAATTATTATTAATTATTACCTTTCCAACCGCTCCAAGAACAATGGTAGTATCAGAACACCCGTATATTGTGGCATATCTCAGAGGTGCTAATATGTAAATGACAGATTCGTGACAGTTAAGCACCTGCAGCCACAAATAAAATATCAAAACATAATGTCCAATTTCACAAAGCACTTGACAATTAAGAAGAAGCACAACTCTATTGAATCAAACTTAAGAAATAATGTCCAATTTCACAAAGCACTTGACAGATAAGAAGATGCACAACTCTATTGGATCAAACTGAACTTCATACTCAAATAGGCAGGACCAAATGAAGTCAAACAATCATTCTCAATCATGTGTAAAACAAATAAAGATGATTGACATATTACTTCAAATCAACAAAGATAGAGACTAGCTCATTTAGGTAAGCTACAAATTAGTCACAAGAACTTATGAAGAAACCCCAAGGGTGTTTGATGTTTTTTATATATATTTGAGGGTGTCTAGGCCCCCTTGCGCACAATTTGACTAATCTCACAAGAAAAACATCGACCCCACCACATTGCGTTACTAAAAAAACTCATAGCATATTAAATCATAAGTAAGTGACCACTTTGGTTTAAACTCATACCCTTTAAGCCATTTATTATTCTCATGACTCTAATTGACCATTGGGATAACCCCATGGTAGTTGGGTTTTTTTATCACCATAAAGAAATAGATGAAAGAAAAAGCACTTAACATATAGCTATAAACTTACAATTGATATCAAATCCGGAGACAACTCCTAGGTAAAAACAAATTTTGCCTCCATGAGGTTAGGGTCAGAAATAAATTTTGCCTCACTCATTTCCAACATCATAAATACCTTGATTTCAATTAAATGTAAACTGGGCAAATTTTAGCCTGATTCTGAATTCACTTGTTGAACAAATCATAATCCATACGCTCAAAAGCAAAAGACATGACAGATCCAGGATCAATAATTAAGAAAAATAAAATGATAACCTTGCAATGCAGAAACTAAGCTTCTCTGAAGAATCACAGCAGATTATTACCATACAGTAGCAACAAAATAATGACAAACCTTCACAGAAGAACCTTTGAGATCAGATGGTTGCTTCACAAGCGAGGACTTAGAAATTCCCTCAATATAACTAGGACCCCTAGTGAAGCTAGTCTTATTGACTGAACTCGTGGATGCATCAGCCATAGCAATGTCTGGGTCAGATGCACCAGATGGTCCATTTTCTTTAAGAGAAGCTCTCTCAGAGATATTTTCTAAGGCAGAAGCAATGTTTTGCAGAATCCAGTCCAACACTTGAGCTGCTGGCACAGGAGCGGCAGGCATATCAGGATCTGAGTTAGCAAAAAATGGAGCATGTTGGCTCAGTTGAATTCCATCAGAACCCTTATCACCAAATTGAACCAAAAATCCAAGGTGTTCAAATCTGTCCACAGATAAAACCTACGAAATTGCATGCAGTTAGCAAAAAACAAGATATTCTGAATCTTGTAAATAAAAGCAAAAGTTCATTATGGTAGATTATTTTCAAGCAAAACCAACCATAATGAACAGATATTATAAGAACAAAAACAAAATTCTTCACCACGGTACAGATCTTCTAAGATTAGTAGTGAGAAAATGACTATTAACAAGAATGCATCACAACTGAACTAGCCTGCAAATAGTGAAGCTAATTTTGTATGAATTCTAGTGTATATATCATCGTCTAAAATCAGTTGGAATCAGCTATAAAGAACTTTAGAACCTATAAGGAAGCAAACTGCACATAGTACACAGAAAGACAAGTACAAAAACATTGATAGTCACAGTACAACCAAAATTCCAATTAATACTTAATATAGTTAAGCTTCAGCATAGTTTCAACACTGTATCTCCCCCCAAAGTATACACTTCAGAATCTTGCTGAGTACTGAGAAATCCTTGGATAACCCAACTAAAAATTACAGCAGTCTTTCCGGCTCACAAGTGCGTGAGCTAAGACCAACAAATTACTGAATTGATGAGGCCACTCAAGAAAGAGCGGCATATTACATGCATGTCTGCAGAGGGAACAAAAGATTATATTTCTTGACCATAGTGCCATAGCAGTAAAAAAAAACTGCATTGTGAAACAATTAGATTACCATACTCCTTTCAATTAAGAGACAGCTTACAAATTACAATACAGATCTGTGCTCAATGGAGGGAAAATTGGATGAAAACCAAAACATAAAGTAAACTGCATTGCATGTGGAGGGCTACAATGAATTTTTTATTATCAAACACCAGTATTTATTTTCCTAATTTCTCCTGCTTCATCATAGTTGATTTCTCCTTTTAAAGAACAACAAAGGAAAAACATTAAAAGAACAAGTAGATAAAAGATAAAGAAAGTAGTAGGCAAAAATTGCTAACCAATAATTCCTCGCCTTCCCCCTCTACAGTCTCTGCCAATAGAGAGATAATGTTGCCCATGTGCTTTTGTAAATATGATAATTGGTGAGCCTCTTCATCAGCCTGTGATGGCATGAGTCGACGGCTATTGCTGCGCACAAGCTGCAGTGTGATGGAAGAAGAAATTTGAGCTTATTTCAGCAGTAAGCTGATAATAAAGTGATTGATGTAAACATTACTGCCATACACAAATAAAGAGAGAATTCACAAAAACGTGCAGGTACAATGAACCTGAATGGTAAAGCATCTAAAAGTGAACAATCAACTTCCTCTGTTACTTCCACATCTAAACACCTGCTCATATGCATAGAAAGAGAGAGGAAGCACTATTTCTACAATGCAGAAGTACTAATGCCAACAAGAAAAACTCTGCAGAACTAAGACAAACAAATGATACTAACAGAGCCCTGTCCAGAGAAACATTAATCACAAGAAAACATCGGTGTCATTGTCGAAAAATTTAAGCCCATGGATCACGAAAGCCAAAACAAGGTCTACTCGATGGACCATCAATGGTTGAAAGCAAACGATGAATTCTTTGTCCAGCAAACTAGTTAAACATGAGACCTTCAGAAAAATAAAACAGAAATTCGAATCCGACTGAGAAAAACGAAAGTCCAGTAAGAAAACAATTATTGACTGTTATTTCCCAAATCATTGTTACTGAGCATCAAACAAACCAGGTAATTCATAATTGACAGTACTACATACTCTGAGATTATAAAATAGAATGTATCGATCCACTAAACTGAAGCTCTTAATTATCACCACATAACAGTTTACTTTCGTATTATATGGAATTAGTTACCCTCATTCACAAAACTGGGCGATACAAATGCCGAAACCACGAAAAACGAAAGAACAAATCATCATATTGAATAAACAATTGAACTCTCACCAACGAACTCATCAACACCCATTCAACAATCAGCAACCCCAAGCAAAACACACCAATGAGCAAACCAAAACAACCCACTTCACCCCCAAGATCCACATAAACACCAAAACCTAAGAGCAGCATAATTGAAGATACAATAAAAAATAAAAAATAAATAAAATAAATCGACCTGCAAGGGCGAAAGGGCAGACAAGTAGCCATCAAAAGCAGAAGTAGAAGGCCAGACATCGGCAACAGCAGCAGCATCCTTATGCGATCTCGGGAGCAGCCTCTTGTAGGAGTGAATATACAAGAAGAGGATGAGATCATGAACATCGACGCCAACAGAGTCAATCTCATCGGGGGAAGCATTGAGGAGGGGGTCGGAGGGGGAGTGGAGAACGGAAGCGATAGTGTCGAGGACAAGGCGAGCATGGTCAAGGGAGATCTGCAGGGATTCGGAAATGGCAGCGGAGTTGATACGGTGGGAAGGGGATGAGTGGAGGAGGAGCTTGTTCTTGAGCGGGATTAGGGTTTGGACGGGGTCGGAGAAGACGAGCTTGGGCATGGGGAGGAGCCCATATTCGAAGGGCTCGCGGCGGGGACGGATCAGAGAGATTGGATCTTTTGGCGTCATTGTGGCGGAGGAAGAAGACGGAGAGGGAGGTTGGTCAGTGGGTTCGGCCATGGCGAGAGAGAGAGAGAGAGAGAGAGAGAGAGAGAAGGAGAGAGAGTGAAGCGCCACAGAGCTTTGTAGAAATGGCAGATCCTTTGAGAGATGAATAACCCGCCAGAAGAGAGGTTGGAATTGCCTGTGGACGGATCTATACTTTCTGCACACGTGGATTTATTAGATTATAAATTTAGTCATTCCATTTTAATTTTTTTTTGTCTATTTATTTAATAATTCTACAATAATTTCCATTTTATTTGAATTTTAGAAATGATAGAAACTTAAATTTTCAATTAATTTTTATTTAATGAACTTAGTTTTTAAAAAAAAAAAATAAAACTTAATCCAAATAAACTCACGATCGTATAAGTCATCGTCATATCAATTTTCAATCCAACATTTTAATAGATACTTATGTGAGATCCCATGTTCGATGAAGAGGGGAACGAAACATTTCTTATAAGAGTGTGAAAACTTTTTCCGTGCAGACGCGTTTTAAAATCATGAGACTGACGACGATACGTAACGGGGCAAAGCAGACACTATCTGCTAGCGGTGGGTTTGAGCTATTACAAGTGGTATTAGAGTCAAACACTCGACGGTGTGCCAGCGAAGATACTAGGTCCCCAAGGGGTAGATTGTGAGATCCCACATCAGATAGAGAGGGGAACAAAACATTCCTTATAAAGGTGTGGAACCCTTTCCCGAACAGACACGTTTTAAAACTGTGAGACTAACAACGATACGTAACGAGTCAAAGTAGACAATATTTGCTAACGGTGGACTTGGACTGTTACAATAGTATTCAAAGTTCGACATTGGGCGGTATGCCAACGAGGATAATCTCACCAAACTTGAATAAAAAAAGTGAAGTTTGGCATTAATTAAACTTCGAAGTTTGACTATTGAATAATTCTACCATGATTCAATTTTTTTTCCTTAAAAATTTGAATATTTGCTATGATGATAGAATCATCTATTCGATATAAAATTTAAAGGTTAGAAGAAAATTTATGTTAATTCAAGTTAGGTAGGAAAAGTTACGAAAATCCATAGAAAATAAAAAGAAAATTAAAAATCTAATCGAAATCTAAAGAAATGCTTGTGCATGCGATGAAAGGAGGACACGTGTCAGGCAAAGAGCGAGACATGTATCGTGCAAGGAGAGTAGACGAGCGTCGGTGCCTAGCAAGGACACACATCGCTCTTGTAGAGGGTAACCCGATCCGCAATCCACAATCCACGACTCACGTCTTTTCAAATCGCAACTCACTTTTAGACGACTCGACCTGGTTCCGGTCGTGCCAACAAGAATGTGCCACGTGTTAAATAGAGAGCACAAGTATCTTTCGTGTAGGCACGTTTATACTCGAGTGGGAAGCCCTCCAGACACGCAAGTGCCACTTTTTGACATGTTGGACCTCTATTTTTTAGTTTTTCACTCTTTACAAGAGAACTTTAAGAAACTTTGGAGCTCCTAGCACATGAAAAAGCTAGCTTGATAAGAAACACGTCACTCATGTAAGTAACCATTCAGACTTTTTTCAAATAATACTTATAGGGATTGCTAGGACGTGCCAGCATGCGAGCATTCCTTACCTTAGGTAGTTGGAATATGTAGGTTTATGACCTCAAAAGGGCATTTTTGGACAAGTATGTTATGAATGTTAAGAAAATTACTGAAATGCCCCTAAAATGAGATTTTGAGTGCATACTAGATTTTATGCTTTTTTTCGAGCTAGGAAGGGATTATGCATGATAACTCAATTAGGGCAATTTTTTTTGAGTAAGTTATGTATGATGTGGATAACTACCAAAATGTCCCGTGGTCGAGATTTTGAGACGCATGTTGTTTTATATGCTTCCTGTTGTGCTAGAACGGAGGATGAGATCTTGTGATCTATGCATTATGCGATTGATAGATGTTATCTCTCGGTTGAGCTTGTATGTTTTATGTGTTATCTCTAGATGATTGATTGTTTGTTCTCCCTATAGAGTGTGCTTATATGCATAGAGCTAGAACTAGGACGTCAGAGTTGAGTTGGCTAGACGATGACCTAGGTCAGGACGCCTCTAGTAGACTAAGAATCTTAGGATCGTGAGCAGTGGTCAAAGGGTCTAGATCCAAGTTCTTCCAGATTAAGAAAGACTCAAGGAGTCAGAATAGAGTACCTTGGAGTCGATCGTCCATGTTAAGCCACCCTAGGTTGCCTAAAGCCCATGTGGTTACCTAAATGATATGTGTCTTCCCAAGCTAGCTTTTCCGCACGTTGGAGGCTCCAAAGTTTTTTAAATTTTCATAGTTGGTAATAATTCAAGTCATAACATGGTTAACATTGAAATCGGAGCAAAAAATAGTCAAGCGGGGATCGACACTAAGAAGAAGTCCAACATACGTAGCCACACGCGAGTACAGACTTGCCTAGGGGAAGGATATGCACGCCCACATTGTGACATGTGGCAGCCTTTGATTCGCACATTCCGCTCCAATGGATTGTGTTTGATCCTCCACAGGCATGAAATTGTTTTGATTATTCTTGTAGCAGCACATGGCACACTAAGACGAGATGTGGGTCACGGGTCGAGTCAGGCAGATAGATCGAGTTGTGGGCGTTAAACAAGTTCATGTGTGGGTTGACGAGTTGAATACGGATTTAGGTCGAGTTGAACTGCAAGACGCTTGTCATCATTAGATGCGGGACACGCTACTCCACCCTCTTTTCAACATGTGGCATCACCGTAGTCGGTAGCGTTCCTACAATGACCGTCTGACGCTTGCCTTTCTCTCTCCTCGCGTCGATGTTTGTTTTCAAGAAATCGATCCATTTACGAATCTTTTCTATTTTCTTTGGTTTTTTTTTTTGTAACTTTCTCTACATAACTCAAATCAACATGGTTCCTTCATCAAAATTGTGGAGTTTTAATTCATCTTTACAAATGTATTTTTTTCATAATTTATAATCAAACACGTGAAGAAATAAGTCCAAATATAGTCCAAAATTGTAAATTTTATCATTCTTGACACACGCCGGAACGTCCACTTTCGATCCGAATCAACTCCGGTTTCCTTCATAAAACTTGAGCAAAATAATTTCAAGAACAAAATACTAACAATTCAGAATATAAATCGAAGTAAAACTCGCAAATAAAAAACAAAACTAAGAAGAAGAATCCAAAACTCTTACCTCTAAAACTTCATTTCGAACGAATTTCAATCCTTCAATAGTTCATATTGGTTTTTCTCAATCCATTGAACATCTTTTATGAAAAATCTCGAGCAAAATTATGAACTTAAAACTGCCGTTTGGAGTGGATTTCAATTTTCTGTCTCTACCCTCTCCTTCAAAACCCTAATCTCATCTATTCTTTTCATTTTCTTCCTTTTTTTCTTCTTCTTCCTCCATAACACTATGATGGAACGAACCGACATCTAATTAGGAAAGAGGGTCAAATGACCACTTTACCCCTCGGTTGTCTTTGATCGACTTATTTTCAATTTTTCTCTATTTTATGTTATACTTTTCTTGAGCTTCTCGGATTTTTGTAAGCATTTTTTTTTCTTCTATCTCATCTTGAAATTCAACCTTGAAAACTCTAAATAAAATCCAAGAAATTCAAGGTTCAAAGGAAAAATCATCTATTTACCTTTTATTGAGCTCGGGTTTTACAAATTTACTCCTCTTAAATATATTTTTCTCAAACAAGACGGGGTGTTACAATTCATCCTACTATCCTTATGTATTCATAGTCAAATATGAAAATCAAATAATTTATGGTTTGAAGATAACTAATTTATGTTTTTCAATAATCATTAAAATTAAAGAAAATAAAGGGACCATGAAAATGAAATAAAGAAAATAACAATGGAAAAGCTTTTTGTTCGTCCACTTATTGAACCAAACACTTAAAAATAGAAAACAAACAAAGACCGGTTCTTATGGGAAGCTAAAAACCCAAGAGCTCAGTTATCTAAATTTAACAAATAACGTTCCTATAAAAAGAACAATCATCCACACTCAAATTAAGAAAACAAAAAGGGACGAAAAGGGGAAGAATTTTCTTGAGGTAAAAAAGTAATTTTCAAAATGGCGAAGAAGATGATGGCAGTGCTTCTAATGTGTGTTGTGTTGGTATCCACACTGCAATTCTCCACTGCTGATAGCCCGGCTGAAATGGAGGCTAGATTCAAATCGTTCTTCGGTGACTTGAGCGGCGTGGAGGAAAAATTTAAGTCGTGTGCTGCAACTTGCGAGAAGGATTGTGTGGCCAAAGGCGAGAGCAGTGCTTCATGTAAACCTAAGTGTGACACAGATTGCGGCAAAAAGGAAGTTGCAGGTACTTTTTTTTATATCTCTTTTAACTTTCTATATGAGGTAAAATAATTTTGAAGTTTCACCTTTGTGGGTAATATTAATTTTTGTTGTGCTTATTTTGCAGAAAAATTTAACATCAATCTATCGGAATGAAATGGAAAAGGAAGAGCTAGAGAATGATCAATTTGATTTAGACATAATTTATTTAAATAATTATGGGGAGTAATTTTTAAATTCTTTTATTCTCTTTCATTTTTGTAATGTATTTATTTTTTTATTATAAAATATTTCTTTTATATTGTTGGTTTCTTTCATTATTTTTATCAATCAACGAACCAATAAAATTAAATAGTTTTTATTTACAATATTATTTAATTTTTTTGTATTAAATTCATAATTATAATGTAAAATTAATTATAAAATTGGATATTAGACTTACTAGAAAAATATGTATTCTGACTATATAAAAAGTGGCATTTCTAAGTCATTATGTATCGAGTAACGGGATTTGAGTGGATTTAATAGCAATAGAATCATTGAGGCGGTAGAGATGATCTTGTACTATTTGAATTACCCTAAAGAACAAGTACACGATGTCATGTAAAGAAGCGTGACACACTTTTAGTTAGTAGAAGAGTACCTTGAAGATGCCTAGTACAGAGGAAGGGCTATTAACGATGTCTCAGTTCAAAGATGCCTACCTAATGAAGTACTTACTACTTAGTGAGTTTAGTACAAAGAAGATAAAGTTGGACCATTGCCTAGGATAAGGTTGGTTTGAGATCTTAGGTGCAGAAGCACTATTTAATACAATATTGATGGACGTGCTCACTTGGATGAGCCTACAGAGGCTATGTGATTGTAAAATAAATGCGAGGTGGGGTAGCTCTAAAAGCACACGAAAAGTTAGAAACACGTTGTTGGACAAGAAATTTGAGGAAGTATTCGATATGGCTTCATCTCCTACAAGAGAATGTGTAGTGAGTTGATGTTTGTAATCACGGTTAAGTAAAATTACCGCCAAGATAACGTAGCAACTTGAGTAAGGTAAATAGAACCATCAATCATTGGTGAACTTGCCGATCCATTTGCAACTCTTTTGAAAATATTGCCGGAATGGTATTTCTTTCTCGTATTTCAAATCCAATAACTTAAAATAAGTTATTGGATGTGACCCTCACGTTACGAGGAGAGAAGTGACGACCCTAAGTGGCTCATCCAGCCACACGAAGGCCGAGTGCCATGAAAACAATAAATTAAATAATTTTGTGAATAAAAACAATAAAATTGAATTTAGTATCGATAGAAATAATGAAAGAAACCAATAATATTAAAGAAATGTTTTATAATAATAATAAAAAAAGAATACCTTACAAAAATGAAAGAGGATAAAAGAATTTAAAAATTCCTTTCCTAAGAATTATTTAAATAAATTATAACTGAGGTTCTAAATCAAATCAATCATTCTGTAGAGCTCTTCCCTTTTCATTTTATTCGGATAGATGGATGTTAAATTTCTCTGCAAAATAAACACAACAAAAATTAATATATAATTTCAAGTTATAATAAAACGGTATACATTTTTTTTCATACATATGGTTAAAATATTTTATTTTTGCGACAAAGAGACAGAAAAATGTACCTGCAACTTCCTTTTTGCCGCAATCTGTGTCACACTTAGGTTTACATGAAGCACTGCTTTCGCCTTTGGCCACACAATCCTTCTCGCAAGTTGCAGCACACGACTTAAATTTTTCCTCCACGCCGCTCAAGTCACCGAAGAACGATTTGAATCTAGCCTCCATTTCAGCCGGGCTATCAGCAGTGGAGAATTGCAGTGTGGATACCAACACAACACACATTAGAAGCACTGCCATCATCTTCTTCGCCATTTTGAAAATTACTTTTTTACCTCAAGAAAATTCTTCCCCTTTTCGTCCCTTTTTGTTTTCTTAATTTGAGTGTGGATGATTGTTCTTTTTATAGGAACGTTATTTGTTAAATTTAGATAACTGAGCTCTTGGGTTTTTAGCTTCCCATAAGAACCGATCTTTGTTTGTTTTCTATTTTTAAGTGTTTGGTTCAATAAGTGGACGAACAAAAAGCTTTTCCATTGTTATTTTCTTTATTTCATTTTCATGGTCCCTTTATTTTCTTTAATTTTAATGATTATTGAAAAACATAAATTAGTTATCTTCAAACCATAAATTATTTGATTTTCATATTTGACTATGAATACATAAGGATAGTAGGAGGAATTGTAACACCCCGTCTTGTTTGAGAAAAATATATTTAAGAGGAGTAAATTTGTAAAACCCGAGCTCAATAAAAGGTAAATAGATGATTTTTCCTTTGAACCTTGAATTTCTTGGATTTTATTTAGAGTTTTCAAGGTTGAATTTCAAGATGAGATAGAAGAAAAAAAAATGCTTACAAAAATCCGAGAAGCTCAAGAAAAGTATAACATAAAATAGAGAAAAATTGAAAATAAGTCGATCAAAGACAACCGAGGGGTAAAGTGGTCATTTGACCCTCTTTCCTAATTAGATTCGTAAATTGATCGATATCTTGAAAAGAAATTTCGTGGCGAGGAGAGAGGAAGAGAAGCATCAAACGGTCATTGTAGGAATGCTACCGGCTATAGTGATGCCACGTGTTGAAAATAGGGGAGTAGCGTGTCCCGCATCTAATGATGACAACGTCCTACAGTTCAACCTGACCTAAATCCATATTCGACTCGTCGACCCACACGTGACCTTGTTCAACACCCACAACTCGATTCGTCCACCTGACTTAACCCGTGACCCGTGTCTCTCCTGAGCGTGCCACATGTTGCTACAAGAATAATCAAAGGAACTTCATGCCTTAAGGATCAAACCCATAACCTTAGATGGTTAGAAATTGCATGTTTAGGACTTCGGAAGGACATTTTTGGAAGAGTATGAATTGTATGTATGTTATGAAAAATTACCGTTATATCCTTATGATGAGATTTTCGAGAAGCATGCTCTTTTATGTTTTATGCAAGGCTAGAGAGAATATGCATGACTAGAATACGAGTTGGACAATATGGACGAATAAGCTATGTAAAACGTGAGAAATTATCAAAACGCCTCTATAATAAGATTTGTGATGAGTGCTATTTTAAATGATTTCCACTGTGTTAGAAAGAAGGATGGACGGTTGTGATCTAGGCTCTAGGCGATTTATGAATGTTATCTCTCGGTTGAGCTTGATTTCTGGTTTGTTTACACAAATGTTTTAGTTAATGTTTTTAGTGCTTTAAGTGATCGATAAGATATCTCCCGAATAAGCTTGCACAAATACATAGATTATGTAAACCATGCTCTAAGTGATCGATATGGTAATCTTCCTAACAAACCTTGAACAAGAGAATCAAGCTAAGACTCGGGCACTAGAGCCAAAGCGGTTGTGAGTTAACATAGCTCAATACAGTTGTGAGGGCACTAGAACCAAAGGTAGTTGTCCAAGCCGTTAGGAATGTGTACGGTCCAAGGTAGTTGCCAATGAATATTTGTGAACAATGTGGATACCATTTGAAAATGAATATTTGTGAACAATATGGATACCATTTGTGAACAATAGGGCCCGTTCTTGGTAAGAAATATAGTAAAATCACCTTTCCTATTCTTTCCCCGGATCGACTAAGAAAGATGTTCATTTCTTAAAATATCCCATATACGTAGGCGGGAACAAGAAGGGGTTAGATTTATCCCGACGGGAGTAAGAGTAATAATAATGTTTATAATGCTACAACAACAGGTATAGTAAGCAAAACAATACGAAAATAAAAAGGAGGATATGAACGAAGTAAATTAAACGGTATTCCCATAGAAATTGAGATTATGGATTTTAAGTTTATGGGGGGTAGTATGAGATCTGTAGTAGGCAAGAAAATCACCCGTTTGATCGAGTATGCTACAGATCAATTTATACCTCTTATTTCAATGTGTGCTTCTGGAGGGATCGAGTATGTATGAGATCTGTAGTAGGCAAGAAAATCACCCATTTGATCGAGTATGCTACAGATCAATTTATACCTCTTATTTTAGTGTGTGCTTCTAGAGGGATCGAGTATGTATGAGATCTGTAGTAGGCAAGAAAATCACCCGTTTGATCGAGTATGCTACAAATCAATTTATACCTCTTATTTCAGTGACGCACGCAAGAAGGAAGTGGGAGCTTGATGCAAATGGCAAAAGTATCGTTGAGTTTTTACTCTGGAACCCATACCCTCGTCTCGAGCATAGGCCGATTAGGATTGTGTGTACTACCCTTTCAATTCCAATATTCGTATCGTTGATTTTCACTCCAGAAGCCATACCCTCGACGTGAGCATAGGCCGGTTAGGATTGTGTGATCTTATAATTCAATTAGATTACCCTGCATAGAGGATCCTTCCTAGGAGGGGTGTGGAATCACGAAGGTAATTAATAGTTGGCAAGTACATGAGGTTCATTCAAAACTTCGGGTTCATTCAAAACTTCGAAGCGCCCTAGATGCTCAAATAGAAGTAGAGATTATGTCCGAACTTCTTTAAGCTCAGGGTAAAGCCCATGAATACCTATTAAGTTAAGGATGCAATGAGAGCTTACGTTTTTTTCTCTATCTATTCCCCTCCCCGTTTTTTATCAAGCAGGACAAAGGATTCCCTTAATTATCCAGTTATACAACATCGACAATAAGGCTCAATGTAAGAGAAAATTCAAATTTGAAAGACATTTGATATTATAATTTCATTACGGTCCTATTGAAGGAACCCTAATGATTGTCATCTAAGACAACCCATTAGTTATATAATTAGGTCGTAGGAATTCAAATAATTAAAACATAAGATGTATTTTTTCAATCCCTATTAACAGGTAGCTCGGCCATGCATGCTTATTCAACTAACATCTTGAGTTTGTGATCTTCATGGAAATAAGAGATACACTGTCTAGACACTTTAAAGAATCTAGTAGACCGCCACCGCATCCAAAAAAATGAAAAACGTAGCTCTCCAAGCAGTTGGCAGCAATATGTATGGTCTCATCAAAATCTCCATTAGTAGGTCTTCAAGTTGTTTGTTGTTCAATGGTGCCATCACAATCTCCACTACCAGGTGCTCCTGTTCTTTCAGGGTAAGAAGGTAGAGAAAATACCTCAAGCGAATGTTCAAGTATCAAGCGCTACGACACTGAAGTAACCCGTGTCACAACACTGAAGTAACCCATAACCCATGTCACAACACTGAAGTAATCCATGTCACAACACTGAAGTAACCCATGTCACAACACTGAAGTAACCCATGTCACAACACTGAAGTAACCCATGTCACAACACTGAAGTAACCCATGTCACAACACTGAAGTAACCCATGTCACAACACTGAAATAACCCATGTCATACTCTCAGGAAAAGCTCGAACGACCTTGAACAAAATCGACTATTCTATTTGTAGAGATATGGTATAGGGGTGCATTCAATCTTTGTTTGTCTATTAGTTCACAATTCTTCGCGGGGTATTTAATCTTGGTAACTATTAATGTTAACTTTTTTTTTTCTTTTCGGGTGGGAGGAAAATAAACTCAACCATATTAAAGAAACATTTCATAATAAAAAATAAATAAATTATTTAAAAAAATATATATATTTGATGTCGTACATCAAATTAATCATTCTTGAACTTAATAATAAACTGTCTGGATCAAATCAAATTAATCATTCTTCACCGCTCACTATTCATTGGGGTATCTTGATCTTAAATTTATCTGCAAAATAAACACAACAAAAATTAATAATAATGCCCACAAACTTGAATAAAAAAGAAAGTCAAAATTGATATAATCAAACTTCAACATCTATTGAATAAATCTACCGAATAATACATTTTCTTGTATAGAAGGTTAAAAAGATTATTCTATAAAGAGATAGAAAAATGTACTTTCAACTTCCTTTTTGCCGCAATCTGCGTCACACTTAGAACGACATGAAGCATCAGTGCATTTCTTCTGGCAGGTTGCAGAACACGACTTAAATTTTGCCTCGACGGAGCCAAAGTCGTTAAAGAACGACTTGAATTTGGCCTCCATTTCAGCTGATTTGTCAGCAGCAGAGACTTGCAATGCGGATACCACCAAAACACACATTAGAACCACTGCCATCATCTTCTTTGCCATTTTTTTTCTTGCTTCGAAGAAACTTCTTCGGCTTTTTTGTCCTTTTTATTTTATTTTTTATTTTTTTCTTCTTAATTTGAGTGTGGATGATTGTTTGAAACTAAAGAAAGTCTCTTTATTTGTTAAATTTAGAAAATTAAATACAAAATTAGGTTGTTACCTTTCCTAAATAAGGACAAGAACTGGTCTTTGTTTGTTTTCTATTTTTAAGTTTTTGGTCCACAAAAAGTTTTTCATTGTTATTTTCTTTATTTTAAGGTATAAATATATCATAGAGATGATAGTTTATTCTTTATAATAAATACAAACTATAAAATAATTGTTCATCATGAAGGAAGCAATAAGCATCATAATTCACTAAGATTAAATCATTGGAAACCACGTACCCACTTCCCCTCCCCCTCATCAACAATAATCCCCTTTAGAGTTCTTAGACCCACAATACCTCGAGAGGGAGAAGGAACTATAAATTGAGTGTGTTTAGATCGTCTTTCTAGAGATCAATCGGCGTGATATACAGAGGTTGGTGAAGCCCTCGCTTTTATTATTGTGTCTAGAAATGATTTTTGGAAGTGGGGTTGAGTTTTCTTGTTATTATCTCTCAACTATCATCGTGGGTAGATTTTCGTGCTGTCTGGCCTATAAAAGAAAACTCACAAGAGTAAGTGGCAAATTCTAAAACGCTTCCATCATCGTCGGGTTAGAGTTGGTGGCGAAACGGAGATGGAGAGAGAAGAGAAAAATATAGGAAAAAAAAAACAAAAATATAATAAAAAATGTAGTATCTTTTAATTCTTATTTTATCATAGTTTTGAGGCTTACATGTTCATAATTATTTTATTTTGTGAAATTAAGGGTTTATAGAAAAATAAAGATTTATGTAAGCAACCAAATTTTGGAAAGAATATTGTAATTAGTATGTGGTAAAGAGGCAAGATGTGGATAATTACCAAAATGTCTCTTTTGACGGATTTTGAAACGTATGTTGTTTTATATTCTTTTCAGTATGCTGGAATGGACGATGAAATGTTGTGATATATACTCAGGGCGATTGATGGATATTATCACTCTTTGAGCTTGTATGTTGGTAGGTACCGTATGTTTAGCTCCAGATGATGATCTAGGTCTGGGCGCCTCAAGTAGAATGAACACCTTAAGATTGTGAGCGGCGGTCAGATGGGTCTAGATCCAAGTGCTCCCAAATTAAGAAAAACTCAAGGACTTAGAATAGAGTACCCTAAAATCGAAAGTCCATGTTAAGTCATCTAGCCACACTAGAAATCCTGGTAAACCTCTTAAGCACCCAGAGATGACCAAGGTGACATTTAAGATATGTATCCTGTATTTTCGGTGATCGATAGAAATATCTCCCTAACAAGTATGCATGAGTGAACCAAATTAAGATTAAGGCACTCAAGTTAGAGTAGTTTAGTCAATATGTTTCTAGTAGACCATGTACCCTAAGATCATGAGCGACTAACTCAGAGAATGGATTAGCTCCAAGGAGTTGATCCTGAAGTATTTGTAACCTAGTAGACGACCCTAAGAACCTAATAGATGACCACGACACCTAGAGAATGAAAAAGGTAGCTCTCCAAGCCGTTAGTAGTATGTATGGCGTCATCAGAACCTCCGCTAATAGCTCTCTAGGCTATTAGCTATTTAAGAGTGTCATCACAATCTCTACTAACCTTTGTACTCAGGTACCAGTATTGTCGAGTTAGACATAGAATGGTTAGGGTAGTGCGCCAATGCAACTATTTGCCTAACTTTATGGAAGTGCTAAGGTCGTAAATCCATCTTGATAGGGGAATGAAACCACATAGGTTGACTTAGTAGCTGATTGGCACACGGGGGTCGCACTGTATGGTCCTATGAAATGGTTCACCGGCTAACATTCCATGGATGACATGTAGGCTAGTAATCACCATACTCTCCCTCTAGAACTTTATGAGGAATCCAAGATGTCGGTCTTTCACTATGTTGAAAGAGCATACTCTCTCTTTAGAACTTTATGAGGTAGCATTTCAACCCAAGATATAAAACCTCGTAAATCCAAATAACAATAGGTTGTAAAGCCCATGCAGACCCCAAATTACAGATATGCTCAGAACTTTGAGGTACCCAAGATGCTTAGATAGTAGTAGAGGCTAAACCTGAACTTAATCTAGAGAAAAGGATGCGATGAGAATTAGGTTATAATCACCCATTTCCTTTTTTTTTCGGAGTTCATAGGCTGTCGACCGAGGTGGGGGAGCGTAAGAGAATTGCACGGTCATAGAGGGGGTTAGGCTGTCATGTTAGTCCATTTTTATGTATTGAGTCTTTTGTAAATATATCCTATACTCATTTTTTCGTTCGTAATAAATTTGAACGATCAACGCTTTATAATTAAATTTTATTTTGCATTTAATCTTGGTGTTGTATATCTTTATTTTATATCATAATTTACCGCATTTTTTATATTTTTATATTTTTATTTGCTTTTGGCTTTTATCTTTTTATTTCTCCTCCTTTGTCACGTAAGCGGGGACCCCAACCCCCTCAGTTCTTGTTCGTTATTCTTTCACTCGGGCGGCTCAAGAGGCGCTGCCAGAGGCGCCAGCACCGGCGGCCAGTAAAGGTTCTTTGTGTTTTTCGAGTTTTCTTTAATCCAGGCCTACAACAAGATCTATTGAAGCAGGGTAAATGGCCTTATCTTTTTATTTTTTCTTTTTCGTTAATGGGTTAAGGGCGGGGTCAAGAAAGGAGAAGATCAAGAAGCCAAGGTTTGGAAGGCCCTCGCGTCCCCGCTCCTTAAATTAAGAAAATTCCGGTCTTAGAGACGCAGGCCAAGGCCTCGAAAGCCTTCAACAAACACTAAAAATAGGTATTTTTTTTCCCTAAAAATGACATTTTGTGAGTTATGATCATGAAAATAGATGCATCGTTAATTTTAGGGTGTCCTACAACAATATGTCAAGTACTAGCCTGACCACCAAACTCAAGAGTATGCGAGCTCGCCTGATGGGCCAACGTTCACAGTGTAGTGTGTAGAAGTATACACATTCTAGTAGAAAATAGAATCATTACATATATACACACAAATAGATATATTTATGATCCTAACTCTAAAATTCAATTTTATAATTAATTTTACATTAGAATTATGATTCAATATAAAAAATTAAATAATTGTGTAAATCAATTGAATTTTTTTGGTTTATTTGTTGATAAAAAGAATGAAAGAAGCTCAACAATATTACAGAAACATTTTATAATAAATAAATAAATAAATTACAAATTTGTTGTCCCACACCAAATTAATCATTCTTCAAAGCTCTTTTCATCGGATCCTCGGTTATCAATGAGGTATCTTGATTTTAAATTTATCTGCAAAATAAACCCAACAAAAATTAATAATAATGCACAAAATTGAAAAGTAAGAATCTCACAAATTTAAATAAAAAAGAAAAACGTTTTCTCATCTAAAATGTTAAAAAGATTTTTGTCTGAAGAGATAGGATAGAAAAATGTACTTTCAACTTCTTTTTTGCCGCAATCTGCATCACACTTAGAACGACACGAAGCATTAGCGCATTTTTTCTGGCAGGTTGCAGAACACGACTTAAATTTTGCCTCGACGGAGCCAAAGTCGCTAAAGAACGACTTGAATTTGGCCTCCATTTCAGCTGATTTGTCAGCAGTGGAGACTTGCAGTGCGGATACCACCAAAACACACATTAGAACCACTGCCATCATCTTCTTTCCCATTTTTTTTCTCGCCTGGAAGAAAATTCTTGGACTTTTTTGTCCTTTTTATATTTATTTTCTTAATTTGAGTGTGGATGATTATTTCAAAATAAAGAAAGCCTCTTTATAGAAATGTTATGCGTTAAATTTAGACAATTAAATTCAAAATTAGGTTTTTACCTTTTTTTGATAATGACAAGAACGGGTCTTTATTTGTTTTCTATTTTTAAATTTTTAGTTTCTTGGTATAAATATATTGCTGAAGATTATTGGGAGTGAGTCCCACATTGGTTAATTTAGTGGAAGATCATGGGTTTATAAGTGAGGAATACTATCTCCATTGGTATGAGGCCTTTTGAGGAAGCCCAAAGCAAAGCCACGAGAGCTTACAGTATCTAAGTATCTATTGAATGTTTACTAACTCCCAGAGCTTACAGTATCTAAGTATCTATTGAATGTTTACTAACTCCCAAACAAAAACCACTTTACCTTAACATTAAATCGCTTCTAATCCAGCCAACTATGAACACATCGTATTATCGAGATGAATTGTAATGTCCTATATTTTTATGTTAGATAACTTTTCTTCTTTTATAGATCAATTTTGATTAAATTTGATTTAGTGGTGTAGCAGCTTGAAAAAAGAAAGTCGAGATTTCATGCGAGTCATCCGAAACCACCTACACACTTCCCCCTCCCCCTCATCAACAACCATCCTCTTTAGATTTCTCAGATCCACAGTACCTCGAGAGGGAGAAGGAACTATAAATCGAGAATGCATAGATTGTCTTCTCGGAGATCAATCGATGTTATATACAGAGGGTGGTGAAGGATGACTGTGCGACTGCGGAAATGGAGAACCAAGACGAGCAATCGGTAAGCCATCGCTTTTCTTGCTGTGTCCAGAAAGGATTTTTGGAAGAGGGGTCGAGTTTTTTTTGCTATTATCTCACAACCATCATATAAACTAAAGAAAAATATTTAAAAAAATTATAAAAAAGTCGCTCAAAGTTGATCGAGGAGAAAAAATGGTCATTTTTACCCTTTCTTAATTAGGGGTATGGATGAGCCCTAATTGGAAAGATTAGGAAGGAAAAGAAAAAGAAGGAAGGAAAAAGAGAGAAAGAATGGTTAGGGTTTGATGGAGAAGTACAGAGAAATTGTGCTTGGAGTCCGATTTTAGCCAAAGATCTTTAACGAGAAATGCTCACCGGCTTTTGGAGAACCAATCTGGACTTTTGAATCACTAAAATCTATCACGAAACAAAGAAAACGAGAGATATTTCAAATTTTTAGTGTCGATTTTCCTTCAAATTCGAGAGATTTCCGTGCAATTAGATTTTTGATATTTTCGTATGTTGTTCTTGGAGATATTTCTCACATGTTTGGTGAAGGAAGTTGGAGAAGAATCAAACCAAAAGCCAGAGTTTCGAAAAACGTCAAGAAAAGTTATGAAAGTTCAAAGAAAAGTAAAAGAAATTGAAAACTAATCGAAATTTGGAAAAATGCTTGTGCAGACAACGAAAATGTAACGACCTGGAAAAAGAAAAAGAAAAAGAAAAAAAAACTCACTCGCCGGAAAACTCGCGAGTTTTCTGGCGACCGCCGAGTTTCGCGGACCCCACGCGAAACGACAGCCACACCTCGCTCAGCCTTCAGCCCACGACTCCTAGAATCGATCAGAGTACCTGCAAACAGAGAAAAGAACGAAAATACGAGAGAGAGAGAGAGATTTCGGATGACGTCGTCAAGTTTCCAATCCCTCCGACAAGTCCCAAACCACCCGAAAACCGACGCCAAAGGCCCAGTTACCACCACGAGAAGGATCCCTAACGAAAGCACAATAACTCAAGGAACGTTTTGTGCGTTTTCGTAAGCGCCGTCGTCGGTAACCGAGTGCGGAAAATTGGGTTTTCCTAAACGTTCTTAGATCTGTGGTTTTAGGAACTTTTAGACCACTAAACTTCGAGGAAGGAAAGAAGGATGACAAACAGAGAGGAAAAGGAAGAAAGAGGACCGAAATTGGCAACGGAAACGCAATTGAAAGGAGAGAGAAAATGCACCAAAAAATCGACCGGAGTCGGGTAAGGAAGACGAGACCCACGGATCTGAGTCAACCCGAACCAAAAACCCGAGAGAGCAGCCCGACTTCTTTCCCCTCGGCCTCTGCCTTCGGCCCAACCCAACTACAGCGGCTCAAACCTCAATCCAGCCCAGAAGCCATGGTCTAGCTGAACCGACTCGAGACTAGACCCACGGTCCAATCGAACCGGCCTGCAACCCAAACACTTGGGGCCCAATCCAATAAACCAAGGCCCAACAACCAGCTCGGCCCAGTAGCCTTTTGCAGCAGTCGACCCGAACCGTAGTGCAACCCGCGCCTCGACCCGACGCTCACCGCACGACGTGGCACGCTCTGCTTCTGCCACGTGGCACATAGCGACGCAGGCGGTCCCTTGGCTCGGCTTGGCGCAGACGGCTCGGCGACTCCTCCCGGCAACTCCCAGCGGCTGTTCGACTCGGCTCCCCTATTTTCAGCCCGGTTTCCACTGTTTCGACGCTCCCGGACATGTTTTCGGCCCCGATTAAGGTATCTGAGACCGTTTTAGAGCCGTATTTCACATTTATTGAATTATTGGTAAATTAATTGTGAAATACTAACGGAAGATGGCGAACGGTGTGATAGGAAACAAACCTTGGCAACGTAGGAAGCAGCTATCACGGAACGGGAGCTTACGTTTAGCTAATTAGGGAGTACTTCGGCCAAGGCCAACCAAGTAAGTGGCCTTACAATAGGATAGGCTAAAGATTGTTTGAATTATGATGATGTATGAGTATGACGTTGTGTTGTGATGTATGTTAAATGTACGTTATTGATGTTTTGATGCATGACGTACATGTTATATTTGATGCACTTAATGGCTTCTATGATGAGTATGATGTATGCATGATGATGTTTTTCCATGTTGAACATGCCTTATGATGTTGTTTGTCATATTGCATCATGTCGTTAGATCGACGTAGGACACAACCCTAAGAGTATGAAAATGATATTAATGTAAATGTCCACGAGCATGTGTTACATGGTGTAACTAAGAGATGAGACTAGAGGATTGTATCAGAAGAGATGTATAATTGGACTTAGAGGAACCTCATGCATATTGTATGTTCATAAGCATATGGCTACTTCCCCTAGAGATGATGAGTGCGGACGCGCACAAGTGCGAATGCACACAGATGAGCGTGTTCATGAGGCGCATGACACTATGGGGTTCCACTAACCTCCAGACGTCGCTACAGATTAGCTTGACTAGAGGGTCTAGGGGGTGTGCGAGCGCCCTGGAGATTCACACTCGCACGTGTGAGTCGTGTGTAGGGAATTACTATACATCCAATTTGTCCGAGACTGGAGGCCACCCTTAAGATTATTAGAGATAGGTCCCTAATTCATGATTGCATGTGTTTGCATTAGCATGGCCTCTATAGTGGGGTCACTTAATGAGTATTTCTTCGAAATACTCAGGCCGTGTGCCACATTATTTTTCAGGTAAAGGCAAGGCGCCCATGTACGGTTGACGGCGGCATCGTGATCAGAGACTGTGGCGCGTGCATAGGATAGTTGCATATTTGAAATTCCTAGTCTTGATTAGGATATGGTGCTTGCATTTCATTTATTTAAATTATTTAATTTGTAATTGTTTTTATCTTATTTTGAACTCCAGTATGATGTTTGAAACACGTAAGTTTGGCAGTGTTTTCTAATGTTTTAACGTATTCTTAAGTTTTAAATTTTTTCGCTAATAAAGATGAACATTTTTAGAGTTACATGCTGCATTAGAGATGAGCATGAAACGTTAGTGGCGACTCTAGATATGTGGAAATTTAGTGTCATTACAGAAAAGAGGACAAATATGAGGCAGTCAGAGGCAGAGTGTGTAAAGCAATGAACAGACACTTATCGTGCAGGGAGAGGAGACACTCGTTGGCGCTTAACAGAGACACATGTCGCGGCTATAAAGGGTGACCTAATCTGTTATGCATGGCTCGCGCCTTTTTGAAGTGCAACTCACTTTTAGCTGGCTCGTGCCTTTTTGAACTGCAACCCCGTTGAGCTTGTATGTTGGCAGATATAGTACGTTTAGCTTCAAATCATTGATTTTATGTTCTCCTTGTAGAGTGTGTTTATATGCACAAAGTTAGAACAATGGCACTAAAGTTGAGTTGTCTAGATGATGACCTAGGTGAAGACGCCTCTAGTAGAATGAGCACCTTAGGATTGTGAGTGGTGGTTAGATAGGTCTAGATCCAAATGCTCACAAATTAAGAAAAACTTAAGAACTTAAAATAGAGCACCTAAAGTCGAAAGTTCATGTTAAGCCACCCAACCACACTAGAAATCCTGGTAAACCTCTTCAACACCTAGAGATGACCAAGGTAACGTTTAGAATATGTATCTGAATTTTAGGTGATCCATAGAAATATCTCCCTAACAAGCATGCATGAGTGAACCAAGTTAAGATTATAGCACTCAAGCTATTGCAATTTATACATTGACCTAGACCATGTACCCTAAGATCATAAGTGACCTGACCTAGACCATGTACCCTAAGATCATAAGTGACCTGACCTAGACCATGTACCCTAAGATCATAAGTGACCTGACCTAGACCATGTACCCTATGATCATAAGTGACCTGACCTAGACCATGTACCCTAAGATCATAAGTGACCTGACCTAGACCATGTACCCTATGATCATAAGTGACCTGACCTAGACCATGTACCCTAAGATCATAAGTGACCTGACCTAGACCATGTACCCTATGATCATAAGTGACCTGACCTAGACCATGTACCCTATGATCATAAGTGACCTGACCTAGACCATGTACCCTATGATCATAAGTGACCTGACCTAGACCATGTATCCTAAAATCATGAGTGACCATCAAAGGTCTAGACCAGTGTGCACTCAGAGAATGGGTAATCTCCAAAGAGTTGTCCCAAATATTATAATTGCTTTTTTTTTTTTTTTTTTGTTCGTCAATCCCATTTTATAATTGCTTTTGTTTTGAAATCTCACAAATCGAGTCGTGACATTAATAAATTTTGTTAAAATAAATTCGAGAGGTTAAAACTTCAATTCTGCCCGTTGGAGATCATATCATTGCCCTAAGACCTATGGGAAGCTGAAAAATGGACAAATGATTAGTATCCTCGATCTCCACACAAACTTAAAATCTCAGGATAAAAATGATTTAAAAAATATATTAGACTGTATTTTTTTCTCCTAAAAGGACATTTGTGAATTATGATAATGGGTATAGTACTAATCTAATGTGTGAACCAGTCTGGTGGTGGGCTTACTATTAAAAATAGGGTCGTTACAAAATTTAACTATTGATATATATATATACAAACCTAAAAAATATCCAATTTTATAATTAACTTTACATTATAATTATGAATTTAACCAAAAAAAAATTAAATAAATTTGTGAATAAAACCATATATATATCAAGGTTTGTTGGTGATAAAAGTAATGAAATAAACCCAACCATATTAAAGAAACATTTTATAATAAATAAATAAATACATTACAAAAATGAAAGAGGATAAAAGAATTTAAAACTTCCTTTCACAAATATTATTTAAATAAATTATAATTGATGTTCAAATTCAAATTGATCGTTCTTCCCATCTCTTTTCTCTTCATTTCATCCTCGATTATTGATTGGGTATCTTGATTTTAAATTTATCTGCAAAATAAACACAACAAAAATTAATATTATTACACAGTTCAAAGGTAAGAATCTCACCGACTTGAATAAAAAAGATCATACATAACCCATCTATTGAATAAAAACTTTCATATAGAAGATTAAAAAGATTCTTTTTCTCTAAAGAGACAGAAAAAACGTACTTTCAACTTCCTTTTTGCCGCAATCTGCGTCACACTTAGAACGACATGAAGCATTAGTGCATTTCTTCTGGCAGGTTGCAGAACACGACTTAAATTTTGCCTCGACGGAGCCAAAGTCACTAAAGAACGACTTGAATTTGGCCTCCATTTCAGCTGATTTGTCAGCAGTGGAGACTTGCAGTGCGGATACCACCAAAACACACATTAGAACCACTGCCATCATCTTCTTTCCCATTTTTTTTCTTGTTTTGAAGAAAATTCTTCGACTTTTTTATTTTATTTTATAATTTTTTCTTAATTTGTGTGTGGATGATTATTTGAAAATAAAAAAGACCTCTTTATAGGAATGTTATTTGTTAAATTTAGACCATTAAAGGTAAAATTAATTTTTACCTTTTCTAAATAATGACAAGAATCGGTCTTTGTTTGTTTTCTATTTTTATATTTTTGGTCCTATAAGTGGACGAACAAAAAGCTTTTCCATTGTTATTTTCTTTATTTTAAATTATACTTTGGCAGACTGACAAATATGTTAGTTATCTTAATATATTTTTTCGTGTCAACTCGAAACTCGAACAGAATCTATTCGGTTTCAAAAAATTAACTAAACCCAACCCAAAATGCTAACTCAACTCGACCTAACTCAGCCCCATTAATTTGGGTTGGATCTGTTTGGGTTATCAGGTACAATGTACACCCCTACTAATCTATCCTTTCTAACAGAGCAGAAAGTAAAAAAACAACCATCCTCACAAATCTTAGAAGAATTTTGGTAATTTTTTAAAGCATGCATAACATACTCATGCATATTTCTCAACTCGTATTCTAGTCATGTTCTTTATAGCTTTGTATAAACCTTTCGAGAATCTCAACATAGGAGCATAACCATAATTTTCAATAACATATATATAGTGCATACTTATCAAAAAAATAACCTTTCAATGTCTTTAACATGCAGTTTCTAACCGCCTAAGCTAAGGAATGTTCTCATGCTAGCACGTCTTAGTGATCCCTACAAGTATTACTTGCCTAAAATCCTTGTGGTTACTAGTCGTTGAGGCATCGGTGTTACACTATGAGGTGCGACCTCTCACTGTATCGAATTTCTTGACCGATCTTGAGATATGTTAAAGGCATAATCGATTATGGTCTTTTGTACAAAAGAAGCAAAAATTGCAAACTAGTTGGATATTGTGATGCCGACTATGCAGAATACCACGATACCCGAAGATCAACCACTTGGTACGTGTTTGATTTTGGTTTATGAACAATTTCTTAGTATAGTAAAAGACGACCAACAGTATTATTGTCAACTAGGATTTGCACTAGAGAAGCAGATTGGTTGTCGCAACTTAAGAAAGTACATGGCTGAAACAATTAAACGAGGATTTGTACCAGAAAATTGACTATCCAACACCAATTCATTGCAACAACCAAGGTGCAGTCCGCCAAATAGACAATCCGGTGTTTCATGCTAGAACAAAACATGTGGTGCACTAACCGTTTATTACCGAAAAAGTCTTAAGAAAGAAATCAAGATTTTGTTAATGAAGACAGATGACAAAATGACAAACTTGTTTACAAAAGAGCGGAGTACTGAAAAATATGAGGGTTTTCGTTGTCAACTCAACATGGTACGACAAATGTAGACCAGTATTGAGGGGAGTATTAAAAGATCATCACGAGCCTAACAGGGTCAAGCCCAATAATTATACGAGCTAATTGGCTATAAATTTTAAGAAAAAAATTTACGTAATTTAGTAATAAGCATATCTATGTATTTTAGAAAAATGATTTAGGTATTATAAGAATAACATGTGCTGTCACGATGTACAAAAAACGTTATAAAAAATCTTTGATAGCGTTTTTTCGTAAGCTGTCGTATTCATTATTTCTTGTAATCCCAAATAAAATAAATTGTAATAATTTCTATCGAGTATCTTATAATTTCTATAAAGCAAATTATAATAGTTTCTATAGAATATATTATAATATGTTCTTGATTGATCTGGATAAAAGTGTGAGCGTTTTCCACAAAAGAGTTAGTGTTCAACGAATACCATCTCAACTTTAAAATTTTTTAAGAGTATAATAAAAATTTGGCACTTGATAAATTTGAAATTTAGCTATTTTGTTCAATGTCAACGAATAATGGAAGCTTTTATATTCATTTGACTTTTTCTTTAATAAAAAAATATTTGACTCTCCACCCAAATTCTAGAAGTTGACTTATACATTTGGCTTCATTGGTCCAAATTTTATTATTCTAAAAAAACTTATGTAGCCCACGTGGCAAATACCAAAAAATTTCATTCTAAAAAAAATGTCTTGCTTTTTTATTTAATTTTTTCAATTTACCACGTGGATATAAATAAAAATATTTACTTTTTTAATGGAGTTAAATTAAAATTAAGAAAAGAATATTAAAGAAATTATATATTAGAAATGATTTAATTTTAAACCAAATTTTCTATTATTATTATTTTCATTTTTCATTTTTTATAAACCATTTATTGATTTTCAACATTAAAAAAAAACATAAAATGATCATTCTCATAATTTTTCATATTTTATCGTAAAATTATTTAAATTTTGAAAAAAAAAAACCATTTATTTTTCTCTATATTTACACAAAATTCATCATTTGTTGTTTTTTTTTATTATTATTCATAAACAATTAATTTAATTGGTTGACTTTTATTTGGTTGGTTTATAGGCTTTTGACTTTTGATTCTTTTTCAAGAATATAGAGCAAAAATTATGTTAAGGATAAACTTTGATTATTAAATTTAAAATTTTAAATAAAATCTTGGAACGATCATCCAATCAAGATTGTTACTTAAAAATTATGCTTTTGAATTTTGAAAAATGGTGAGTATTAAAAATATTTAGTAAGGTACTCCCGTCTGAGTTAGATATGTACCATTTTGAAATTTAAAAAAAAGAAAAGAAAATTATAAAATCCTAGACGCTTCTCCTTGGTATTAACGGGATGTATTGCAAATGACGAGCAATGGGCTTAGGTTAATACCCTAGTCTTCAGTTCCACGTCAATGACGTACGCAATCATCCTTGTCATAATAGTCACTTCTCTGACACCAATAAAAACTCATTCGCTTGCTCCATGCCTAACTGATGTCATATCTCAATGAAATGCGAATCCATTTGTTGGTCATCAATGCTACATTGTTGCAATGTTAGTTGCATTGATAGTTATGCTAATTGTGTCGTGACCTCCCCCAATAATAAACGTCATATCTCAAGGAAATTTCTCACTTGTGTAGCTATAGTTGGACAGGGTCATTTCATTACAGGTTCTACTCTTACTAGGTCCACTGAAATTCCTTCTTTTGACATGACGTGTCCAAAGAATACCACCTCCTAGAGTTAAAACTCACACTTCAAAAATTCGGCATATAACTTGTCTGTCTTGGAGTATATTAATATGTCATCTATAAAGATAATCACAAACATGTCGAGAAAATCCCTGAACAACCAGTTCATTAAGTCCATGAAAGCTACAGAGACATTGGTCAAGCCAAAGGATATAACCCATAAACTCATAATGGTCATAACGGCTCTTGAATGCAATTTTCGATATGTCCTCTTCCTTGATTCTAAGTCGATGGTATCCTAATAGATCTATCTTTGAGAACACAGATACCCCTTACAGTTGGTCAAACAAGTTATCATCACATTTGTTTATCTTAACCTTCACGTGGCCGGATGGACGCCATTTTTGCAAATTGTGACCGATGCTTACATATGGTGCAGAGGTGAAACTTTTAACTACTACAAAAATATAATAGTTGCCGATTGTCAACTGATTTTTTTTTTTTTTTCAATAATTATTAATGTATGCATCAATAACTTAATATAAAATTCACAAATGTCAAAGTCAAATAATAATTTATTTTGGAATATCACGAAGCTTCTTCCGTATCTTGTAGATTTTTCTTTTCTTTCTTTTCCTATTTTGATGGAAATGATTTCTTGTAAGAAGAATAAGAAGAAAAAAAATATTGTTTTTAAATTACTTTTTAAGATAACGGTTTACACAAGCCCACACGTAATAGATAAGGTCATTTTTGGGCTTTCCACACCCAAATGTTACGTTTTTCTTTTCAATTGACGTGGTATCTCACAATTTTGTAATAGCTCAAGTCCACTGCGAGTTGTCATCTTTGGAGTTTTCCCTTCTCAACTTCTCCTCAAAGTTTTAAAATGTGTCTCTAAGGTCTAGTCCTACTCCGATTACTGTCTCGCACCGTCCAGTTACTAGCTCTAATACCTTTTGTAATGGTCCAGAGAGGAAAATATCTACTAGCGGTGAGTTTGGATCATTACAAATGAAATCAGAGTCAATCACTGAGCAATGTGCCAACGAGAACGTTGGCCTAAGGGAGGTGGATTGTGAGATCCCATATCGGTTGGAGAGGGAAACGAAACATTTCTTATAAGGGTGTGGAAGCCTCTCCCTAGCAAACACGTTTAAAACCTTGAGCGGAAGTCCGGAAGAGAAAATACAAAAAAGACAATATCGGCTAGCAGTTGACTTTTACAAATAAGATGAAATAAAATAGTTATAAAAAATTGTTTGACTTGTGCCTATAAATAATGCCTAAAGTAAACTGCAAATCAAACCAATCCCATAAGGAAGCCAACAAAAAAAAGTCTTTTCCAATCTCATCCCACTTTCAAAAGCCATGTTAGCCATGATCCCTTCATCTTCTACAACTCATGGTGGGTGGATTCCAGAGAACCCTCTGTCTACAAACGGCCGCCCATCGGAGCTGTTCATTCAGTTCTCATCACCGCAGCCATCTCATCATGTCAAGGTTGAGAGCTGTTCTCCACCATCAGCTGGTGATGGTCGTCGTGGTGGCAGCTGTGGCGGTGATGATCCTGTCTCCGTAGCTAAGAAACTTAAACATAATGCTAGCGAGCGCGATCGTCGCAAGAAGATGAACTCTCTCTATACTTCTCTTCGCTGCTTGCTTCCATCAACAACTCGAACGGTAGGTTTTGCTTCTTCGTTAGGCATGAATGTGTTAAAATGTTTTTCAAATTTGGATTTAAATTCTAATAGGAGTGTGATATCCCACATCGGTTAGAACGAAGCATTCTTTATAAGAGTGTGGAAACCTGTCTAGATGCATTTTAAAAACCTTGAGGGAAAGCCTGAACGAGAATATCCAAAAAGGACAATATTTGTTAGTTGTGGGCTTGGAGTGCTACAAATGGTATCAGAGCCAAACATCGAACAATGTGCATGCGAGAAGGCTGAGCCCCAAAGGGGAGTGGACATGACGCAGTGTGCCAACAAGGACGCTAGGCCTCGAAGGGGGTGGATTAGGGAATCTCACATCGGTTCGAGAAGGGAACAAGTGTCAGTAAGGACGTTGGGCCCCAACCACATCAATTGGGGAGGATAACGAATCATTCCTTATAAGGGTGTGGAAACCTCTCCCTAGCAGATGCTTGTCAAGAACCTTGAGGGGAAGACTGAAAAAGAAAGCCCAAAGAGGACAATATCTTCTAGCGGTGGGCTGAGGCTGTTACAAGGAGTGTTCGTGGGTTGGATTGAGTTGGATAATAACAATTATTTTAGACCCAAGGAGTGTTCGTGGGTTGGATTGAGTTGGATAATAACAATTATTTTAGACCCAGAACTCGATCCAACCCCAACCATGGATTGGGTTGGTCAAGTTGAATAATGGTGATATGATGATTTTTTACTTATTGCAGAAAACAATGAGTAATCCAGCCACAATATCAAGGGCTTTGAAGTATATTCCAGAGCTAAGACACCAAGTGGAGCAGCTGAGGAGAAGGAAGCAAGGCCTTGAGACAAAGATTAATGCCATAACTCATGACCAACAAAAGCTAGTGAGGAAAAACAAGGAGGCCCCATGGATGGGTTGTTCTTCATGTGCTGTGAATTGGCTAAGAGAAAATGAAGCATTGCTTCAAGTAACTTCTAATGATACTCTCAAACTCAAATTTTCACAAATTCTCCATTCTCTAGAGGAAGATGAACTTCTCGTTAAGAGCGTTTCTACCTTTCAGTCGTTCGATGGGAGGCACTTCTTCACTTTGCTCGTTCAGGTATGCTCTTTATGTTACCATATTCTCTCAATTTAAGTGTCTTTCCATACGAGTGTTTGTGGGTTGGATCGGGTCGGGTTATAACATCTTTCCGACCCAATCCAATTATTTGGATTGTGAATTTGTGAGACCTCACATCCGTTGAAACATTCTTTTGCATCATGTATGTATACATGTACTCAGAAATAATTTGATTTTATTTTATTTTTAATGCAGGCTAAGCCAAATACTCCCTCAAGAGTGCTGCAAGAGATTTTAAATAAAAAGTTCTAGCCATTGTAGGAAAAGAAAAGAGAGAATGGATATAATATTATATGCATTATTATTATTATGATTATACCATCTAAGAAAATAGATTATAGAGGCAAAGATGTTTTTTAACTTAATTATATTTATCTCTAACATTAATTTCAAATAAATATTCAACCTAATGAATTAAGGATTCAAATGTGTTAGGGGTCGATGAAAAACGATCTCGGAGGAAAAACTATCTAGCATAACTTTATTTCATGGCCTCCTCAGCTGGTCTCGTCATTTGTACATGAGGCTCTTGCCTTTATCTGAAAAAATGAAAGTGTGAGATCCCATATCGGTTGGAGAGGGGAACGAAATATTCTTTATAACGGTGTGAAAATATCTCCTTAGCAGATGCGTTTTAAAAATCTTGAGGGGGAAGCTCGAAACGGAAAACCCAGAGAACAATATCTGTGGTGAGTTTGGGCGGTTACAGAAAGACATAAGATGTGCCTAGGTTTAACTGGTCTAGGTGTGCAACTAACTAGTTTTTTGCCTAATCAAGTAGGATATACATGTGAGTCAATCATAATAGACTCAACGCCACTAAAGGTCAATTAGCAACCATCTAGCAGCCCCATCATAGTAATCGAATAACATCATAAACATGATTGGAGCGATATGAAGGCCAATCATAATAGACTCATCACTACTAGAGGTTAGTCGATGACCCGCTAAGTCCCCATCATATTAACCTAATAACATCATGAACAGAAGAGGAGTGACATATGGGAGTTAGTTATAATAGACTCTTTGTCGTTAGAGATTAGTTGGTGATCCTCTAGAACCCTAAATATTGTAACTTGATAATGTGACATGACACATACATAATCATAAAATGGGAGAGCGATCTTGTGTCTGAACCACCTAAGATATATATGAAGGCCAGACATAATAGACTCCTCGCTACCAGAGGTTAGTTGGCAACCCTCTAGTAGCTCCTCCATAGTTACGTAATAATATGAATAAGCACATACAAAATCGTAACATAGTGTGCACGAAAGATGAATTGGCAACATAGATAGTTAAGCATATAGGCGTATCTTCTGCACAATCCCTTCCGGGGCGTGGGTGTTTCTTTTGTGGAGGGTGATATGAAGATGACGACGACTTCGAAGATTGGTGAAAAGAACGAAATTAATCGAAATTTGACCAAATATAAAAATTGCAATGCTCGTCTAAGATTCAACTAGCGATAAATTTAATACTCGAACCAAATTTACTTTTTCGTCTTGCCCTAACAATTATTGTGAATTTGAAAAGAATAGAATAGGGAATGGAAAGGAAAACAAATATTAGTTTATATGTAATGGGGCAAGTTTGATGATGAGCGTATATGGTTGTATGTCGGTCGGGTTAGTATAATAAATGTAACGAGATGGGTATTACTATATGTATGCTACTTGTCACGGTCATGTTTGTCTAAGACGTGTTGTCTGTGGCTGCACGTCGGATGTTTCGGTCATGTTTGTTCAGGACGTGTTGTTCATAGCCGCATGCCCGTTCCAAACCACTTTTACTTGCTTTCAAGTTAGATAGACTTTTACTATTTCTCAATACGGGGGTGTATGACTAGTCACCCAAATTATCTACACCCGTCAAGGCTAAAATGTTCCAAATTATACTATAGAGAGATGTGACTAGTTGTCAATTCTTCTACGTGCTATCAAAATTGTTGTTGTTACTTATTCGTTTTTAGCTTATAATATAGATTTCTTTAAAATTGTTTTCAATGCATTTCCTCGTTCACGTTTTCTAAAATATTTCTTTCAAACGTGACCGAGGCTCGATCATACACTAAGGTTGTCCACAAAGTCCGACTTCCGTACGAATGACTTGTTCGCTGGGTTAGAATAAGTGCTGCACAATCGTTATCCCGCTACCACAAGAGTGAGATTGTTATATTGCTCGTACATGTAAAAACAAATTGTTTAATTTGGTTAGTAAATTCCATGTATGTCCTTGTTGTTGCTCGGAAAAAAAAAATTGAGCATTAAAAATACTCAATAAGTAACCAACTAACGGGGTCACACATACATCGACACATATCTAACAATACACAACATGCACTATGAGACCTAAATCTGAACTATATAAACATATCATTTTTTTTCTTATGAACGAGTGGACAATTAACCAAATATCTTAGTTGTACCAATTATCCGGTAGCGCAAAGCGAGATTCCTTGGAGGATTTACCCCAATTGATGGGAATTGATGCCTAGTTAGTGCAGTCGAGTCTCACTCGTCATAGCACCTCATAAAAATAATTTTTTAATGTCACACTCTCGTAATCTATGTAGTAACATGTCATTCATACATATGCATGAGGTCCCGAAACTTACTATCTACCATACACGATAGACATAACCTCACAAAGCTCAAGAAATGTTACCCACATTGATTACAATTTCCACGGCTGCCTCTCAACCTGTTCACGGCATAGTAAAACGCATACCTATTAATCTATGTTTTGTTTTCTTGTAACGCCCGAGTCCGACAGGTATATAAGTTTTCTTATCTCTCTTTGATTCTTATCTCTCAAGATGTAGAAGATAAAAACTCTTGGAATAGTCATACTAACTTTAAAAAAAAAAGTAAAAAATTAGAAAAATATCGGTCAAAGTCAATTGGGAAAAATGTTAATTTTGCCCATTTTACTATTTTTCGGGGTTTGTAAGTCCTTGGACACTTCTGCAAAAACCTAAAGAAAAAGCTCGTATTCAACTACTAGGTTACAGATGTGATAGGAGCTTACAAATAGATTACTAACAGGGTGTAATTTTATACTCACCCTTCCTACATTTGTTTGTCTGGTGACTAATGCTACTGGTCGAGACGAGGGTGTCGACCCGAGGCATCTATTGTGTTCATCACACATTTTTGTATCTCGTACTCATTCCCTTCTTTGTAAACAACATAATACATATGTAGTTGTATAGTTTGTTAGTCTCGTCCAGGTTTTCAAAACCTCAAAATTCGAGTCGTGATTGTAGAATAATAATTAAAAAAAAAAATAATGAAATAAACAATGAGAGGAAATGTTTTTATAAAAGGGAAAGACAAGGGCATCTCCATTTCACTTTATGCATCAACTTTCATATCATCATCATGTTGGTAGCTTCCTCTCCTTTGTTTTCTCCTCATCAATGGCCATTGGATGATTCCATCTCTTTCCATCGCCAACATAGCTCTCGCTTCTCTCTCTTCGAGGCTTCCGATCATTCATTTCACGTTTAATTCTCTCCACCGCCGTTGCAGCTACCCCACGTCGAGCTCGACAACTATCCGTCCACCGCTACCTCGTCGCCAGATGGTGGGGCCAAGGTCTCAAACGTGGCCAAGAAACTTAGCCATAATGCTAGTGAGCGCGATCGTCGGAAGACGATCAACTCTCTCTACTCGTCTCTCCGCTCCCTTCTTCCCTCCACCGATCATATGGTATGGCTTCTCTTAAGAGTATGGACTAAAGATTATTCGCATTTCGTAAATTCAAACTTTAGAGCATTCGTAGGTTGGTTAGATCACGTTTGGAACATTTTTAGAATCAACTTATAAATTTTTTTCAAACCAAACAATTTTTATTAAATTATGAACTCAATCCAACCCGACAATAAATTTTTTGAATTGAATTGGTTTAGATGCTTAAAAGTTCGTAAAACATCTATTTATTTATTTATTTTTAAATATTTAATTAAGATTTATAATTAAATGACTATATATATATATTTAGAAAATTTTACCTAAAACTTATTTTAGTCGAGAATAAATAATAAAAAAATTATAAAAATAAATAAATGTATAAATAATTTATATAGTAAACCATGTATTATTTTAAAAATAAAATTCAGGTCAGTTCCGTTCAAGTCAATAATTTTAAGCAAACTCATGAACCAAATTAATTTATAATTTTTTTTTGTTTATTTGAACTTCGACTTTAGAAAATACTATATTGATCGTTGAGCTATATACGCTCGTTCGATAACTTACTGAATTTTGGTTAACGGTATTTTTCTTTTTTCAGAAGAAATTGAGCAACCCGGCGACGATCTCGAGGATATTGAGCTACATACCGGAGCTACAGCAACAGGTGGAGGGGCTGATGAGGAAGAAAGAAGAGCTGATGACAGCCATGGTTGGACATGAAGTTCATAGTGAGGAGGAGAAAAGGAAGAAATGTGCAGCTACAAGCTCCTCGTCAATCATTTCAGCAAGTCGACTCAGTCGACGGGAAATGGCGGTTCAGATATGCACCGATATCGACGGCGGCCACCGGAATTCCTTGTCGGAGCTTTTGGTTTGCTTGGAGGAAGATGGTCTTCTTCTAAGGAATGCTTCTTCTTTTGAGTCATTTGATGGGAAGGTTTTCCATACTCTGCATCTACAGGTAATAATAATATTATTATTATTTTAATTTACCTTATTTAATTACAATTATTTCTTTTATAATATACGTTATGAACTAAACGAATTGTTCGTAAGCTAGATTAGATCTGGTTGATACTTTGTTCGACATTTGAGGATTGTCTCCCCTTAATCGAGGCTCAACTCCTTTTCTTTTGGAGTCTTAATCATTTTTTACTATACCTTCGAGGCTCACAATACTAAGTTTAGGGCATGACTCTGATACCATGTTAGATGAACACGACTCTCCACAATGGTATGATATTGTTCACTTTGAGTATAAACTCTCGTAACTTTGCTTTGGGCTTCTCCAAAAGGTCTCATTCCAATGAAGATAGTATTTCTTGATTATAAACCCATGATCATTCCCTAAATTAGTCGACGTGAGACTTTCATCCAACACCGTTCAACTCAATTTTTTTTTTAATTTGGATATAACAAGTGTGATACAAGAATTTGAACTTGCAATCGGGAAGGAATGAGTACATGTCAAGCACTATTGAGCTAATTTTATTTGAACCTCTAATGTATCGGAGGTTGGATCATACACCCTTTATTCGATACAGAATCCGTAAATGATATGACATTGACACGGAAGGTCCAATGCCCCGATAGAAATCGGATGGATGGATGGATGTTCGGGATGTCGCGATATTATGAATGACACGCGGGCCTGTTTTCGATGATATGACTGAGTGAGTTATGATGGCCGATGACACTCCGTGACTTGGGATGACATCAAGACATGTGGACCATGTTAACAGGGAACTTAGATGATGTTGAGATGCGACGTTGCGTTGAGAGACTTTGGCCCCGATTAGAGACAAGGTCGAGCCGAATGACTTGGCCTAGTGTAGAGGCAAGTTGGTTGGGGTCACAGGAGATTGAACATGCACGCATAGGTGGCGTGTGACTAAACAAGCTTGGATTCCGCACAAGTTATGTTTGGTGGGCGAAGACAAACCTCTCCTAGGGTTTGACAAAGCCACAAAACGGGGCGAAAAATGAATATGGGACATGGGTTTCCTTCAAAGCTAGTCGTGAGCAGGTCAAGATCACGACATTGCATGGTTGAAAATGTACCGACTATGACACTATACACTAGAAGACCAATTTAGTTGAGAGAAAATTTTGAAATTTGAAGTTTATATGAGATTTTAGTTATTAATATAATATGTACAGTGAATAAGTAATTTTTTAAAATAATTAAAAAAAAATAAAATAACCAGAGAATCCAACCCAACCAAAAAAATAGATAGTTAGTTTGTAAACTCTATTCAGGTCGTTGAGATCATCAATTCAATCAGCCCATAATTTCCAGTTGGTTTAAATTTTTTTTTAACTCAACCTGTAGCTATAGCTATGAACTAAGTCGTTTTTTTCTTCTTATTTTTCTTTTATTCTTATAAAATGAATTTAATTTTTTATTAATTAAAAGGTAATATTGGCTAAAACATTTTAAAATTTTTGTTATTATTAGATTATCATAAAAAATTCTGGCCCAAAAATTCAGTTCTTCCCTTCTTTAGGAATGGAAGAAAATGTGAAAAAACGAAATTCAAAACGGAAGCAAGCTGAAGGTTTTAATTTGCATGGAGGACGTTTTGTTCTTTGCATTTCACGCTTTCTCTTCTGCTTAATCTTTATTCAAATCTCACAAACAGGAAATAATAATTATATATGAAAATCGTTAATTAGCCTCCAACCCTTCGCGCCAGATTGGGTGGGGGGCGATCCATCGGGCTCTAAACAGGTTCGCATTTTGTCATTCAATTAGATTAACCCATTCAATCTTTCGCTGTAAGTCTCTTCGGATCTGATCTAACCTTATTACTCTGTTTTTTTGTTGTTAATGTCTCTCCCCTTGGCGTGTTTTTATGTCCTCATTTTAGATTTCCTTTACTTTTGGAGATGGGTATCGATCTGTGCTGCTTAATTCTGATTATTTTGTTCTGGGTATTGTTGTATCGAAGGCTATTTTGAAAGTTTTGCCTCTAAATGTTGTTAATGTTGGTGAAGATAGTACCTCTGTTGAGTTTTGTGTTGTCGCTTGGTTGTCTTGTTAGTCGCATATAGATAGATATGGTGTTTTAGAGTTATGAAATTATATGGAATTTGTAGGGAGGAAAATTGGGATTGAATTGAGTTCTTGAAAGTGGGATTTCGAACTCAATTTTGAATCTCTGTAGAAGACTTGTAGTAGAGATGATAATTTGGTCCACAGATCTGCCGTTGGCCTTTCTCATCTGAGCTGAGCTCCAATCCCTTTCCTCTTGATCCTATAGTTCCTTCCTTGATCTTCTGGCTATTCCTCTTCAGACGCTGAATTTGCGATTACTTCTTTTTCCCTGACCACCGATGAAACCAGAGCCTCTTCCTTAGGTGTGAGATCCCACATCAGTTGAAGAAGGGAACGAAACATTCCTTATAAGGGTGTGAAAACCTCTCCCTATCAGACACATTTTAAAAACCTTGAGGGGAATCCCAGAAGGAAAGCCCAAAGAGGACAATATCTGTAGCGGTGGGCTTGGGCGGTTACAAATGATATCAGACCCAGGCACCGAGCGGTGTGCCACAAGGACGTTGGGCACCCAAGGGGGGTAAATTTTGAGATCCTACATCGGTTGGAGAGGGAAATGAAGCATTCCTTATAACGGTGTGGAAACCTTTCCCTAGCAGATGCGTTTTAAAAACCTTGAGGAGAAGCCAGAAGGGAAAGCCCGAAGAGGACAATATCTGCTAGCGGTGGGTTTGAGCTGTTACATTAGGTCTCTCTCTTCACAGGCAAGAGCTCACTCCCTCCCTATATTCTTTCAGTCACGTTTCAAAGTTTCCTCAATCCCCACTTATGCTCTCCTTTCTGTTTGTTTTTGTTTTATAACTCGTACCAAAACACAGTAGGATATGCATAAGGCCCTTTTAACATCATTGGATCTTAGTGTAGGAAATACACAACGCGTTAGGGCATGAGAGTAATGGATATAATGTGAGGAATTTATCATAAGGCCCTTTTACTAGTTCCTTTTGGTTCGTTTTTTATGATTTTTGTCCGTCATTTCATTTGTAGGGTCTAATGTATCAATGACACATTCTTTTTGCAGAATATTTGTTTGGGACTGAGACAGGGAATGGTGTGGACGAAACTATGTTGAATTCAATGGAGGCAGATGATTTGAAGAGTACCATATTAACAATGAATCCTACAGTCATAGTTCCATCTCCTATTTTGTTATGGAGATCCAAGGTTTGAAGTTATTTTTCTAACAAAAAATGTACCACATTAAGCTTTTTATGTCATGTTCTTCTTACAAGAATTGCTTCTTTTAAAGAGAACTTAACAAAGAAAAACAAATGGTACCACATTAAGCTCTTTATGTTATGTTCTTCTAAGAATTTCTCCTTTTGAAGAGAACTTAGCTTCAGGTACCATATTTAAAAAAATGTATATACCATGTTCTGCTAAAAAATGAGATTAAATTTTTTTAAGAGTATAGTTTTGTGAATAAGGAATCTCTACTTTAAGAGAGTTTGTGAGATTCCACATCGATTGGAGAGGAGAACGAGTTCAGCGAGGACGCTGGGTCTCGAAGGTGGTGAATTGTGAGATCTCACATCGGTTGGAGAGGGGAAGGAAACATTGTTTATAAGGATGTGGAAACCTCTCCCTAGCAAACGCATTTTAAAACCTTGAGGGGAAACCCGAAAGGAAAAGCCCAAAGAGGACAATATCTGCTAGCAGTGGGCTTGGGCTATTACAAATGGTATCAGAGCCAGACATCGGGCGGTGTGCCAGCAAGGACGCTGAGCCCCGAATGGGGGTAGATTGTGAGATCTCACATCGGTTGGAGAGGGGAACGAAACATTTTTTTATAAGGGTGTAGAAACCTCTCTCTAGCAGACGCATTTTAAAAACCGTGAGGGGAAGCTCGAAAGGGAAAACCCAAAAAGGACAATATCTGCTCGCAGTGGGCTTGGGCTATTATAGAGTTATGTTCCAAACCCCACCTCCACACGCACTATAATATTAAAAAATGGAATTAGTTTAGAGTGTCTACATTCATCAAACTTAGGAATACTTTAGATCCATAAGGACCAAAATTATATTTTCTCTTATTTTTTTGAACTCACATGTAGAAGTTTTAATGCTGACCTAGTAATGTGCCTTCCTTTATTTTCTTTTGTTGCTTTTAATTTATTTTCTTTCCCTTGCTTTATAGAATACTAATTACGATTAATGCCCAGGTTTTCTTGTTCATCATCTGGGGTGTATTTTGTTGCAAGGTTGGTTCTATTGGATCATTATGGTTTAATGGTTAACTGAAAACAGTAGTTTGTTGTAGATGAGTTGATCTGATTTGTTTGTCACCATGGTTTTGTTCGAATACAGATCGGCTGGGATTCTGTTATGAGAATGAGTGCGGACCTGCGCGACCTGTTTCTCTACGAGGCATTTTTGTATTATAATCCTCTTCTTCTGGTGGTGAGTGAATTTCTCCTCTGTAAATGCCTCTTGAATATGTTTCTTACTATTATCATCAATACCTTTGTACTATTACTAATAGACTTTTTAGTTTTTGTACTGCAGACTATGATGGTTTGGCTGTGGGGAATTAACTTATGGTTCTTTTCCCAGTCTAACGTTAATTACGCAAAGATATTTGAACTCGATCAGAATCATCTTACTCACCATGAAATTTGGAAGGTAAAAAATCTTAGTCATGCATTTTCTTCACCGTTCAAAATCGCTCTCAAAGCTATTATTGTATATTTTTCCCTATTATGACCTGCTATTTATACTTTGTGTACTGTATCTACTAACTCCATCTGTAATGGTGACTAAATTTCTTTTGTAGTGTGCAACATGGATGACTATTGTTGTCCCAACTAGCATGACAGCCTACCTTTATCTTTACTCTTGTGGAGAAGTATCACTAGCTGCATCACAACCAGTGTAATAGATACCCCTTCTTTTATTAGTATTGGACGAATATTTTTATGGCTAAATTATAGAAAACGTCCGTGAACTTTGTACTTTGTTTCAAAAATACCCCTAAACTTTCCAAAGTTTCAATGATACCCTTAAACTTGAAAAAAAAGTTCCAAAATATGCTTACCATTAATTTTGGATGGAAATCGTTAGTATTTTGTTTAAAAAATACCCTAAACTTTCAAAAGTTTTATAAATACCGTAAACTTTCAAAAGTTTTCCCTTACCATTAGTATATGGGTGTAAACCATTAGTAACACATTTAAAAAATACCTCTGAATTTCCAAAAGCTGCATTAATACCCTTAACCCTTTAAAAAAAATTCTTTTACGGTTAGTTTATGGATAGAAATTGTTTATCTACACCACATCGCCTCCCTCTTCTATTCTCTCTCTCCTATGCTTCATTCTATAGCTTTAACACTTCCCTGTTTTACCCTTTTTCCTCTCCTTGAATTCCCCAATCTCTAAAATTACCCTTTCAATCAAGGTATATAGGTTTCAAGAAGAAAGGAGAATAATGAAAACACCCAGGGACCTATTGGAACTTGAACTTTTTTTGAATATAGGTACTACTGAAACTTTTGAAGGTTGACGAGTATTTTTTAAACGAAGTACAAAGTTCTATAATTTAGCCTATTTTAATTTTTTGGAAATGCAATTAAGTTCATTTTTCGTTTTGAACTCGTTAGGATTGGCCTTTTGCAAGTTCTGTTGTATGAGGCTTTGTTGATTGCCAAAGTTATACATAATTATAATTTTATTTATCACTTTGACATGGAAAACATATTTACTTAGATAAGATACTTGCTTTGATATGGCTCATAGTGCTGCCACTTTTTTCTCCCTAACCTGTGAAAAATTTTAGTTTTTTCTTTTTTTTATGAGATGTGCATCTGCCTGTTGCATGCAAGTTTGCATTAGGTTAGCTCCCAAGAATATTTCTTGATAGAATAAGGTATTAGCGCACTTTAGACGATGATTGTATTCCCATTACGATATGTAGATTTGAGCGGGGCTATCTTTTATGGTTACTTATCTGTAGACGAAATGACATTAAGTTTATTTACTTTTTGTGCAGGTTCTCTTATATCTCGCTGTTGTGATAATTTTGGTTTTCCCTTTCGAAATATTTTACTTGTCATCTCGATTTTTCTTACTAAGGACTCTTTGGCGAATAGTTGTACCACTGCAGGTAAGTTTTCTGGTCAAGTCTGTTAAAGTGTAAAATACGAATTACTTTTTTTTTCCTTTTCTAGCCTTGAAGTTGATGTTCAATGTTAGGAAAAGCTGACAATATACAACTTTTTAATGCAAATAAATGCATATAAAATATTCTTTGTCGATTCAAAATGTTTGTGTCGTTGAAATGAATATACTTACTTTATTTTAAGGTCGAGTGTCATATGTATTTTTGGCTAAAATAGTTCCACGATCTTAAAGCCTGAAAGGGAAAGTCCAGAGGACAATATCTACTAGCAGTGGGCTTCGATTGTTACATGAATTGTTGGAGTTAGGTTGCTATGGCTGGATGTTAATTTGTTAATGTTTTTCCAATGCAGGCAATTACATTTGCTGATTTTTTTGTAGCTGATATTTTGACTTCAATGTCAAAGGTTTGTACCTTGCTGTTCTTTAGTAAAAAATTTCCAAAATATGTTGTCTGCTTATAATAGTCGTAGTACCACAGGGCGGTTTTATACAAATGATTATGAGCATTTTTCCATTTTCATGAATCATAGCTTAAGGTGTAAATGTCAAACATACGTACTTGCCCTCGGGAATTCATGATCATATTTTAATACAAACATCTCATTGTGTTATAATGCTATTTTGGCTGCAGGTGTTTTCTGATTTGGAAAGATCAGTGTGTCGAATGATTCACCGACAGGTCGGTTTTCTTCTTTTGTCTTAGCCTTAACTATTTATATTTTGTGGATTACAACCGTCTTTTCCTTCGATCACGTTTTAGCTTTCGTTTTTTAAATGTTGATAACATTCCTACGTTTTTCAAACTGGTGGACGAAGGGATTAAGAGATTATGCTATTATGTTTGCGAGTAATGTCGGTTCAAACTTACTTAGGTTGCCACCATTGCATGGTTTGAAGCTGATTCTGTCTGTGGAAGTCACTCTGTTGCAATCCCTGTGGTCCTTGTTTTGCCTTATCTTTTTCGTTTGTTCCAATGTCTTCGACAATACAAGGATACAGGGGAAAAAGCAACCCTTTTGAATGGTGAGATCTCATGATTATTTTTCCGTCTCTATAAAACTCGATGTTTGTCTTCATTATATTTTTCTAATATGTATATTTTGCAAGAGACATTTATGGAAAATTCCTCTGATAACCGTATCACGAATCTTTATGTGTTTCTATTTACCTTGAAAGAATTCTTCGATCTTTTTCGTAATTAGAGGATCTTCGAAAGCAAACACTTTCATAGGATTGATCGGTTAGAATCATCTATGCTCGGGGCTTCTCTATGGTGTTCTCTTTCTAATATCTTCCCTAGATTTTCCTTGCAATATTTGTTTGAATTGGGTAGCATTTATATTTCCTTTTTTAATTTTGTTTCTCTGTTTTTGTTTTTCTTTCACTCGGGTTTGTGTCGTTTGAACATTAGTCTCTTTTCATTTCTTTGATGAAAAGTATCGTAATTTTTCTTTATTCTCAAGATCTGCATAAGAGGACTAATTGCATGTATCCATAAGATCTTAGCTTTTTCATTCAACACCCGCCTGAGTGAGAGGTCTTGTAATGGCCTAAGCTCACCGCTAGTAGATATTGTTCCTTTTGGGCTTCCCCTCAAGGTTTTTAAAACACGTTTGCTAGGGAGAGGTTTCCACACCCTTATAAATAATGTTTCGTTCTCCTCTCCAACCGATGTGGGATCTCGCAATCCACCCCCCTTCGGGGCCCAGCGTCCATATTGGCACACCGCCTCGTGTCTACCCCCTTTGGGGCTTAGCCTCCTCGCTAGCACATCACCCGGTGTCTGGCTCTAATACCATTTGTAATTGCCCAAGCCTACCGCTAGCAGATATTGTTCTCTTTGAGCTTTCTCTTTCAGGCTTCCCCTCAAGGTTTTTAAAATGCGTCTGCTAGGGAGAGGTTTCTTCACCCTTATAAAGAATGTTTTGTTCTCCTCCCCAATCGATGTTGGATCTCACAGGTCTTGAGGCAGCTAGAGGCAGCTAGTTGTCAATCTTTGAAAAGGGAGGCAGAAAGCTAGACCAAACTTTTTTAAAATGAAGGACCATCAATTATGGAGAAATACATAATCTTTTTCTTTTTTTTTTTTTGTTGGTTGATATCCACGAGTGTTCAGACCAGCTTGTGCGCATGACGACCGTTCCACGACGACCGTTCCACGGACTAAATGTTCTATAGTTATGCATTTGTAAAACTTATTCAGCCCAAAGAAATTCTTTTTTCATAATCTCTCTAGTGCTCCAGTCCTGGGAGATGAAAGAAAGAATTTGATTTCCTTGAGCCCCTTACCATCCCAAACTAGCTTCCGTGAATTTGTTGTTGTACTTATGCTTCAAATCTGTTACTTGTCATGCCATAGTGATTCTATCTGCTTATCATTGCAGCTTTAAAATACTCGACTGCAGTACCGGTTATTTGTCTATCCGCCCTTAAATACCATGTCTTCCCTGATAGATGGACCAACGTTTATCGACCTCTGTGGCTGCTATCGAGTGTTATGAACTCATCATACTCATTTTACTGGGATGTGAAACGAGATTGGAACTTGAGGTATGCTAGTTACCCTGTGTTTTCTTGGTCGTTTTGTAATGCTGTTCTGACTTAGGGGTGAGGGTGGTGGGTGGGGGAGGGGGACAGGGCGGAAGCGGGAACTTGGCGTTATTATATTAATCCATGTTAAATGAGAATGTAATGGCCCAAGTCCACCGCTAACAAATATTGTCCTCTATGGACTTTCCCTTTCGGGTTTCCCCTCAAGTAGAGACCATGACACGTGCATAGGCTAGAAGCATATTTCATTTCCTAGACTTAGGTTAGAATAGGTTGTTATGCATTTTATGTTTTTAAATTTATTTCATTATCGTTTTTTATTTTCATTTCTGAATTATGTTTTGAACACATAAGACCATGACAGTGTTTTTAAAGATGAAATATGTTTATTCTGAAATTTTATTATTTAACCGTTGATGTTTTAAGAATTATATTCCGCATATGAGCTTAGGCTAAGATGATGGTAGCGACTTTAGGTAGTCGAAATCTAGGGTCGTTACAGAGAACATTCTTTATGAGGTTGTATGTGCTTGAACGGTTTACTTCTGCAATTGTCTGGAGAAATTCTTGGCAGTCCTGTGTTATGCTTGCTTATGTTTATATCTCATGACAGCACTTTCACTCGGATTTTCAAGTTCAACCGACCGCACTTCTTATCGCATCTCCTATATGGGCGGAAATGGGTAATGTTCTTGATTCGAACTCTTGAATTGTTTTCTTAAGTCAGCCATAATCGTCAATCTACATGGTTTTCTAATAAGATTCAATCCTTGTTGATTTAACATGGGATTTACGGGCTGCGTAAACCCGAACTGGGCTTAACCTGTTTCAAGCATCTTTAACTTGTTTCAAGCATCTTTTCTGTTCTGTAATAGCCCAAGTCCACTACGAGCAGATATTGTTCTTTCTAGGCTTTTCTTTTTGGACTTTCCTCAAAGTTTTAAAACGCGTCTCCTAGGGAGAGGTCTCGACACCGTTATAAAGAATGTTTCGTTCCCCTCAACAACCAATGTGGGATCTCACATTTTCCCTAGAGATTAGTTGGTCTAAATTTTTAAGGATGGTTCGAATATCTTTTTAGTCTCCAATTCCTACGTTTGTACTCTTAAGATTAGATTTATTTAAGGTCTATGGGTAATAAGATTCAATATTTTCCGTCTCCATTTCCTAGTTTTAGGCTTTTTAAATGATTTTGACTGTGGGATATCCGGTAGGTTTTTAAATGTTAAATTGCAAATTTGGCTCCTATTGTTTCAAATTCCCTATGGTTTTAAATTTTATAATTTTCCATCACTGTAGGTACAATTTATAAGGATTTTATCAAACCATAGGAATTATTTATAGGGTTTTATCAAATTATAAGGTCAGAGGGACCAGACCAAATTATAGACCGAAATTTCAATTGAACCATTTGTTTTAAAGCCAATTTTGAGTTCAACAACACATGGCTTGTGGGACGGGGGACTCGATCCTTGGTCGAAGGTATGTCTTTACTAGTTGCACTAAGGAAAAAAAACACCCTCTCTTTCACCAATATAGTTTCTGTGAGATCCTACATTGGTTGAGAAGGAGAACAAAACATTCTTTATAAGGGTGTAGAAACCTCTCTCTAGATACCGGAAGGGGGGTGGATTGGGGGGTCCTACATCAATTGGAGAAGGAAACGAGTGCCAGCAAGGACGTTGGACTCGAAGAGGGTGGATTGTGAGATCCCACATCGGTTGTGGAGGAGAACAAAACATAGGGTGTGGAAACCTCTCCCTAGCAGACGCGTTTTAGAAACCTTGAGGGGAAGCCCAAAAGAGAAATCCCAAAGAGGACAATATCTACTAGTAGTAGACTTGGGCCGTTACAATTTCCTTTATAAATGCTTCATGCATTTCCTTAGATAACCAAGTTCTATTGCATTGATCGTTTCTAATTTTTGTTTCGTTATTAAACTACCGATGACAAAATGATTAAAGTTTTCATGTTGTAATTCAAAAAACCACGAGTAGATTACCCTCTTGACAGAAATTTGATATTTAGCTGGATTATATTGATTTACGATACTCAGGTTTATATCTGGGTACTCGGAAGTAATCTGATATTGCGGTGTACATGGACTTATAAGTTATCTGCTCATCTTCGTCACAATTATCTTACGGTCTTCGCGATCACTGCGTTAGAGATCTTCCGACGTTTCCAGTGGATATTCTTCCGAGTTGAAAACGAGTGGAACAAGATGAACTTGAAACCAAACGTACATATTTCAATGAGTACTCTGTCGACCGAAGAAGACAAGTTACTCAACTCCAGTAGCCATGATGTTTAAGAATATTGAGGCGTAGCCATTTTGTGGACAGGTTTTTGTGTGGATGCATTTGTTTTGAATAATTGTTTCATTAATCTTATGAGGAGAGGTCCTTTTCCTTCACAAATGGATTAGCTTTTTTGAGTTCTAAATGAACATTATGGAATCTCTTTGAATCATTTTTGAAGAGATGAAATATGTTGAATTGAAACATGGAGCAAGAGCATTGTTAATTATCTTATGGTACATTGGTGCTTTTAATCAATATTGATAGCTGCTTTGTTGTCGTAATACAACTTTATCGTTCCCTTAATCAATCATCGAGGATTATCTTCAACCATAAGAGTTCACATGGCCTTTGTGCAATAGCTCGAAATTTTAATTCGTGATTTTGCCACTATAGTTTATATTTGTTACAAATGATTTGATCCAAATTGTTCCTGCTGAGACATATAAGTGGGAGTATCCTATACAATGAGAGTTTGTATAAGACGAAATAATTAATCCGTTTTTTTCATTAGATTATATTCTTTGTCCCCATATCTACCCAATTCTCTGACCCGCTTAATATAAATATATTTTTAACCTTAATTGGTTTGGATGAAAGAAGAATACTTAGAATCAAAGAAATTAATACTTATGCAAATTTAGATTAACCCAGAGATAAAATTATTAGAAGCAAAATTTAGAAGTCTTGTTCTAAATTGATTCATTCTACAAACTTAACTTGATTAAGGTTTGATTAAGGTTGGATTCAATGACATAATCTACTACAAAGATTGCAGAAAAACTTAGAAATGTTATAAGTTCATGCTTAAGAGGTCGTCGAACTAGGCTTAAGAGATCCACTAAATGGGTCGGGGCTGAACTTTTGTGTGAGATCCCACATCGGTTTGGGAGGAGAACGAAACATTTCTTATAAGGGTGTGGAAACCTCTTCCTAACAGATGTGTTTTATATTATAAGTTCATGCTTAAGAGGTCGTCAAACTAGGCTTAAGAGATCCACCAAATGGGTCGGGGCTGAACTTTTGTGTGAGATCCCACATCGGTTTGGGAGGAGAACGAAACATTTCTTATAAGGGTGTGGAAACCTCTTCCTAACAGATGTGTTTTATATTATAAGTTCATGCTTAAGAGGTCGTCGAACTAGGCTTAAGAGATCCACCAAATGGGTCGGGGCTGAACTTTTGTGTGAGATCCCACATCGGTTTGGGAGGAGAACGAAACATTTCTTATAAGGGTGTGGAAACCTCTTCCTAACAGATGTGTTTTATATTATAAGTTCATGCTTAAGAGGTCGTCGAACTAGGCTTAAGAGATCCACCAAATGGGTCGGGGCTGAACTTTTGTGTGAGATCCCACATCGGTTTGGGAGGAGAACGAAACATTTCTTATAAGGGTGTGGAAACCTCTTCCTAACAGATGTGTTTTATATTATAAGTTCATGCTTAAGAGGTCGTCAAACTAGGCTTAAGAGATCCACCAAATGGGTCGGGGCTGAACTTTTGTGTGAGATCCCACATCGGTTTGGGAGGAGAACGAAACATTTCTTATAAGGGTGTGGAAACCTCTTCCTAACAGATGTGTTTTATATTATAAGTTCATGCTTAAGAGGCCGTCGAACTAGGCTTAAGAGATCCACCAAATGGGTCGGGGCTGAACTTTTGTGTGAGATCCCACATCGGTTTGGGAGGAGAACGAAACATTTCTTATAAGGGTGTGGAAACCTCTTCCTAACAGATGTGTTTTATATTATAAGTTCATGCTTAAGAGGCCGTCGAACTAGGCTTAAGAGATCCACCAAATGGGTCGGGGCTGAACTTTTGTGTGAGATCCCACATCGGTTTGGGAGGAGAACGAAACATTTCTTATAAGGGTGTGGAAACCTCTTCCTAACAGATGTGTTTTATATTATAAGTTCATGCTTAAGAGGTCGTCGAACTAGGCTTAAGAGATCCACCAAATGGGTCGGGGCTGAACTTTTGTGTGAGATCCCACATCGGTTTGGGAGGAGAACGAAACATTTCTTATAAGGGTGTGGAAACCTCTTCCTAACAGATGTGTTTTTATATTATAAGTTCATGCTTAAGAGGCCGTCGAACTAGGCTTAAGAGATCCACCAAATGGGTCGGGGCTGAACTTTTGTGTGAGATCCCACATCGGTTTGGGAGGAGAACGAAACATTTCTTATAAGGGTGTGGAAACCTCTTCCTAACAGATGTGTTTTATATTATAAGTTCATGCTTAAGAGGTCGTCGAACTAGGCTTAAGAGATCCACCAAATGGGTCGGGGCTGAACTTTTGTGTGAGATCCCACATCGGTTTGGGAGGAGAACGAAACATTTCTTATAAGGGTGTGGAAACCTCTTCCTAACAGATGTGTTTTATATTATAAGTTCATGCTTAAGAGGTCGTCGAACTAGGCTTAAGAGATCCACCAAATGGGTCGGGGCTGAACTTTTGTGTGAGATCCCACATCGGTTTGGGAGGAGAACGAAACATTTCTTATAAGGGTGTGGAAACCTCTTCCTAACAGATGTGTTTTATATTATAAGTTCATGCTTAAGAGGTCGTCGAACTAGGCTTAAGAGATCCACCAAATGGGTCGGGGCTGAACTTTTGTGTGAGATCCCACATCGGTTTGGGAGGAGAACGAAACATTTCTTATAAGGGTGTGGAAACCTCTTCTTAACAGATGTGTTTTATAAGCCCGAAAGAGAAAGGTTAAAGAGGACAATATCTACTAACGATGGGCATAAACGGTTACATTTTGAATCGACTCTTCTAGAATTTAGCTGAGTGTAACTCCGTGTATTTTGGATCGTGTGATAGGCGTATTCTTCTTTAGGTTTTATTAGGATATTATATCTTAAAATCGTATTGCCCAACACATACATAATATGGTTATATGTGCATATGAAGACATGATTTCTTATATGTGTTGGAAATTGGTTATCTTTCCTTTTGTGGAAGCTTACCGACCTATTGTGCAAATGACGACCACGGCCTCTTTCCAATTTAATCTCTCTTTCCTCATTTCAGTGGTCAAAAACAATCAGCTCCCCATTCCCCGACACCTCGAGCCACAAATCCAACCAATCAAACAAGTCCGTTTTAACTCGACTTAAGCTTTCACGTTTCTGTTAACTTTTTAGGAATGTCGTCGAGCTATCGAGATATCAGAACTACGAAACAGTTGCTCAATCACTCCCGTTCGAGTTCAACAAGATTGCTAAAGAGTTGGTCATTAGCCAACTCTTAGTCTTTCTCTCATCTTTAAGGTTCAGTTCACTCACTTAATCGACTCTCATGGAACTTATTGAAGCTTTGACCAACCCAATTGGGACAACCTCTTGAGGAGTTAGTCAACTTGGCCAAAGCTGAACCGGGGTCGCCCAATTAGGCCTAAGGTATTGGCCAAATGGACTCAGGCTAGAACTTTGGGTCGATCCTTCTAGGATTCGTTTGGTTTTTTATGTGTACTTTTAGGTCGTATATTGAATTAAAATAGCCCTATTTTTTTTTAGTCTTATTGGAAGGTTGTATCTCGAATTCTCATGTCTCGATTACTATTTTCGGCTTCACATTAAAAAATTTCTCTTTCAATCTTGGTATTCAATCATATAGTTAAATTTTACTAACACTAAATGTATATAAAAAATACCCTTGAGTTTCAAAAGTTATACCCGAAAACTTTTTTTAAAACAAAAAAAAAAAAAAATTCTAAACTTTTCTAAAAAATTGAAAAATACATTTACAGTTGACCACGTTTTAAAAATATTCATAAATTTTTAAAAATAATATTAAAAATTTAGAGATAATTTATGAAGTATGGATAAACAGTTTTCGTCCATATATTGACTATAAATAAAATTTAAACTCTTTTTATGAAGGTAAAGAATGTTAATGGTACTTGTACTAACGGTAATAATATATTTTTAACTTTTTAACAAAAAGTTAAAAGGTATTAACGAAACTTTTTAAAATTTTTGAAACACTATTAAAAATTTAAAAATATTTTTAAAAATAAAATACTAACGATTTTCCTCTAAAATTAACGATAAAATATAAATTAAGATGTATTTTTATTAATTTAATGAAAAAACAAAAATATTGTATTTGTTTCAAATTAAGTATTCGTTGAATAAGATGGCGTTTGAGAGAGGGAGTGAGATTCGAAGCACGAGTTTCGGGGAGAAAAAAAGACAAGAAATTACCAATTTCCAACACATTGGTTTTTGTTTTTATGTTCTTTTTTGTTTTTGTCTTTTCCTTTTTTAGAAGCTTACCGACCTATTTCCCACACAAACCCAATGTATCAAATAATATCGGGATGTCAATTTGAATATAGCTCAATTAATTATATCATTATGTCGACCACCTTTTGTAAATTTTACTAAGTGAAGCATGTGAGTGAGAACTCAGAGAACCCCGAACATTCTAGTTAACAAATATTGTTCTCTTTAGCCCCTTATGTAATATCGTCAGTCTCACGATTTTAAAACGCGTCTGTTAGGGAGAGATTTTCACACCCTTGTAAAAAATGTTTTGTTTTTGTTCCCCTCTCCAACCGATGTGGGATCTCACAATCCACCCCCTCTTCGGGGTCTAGCGAACGCCTTCGCTGGCACACCATCCGGTGTCAGGCTCTGATACTATTAGTAACAGCCTAAACCCACCACTAGCAGATATTGTCTTTTTTGGCCCGTTACGTGTCGTCGTCAACCTCAGGGAGAGGTTTTCACTCCCTTATAAAGAATGTTTCGTTCTCCTCTCCAACCAATGTGGGATCTCATAATTCATCCCCCTTTAGAGCCTAGCTTTCTCGTTGGCACACCACCTAGTGTCTGGCTTTGATACCATTAGTAATAGCCTAAACCCACTACTAACAGATATTGTCCTATTTAGCCCGTTACGTATCACCGTCAGCCTCACTGTTTCAAAACATGTATGCTAGGGAAAGGTTTTCACACCCTTATAAAAAATGTTAAATTCCCCTCTCCAACCGACGTAAGATCTCACCGAACCATATCACAAGGAAATTTTTAGGGTTATCAAGTGTCGAATCTAGATTCTGAATCTTAGACATGGATCGTTACATATTCACATATTCACCTAAAACTTAAGGATCAAATTGAAACATCGAGTCAAAACTAAACCAAATTATATTAAAACCCTAGTTTGCATCTAGAACTCTCAAGCTAAGCACTAGTATCTAGAAGATTGATTGTCCTATCTTCAAAAGAATCAATACCCAAAACCAGAAACAACCTCAAAACTCTCTATGTTCATGTAAAAGGAGGAGCCCACAGTTCTACCACTTGCATATAAAGGAAACCAAAACTCATCCAATTCCATCCCCTCTTGGTGTTTTCATGTAAGTGGATGACATCAATATTCTTGTCTTTTCCCATATCATCAATACATATAAAACCCGACATAAATCAGATCAACACAAACCATTTTCGTCTCGAAAGATCTCAATCGAACAGAAACAACATCCGCCCATGTCTACCAACACAATGTCAAGCAATCTCGAGACCGAAACCTTTCAAGAATTCTTCGAAAATTGGTTGATCGAGCAAAACCAATACCTAAGCGAACTCATTTCCTTAGCGAAAGCCAACGACACCGATCCAACAACATGTTCAAACGATGTCGACATGCTAATCAAACGAGTCACGGAGTGTTACGAGCATTACTACAAGGTAAAATCCCATTGGATAGACCAAGATGCATTAGCAATGCTAAGGCCATCATGGATATCATCATTGGAAGACACATTCCTATGGCTAGGAGGATGGCGACCAAGCATGGCTTTTCACTTACTCTACTCGAAATCCGGTCTCCAACTCGAAGGTCGTCTTCCCGAGCTAATCCACGGCCTCTCGACGGGCGATCTAGCCGATCTCTCCTACGACCAAATCATGAAAACCGACACGTTACAAAGGGCGACGATTAAGAAAGAGAGGGAAATAAGTGAAAAAATGGCGAAATATCAAGAGACAATAGCTGATCCATCAATGGTGGAGCTAGCTCATGTGGCGAGTGAGTCCAAAAGGGGAAGAGGAGAGTCATCGGGTGAGTGCTTGACAAGAATGGAAGAGAAATTGAGTGTGGCTTTGGGAAGAAGAGAAGATGGTTTGAAAGAGATAGTGAAAATGGCTGATGAACTAAGGCTTACAACGTTGAAGGAAATTGTTGGGATATTGACAAAATCACAAACGGTTCATTTTTTCATAGCGGCTGCGGAGTTGCACTTGAGGATTCATGAGTGGGGATTGCAAAGAGATTATGGACGACGATCTAAGGAACCAAATTGATCCAAAAACGGTTTTGTTTTTGGAAAATAAAATGGTTTGATCTTAAAATAGTAAGGTAGGTATTGGTTTTGTTGTTTGTGTTTGTGTTCTTTGTTGTCTCAATTCAATAACTCCTCTTGTTGGTGGTATGTGATTGTGTCATATGGCATTACTCATTTTGTTTTTTAAGAGGAATTTGTTGTCAACTATGCACGTCTTGATCTTGATATGTTCATGAGAGTTGCAACCTACTCTCTTTTTATTATAGTTGAGACATCCACCACGCGTTGCAAGGGCTCATCACGTGGATTTCATGATGTGATATCCTACATTGCTTGGAGAGGAGAACGAAACACCCTTTTATAAGAGTGTGGAAACCTTTCTCTAGTAGATGTGTTTTAAAGCCTTGAGGAGGAATCCCGAAAGGGAAAGCCCAAAGAGGACAATATCTGCTAGCGGTGGGTTTGGGCCGTTATAAATGGTATCAGAGCTAGATACCGGACGATGTGCCAGCGAGGAAGCTATTCCCCGAAGGGGGGTAGACATGAGGCGGTGTGTCAGTAAGGACGCTAGGCCTCAAAGGGGGGTGGATTTGATGGGGGTCCCACATTAATTGGAGAAAGGAACGAGTGCCAGCGAGGACGTTGGGCCCTGAAGGGGGTGAATTGTGATATCCCACATTGGTTGGGGAAGAGAACGAAACGGGGAAGCTCGTAAGGAAAAGTCCAAAGAGGACAATATCTGCTAGCAGTGGGCTTGGGCCGCTACAAAATGAATTAAATACGTCCAAAAATGATCAAAAATATCAAACGGTACAATACCTACATCATCCTTAAATTCAGCTTCTAAGACCCTCAATAAAATTTTAAGAAAAAAGTCAAAAAATTAATCATCGTCGAGACTCGGGTGTTACATTAACCTAAAACGGTAAGTATACTTACTGTTGAAATGCCTACAAGATATGTTAGATGTAATTATTTGATGAACGAATATCACGTACCCATGACCCTATTTACGTATTAATATTTATGTTTCGATATTTAAATGAACTATGATACATGTACTTTATTTTATGTTTGACTATGATTGATATGTTAATATGACCATGTTTATGACTTATGAGACACAATGATGTACCGTGTATGGTAAACATGAATGTATGTCTCGTAAGGAATTTATTTCATTATAAGTATGGAAGTATTATGTAAATTAATTTATTGAACCATAATTTTTAATTCAGAATCTCATGCATGTTGTATGTCATATGATCATGGGTTACTTCTATAGTATGTTATGTATGCACGTGTAACCCACAGTATTATTCGTGTTCCTTTCTTTTCTATGGATTTTCAACAACATGGGCGTGCTAGTTAGGCCTAGGGGGCACGTTAACGAGCCCACCTTGTGGGTTCATGCGTGCATGAACCATGTGTAGAAGTACTATGCATCCGACCCTACATTATTAGGGTTCATGCGTGCATGAACCTAGTGGGTTTTGTGGGCACGAAAGCGATGCTTATGAATCTACGTATATGAAAGTGATTCATATCTTAGGAATCAAAAGCTCATAAACCATATCCCCTAAAGAATCCATATTGGTATAGTAAGCTTCGAGCAGAGTTATGAGCCATTGCAGTGCAAGGAGTGCCCGAGTAGGACTAGGTCGAGATGTAATCCAAAGAACCAAGTTATGAGCCATTGAGACACGACATGTGACCAGATAGAGTTAGAATATATGAGACTACGAGATGAGGGGCATAGCTACAGTCAGGATCCCGATAAGGTCGAGTATGAGCCGTGTTTAGTAAGAGGACGTAAAGGCCGGTAGAAGCTCAATTGAGTTGTGAAATTCAACCGTTATTACTAGACAGTGGAGCCGGGGATTTGACTTAAGAGACCTAAAATTTAGTGTAAAATATAACTATGGATTGAAATCTAACGAAGGCTCCACGGGGATAACAAATTTTAGCAATGGAAAAGATAACGAGGACGGTGTGGTGTTGGCAACATGTCAAAAGGCAGTCAATATCGTTGCTAGCAGATCCCACTCGCTCGCGCTCTCACGGCATTCGTTTAGCCACAAAAGCGCAGATGCAGAGTAGATCACACGAAGAAGTAGAGGGCAGAATTTCAATCATTGTAGCTCCTAATCAATTCCTTCAACGATTGCCTCAATTATTGATTCTTGCAACAGGTTCATCTCTTTTACCTTTTGCTTTTTCTTTGTTTTTTCTTGCACATCATGCTATGGAATCTCATTTTGTTGTCGTTTCAATGCCGGTTCAATTAATTGACATGCTCTTGCCGCCTTTATTACCTTTTCTGCGTGGTTTTTGATCAGGAGTTTGATGAGCTATCTTCGATAATTGTGGGAATGGGAATGGGGAACATTCTATTTTAGTTGTAATGTGTGGAATTCTGGTGATCTAGTGCTGTATGTCCATAATTATTATTCTTCAGTTCAAGATTTCAAGTTCATGGCGCGATAAAATTGCTCTGGTGTAGGGATTTTTCTTGTCGACGAGCACTATTGTGGCGTTTGGCTACATTAGTGTTCGGGTTCAGATGACGAAATTATATGTTCGTTGAGGCAGTATTGAACTGATGGTCGATTCTTAAACTACAGATCGTATCACTTGTTCAGAATTCGTCAGTTATATCAGGGGAGCAGGATTGTTATGTCTGAATTGGCTGATTGTTGGGCTTATCGAAGCAGAATGAGTGAGTAGTCCAAGGGAATTACTAGTTTATTTAACTCTTTTGTACTCCACAACTGATGAAATGGGAAAGGAAAATTCGTTGCAGTGTGTTGATGAAAAAGCTGAAGTGAATGGTTGTTCAACAATTGGGAATGATGTAGATTTGGGTTCTCAGTCTCGCCATAGTGTAGGCAAGGAATTTGGGGCAAGTTGTCGTGTGTGTCAATGTACTGAATCCGACAGAAGGGGCGATGCTGCCTTAGGATTTCTTGGCATCACTTCTCCGAAAATGGAAGCAAGAAAAAACGACGGGGATTCTAAGCCCGAGAAGCAAAGTGTAAAAAATGTTAAAAGGGATTCTGATTCAATTGAGTTCATAGGCCCTAATGGGGAGGTTTTCATTTGCAAATCTGATATTGAAATGGGTTCATGTTATTATGAAGATGCATTAGTCGAGCTTGGATGTTCTTGCAAGAATGACCTTGCTCTCGTACATTATGCGTGTGCTCTCAAGTGGTTTGTCAATCACGGATCTACAGTTTGTGAAATCTGTGGACGTGTTGCAGAAAATATTAGAACTGATGACTTTAGAAAGGTTGTGAGTTCTTTGAAGGAATATGAAGCTTTAAGGGAAAGAACTGTTAATGGGGAACCTAATCCTATGCATACTAATACCAGTACTGATATAGATCCTGATGCTGTTGCTGCTGTCCGCAGGCAGCGACTCTGCGAAATCTCGTTGTGGTTTACTCCTCATAATTATAGTAGCAACAATAATTCTACTGCAGCCTCCCAGGTTGCTTCGGAACATCCGAATATCATCTCAGAAAATGTTATTCATGCTGAAAATTCTGCAACCAGATGGGCTCTTGAGGGTACTGGAATTCTCCTTGCTACTGGACTGCTTACTATTACGCTTGCTTGCCAAATAGCTCCTCGTGTGGGGAAGGTTAGTCTTAATAGCTATCTTATATTATAATAATTAATATAGCTTATTCATAACAAAAAAAAGTTCATTTAGAATTTTCTTATTCCAACATGGGAATTCAGACTAGGAATTAATAACGCATTAAGCTTCTCAGTAGGCCATATTTGAGTATCATGCCTAATGACACTGCATAAGTCGGAAGCTACTGTCCTTGTTTTCTTATTAGAAAACTAATGCCTTGATCATTTATTAATTTGACAGTTCTTATTTTGGGGATTTGACCCCAAAAATCTACATTCTGATTAAAAAATTTATTCCTCAGCCTCTTTTGAAACACTAAGACTACGGAATCCTAGGCTTGGGACGCTACAAACATATAATGAATGATAATACATTTTTCTTTGATAGGAAACAATTTCATTTGATTGATATGATAAAATTAACAACAAAAAAAAGAATAAAAAAAAAGGCCTATTCATGTATTAAAAGAAACTTGTCCATTGCGCTATAATATAATAAGGCGAATTACAAGAGGGTACTCAATTTACACAGACTAAGAAAAATAATGAAATATGTTCATGTCGTCCATCTAAGCTTTGGAGCTTCATTAGCTTTCATCTCCTTAATGAAGTTGTTTCTTATCAAAAAAGAAAAAAAGAAAAAGAAAAAGAAAAAGAAAAGAAAAAGAAAGCAGGAATAATATAAAAAGGAAAAATATGACTTTAGGAGTATTTTTGTATTCCCTTTCTCTAACGTGATATTCTTTTGGGTTCACTTTGATTGTGCTAGACTTTTTCTCCATATCTTAAAAAATATTCTATTTGGTGCAGAAAACTGCGAAAAGTGGCCTTCACATTCTTCTTGGAGGAGTTTGTGCGTTAGCCGTGGTTGGTTTCTTCCGCTTTGTGAGTATAATGCATTTTATACGGCCCTGAAGTTGATTTTCTGGCAATGTTTTATTATAGGAAACAATTTTATTCTTTAGTAATGTATAGAGGGTCTCACTCAAAGGTAGCTAGGCAGTATACAAAAAGCTTTCCGATTGGCCATAATTTAAAATGGAAGAAAACGAGAGGAATAAAACTAATGGAATTCTTAAGTCATAAAGAGGTAAAGGATTGCTCTCATACGTTATCCAAGTTACATCTCGAATCTGTAAGATAGTTTTGATTCTTAGCCAAGAAAATCTCCCTGAAAGTAATAAAAGGAGCAGTTTCCCGCATATAACATTGTTATGGTTGACAACTTCTGTTGATTCTTGGCTAAGTATTTGGTGAATTTTTCATTCATGCAATTTATTGAAAACATTACTGGGCTACCTGAGTAATTCACATATGCTAGATGTGCAGGGAGGCAAACCATAATTAGCTTACAGGTAGAACTAGTCTGCCCGGGATATTTCTGCATTTCTATAACTGATGCCTACCAAGGTTGGTTAGGAACAGAGTGAGATGGGGGAATCTATACAATACCCGACCCTTGGCATAGACTTGATATGCTTTCCTAGGAAGGTCGTCACTGGCTTTTACAGTAAAGACATTTCATAACGTTTCATGGTTCAAGAAATGTCAAAATATTCCCAAAGAGATGGACAGGACAAAAATTTGTTTGGGTTCTAGCTTTATGTTAGTTAATAGCATCTTTTAAAACTATGATAAAAACCATTTGCAATGATATGGCCAAGGATTATTTTTTGGAATTAGGGAGTAAGTATGTGAACGGTCTGGAAAACAAAGAGGAAACTAGGGAGGTACTTACGCTTTTTATTTCTTAATTTCTTGATAATTAAGTGTCTTTGACCCCACCCAACATCCACTCGAATGGATGAGGACTGATTTACTCACTATAATCCTGCTGAAGGGTATTAGAATAAATGAGGAACTGCTAGATCCATTTAGTTTGTAAGGCTTTGTTGCAAGTAATACGACCCCGTTCGGAAACCATATTTTCGTTCAGGTTTTTTAAGAGGACGTTTTATTACATTAAGATTTCTCTTTTTTTTCATTTTGAAGAAACGTTTCTAACTTATATATAAATTTTGGAAACATCAAATCTAATTTCTTATTTTTTGTTTACTTTTGGAAATATAAACTTCAATGCTCAGCCTTCTGACTTCTATTCCTTCCATTTATGTAGTTTGTGCTTACCAGAATAAAATACAGTCTTGCACGATATTGGGCTATTTTGTTCATCTTTTTGTTCCTGGTGTTGTTCGGCATTTGGGCATCGAGGACGCATGGTGCTCATACGACGTAATTCGGTACATTATGTACATTCTATTTGATCTTTTTTTCCATTCTCCACTTTATTAAGGCGATCTCACAAATATAGAATTGTTTAGTACTTCGTTAAGGTACCAATATCATGAAATATATCCCATAGGGTTTTGATTTTATGTTATGTTTTAAGTTTTCTGAGTATGAAGTTGACATTGGGAAAGGTATTGAGTATTCGACAGGATACAAATACCCTTTACCTGTGTTTCCTTAACATCAGAGCTGATTTTTTATTTGTTAAAAGGATCTTCAATTCTTTTTACAAAAATTGGTAAATTGTTCTCATTTCTTAAGTGTTTCAGAAGATATTCTGGTATGTATATGCAAAAATAAATAAATAAAATGGATACTAGTTGCCTAGGCTTAAAATGGTTCATGAATGATGATTTAATTAGATCTGCTGTACATCATTTCTTTCTAAATTTGGGAAATTTCTTTCACTGTTTCTCTCTTAAATTAAATACTTTAGAAAAACTAAAACATAGCAGTATTATAAGAACATGAGAATGAAATTACTTCAAGGCTATTAATTAATTTTTGGTTGCTAGTAGCGTGATTATCTGCTTTTATTTCGACTTTGTTTTTTAAGTGTGTAGTACTTGGCAACAGTACTGATATAAAGTAGCTGAAGCTGGTATGAAATTTTATTTACTCTTCCCTAAATGAATGAGAGAAAAAAAAAAGAATGAAGAGGTGGTGTAACGATGTACCGGCAAGGATGCTTACCCTCAAAGGGGTAGATTGTGAGATCTCACATCGGTTGAAGAGGGAACGAAGCATTCCTATTAAGGGTGTGGAAACTTCTCCCTAGTGGATGCATTTTAAAACCTCGAGGAGAAGCTCAAAAAAGACATGCTAGCGGTAGGATTGGAGGATTACATTCACAATGGAGGTGGTCCATGTTAGTAAACATCACCTCTGGTAGATTTTTAGGCTAAGTTAAGTTAAATGTTTAGTGCCAGTTCGAGACAATAATATTCGTGAAGGATTGAAGTGAGTCAATAGGTTAGAGGATATGTCATAGAGCATTGTGCTACTTGCAAACATCTTTTGCTATACAAGATGGATTATTGAATTAGTCTTGAACAAGATGTAATTGTGAGTCTACCTCCTCAACTTGAGCATAGTTTAACTGTGTAAGACATATACTATCGACTTAAAGATTAGAGGTTCAAATGTCCTCACCCAACATGTCGTTGAACTTTCAATCTCAGGAGTCTACTTTGATATTGTAGTGTAGTTGATGCACTATGTAGTGCCATACATAGACACTGTAAGTGGGTGTGTATTTGTCATGTTAAAGTTTGTGTGTTTGCCTTGTTCAAATACAGACTCGTATCATGTTGAGATAAATCAAAGATAATTATTATTAATAAGAATCATTTTTTAATCTAATTTTTTAATATTATATTGAAAAATATGATGAATTTAAGTTCGTTTATGTTTGCATATAATATTTTCATTGACATAAACATTTTCTTTTATAATACATGTACATTAAATTTTCATAAGATAACAACATATAAACGAAAAAAATGAAGTCTTGAGAACCATTTGGCCTAAGAAAGGTTGAAGACGAGAGCTGACCAGAGACTAAACAATCGAACAAAACGAGGAACGTGCTTCTCGTGATCTAAACAAACTTTTGAATCATTTCTTTAACTTCTTCAATCACAAGCCAAGCTTTGTGCCCTCCAATCACTTCTGCTTTCATTTCTCCATCCTTCCAAAGCTAAAACAATAATTTTGCAAAATTTTCAACCACCTTATTTGTCCCTCTCTCGACCCAAAAAGACGTTTCGGGTACTCAACAAGACTAAAAAATAATACGAAATCACTCTACGATAGTAAAATATTTAGAGTGTTTTGTTAGAAAGCGCTTCTTGAAAGCTTTTGACCCAAAGAGTTTGATCGAAAAGCACTTCCAAACGATTTTAAGAACGTAAAACCAACACCCGAAACTGATTTTTCAAAAGAAATACAAGATATTTAACCATATATAATCTAAAATTTAAAAAATAATAATAATAAATAAAATTGATCACCTGAATTGTTGGCATTTTCTGCAATAATGAGAAAATATATAAATTAATAACTTAAAAAATGAAAAGGATTAGTAAAAAATATAAAAATACTTACAGAGATGTTTCCACGTTTAACTAGAGATTGAGGGACCTTATTGACATCCACATAGTAAAATTTTGCTCTGTAAAAATATTTAATTTTGTTGAGAAAAGTTAGTAAATAATTAAAATAAATAAATGAAATGTTAATAAAATAAATGTTACTTGGTAAGATAATCAGCAGCAAGTTTCTCCAATTTTGGCTTCAAGTAGATGCATTTCCTACACCAAGTTGCCATCCTATTCCCCATTCATTCCAAATATTTCATTAATAATTTTTATGCCTCGTAATTCCCATTAATTAGCAACATCTAATATACGAATACGTAGACTATAAGGATGCTCATAACTAGTAAGTAAAATTTTAAAAAACGTGAAGAAAAAAACCCAAAAAAAACTTAATTAACGAGGGTATGTTTGTAACGAGTCAAGCCCACTGCTAGCAGATATTATCTCCTTCCGGTTTTTTCTTTCGGGGTTCCCTCAAAGTGTTTAAAACGCGTCTGTTAGGGAGAAGTTTCCACACCCTTGTAAAGAATGTTTTGTTCCCCTCTCTAACCGATGTAGGATCTCACGATTCACCTCCTTTTAGTGCCAGCATCCTAGCTGGGACCATTAAACTTTTTTTAAAATAAAAAATATTTTTACTATCGCGTTTTAAAAATACTCATGAACTTTAAAAAAAAACAACCTTAAAAGTTTAGAGATACTTTATAAGTGTTCATAGATGGTTTTCGGTTCATAATATATATATATATTTTTTTTAATAAAATTAGAGAATGTTGATACTATTTTTAAAATTTGATGGATATTTGTTAAGTATAGATATATATATATATTTTTTTATTAATGAAACTTTTTAAATTTTAAAGGTATTTTTAGTTTTAATTCAAAATTAATGTTAAAAATATTTGAATTTTTTTTTAATATTAAGTGATATTATTAAAATTTTAAAAAAATTAAGAATATTTTTATTAATTTAGTTAAAAATAATAAGCTAATTAAGCTCATGGAGTGAAATGACGATTAAATCCTTTCCTATGAGTAAGGCAACCCTATCCAGATAAAAGAAGGAAGGGATACGAACCAGTCAATAAGAACCGGCTGAGACAGCTCCTGGGCGTCAGCCAAAATCCGATCAAGGTGGTCGGAATCCTCAATGGAATCCATCTCCACCATCGCCGGCCGCGACAGATCCGGCCAAAACCCAGCTTCCGTCCCCATCCTCAACTCCCTCCGCCGCAGCCTCCGCCGCTCTCCATTTCTCCGACCAAATAAAACAGACCCAAAATCCCTATTCACAAGACAACGCCTCCCCCCATTGCTCACAATTTGGTGTTGATTATGAACTTCGCTGTACAGAATCTGAGCACTGCTAGCAGCCAACACAGACATATCTCTAGATCCTCTCTTCTTCTTCTTCTTCTCTAGGAGGTCATGGCTTCGATCTGTGAAGAGGGTTTTTTTCTTTTACTTTTTTTATGGTTTTTGGGGTTTGGGATTTGAGATGGGAGCCTCTTGGGAAGGGGAGTTCTTGAAGGGCTTGGCTTATCCATAAGGTGAGTTGGGGGCCACACGTGGGAGGAGGGGAAGCCATATCCATCCAATGAAATTAATTTGTGACTATTTCTTAGTATTAGAAATTGAAATAATGTGGAGTTTTTTTTTTAATTTAATCAAGTATCTATAGGCCCGACAATGATATTTCAATCTTACTAGAAAAAGAAAGATGTGCATTTCCTCTTTGAATTGAGATTTTCGGTTTTGCCCGCGAGTTCGATCGAGCAGTAGTTCCCCACGACTAACAAATAGGAATTTAGGCCGTAAAAGAAAGGTATCGACCCCCACTGGAGACGGTAGCCCTGACTTCTGCCACTGTCAAGGTGTGGTCGCCCCACTTCTCCGACACACAAGGAAAAAAATTTGAGGTCTTTGTTACTTATAGGCACGTTAGAAATTGAAGCCCCACTTCTTTGACACTCAATAGGCAAAGTCACGTTAGAAACCGAAGCGACAACTTGTGAACCTGAAGGTCATGGTATATGCAAGCTGGAAATATGAATCATCAAAAACAATGGTCGAGATCGGAAGAAAAGAGGAATTAGGGAAGACTACTTATGGGCGACATCTGGTGTTGCGTGCCACAACCTCACTAAGGAGACAAGTAGGTTGTGACCCCCACAAGCAGACTGATAAAGTGGCATCCATCTGACCACGTAAGTGTTGAGATAGATCAGTGTCATGGTGTGACCGAGGAGGACGATGCATCATCCAACACACCAAGAAGAGTGTGCATTAAAGTCAAGCTAAGGCATAGACAAGGTTGAAGATAAGAGGTGACACGAGTGTCGAAGGCAAGCTTGGAGAAGGTCGAGTAGGTCCCGAGCCATAACCTCAGAAGTTGGGTTTCCATATGAGTTTCAGCATGCAACTTTGGAGTTGAGTCTATATATATGAAAGATGGAAACTCACTAAATTTGGTGTCAATCGGATATCCGACGAACACTCCACGAGACCGTATGACTACTTGCTAAAATGGTGTCTACTCCAAAAAGATTAGAAATGCCTAAAAAAATGTACTATAGGGTGAGGCATGGTGTCAACTCTCCACTACCCTTAGGCCCTATTGCCTAAGTGAGCTATCATGTGGCATGTACGTGTGTGCACACTGAGGGTGAGCATTACAAGGAGTTGTCCTGTGGCACATACGTGTGTCACAGTGTGGGTGAGTATTACAAAACAAGTGTCTAGGGCAACTTCCTTTGAAATAGGTCTTTCAAGGACAGTGTCAGACAACACGAATGTACCGACATTGCGCCCTAGCTCATGTGTCGGAGGTTGGTATATGCACCCGCTATATAACACAAATTTTGTAAATTATATGACATAGACACGGGAGGGTCCAATGCCTCAATATAACCCAGATAGATGGATGTTTTGGATGTCCCAATGATACAAACGACACATAGGTCCATTCTTGATGAGTATGACCAAGCGAGTAATGATGACCGATGACATCCAGGGACTTGGGATGACATCAAGACATGTGGGTTGTGTTAATTGGAAACCAAGACAAGAATATGAGATGCGACGTTGCATATAAGAGATGTTGGTCCTAAGTAGAGGCAAGTCGATTAAATCGCAGACGATTGAACATGCACGTACATATGGTGTGTGTGGCTGAACAAGCTTGTATTCCACACGAGTTGTGTTCGGTTAGCGAAGACAAATCTCGCTTAAGATCCGACAAAGCCACAAAGACAAATGAAAAATGTATATGAGGGGGATTGAGTTCTTCAAGACTTGTCATGAGTGTGTCAAAATCATGACGCTGCACGGTTGAAAATGTACGATCGTAACACTACGCTTGACGATTGGATGATGGAGATGGACGATGACACGATGAGAATGCCCAATAGGTGAGTAAGAAATACAATTATGATTTTCATAAAGTCTCTTATTTAATAAATTAAAAACAAAAATAAAAGAAGTATCTATTAATAATACATGATTTTTTAAACGAATATTGCAATTAGTAATAAGGGTCCATTATTTGTCCACATTATGGAAGCAATTTCTAGAAGCCTCTAATTTCTCGGATAAAACCCACTTCAACTGCTGGAGCTGCTAGGGTTTATCTTCTTCCTTCTTCTCTAATCTTCTAATCCCTTGGACCCGCGGCTCTCTCTTCATCTTCAGGTGCTCTTCCTTTTCTCATTTCTGTTTCGTTATCTGTTTTCTTTCGATTTTTCTCGATTCTTCATTTCTGTGTCCGAGCAATGTGTTTTCACAGCGCACTGTAGCATTGTGGACATTGAATTTACTTGGATTCACTTGAAATTGAGCATTTCTTTTCGCACCAATAGGATTCCATTCTAATAATTTTTCTGCCTGTTTTCTGGATTTTTCTGGGTGTTTTTGTGGATAGAACGTGAAATGGCGGCAGCTCAGCTCACAGGATCTCTAATTTCTGCGAAGAACCTGCCTTCTTTCAATGGCCTTCGTCCTTCTGCGGTGAAATTCTCTCCTTCTATCGCTCATATGATAGTGGGGGGTCGGGCCAACAGATCTTACACTGGCTTGGTTGTTAGAGCTGCTACTGTGGTTGCTCCAAAGGTTTCACAACATCCATTCTTCTAAACCCTATCATCTTTTTCTTTCTTTTCTGTTTCATTCAAGGATTTGCCACTTACATTTGCAATGCATTAGCCAATTTTAAGTTTTTTTTTTTTTTTGTTCTGAGCTGTACGTCTGTGAAATATGCTTCTTCACAGTATATTTTTAATTTTTTCTGTATTTTACTTGAATGGCTGCTTCTGCATTCCCCTCTTCCTGCTTCCACGCATCTAACTTCCCGTCCTTCGGCATTTTGTAGTCTATTTTAGTGGTTGATATTTCGTTTTTCATAGTCCGGTATAGTTACATAATTACAATCGTAGCTGCTAGCAGTGTGTATGTGTTGTGATAGGTAAGTTTTATTGCAATTGTAACTGTCCAAGCCTACCACCATCAGTAGATATTGTTCTCTTTGGGCTTTCCCTTTCGGACTTCCCATCAAGATTTTTAAAACGCGTCTGCTAGGGAAAGGTTTCCATATTCTTATAGAGAATGCTTCGTTCTCCTCCCCAACCGATGTGGGATCTCACAATTCACCCTTTGGGGCCCAGCGTCCCCGCTGACACTCATTCCCTTCTCCAATCGATGTGGGATCCCCAATCCACTTCCCTTTAGGGCCCAGCGTCCTTGCTGGTACACCGCCTCGTGTCCACCTCCTTCAGGGCTCAGCCTTCTCGCTGGCACATCGCCTGGTGTCTAGGACTGATACCATTTGTAACCGCCCAAGTCCACCACTAGCAGCTATTGTTCTCTTTGGGCTTTTCCTTTTGAGCTTCCCCTCAAAGTTTTTAAAATGCGTATGCTAGGTAAAATTTTCCACACCCTTGTAAAGAATGTTTTGTTTTTTCCAACCAATGTGGGATCTCACACCAATGAAACCCGTATGTGTGTTTAACCAAACAGTTATAAGTTTCTGGTGGTGTGTATTTCATGTTGAAGATGGTTTTCTGAGTCCATCTATAAGAAACTTACTCTGGTTTGTGAATTGTTATGTTTCAGTACACTTCAATCAAGCCATTGGGCGACAGAGTGTTGGTGAAGATAAAGGAAGCTGAAGAGAAGACTGATGGAGGAATTTTACTTCCAACAACAGCTCAGTCGAAACCCCAAGGTGGTGAGGTTGTTGCAGTGGGAGAAGGCAAGTCAATTGGAACTACCAAAGTGGAAAGTAGTGTAAAGGTATGAATTTATACATGTTTGGAGTGGCTTTTGATCTTCTTATGCTGTTAATTGATTCAATGCTCTTCTGATTTGGTAGACTGGTGCTCAAGTTGTGTACTCCAAGTATGCTGGAACTGAGTTAGAGTTCAATGGTTCAAAGCATCTTATTCTGAAGGAAGATGATATAGTCGGTATTCTAGAAACCGACGATGCGAAAGATCTTCAGCCCCTAAACGACAGGGTCTTGATCAAGGTTTGTCTCCCTTGGATTCTTCTCCTCCATTTGACAACCATTAGCCTTTTTGTTCTTAGTTTTTGAAAATTATGCTTAATAACGGCTTGTTATCTACTTTCAAATGTTTTCAACATCGAAGGTAAATTTTGGAAGCAAGTAGTGTGAGATCCCACATCGGTTGGGGAGGAGAACGAAACATTCTTTATAAGGATGTGGAAACCTCTCCCTAGTAGACCGTTCTAAAAACTTTGAGGGAAAGTCCGAAAGGGAAAGCCCAAAGAGGACAATATGTGCTAGCGGTGGGCTTGGGCAAACTCTGAATACTAGATATGATCTCAAAATAACAGGGGTCAAGATACCAGACAAATTCCTTTTCTTATTCTTGTGTCGAAATAAGGGCCGTTACAAGTAGTTTTAAAAAACTTGTTTTGTTTTTGATTCAGAGAGATAACTCGGGCTTTAGACACAAACAAACACAATTTTCAAAAACCCCAATGGTTATCATATGGGGCCTTCTTTCTTGGGTCGATCCCATAAGAGCAAATAGTCAGAACATTCCAATGTGCATGTTTTAGAAGCTTGGCGCTGGCCTATCTAGGAAATCTTTCTGGTATAATGCCATTGACATGTTTTTATCATATTTCAATTGTTTTTCATCCTTCCCCTAATCTAAGAAAGAAAAAGTTCTATTGATTTGGAGTATGAGAGGCATAATGAAGCAGCTATTGAGTATAACCTTCTTCTCCATCTGCCTCGACATGGTTCAAAGAAATATGAAATATAACAGAAATGTAATACTTGTTCTTAAATTATATCTCAGGTGGCTGCGGCTGAGGAAAAAACTGCAGGAGGTTTGTTGCTGACAGAGGCATCCAAAGAGAAACCGTCGATCGGAACGGTCAGTAAGCGTGTGAATCACGCCCTTCGATTCATTAGAGATTCATTTGCTGTGATTGACATGAAAATTATGGTTTACTCAGGTGATAGCAGTTGGCCCTGGTCATCTGGACGAGGAGGGCAACAAGAAACCGCTTTCAATTGCAGCAGGGAATAACGTGATGTACTCGAAGTATGCTGGGAACGAGTTCAAGGGCAAAGATGGATCTGATTACATCGCTTTGAGGGCTGCAGATGTGATTGCAGTTCTATCTTAGTTGTATTTAGGCTGTGATTGGTTATATAAAACTCATGTTTTTTGTGGTTTTGCTTCGCTCAAAGAAGGCCAATTGAGATGGATTTTGAAGAAGGCAACTGAGATTATTTGGGTAATAACAGGAAATTCGTTTATCTTGTTCCATTTCGCTGCTGCTTCTGATTCCTCTTTCAATTCGTTGATCTTGTTCGGTTTCGATGCTGCTTCGTGATTTCGTTCCATGGCTTCCTAAACAGGACGTTCGTGCATGTTCCTTTCCATTACTTGAAAAATGATTATTAATATTTAAAAATACTCTGTAAATTATCTCAATTATCTCACTAAGAAATGCAAGTTCGGAAGATCATTGAGAATATTTGCAAATATGATACATATCTTCAATAATACAAGACATTAGCCTATAAGTAAGAGTGCAAGAGTCAAATACGATGCATATGATAAACTAGCTAAATATCTTCTTTATGAATTGACATTTCAAGTGGATAGTGGCCAGGTTGTAGTAGCTTCCGCGAGCTTTCTATGGATCAATGTCACTAGTCTTATCTAACCTTTCCTATTCTAGCAAAATCACTCATCGAGCTATCATTAACCATCCGTCATTAGCCATAAGGCGTATTCTCAAAATACCTATATCTACACCTGTGGTAATAGGTGCGTGATTTGGTAATACACCAATAACTAAAATCATTTCTTTCACTTCTGAAGCCCAAATAATTCGAATCCAATAATGTTTCTAATAATAACGTTTTAAATATGACAAACGCCTCCTCTAAACTTGCACCAAATTGTATTGACTTTGAACTAGAGATGTAAATTGCAAATACATAAACAACTAGTATACATAAAGAGAGAAAGGAAAGACTTTCCACTTCCTTTTCTCAATACAATACAAGTTCAAAGCTTTGAATGTTCAATATCTTGTCTTGAAAGGCTTATAAACCTTGAGATCAAGCATGACACCAACAAGAGAGCCCACACCAGCAGCAATGGATATCAAAAGGCATCCCATACTCATAGTTTGAACACAAACCCACTTCACACTCCATTTACCTATCTTCTTTTGAACAATATACATCTGAACCGGAAAGTAGACCGTCAACGGCCAGAATTGGAGGGCCCCGATAATCCCAACGATGTCGTTGAAGAATGGGAGCAACATGGCGACGACGGTGGTGAAGCACACGAAAAGGGTTCGCCATACAAGTCGAAAGAGGTTGATATTGTACGAGCGAGAGGAAGAGAGGGGGAGCTTGTAATGTTTGGTGATGAAGGCGGAGTCGGGCCATGTTTGAGCTGCCGTCTTCTCGACGAAGGCAAAGACGGGCTGGCAGAAGACTTGGTAGGCGCCGACGAGGTGGACGACGATGGCGACGTTGGCGATGTCGAGGAGCCAATACGGGTTGTAGAAACCGAAGCCTGTCAAGAGGTTGCCCGGGGCGTCGTCGCCAAAGGCTGCATAGCCCATGCACCCACAAAGTAGGTAGAATATTGTGGTCACTATGATGCTGAATCCTGATGCCTTCTTCATTGTCTTTGCTTCTGATGGTGGGCATCTGATTGTGTCCTGTGAACGATATCGACACAAAGAATCAGCAAACGTCAACTAAAAAGTAAGAATGTCCATGAGTTGGATTGAGTCGGGTTGGAATAATTTTTCGATCCTACCCAATTGTTCAGTTGACTTTTATTAAATAATAAACTCAATTCAATCAAGCATAAAATATTTGAGTGAGCTGGTTCGAGTTGTTCATATCATTTATTCAAATTTTGCTAAGTCAATTTTGTATTCGTGTTGCTATGGTTAGGCAACGTATGCTCAAGCCTCTAGCCTCGATTTAAGAAGAAAGTTTTAGAAAATGGGGCAGAGAGACTTTGCGATTGTGCGGCACTCACTTCTATAGCAAGTGAGTTAAGCTAATTTTGTCTTCGTGTTGCCTACGGTCGGGCAACGTATGCTCAAGTCTCTAGCCCCAATGTAAGAAGAAAATTTTAGAAAACTGACAGAGAGGTTTTGTAAGAGAGTTCGAAAGCAATGTTATATATGACATATAAGCAAAAAGGCAACACAACAGCTTAGGTAACATTTTTCGGGTAAGAATGATATCTCGACTTAAACAATACGGGTCAAATTGGGTTGACTAGATTTTTCTGATTTGATTAAAGCAAAACAAAACTTTAATTAATCTACTCCAATCAAAATTGTCCATGTGGACAGAATAATGTTTCTGAAGCTTCAAATATTTTTTTTAACGGTAAAAATATTCTATTTTTTTTGTTTATAGAATAAAGGCAAAAATAAATAAATAAATAAAAAGTAATAAATCAATCCTTACATTATTCGGGAATATTATGTACTATATTTCTATTATTTTATAACGGTACAATTTAATTTTATTCCACTTTATTAGTCCCTTTTATTTTATAATTTTGATTTTTCATTTAAAAAAAATATTAATTATTTCATAAAATTAAACATAATACCTATAAATTTAATTAGAAAAATAAAAAAAAGAAAATACCTGAATTTCAATAAGGATAACTGAAAAAGAATAGGCAAAAGCAATATCTCCAAGTGCTTGAAAAGTTCTCCAAATCTTTTGGGTCTGAGTTACTGTTCCCATTCCACTCACTGTTCCTTTAAAACTCCCATTTTCTGCACATCAAATTTATCTTTTTTAACCATTTTCTTTTCTTTTTTTTAATTATGAAAATACGCTTTAAATAACATTTATTATATATATATATATATATAGGTAAGATTTTCGAGTCGATATTTTTGGATAATTCATTATAGACAACTATTAAATAAACTGACTTGTTAAAGTTTTTTTTTTTTTTTTTTTTATATTAAGATTGAAAATTTATATTAAATACATTCTAAACTATTAACTATTTTTTTAAAAAACGGTTCTATTTTATTTAAAAATTCATTTGAAACATGCTTCTTTTAAAATATTAAAAAGAAATATATTTATAATTTTATTAATTATAAGCGTATTTTTTTCTTTACTTTTAAAAGATTTTCGACTAACGAGTCGATATTTTTGAATAATTTGTCTCCGAACCAAATATTTAAAGTGATTATTATTTAAATTGTGAATTATTTTTTTAAAAATTCTCGTAGAAAATTTGATTTTTTTTTTAAGTTATCCCAAACCCATTAGGAAAAAAATATTTTAAATATAAAATTGTAAACAAAAAAAGGTTTTTTTTCACTCTTTTTTAAACAAATACCTTTATTCTCCCAAACCCTTTTTTCAGCTGTAAATCTAAACATGGGTAAGCTACGAGCTCATGAACGTTGCTCGTGACGAACTCCCGAACATTTCTTTAATCATTTTTGAAAAGAATTGAAAGAAAATAAAAGGGTTTTTTTAGGTTAAAACCTGCAACTTTGGCAATCCCAAGGGCAAGGCCAATGGTGGAATATGTAAAAGACATGATAGCAGCCACTATGGAGAGCCACCAAATTTGGTCAAAATCTGGAATTTGAGACAGAATTATCTCCACAACTCCAAAAGATATCATAAATGGATTGCTTGACATACGACATGGATTCTTTCCCCCACTATTGTGGAAGCAATTTGACCGTTTAACCGCCCTGCCAAACACGAACAACACGAACGACACGAATAATAAGCTTTTGAGTTCAAACCCGAAAACCAAAAGTTATAAGCTATACTCGAGGAATTTTGAGTTTTGAGCTCACATCATGCTTATCGACGACGCGATTGTATACCCGATTGCGACTCCAATCAAGTTTGTGTATTGCATTACTCCACATGCTGTCGTATGACCTCCACCTTTTAAGAAAAAAAGTTAAACGAATCTCGATATTATTTAAGGAACAGGGTTTGTTTATGTTGATTTGCGTACCAAGGAGAGAGCGGACTGCATGCATGTAAGTGTAGTTTCTCTTGCCGTTAATCGAGTCGTTGGAGCGATAGCAATCGGCGAGTAAACAAGAGGTATAGTAACCAATGAAGGCAAACAGGAGCATCACGATGGGACCAGCAATCCATCCGAGTTGAGCGATCGCCCATGCTAACGATAACACACCCGAACCGATTACGGCCGTGATTATGTGAGCACTCGCCGTCCAAAACGTACCTAAACATTCAGTAAGAAACGAATAGATGAATTGAATTATGTACTATGTAACGAATTGAAGGTGAACGAGATGGGGAGATCAATTACCAGTTCGCTTAGGGCGACCATCGTCATCGGAGCTCGCGGAGTCGTTGATCGGGAGCACGGCCATGACGGCGGAGTAGGCTTGGAAATGAAGAGGGGAGATGGAGAAAGGTGATGAGCTAGGGGGAGTGGAGGTATCACTTTAAATAAAGTTTCAAAAAAACACAATTAATTAAAAATAATAATAAAATTAAAGTATAATAAAAGGTTAATTAAATAATGCACAGAAAAAATGGAGGTTTTGAGAGTTTTAGGGATTTTCAATCCTTCAATTATTATCCAAAGAATTTACAAGTCAGCAAGTCAAAAAATTTCTCCTTTAGAATTGGGTCGGAAAATTAGGGTTCATCGTTATCGTCACAAACCGGAAAAAATCTTATCTTAAATGTAAAAGTATTCGATATTTGAATTTGACGAGATCGACATACTACTCGTCCAAAATTTTAAGAGAATAGTAACCTATTTAGCTTAGAAATTGTTCGTTATTATAAAAATTTGACTTACTAAAATGTTGGACTACTTCGTACTCGGCTCATCTGCTAGCACGTTTGTTTTACTTGGATCATACTGTATGTCTATGTCGTAGTCTTTTACTAGCTCCAACCATCTGTGTTGCTTCATGTTATGTTCTTTCTGTATGAAAAATATTTCGGACTTTTACGATTCATGAAAATTTATGTTTTTTTTTTTTCTATACAAGTAGTGCCTCCAAGTCTTTAGAACAAATACTACGGTTGCTAATTCTAAATCATGTGTTGAGTAGTTATACTCACTATACTATGTTGCATTAGAACATACCGAAAGTCCGCTTTGAGGCATCACTATATACTAAGAATCCTCATGTCCTTGTTGGCGAGGGAAGAATAAGTTCGGCAGTGGATAATGAAAACTTGGCGATCTTCTCTATCTAATGAATGAGAGTCCGCTTTGAAATCGCCTACTCTGTGTCAGGGTCATACTCGTCCAGGGCCACACATGTCCATGTCACGTCAAACCCTTTATTTGATTTCAGGTTATGTTGCCTTACTATTATATTTTTTGTTTGATTTCATGTTGTGTTGTCTTACTATTACATTTTATGGGTTTGTATGACTATTCAGCGAAATCATGTCTAGGTCTGACAGAATCACTCCAAAATGTATTATAGGGGATACGACCAGTAGTTAACTCCTCCCATACAGATTTTGTATGACCATTCGGCGAAATTATGTTTAGGTCTATTAGATCTGAATCGTCTTAAAATATACTATAAGGGGATGCAACTAGTTGTCAATTCTACATACTCGAGTTAAATGATATTTAAGTTGTGGTGTTTCTTTCTTTGTTTATAGCCATATAAGGACTTTCAAACTCTCTTTCAAAAATATCTCTGCCCCCATTTTCTAAAACCTTCTTCTCAAAATCGGACCAGAGACTTGAACATACGTTGTCCGGCCGTAGGCGACACAAATTCAAGTTGGCTTGATTCACTCGACGTTGGGAGTGAGAGCCGCACAATCGCAAAAGTCCGCTGCCAAGAAAAGTGGCGATTGTGACACCCTGCACCCTCTCCCCCCAAGTATATGCCTCAATAGGAATTAAACAAGGATAGATCGATACAATGGAAACCTTTGGTAAAACTAAAATGACCACCTATAACCCAGTAAATAAAGTACATTACATAGTTCCATTTTAAGGATTGACGACTTACCTAACAGTAACTTTGGCATGAGTTGTAACCTATCTCTATTTGAACTCCCACTTTTAGTCACTTGAGTGAGAGACGTCATTAATTTTTAGAAGTCCTCCACAAAATAATGGAAGTAGCCGAACTAGACATAGAAAACTCCGCACCTTAGTAATGGTGATCCGATGAGGCCACTTTGCTGTGGATTCAATCTCGAAGAGATTCACTGCATTCTTGTGTTATAATACGTACGAGGAAAGACATATATTTCAGCCAAAATTCACATATGAAAAATTTGACATCAAATATGTTCTCTCTAAGGGTATTCAGAACTTTTCTCAAATGCTCATCATTCTCTTCTTCTATCTTCGTGTATACAAAGATGTCATATATAAGTATAGTTATGATCATGTTTATAAACTCTTTGAATCCTCTATTCATTAGGTCCATGAAAACGATCGATGCATCTTGAGCCAAAGGACCTCACGCTTAACTCGTACTATTCGTATTTCAGAATGTCATCTTGAGAATATTCTTCTCCTCAATCCTAATAATGGTGATATCTCGACCGCAGGTCAATCTTGAAAAATAGTGATATTAAGAAAAGTTGCAAAAATTTCAACTAGTAATATTAAGTCGTATCATGTCAATAAAATACTGAATCGAATGCTCGTGCTCATCGCCAACCGTTCATATAAATTTTTATATATCAGTCCAGCTATATTTAAATTAAGATTAAATTTTTTTAGAAAAAAAAGTCAAAAGAATCAAGAATACTTGGATTCTTTTTTTTTTTTTTTTTTTTTTTTTTTTTTTTTTTTTTTTTTTTTGGTAATTTAGATATTCACCAAGACAAATGGTCAATCTTCTTCATTCAATAAAGTAAGGTGAAGGCCAAATTTGGTTCAAAAGTCAAAAAGGTATTTAAAAATAAAATTAAAAAAGAAAAAATAGTCAAATTAGAAAATAGAGACACGTGGAAATGGGAAAATGCATATAAATAAAGGTAAAAAGAAAAATAAAAGTTGAAAGGATTGAGTGGACTTTTTATTTTTTTTTATTTTTTAAAATTTAAATATTTTTAGATAAATACTCGATTTTTTTATTTTGGTAAGTTACTACGAGAATTAAAATGCTAATGAAACATTGATGGAATAGTTTTAAATCAATATTAATTCTCTCTAATTCTTTTTCGGGCTTTTAAATCCGTGCGATATTGACCGTATTATATAAAATTTTGAAAGTAAAAGTGTAAAATATTTAATTGACGAACTATATAGAGGTGTTCATGTGGCCCGATAACCTAACCAACCCGAACTACCCAATCTAAGCTATAAAAGCCAGATTGGTTGAACTTTAGAAAAATCGAAAATTTAGGTTGGTTCGTAGGTTAGACATTTGACTTGACCAATCCAAACATAGGGTTACAACCCAGCTTAGCATTATCATACTTTTAAGATTATTATAAAAATTAAAAATATTTGACTGTTGTAATCGATATTAGTGATGTGATGTGAGTTGTGAATATTTAATAATCGAGATTTATGAGATTTTAGTTATTTATATAATATGGATCTGAGATAATTAAGAGTTTTTTTTAAAATCATAATAATAATCGGGTTGAGTTGAGTTGTACATTTCTCGGGTCACTAACCAAAATTTCGAGTTGGTCCAAAAGATTTTTCTTACTTTAACTCAATCTAATATGTACAACCATGAACTACGTCAAAAAAAAAAAAAATTTTAGGGATAACTAAAAATACTCGCATGATTCATTGGGTTGGGTTGTACTTACCTATACATGATTTGCGCACATGCACGTAGATTCATAAGGTGAATACCACTTTCTCGTAAACGTAGGATTGCATAGTCTCACGAAGCTAAACCACGAAAAGAAACATGAAATCATATATAAGTATGCGTCCGTTCATAGTAATCCATGATCCATATACATACAACATGCATGGATCGAAAATTGAACACATTGTGGTCAGAATAACTAAAAAAAATGGTCTAAATATTGAAAATTCAGTTCAACCAAGTTGGCTGGGTTCGGTTAAGTTGAATCGGGTGACATTGCTCTTCTTCTTCCTCAACCTATTTGTGCATGCATGCATTTTTCAGAAAATCGGTAGAGCTCGAACGGTTTTTCTTAGCTTTATTCTCATGATTCGAAGCTCGATTCAACTCAATACTTTACCAACTGAAAAACGAACCGGTTCAAGTCTAATACGTACCTTTGAACCTCGAATGGAATCTTTAATTCTATATCTTCTCAATCCTCGATTTCTTCACAAGAAATGTTTCATTTCGTCTCGCAAATCTTTAGAAATAAAAATCAAAGGCTAGTTGGGAAGAATTTCACACCGAAAGAAAACGTACTTATCTACGGTAACAAGCTTCGTCTATCCAACACCCGAGCACTTATCTTCAAAAATCATTACAATCTTTTATGAGACCAAATATATTTGAATCTTCTATGAGAGACTTCTTTGCATCATGTCACTTATTTGTATTGAACCGTAACCAAATGGGCGCCAACTTGAGGGTCGCCGCCTTATCTGTCAACATGTGGGGATCACAATCTACTATTTTCTCAGTGAAGTTGTGACATTCTCCCCCACTTAAACTAGTGGATAACTTTCTTGGAGGAACAATTGCATCGTCGATTGTGACACCGTGCTAGAGCCAAAATGTATAATGTTAAAACACTAAAAGTAATATATTCGAGTTGAATAGGGTTGGGTCAATCCAATTTTTTGCCCACCAAACCCGAACCCAAATTGAACCGAATCGGTTCCAAAACAATCCGACTTAACCCAAAATGTTATTTAATTCAGCCCAACCCTTACGATTCGGGTTGGGTCAAATTTGATTATCAAGGTTTCGAGTTCAATGTAGATTTAATTTATTTTTAAAATTTGAAATAAGGATAAGTAAAAAATCAAAATTAGTATCATTCAAATAAAATTCTTCCACATTCATACCTTTATATATTCAAATTTTTTGACATTATTGCATAAAGTAAATTTATTCCCACTATAGGATAGACATTCATGCAATTTAATAATAATAATAATAATAATTAAAATTTGATTAAAATAATCTTTTATTTATTTCCTATATCTATATGTATTATGTTGATATTTATTAAAATTTTAGGATCATATTATAAAGTATGCATTAAGATAAGATTTGATATGCTTTACACACATGCATTATTTATAAGAGTTGATTTTAGAATAAAGATAGATTCTTCCTCATATGCTTTGGACAAGTTTAATTATATTAAAAATATCAATATTAATTAATAAATGTGGATTAGTTTATTTTAAAAAGTTTAAAAGTTAAAAGTAAAAAAGTAAAATTTAATTTTTAGCTAAATATATTCATATGAAGTTCAAATTTTTTATGGCTCCAACCATTTTAAATTGTTTTAAAATTTTGAGTATTTTTGTTCCAAAATTGAAATTTTTAGAAACGAAAGTGAATTTAACCCAAGAAAACTTTGACGGGTATAGATTCAACCGGTTAATTCGTAAAATTAGCTTAACTTATTTAAGATTTATTTTAGATAAAGTTATTTTGTAACGCTGGGAATCTCGGGATAAAACAAGTACGAAAATACTCAAAGGTGAATATCGAGCCTTTAGTAGAGGTATGTACCATGGGTGCTATTTATTCGATTTTTATCCCGAACTGGGCTCATAGATGAATATTTTCTTTTGAATCTTATTTTTGTAGCTTTAGCTTTAGAGGAACGTTATGAACTGAACAGTATATTGTGAACTTGACAATATACGGTTCATAATATTCTTAACGAACAAGTAGGCAGTCCTATTGGATTGCTTTCGAGTAGTAATTATAGATATTGCTAGGATATGTTAATATATATATGCATGATTATATTGTTGGAGTATGCATTTGATAATGAATCTAATTAAGTCTAAGGTTCTAAAAAGTCGAGTTATTATTGTAATTACATGTCATATGTAACAACCCATGTAACATCTCAAGCTCACCGCTAGCCGATATTATCCTCTTTGAATATCCCCTCTAGGCTTTTAAAATGCGTTTAATAGGGAGAGGTTTTCATATCTTATAAAAAAATGTTTCATTCTCCTCCCCAATCGATGTGGGATCTCACAATCCACCCCTTTCGAGGCTCAGCGTTCTTGCTGGCATACCGCTCGGTGTCCACCTCCCTTCGGGCCTCAACGTCCTCATTGGCACACTGTCCGGTGTCTGGCTCTAATACCATTTGTAACAGCCCAAGTCCACTGCTAGCAGATATTGTCCTTTTTGGGTTTTCGCTCTTAGGCCTCTCCTCAACGTTTTTAAAATGCATATGGTAGGGAGAGGTTTCCACACCCTTATAAAAAATGTTTCGTTCTCCTCCCCAACCAATATGGGATCTTACAATGCACCCCCCTTCAGGGCCCAACATCCTCGCCGGCACTCGTTCTCCTCTCCAATCAATGAAGGATCTCACAACCCAAGTCCACCTCTAGTAGATATTGTTCGATTTGGTCCATTACATATCGCCGTCAGCCTCACGGTTTTAAAACACGCCTACTAGGAAGAGATGTGTCGTTCTCTTCTCCAACCAATATTAAATCTCACACCGTATATAGCTCGAGTAGGACTATCACAAGTGGTTCATACTTACTTTGAGTATATACTATCATGTTAAGCTCAACATGTTCTTCACAAATAATAAGCGTGGTAGGTTGTAACATTAAAAGAGTCCTACGCCAATGGCATTTTGAGGCATGGACTTGGGAATCAATAACAAATGTGAACATGGCAAGTTGTAGCCAATAGATACGATAAGAAATTTATTAGAGGTAGATGGATATCCAATGTTCTTGCTGCCTAACAATTAATCATGTCGTACAAATTATTGGGTCCAGACCCACCGTTAGTAGATATTGTCCTCTTTGGGCTTTCCCTCTCGAGCTTCCCTCAAGGTTTTAAAAACGCGTCTCCTAGGGAGAGGTTTCCACACCATTATAAATGATGTTTTGTTCTACTCCCCAATGGATTTAGGGCCCATACCCACATTTAGTAGATATTGTTCTCTTTGGGCTTTCCCTCTCGAGCTTCTCTCAAGGTTTTTAAAATGCGTCTCCTAGGGAGAGGTTTCCACACCATTATAAATGATGTTTTGTTCTACTCCCCAATCGATTTAGGGCCCAGACCCACAGTTAATAGATATTGTCTTCTTTGGGTTTTCCATTCCGGATTTTTCCTCAAGCTTTTTAAAACGCGTCTCCTAGTGAGAAGTCTCCACACCATTATAAATGATGTTTCGTTCTACTCCCCAATCAATTTGGGATCTCACATTTTATATTTATATATATATATATATATATATATATATATATATAATAGTTCTTTTACTGACTTTGAAATTACTATATTTTTTTGTAACGACCCTATTTTTTCTACTGAAATAGAATAGTTGCTACATGCATGATATAACGGTTAATTGTGGAAAATATCTTGAGATTTCAAAAGTGTTTACACTCAATATATAACTATAAACGGTCTATCTACCCCTCATAAATCATTTATTATCTATTTTATTTTTTTAAAAAAGTTAAGGATATTAATATTACTTTTGAAAGTTTATGGATAATTTTGAAATGTGATATTAACAGTCTCGTTTATATACTAACGGTAATTGTAAGGGTATTTTTGAACTTTTTAAAAAAATAAACGGTATTAACGAAACTTTTGAAAGCTCAATATATATTAGAATTTATTAAATTTAACTGAAGCATGAAAAATACTAGCTTAGAGTTCATTAGCGGAAACTAAATTCAAATTGTGCCTAAACATGGAAATCATGCTACATAAACTAGCATGTCTATCGAAGCTAATAGAAGACACTATTCAACGTGTTGAGATTTATACCCTAAAGTGTCGTCATTAACTTTTTATTTTTAATAATAATTTTAATTATTTTAGTTACAATTTAACATTATCAACGAAAAATCCAAGGATATTAATATAATTTTGAACCGTATGTGGTTTGACGTAGGAGAATAACTTAAAAGGTCTATAGAATATAGATAAGGTTTGGTGTCTTATCCTCGTAACATTATTGATATAACCTACTTTATAATTGTGACAAGTGATTTTTTTAAATGAGTGGGGATATCACATACAATAAGTTTGTATAAGACTAAACCACGAAGTATTTAATTTGTAACACTCGAGTCCGACAAGTTCAAAATTTCTCGATTTTCTTTTAACTTTTAAAATTGTAGGATTTTATTGAGGGACTTATAGGCTGAGTTTGAAGATGACAAAATCACATGAACTCAAGAAAAATAAAAAAGCAAATCGTGAAAAAAAAATTGATCAAAGTCAATCCCGAAGGGGTAAAATGGTCTTATCCGCCCTTTACTATTTAAGGGGTCTATATTTACCCTAATGTCGACTTAACTTGTGAAGGAAGAAAGAAAAGAAAGATAGGAGGTTGGATTTGTGAGACGAAAAATGTAAAAAAATCGTCTTCAACCTTCAAATTTGATGTGTTCAAAGCATTTTTTGGTCGAGAATCCTTCACGGAAGTTTTCCAAACTATTGTTCTCGGCTTTTGAATCACGAGAATCGACCAAGAATCTAGAAAGAATCAAAGGTATAATTTATGGGCTAAGAACTATCATTTTCCTTAAAACCGAACATTTAGGTGTTGGAATACTTCTAAAAATTGTAAGAATTCAAGAAACACTTGCTTTGAAATTAGGAACGATCACAATTTCGTATAAACGAAGGAAATCTAATTCGTATGCAAACGCGTTCATAGGAGATTGAACTTGCGTTGTCTGACACAAAAAGTTCGAAGCTCCTAGCAAGCGGAAAAGCAAACTCGAGAAGTCACACATCGTCCAAAGTAGCCCTTCGAATTTTCTCAAGTAATACTTATAGAGATCGTTAGGACATGCAAACATACGAGCATATCTTATCTTAGGTAGTTAAAATATGCATGATTAGGACTCTCGAGGGACAATTTGGATCAGGGTGTTATGGATGGTGTATACCAAAATGCCTTTAAGATGAGATTTTGAGATAAATGTGTTTTAAATGCTTCTCACTCGGCTTAAAATGTATTAAGCTTTCAATATTTTGTAGGCGTATTTATATGACTCGATAAGTGCCAAATAAGTATTTTTGTGGTTGAATTTTTTCAAAATTGAAAAAAAAAATCGATTTGCGTGTTAACATTTTTTTGTAAACTTGACCAACCCAAAAAATAAGGTTACCCGATGACAACTGTTCAGGGAGAGTCGATATTTAGTTGTTATTAGTTTTATGACAATGTTGAACTATGTTATGATATTACAATTCTCGCTCGTTGTTGTTGATGAAAAAATGGTTTTTATGAATGATTATAAATTTATTTGTGTTTGTTCGTGAACTTTTAATATTTTTTATCTGAGATTGTATTGAATAGTTATGAATTTTGGATAAATAAAAGTTTTTATAATTTTTTTTTAACAACCCCGGCCGAACCCAACTAGAAAATACAGGGTTGGGTTGTGAAAATTTTCGGGTTGGGTTGGGTTACTAATCTAACCAACTCGAACTTTTGGGTTGGTCCAAAGACTTCTCTCAACCCAACCCAATCCGGCCCATGTACACCCCTAACCCAAACTATAAACCCTCTACTTTAAAAAAAAATTATGAATATTTAGCGTTTGCAACTGATATTAGTGATGCAATGTAACTTATAAATATTTAATATTTGAATTTTATGAGATTTTAGTGATGTAATATGTATCGTGGATAAGCATGATTTTTTTAAATAATTAAAAAAACAAAAATGAACAATCTCATAGCTCAACCTAACCTAACCGGAAAAGAGAAAGTTGGCTGAGTAGATAAGCTTTCAATTTTGCGTCTATTAAGATTTATATATTTTAAAAGTTGTCAAATAGACAGATTTCAACTAAACTCGAATCTAAAAATTGAGGGTCAATTAAATAATTTTAAAAAAAATCGAGGACTTGAGAATAATAATTGAAGCCGAAGAGAATTGAACGGTTGAATCTAAAAATTTGACATTTTATCCATTGAGTTATGGTCGATTCACAACAACTACTTAAACATAAAATTGAAAGCTTAGAATAAACACGTTATTAAGTTAACACAGTTTTAAAAGTCGAAAGACTAAACTTATATATATTTGCGGATGGACCCTCGAAAGTTTTGAATTTACCATTAATGCCGAAAAGGTCAAACCCACCCATACTAGTGTCATAATGGGTGAAGTTATTACGTGTTCCAACCTCATATTTAAGAATATATCACCTTCCATTTTAATTGAAGATGGGTATATATTTATTATATGGTAGGGATCTATGGTTGATTAATTAACTTTGGGGGACCATTTTGCAATTTGTAAAACTTTTCTTTTAAGGCAAAAGCTTAAGCTACTCAAAAACGAGGGGGCCAGCCTCCGGAGACGTTTAATGGGAGTCCTAATTTTGGTGATAATTGACCTAAAAAAACGGCTAACTTTAAAATATGGTAGAAATATTGGTACAAAAGGTAATTATTTTTTTTTATATAATAGATTTTTAACATGTTCGATACTTTACTCTTGTTCGAGCGAATTTTGACTCGAACAAGACCAAGACTTGTAGGTGAAGGACGTAATCATATTAAGCTTACAACGAAAGTTTGGATCGTCTTTGAATTTATTTAGAATTCAATGAAAAATACAACTGTAAAGAAATGAAAATACATAATTCTCATTCTCGAGGGTGAAGATAGTGTGAGATTCTTTTGATTCATCTGAATTGTAACAACCCGACTTCTCTAGATAGGAGAAGGGTGAAGTAGCTCGCTGATAATCCAATAAGAAAATGATCTTGACATAAAGCTTGCATACAAGCTAATTTTGAGTCATCCGACATCCATAATGTTAACCAGGTTTCCTCATCCTGGTTACATACTATAAGAAAGATTTGTTCGACTATGTGAGCCATGCTAAACTTAAGAGACTTACCATCGGTCTTATTGTTCCATTCTGTGTTCAGGAATCTTAGGGTGTTATGATTAACTCTTTCTTTTCTATGTTTTTATAATTATGTTTTATCCTATACACTATGTGCTCGTAGTTTCAGAATTACTTTCGGTCATCTACGAATCATCTACTAGACTCTCTTGTAGTCGGAAGTAGCATACAGGCTAACAAGTAGGCATATTGATGACCTTAACTTAGTACTCGGCGCATCAGTTAATTGATTCTCTAAGGCTAGTAGACTGCATAGTTAGACTCAATAAGAAATCTTATCTTCCCAAGAATCTTTGTGAGATCCTATATCGGTTGAAGAGGAGAACAAAACATTCTTTATAAAGGTGTGGAAACCTCTCTCAAGCAGACGTGTTTTAAAATCTAGAGTTACTGTATTTCATTACTATATTTTAAGATTTTTTTATTTACTTTTAATTATATTTACATTGTGACTAATTATGGTCATAAAATATAAAAGTTACAATTTTTTAAATATCTCGGAAAACAACTGTTTCATTTTTTAGACTATATAAAGTCATGTATGTCGTCTTTGTAAAAAGAACATTTGTGTTTTTCTTTAGCCAATTCGACGTAGTTTATGTTGCATGTTTAGAATCATTCAAGCTTGACATGATCGATCTTACTTGTGGAATGATTCGAATCTCAAACAAGTGTTTTTGGCTTAAAATATTTGATCTACAAGGTAATCTGAATCTTACTTCCTTTGTAGGGATTTCTTATCATTTTTGTACCCACCCGAAAGGGTATTTGAAAAAGTAATACACATAAAGTAAAAAGGAGCAGCTATTAATATATTGATTAAGATCATTAATTTCCAACCAACCCAAACTTACCACAATAATCTTTAGTGAGAAAATGAGCATCCATCCATTCCAACCAACTTTCTCTCTCTTTGTTGCTTAGTTTTTATCAGCCAAATGTATATATAAAAATGTGATTTCATATGCTTTCTTCTTGCTCTCTCCGTCGCTCCCCATTGCTTGTTCTTCAAAAATTGATATCAGTTCATAAGGCATAAGGCCTTGTCTTGGCGCTGCTCCATATCAAATAACTCATATCTAATGGGTTTGTTCAATTCTCGTGGGGTGGCTTACAAGCTTGCCAAAGATGTCGATTTGAGTCCCACCAGCTCTGAATTCTACCTCACAGCCAATGTCAAAGGTTTCTCTTTTCTCTCTCTCTCCTCTCTCTCTTTTTTTCTTCTCTCTCTCTCTTCGGTTGCCCTATGGCAATATTGGGTGGGAATTCTGATGGGTCCCGATCGGATTTTTGGATTTCTACGTGTTGTGTGTTTGGTGGGAATTCTAATGGGTCTCGGTCGGATTTCTCGGTTTCTACGTTCTGTGTGTTTGGTGGGAATTCTAATGGGTCTCGGTTGGTTTTTTCGATTTTAACTTTTTGTGTGTTTGGTGGGAGTTCTAATGTAGGTCTCAGTCGGATTTCTCGGTTTCTACATTTTGTGTGTTTGGTGGGAATTCTGATGGGTCTCCGTCGGATTTCTGGGTTTCTACGTTTTGTGTGTTTGGTGGGAATTCTAATGGGTCTCGGTTAGTTTTTTCGATTTTAACTTTTTGTGTGTTTGGTGGGAATTCTAATGTGGGTCTCAGTCGGATTTCTCGGTTTCTACATTTTGTGTGTTTGGTGGGAATTCTGATGGGTCTCAGTCGGATTTCTCGATTTCTACATTTTGTATGTTTTGTAGGAATTCTAATGGGTCTCGGTCGGATTTCTGGGTTTCTACGTTTTGTGTGTTTGTTGGGAATTCTAATGGGTCTCAGTTGGATTTGGGTTTCTACGTTTTTTGTGTGTTTGTTGGAAATTCTAATGGGTCTCGGTTGGATTTTTGGGTTTCTACGTTTTGTGTGTTTGTTGGGAATTCTAATGGGTCTCAGGTTGGATTTTTCGGATTCTACGTTTTGTGTGAATTCTAATGGGTCTTGGTCGAATTTTTCGATTTCTACGTTTTGTGTGTTTGTTGGGAATTCTAATAGGCCTCGATCGGGTTCTCGATTTTTACGTTTTGTTAGTCTAATTGAAACAACCCGTTGTTCGTCTAGATTATTCCATAGGCTTAAATATTATTTTAGTCTCTATACTTTTAAAGCGTTTTAATTTTTCTATTTTAATAGAAGAATTACGATCGAAAAAAATGGGCCTAACTTAAATATTTCTTAATTAATTAAAGCTAAGGTTAGTTGGAGAATGAAAAGGGCATTACCAGAATAGGGGTTTTCAGCTTTTTAGAAATTTTTCTAATTTTTTGTAAATTTAATGCTTTTAATTCTCTCAGCTGTCTGAAAAAATTACTAAATCAATATGCTTTTAAAAATTAAAAAATATTGTAATTATAACCTAAATTATTATATATATATAATAAAAAATTATTATTTATTTGTAATTTTTCTTTCCTAAATAATTTTAAATAAAAATTTATTAGGTTGTTGGACGGAAAACAAATGTGACGATGACCTGAAACAACATAGCCATGATTGAAATGACTACGTCTAACCAAAAATAATATTTAAACACATTTTTGTTATATTCCAAAAATATTTTTAAAAATTTATGAAAATTGAAGGGTGATATTATAATTTTAAGAAAATAATAAATGACAATTATGGTTAATGAATTGTTATAATAATTACAAATAATATAGGTTTTGAAAATAATTAATTAATTTTAGAAATTATTTAATTTTTAATTTTATTTTTAGCTCCTCGAATGGTTGGAATAGTGGTGAAAATATTTGCGTGGGTCCTAGAAATGAGGATTTTGGGGAAATTGCTCTTGTACGTTCTCAAGGCCAATAATCTCATTTACAAGGTACATTTTCTTCTCTCTCTCTCTCTCATATATATGCCTAAAATTATGATATTTTCATCAAAATATTATTCAATATTGACGCTGATGTCTGTCTCGGGGGTAATTTTGTAATTTGCTGGTTGTCAACTCGAGCATATCTAATTAAACAATATACTTATTGTCATCTTAAAGTTGATGGTTCGATCTATCGCACCAAAATTTTTAGGCAAAAAAAACTGGTAATACGAGTTGAATTCTCTATTTTTTTAAATATTATAATTATCTTACGAATTGGTGGCTCAATCATCGTCTTGTTATTGCTAGGATGAAAAAAATGGTGATAGGAGTAGAATTCTCTATTTAGAAATAATATTGACCTTGATGTCGGCCTTAGGGGTAATTTTGTAATTTTTTGGTTGTCATCTCGAACCTACCTAATTAACAATACACTTATTATCATCTCAAAAGCTGATGCTCCATCTATCGCCCCAGAATTGTTAGGCTAAAAAAATTGTAATATGAGTCGAATTCTCTATTTTAAAAATAATATTGACGTTGATGTCAGCTTCAGGGGTAATTTTGTAATTTTCTGGTTGTCAACTCGAACATACCTAATTAACAATACACTTATTGTCATCTTAAAAGTTGATGGATCAATCTTTCGCCCCCAAAATTGTTAGGCAAAAAAATTGGTAATAGGAATCGAATTCTCTATTTTTAAATATTATAATTATCTCAAGAATTGATGGCTCAATCATCGTCTTGTAATTGTTAGGCAGAAAAAAATTTGTGATAGGAGTCGAATTCTCCGTTTTGAAAATAATATTAACGTTGATGTCGGATTTAGGGGTAATTTTGTAATTTTGTGGTTGTTAACTCGAACATACCTAATTTTTAAAATATTAGTAAAATCAGGGTAAAATGGTAATTTAACTTTATATTTTGCTTTATTTGAATAAAATAATATAATATTTTTGGTGAAATTTTGGTCGTTGGTTGGTGACTTGGGTACAAAACCTGACAGCTGTTTTTAACTTTTGTCTTGTTTTACAAATTTTTTTTTTTTTTTAATTTCTCTAAAAAATATTTATTATTGTATTTTTTATAAAAATAAATAAAAATAAGATGATTGTTCTTGTTTGCTGTTCAGCTATGTTTGGAAGTGCATGGTAGAGTACAAAATAATAATGTCATATTTTATAAAGGATTAATTTTTTTAAATAATTAAAATATTTAAAACACTGAATTCTTATTTGATAAATTTGTTTAATCTTTTATTTTTAAAAATTATGTTTATTAATTCACTCCAATTTCTAGTCAAATTTAAAATAGAATTTTTTTTTAAATTAATAAAATATATATATTTCTAAATTTCAAAAAATTTAATAATACTTTTAAACTTTCCATAAATAAATCTCAAAAATACCCTTATTGCTATTTTTTTTTTTTTTTTTTGAAATCATTAATACTTTGTTACAAAAATACATTTGAACTTTTTATTAATATCTCCTGACTTCTAAACAAAATTAAAAAATATGTTTATGGTTAGTACTGTGTTTAAAAAATACCTATGAAATTTTAAAAGTAATATTAACGCCCTTAATCATATCTAACGAAAAAAATGTTTCTAAATCTAAAAAATAAATATTAGTATTAACAAAAATAAGTTAATATTTTAAAGATACGATTTTTGTTGTTGTAATGATTAGATTTTCTTAATTTTCAGACTATCGGCTCGTTATCAATACTTGTTTACGTTATTTTAATGTAGAAGAACGAAAATATATACATCGCAAACTCATATATTTTAAGAGAAAACGGTCAAATTTGATACGAACACCCTTAACAATTAGGACCTCTTCTTACCCTTTTTCTTACTCGAAAATATTTTAAAAAATGGAGTATTAAAAATACTTAGTAAATAACTCTATATAGTACGCTTGTTTAGGGTTTGGAAATAAGTGTAATTTCTCCGTTGGAAACTTTTGATGCTCTTGAAAATAAGCATATTGATAATTCTTCTGGATTGCTATTGAAACCCATTATGGATGAAGGTAAGAGCTCCAAGAAAATGTACTCAATTTGTTGGTAACGAACATGTCTTCAACGCGATTGTTTGGCTGCGTTTTAATTTTGTTTCTGAATCCATTTGATAGCTGTTGTTGATATATGCATTGATGAATGGATTGTAGAGTTAGGGAACACTTGGATGTTCTGTATTTTGATGCCCTGTTTGCTGTGCTTTGGATTCAGTGATTAGTAGTGAAAGAAAAACCTATCATTGGATGATCTAGTGATCAATAAGAGCTCATGTAAATAATGAAGGGTTAGGGAAAGAGCTCAAGCTATAGTAGCTACCTACTTACTTAAAAAGACGAATATTGTAATAGCCCAAACCCACCGCTAGTAGATATTGTTCTCTTTGAGCTTTCTCTTTCGGGCTTCCCCTCAAGGTTTTTATGATGTGTCTACTAGGGAGAGGTTTCCACACCCCTATAAAGAATGCTTTGTTCCCTCTCCAACCGATGTGGGATCTCACAATCCTCCCCCTTCGAGGCCCAGTGTCCTCCCTGGCACTCGCTCCTCTCACAAATCGATGTGGGATCTCACAATCCACCCCCTTCAGGGTTGGATCCTCACTGGCACACCGCTTGGTATCCACCCCCCTTCGGGGCTCAGCGTCCTTGCTGGCACACCGCATGATGTCCACCCAACGTCCTCGCTGGCACACTGCCCGGCGTCTGGCTATGATACCATTTGTAACAGCCCAAGCCCACCGCTAACAGATTTTGTCTTCTTTGGGCTTTCCCTTTCGGACTTCTCCTCAAGGTTTTTATAACGCGTCTGCTAGGAAGATGTTTTCACACCCTTATAAAGAACGTTTCATTCTCCTCTCCAACCGATGTGAGATCTCACAATTCGTTGAGCCAAGTAGTTGTCTCGTGAGAATAGTTGAGGTAGGCATAAGCTAACCCAACACTCAAGATATAAAAAAACCTAACACTCATGAATAGAGGTGTTAGAAATACAAGAACATGTTTCTATTTGGTTAAGGTTACTTTATGCTTGCTTTCAGTTGTGAATTGTTTAAGAAACTAATATGAATTTTGTATGTTTGATGCCATTTTCTATTGTTTACTAACGTCAAAGTTATGCAGCTCATTGGAAATGCGGAGATAGAAGAATCGCCTGTTTTTCTTCCCTCGCATCCCGTAGAAGGTATGCTATCTTTCTCATTTTTCAGGTTCCAGAACTTTGGTAGGTCTGTCCTGTGAAAAATGAAGTATTGCCCTAAGAGAGACAGGGTGGCCATTTCTAAATGATTAGAACAATTGCCATAAGCTCCGTTATGTAAGTAGAATTGAAGCAATTCCAAGTGGGTTTGGCTGTAGTAAGTTATAGGACATTGCTATTACATAAGCATCGCCTGATGTTGAACACGGTCACAGTTTTTCGTTTTGTTCTAAATTTATCTTGGAATAATCCTGTGAGATCCCACCGGTTGGAGAGGGGAACGGAGCATTCCTTATAAGGGTGTGGAAACCTCTCCCTAACAGACGCATTTTAAAAACCGTGAGGCTCACGGTGATACATAACGGACCAAAGTGGACATTATCTGCTAGTAATGGGCTTGGGCTGTTACAAATGGTATTAGAGCCAGACACCGAGCGGTGTGCTAGCAAAGATGCTGGCCCCTTAGGGGGGTGGATTGTGAGACCCCACGTCGGTTGGAGAGGGAACGAAGCATTCCTTATAAGAGTGTGAAAACCTCTCCCTAACAGACGTGTTTAAAAACCGTGAGGCTGACGGCGTAACGAGCCAAAGCATACAATATCTGCTAGCAGTGGGCTTGGGCTGTTACAAATGGTATCAGAGCCAGACACTGGGCGGTGTGCCAGCAAGAACACTGGCCCCCAAGGGGGGTGGATTGTGAGATCCCACATCAGTTGAAGAGGGGAACAAAGCTTCCTTATAAGGGTGTGAAAACCTCTCCCTAACAGACGTGTTTAAAAACCGTGAGGCTTACAATGATACATAACGGGCTAAAGAGGACAATATCTGCTAGTAGTGGGCTTGGACTGTTACAAATGGTATTAGTAGCCAGACATCGGGTGGTGTGCCAGCGAGGACGCTGGCCCCCAAGAGGGTGGATTGTGAGATTCCACATTAATTGGAGAGGGGAACGAAGTATTCCTTATAAGGGTGTGGAAACCTCTCCTTAACAGATGTGTTTTGAAAACCGTGAGGTTGACGGCGTAACGGGCCAAAGCGGACAATATTTGCTGGTAATGAACTTGGGCTGTTACAAATGGTATCAAATCCAGACATCGGGCGATGTGCTAGCGAGGACGCTGGCTCTGAAGGGGGTGGATTGTGAGATCTCACATCGACGGGAGAGAGGAACGAGTGCCAGTGAGGACGCTGAGCCCCTAAGGGGAGTGGATTGTGAGATCCCACGTCGGTTGGAGAGGGGAACGAAACATTCTTTATAAGGGTGTGGAAACCTCTCCCTAAAGAACGCATTTTAAAAACTATGAGGCTGAGGGCGATACGTAACGGGCCAAAGCGAACAATATCTACTAGCGGTGGGCTTGGGCTTGGGCTGTTACAAATCCACAACTTCTGTATTTCACATTTCAGTTTTTTCTCAGTTTCCTTGGTAAATAGCTCATATTTTTTACACTGAGAAACACATCTTTCCTTAATGAAAAATTACTTTGCAGAAAAAGAAAATGAGGAGGTGAAGTACATAGGCGTGGCTCTATCTGAAACAGAACAAGTTCAAGAGGCAGTTAGTTGTCTGCCTTCATGGTCAGACAGAGAAGTGGATTCTTTAAACCCTTCATTTCACCGATGGACAATAATGGACTATTCAAGAGCATATCGTTCAAGAAAAATAACTCCTCTAACTGTAAGCCAATTTTTAGCTTCTCATGTTTTTCTTTTTCATCATGCTCTTTTCATATGAGCTTTGGATTTTCTTTTGTTTTATAGGTTGCAGAGAGATTCATAGCAGCTGTGAGGGAATCATCCAAACCTCCATTGGACATGTCATTCTTCATTAATTATAATGTCGAAGATATTCTAAAGCAAGCAGCTGAATCAACTAATCGTTATGAACATGGTACCTATTAGCCTTGGGAGAAAAGTTCATGTTTTCTAGACTATTGTCTTGTTATTAGTTTCTTGTTGTTCTTATGAAAAATTGTTCGAGTTTTTCCTCTCGTTCTGACTCGTTATTCTGACTCCTCCCAGGAACACCCCTTTCAGTTCTAGATGGAGTGCCAATTGCTGTCAAGGATGAAATAGATTGTCTACCATATCCTACAACAGGTAACTTGGTGTTTCTCAGTTTTTCGTGTCGAGACGAATACGTTCTCATGCATACGAGTGGATTTTATTTTATTGCTTGATAGCGCCTTGTTCTTGCAGGGGGGACGAGTTGGTTGCACAAACTAAGACCTTGTACCGGTGATGCAAGCTGTATACAATATCTCAGGTTATGTGGAGCTCTAATTGTTGGGAAAACCAATATGCATGAACTTGGTATTGGAACAAGTGGAATAAACCCTCATCATGGGTGAGAAGATCTTATGTTTTCTTGCTTCTTTATGAACTGTCAAATACTATAGTACTACCCCTTGCACATTGTTCATAAAATATAGTGTAGACATTACATCATGACATGGTTCCTCATCAAACTCCAAGTTTTCATCTAAGATGGTATATTTTATGAATGGCTCGTGTAGGTCGACAAGAAATCCGTATAATACGAGCAGGATATGTGGAGGTTCGTCTAGCGGATCTGCTGCCGTTGTTGCTGCAGGACTTTGTCCTGCTGCTATAGGTGTTGATGGAGGAGGTAATTTTGTTTATGAATAAGGCAGTGCTAGAGGTTGTGATTATGATTAGATTAATAAGAAAGGGATGAAATTACAAGTTTAAAAGGACGAATATGAAGTCAACAAACATGAAACATAGGGATATAAGGTATAATTTAACCTAATAATAATATTACCTTTGAAGGACTAGCTTTTCTCCTACCACTCTCTAATCTCTCCAGTTTTTTTTTCTTTATATTTCCATGTTGATGCTTCCTTTATCTTCTCTTATCATCTCTGCTAAAAATTTGATAATAGAAAGAAGGTACATATGAAGAAACTATCTGTGAGATCCCACATCAGTTGGAGAGGGGAACGAAGCATTTCTTATAAGGGTGTGGAAACCTCTCCCTAGCAGACGCGTTTTAAAAACCTTGAGGGGAAGCCCGGAAGGGAAAGCTCAAAGAGGATAATATATGCTAGCGGTGAATTTGGGCTGTCACAAATGGTATCAGAGCCAGACACCGGGCGGTGTGCCAGCAAGGACGCTGGGGTGGATTGTGAGATCCACATCGGTTGGAGAGGGGAACGAAACGTTCTTTATAAGGGTGTGGAAACCTCTCCCTAGTAGACGCGTTTTAAAAATCTTGAGGGGAAACTCGAAAGGGAAAGCCCAAAGAGGATAATATTTGCTAGCGGTGAGCTTGGGCTATTACAAATGGTATCAGAGTCAGACACTGGGCGGTGTGCCAGCAAGGTCGCTAGGCCCCCAAAGGGTGGATTGTGAGATCCTTCATCGGTTGGAAAGGGGAACAAAACATTTCTTATAAGGGTTTGAAAACCTCTCCCTAGCAGACGCGTTTTAAAAACAAAGAGGATAATATCTGCTAGTGGTGGGCTTGGCTTGGGCTTGGGCTGTTACACTATCTAACCTTATACATTCTACATAACATTCTCCATTTTGAAACAAAAAGTATAATTGAGGTCAAACAATCTAATTAACATTGGGTCCTAATTCTGCAATAAAAAACATATGGTGGCATTTATTTTTCATCTTTTTAGTGGTGGAACTTATAAGCATCTCATATGTTACATACTTAAAAATGAAATCTGAAATCTAGTCAAATTACATCATATTCCATTGATGATGACATTATTAACAAAAATCAACTAGCTCTTACAGAGATTTATGTGCATCAAGATATTTAATGAAGTTGGTGTCTTCAAGAACTTGTGCAGTATTTTATATATGTAGCAACTGAATTCTCTTCATTGGTAATTTTATAAAGGATCTGTGAGAATCCCTGCATCTCTTTGTGGAGTTGTCGGTTTGAAGCCAACATTTGGCCGTGTTCCTCATTCTGGGTGATAACTTATGTCTACTGAAAAATAACATCTCTACATTTATGCCTTTGAAAATTCAATATGATTTGGTAAGTGACATTCTGTGTTTACAGTGTTCTTCCTCTGAATTGGACTGTTGGGATGGTAGGGATACTGGCTGGCACGATTGAGGACGCGTTTATTGTGTAAGTGTTCTTTCTTTTCTCCATTTTCTTGATGCAACTTGAGAGAGATTTGATGAAAATTTTTTGGACCTTGATGTTCTATTCAGTTATGCAGCCATAAGCAGCAAAATTCCTTCGCATCAGAATACTATACTCGTAAGTGCTTGTTTGAAGTCATTCAGTATATTACTGACAAACTTTAACAATTCTAGACTATTGAGAGCTCTTATCTTGGAGCATACCCCCCACCCCCCTCTCTTTTTAACTTTGAAGTTGATTAAGGATACTGTGAGATCCCACATCGGTTAGAGAGGAGAACGAAACATTCTTTATAAGAGTGTGGAAAGCTCTCCCTAGCAGACGCGTTTTAAAAACCTTGAGGGAAAGCCCGGAAGAGAAAGCCCAAAGAGGACAATATTTGCTAGCGGTGGGCTTGGGGTTTTACAAATGGTATTAGATCCAGATACTGGGCGGTGTGCAAGCAAGGACGTTGGCCCCAAGGGGGTGGATTGTGAGATACCACATCGGTTGGAAAGGGGAACGAAGCATTCCTTATAAGGGTGTGGAAACCTCTTCCTAGAAAATGCGTCTTAAACCTTGAGGGGAAGCCCGGAAGGGAAAGCCCAAAAAGGACAATATTTGCTAGTGGTGGGCTTGGGTTGTTACAAATGATATCAGAGGCAGACACCGGACGGTGTGCCAGCGAGGACGCTGGGCCTCCAATGGGGATGGATTGTGAGATCCCACATCGGTTGGAGAGGGGAACAAAGCATTCCTTATAAGGGCGTGGAAACCTCTTCCTAGCAAACGCGTTTTAAAACCTTGAGGGGAAGCCCGGAAGGAAAAGTCCAAAGAGGACAATATTTGCTAGCGGTGGGTTTGGGCTATTACAAATGGTATGAAAGCCAGACACCGGGCGGTGTGCCAGCAAGGACGCTAGGCCCCCAAGGGGGGTGGATTGTGAGATACACATCGGTTGGATAGGGGATCGAAACATTCCTTATAAGGGTGTGGAAACCTCTCCCTAGTAGACGTGTTTTAAAAACCTTGAGAGAAAGCCCGGAAGGGAAAGCCCAAAGAAGATAATATCTGCTAGCGGTGGGCTTGGGTTGTTACAAATGGTATCAGAGCCAGACACCGGGCGGTGTGCCAGCAAGGACGCTGGGCCCCCAAGGGGGGTGGATTGTGAGATACCACATCGGTTGGAGAAGCATTCCTTATAAGAGTGTGGAAACCTTTCCCTAGTAGACGCGTTTTAAAAACCTTGAGGGGAAGCTCGGAAGGGAAAGCCCAAAGAGGACAATATCTGCTAGCGGTGGGCTTGGATCGTTACAGATACTATGACTGAAATGATTCGAAGTTACACGTCTATGTTGGTGAATGTTTGAATATACATGCCTACAGGAGTCACAGTATGCTGTTTTCATATGTCTTCTATACATATCATGATCCTTTGTTTATATCTTTTCCATTCACCTTTAAGAGCGTTCAGCCCAAACTTTGTTTTCCTTTGCTGAACTCATCAAGACCAATACCTTCGGTTACAATGGCAAAGTATGGTGAGGTTAGTAGTTCAATATTAATTTACATGATGTTCATAATCAATATATTAATGTTTTTAAATCATCTCATTTCTTCTTACACCACTAATTGAGATAATTAGTGGTTTAACGACTGCAGTGATGATATCAGAATTTGCTGTTCCAATGCCTTGGACAAACTTCAAAAACATCATGGCTGGAAGGTACAAAAACCCGACATACTGCTTTATCGGTTCCTTTACGTCTCGTGACCTATCCTCTAGTTTAAAATAGGCAATGTATTCATGAAGTAACATAAACTATGCATGCTGAAGTGACTGATAGCTGCCTGCTAATCTTCTTGTTTACTTTAAAGACGGTGGAGGTGACGATCCCCGAGATAGAAGTGATGCGTTTAGCACATTATTCAACAATTGCATCCGAGTGCAGCACTTCATTGAGTTCTTATCTCGAAAAGCTGTACGTTAACTTCAACCTCGATATTTACCTATCATTTAACGTTGGATATATCCCGTGTCAACTCAACCCATTGAAACAGGGATTCCTCACAACTAGGATGGGATGCAAGAGTAGCACTTGCTGTTTATGGTTCTTTCAGTAGTAAGGAGTACATAAAAGCTCAGAAGATTAGGTAAGGATATAGTAATGCTGCTTTTTTTGTGTTTGATTTGATTACTTACTGTTTCTTTTAAGTAATCATGGTAAAATTTAGAAACAATATTACACTAAATCATTTAGTCGGAAGATGGAACGGATAAGGAGAAACTACTAGAAATCGTGTATGTTTGTCAGATGTTCACGAGCTTTTTGTCTCTTTACCAATTTCTGGAGAAATGAGTGTTAGGATCGCACAACAACACACACTCGATCTAGATGAACACAAAGAACAGGAGAGAGAAAATATAAGGAGGAATATTGGCTAGAGGTTTATATCAATGACTTCAAGTATGTACAATAAGAGAATACAGAGAATTGAAATGCTATCAGTTCGTTTTATTTGGTATTATATGGTTACAAATGTTTACAGGAATCGCCAGATGTATTTTCATCAGAAAATACTAGCACGTGCTGATGTCATCGTGTCACCGACAACCGGGTACTTTTCAGTGACCTCTTTACAAACTTTTAACTGGATTTATATTTCATGTTCATTACTGGCTTGAAGAGACCAATGCATCTTAACTAACAGAGTTAGAGTTGAGATTTTAATCTTATAGATAAATAAGACATGAAATGTGTAGGACTACTTGAAACTAGTTCAAATAGTTTTTTGGCTATTAAAGTTAAAGCTTAGTGTCATTCTTTAATCATGTACTTTTCCCCCTTTTACGACTCTAGCCAACTTGCCTCTACTTTAGGCCCGTTTTAAGACTCAACCTTCCCTCTACACCAGGTCAAGGTCCTTTAAACACAAGGTCACATCATTTCTAACCCATACACTTCTACATCGATTTGAAACTTCACCAATGTTTTCATGCCTTTTTTGGGTCAAAATGACCTTAAAACGCTTAATTGGAGCTTACTAGGCACTTATCAAGACTTACCAAGGCATTATAACACTTATTGGGCCATAACAATGCAAATTCGAACTTATTGAGCCATCATAATACTTACTTACGCATATTGGGCAAATAATGTGCAAATTGAGAACTCTCGAGTCCACTGATGTTTCAGATGCCACCTCAAGCATCGAAATGTCATCTGCTACTCACTCAAACACACTTATCAAGAACCAACCTATAATTATCTTTATAGATGAGATCTCTCGGACATCTATCCATCTGGACACTATCGAGGCATGAACCATTCCATGTCCATGCTGGGTCGTTTCTACACACTATGTCAAAGTCCAACCCTATGATGCAACCTTCGATCCATGGGATGGGGCACAATGTCGGCACACATGTGCCACCCAACAATGTCCTTGGAATCTCATTATCAAAGAAAGACGCCCAAGACACTCATTTTGCAATGCTTATCCAAACCATAACACACACATTTGTCATGAGTAGCTCACTTAAGTCATGAGGTGGCTCACTTAGGCATGGGACCTAAGAGTAATAAAAATCCTATACAATGCCACCCTCTATAGTATATTCTAAGACATTCTAGGTCTAACACTCATGCACATCAAAATGGTGAGGAGTCATATGCCAACGTGGAGCATCTACCTGGTGTTCAATTGACACTAAATCTGACAGGCTTGCATCTTACACTTAAATGCACTTAACTCCAGATTCGATTGTCCAAACTCACAACAGAACTCTGACTTTCAAGGTCATGGGTAAGGCCCCTAACTAGGCTTTATTGACACCACTAACAACACTTTTGCTTCTCTTCTTGCTTGCGTCTTTGTTTGGCTTTCTTGGACACTCTTCTTGGTGTGTTAGATAGTGCACCGTCCTCTTCAGTCACATCATTGCACTTCTCTCTCGACCCTTAACATGGTTAGATGAGCGGCACTGTTGTTTGTAATGTGGGAGTCATAACCTACTCATTTCTAGCATGGTTGTGACACCTAGAACTACCAATCACCTTCTTTGAATTCTCTAAAAATTCTCACTAAGTTCAAATAAAATTTATAGATACATCTCAAGTCCTCACTAAGTTTGCTAATTGAAGTATCCCCAGCAAGTTGTTATATTCTAATATTTATACTTTATTAATCAGTGTAACTGCTTACCCTATCTTGAATGATGCTCTGAAGACTGGAGAACTTGACTACATTAATGGAGGTACGGGCCTACGTTCATTCACGCCTGCGCTCGTTTGAACTGTTGTTTTTTTTAAAATTTACAACTTCATCCTCCATGTATAGAGTTTTTTCAATTAAGTCCTTCCTATCATGAACTATAAACAAGTGGAAATGGATAACTTTGTATCGTTTTTCAGCTGCACTTGTTAGATACTCAATAGCTGGAAACTTCCTTGGATTGCCTGCAGTAACTGTTCCAGTAAGATATCAATGAGTTCATCCTTTGATGTTCTTGTTTGGGATTTCATAATTTACTGGATTTGTTCTTTGCAAAAACTTTGTTTTACAGATTGGATATGATAAAACTGGTTTGCCAATTGGCCTCCAGTTCATTGGCAAGCCTTGGTGTGAAGCAACGCTCATTCATATAGCATATGCAATGCAGGTAAGCTTTGGTTTGATAGCAATATTTATAGATTTGTACACAACAGAGTAAATACACAACAGAGTAAATACATGTGAGATCCCACGTTGGTTGGAGAGGGAAACGAAACATTCCTTATAAGGGACACGCTTTAAAACCTCGAGGGGAAGCCCGAAAGGGAAAGCCCAAAGAGGACAATATCTGCTAATGGTGGGCGTGGGCTGTTAAAAATGGTATCAGAGTTAGACACCGGGTGGTGTGTCAGCAAGAATGTTGGCCCCCAAAGGGGGTGGATTGTGAGATCCCACATAGGTTGGAGAGGGGAATGAAGCATTCTTTATAAGGATGTGGAAACCTCTTCCTAGTAGATGCGTTTTAAAACCTTGAGGGGAAAGCCCAAATAGGCAAAATATCTGTTAGCGGTGGGCTTGGGCCGTTAGAAATGGTATCAGAGCCAGACACCGGGCGGTGTGCCAGCGAAGACGCTAGCCCCCAAGGGGGTGGATTGTGAGATCTCACATTGGTTAGAGAGGGGAATGAAGCATTCCTATAAGGGTGTGGAAAACTCTTCCTAGTAGACGCGTTTTAAAACCTTGAGGGGAAGCCCGAAAGGAAAAGCCCAAAGAGGACAATATCTGCTAGCGGTGGGCTTGGACCATTAGAAATGGTATTAGAGCGGGGTGGATTGTGAGATCCCATATTGGTTGGAGAGGGGAATGAAACATCTCTTATAAGGGTGTGGAAACCTCTTCTTAGTAGACGCGTTTTAAAACCATAAAGGGAGGCCCATAAGGGAAAGTCCAAAAAGGACAATATCTGCTAGCGGTGGGTTGGGCGGTTAGAATACAAGTCTCCTCCCATAGCTCAAACTAAGATCACCCTGCTGTTGATTTTTGGTTTCAGGCTCTCTGTGTTGCTGATTACAAAAAGCCAGAAGTTTTCTACGATCTTCTGACACAAAATTAGCTTGCTGCGACAACTTATATGTTTGTTTTGTGATTGGTCGTTACTATAATTATTTGAATAAGCAAAGAGTTGTGAGGGAGTTGGTCTGGCATATGTTATCCAAAGCTTGTTCTGTGTGTAGTTGCTGATGAGATTTTACTTCTTGAGTACTTTTTAGGAGTTCATAAACTCTGACACTGAAACTTATAATTTAGTCTCGGTTTCGATTTGGTTGGTGATTCTGACTTGTCTTATTTGATTTCAATCACTTGGAAGGGGGCGGGCGAGGCGGTCGGAGCAGTGGACAAGTGCTTGGTAGGCCAATAGCCTATTTATAAAAACTACACGAATAGTTCTTTAAAAACTTGACGAATTTGAGAAAGTTCAAATTTTTATAATGTTTGTTTTAGTTTCTAAATTTTAGAAAAATGACTTGTTTTGGACGTTAAAGTCGTAAGGTTTTTAAAACGTCTTTAGTCTCTGAAGAGTATTTAGTTTTTAAAAGGGAGTTTCACTCAAGGGTTGGAGTGCTTGTTCTCGAGGTTGAAACTTCAATTATTATTTAACGTTTTTGAGTTTTCGATTCTTCGGGAGTCGTTGCTCTTCAAACAGCATTCAACACCGAAGGATTTTCTTTAATCTTTCAAATGAAAGAAAACTCTTCTATTTTGTCGAGCTTTTCAGTGGACGTGTGGTTTGCACTTTAACGACTTTTAAGCCTAACCATCGGACTTGGTTTTGCTCGCTTTGGGCTTACCCATTCGAACCATAGCTCGGTTTTTCTAAAGAAGTTTAATTCCAACAATTACAACGTAAAGGTCGATCGGAATAATAATCGATGTATATTTAAAAGTAGCCTGAGTAAAAAAAAAGAAAAAAAAGAAAAAAAAAATAAACGACATGTAGAAAGAAACTAATCGGGATGTCGTTTGGTTGATTGTATTGCAAAAGACAAAACGAAAAGAAAGGCCCCGTGTGGCTGCTTGTCAGCCAATCCTTCACATTCGACCGCCTGGGAAAGAGACAAAGGGCTTGGCCGGTTTCTGGTTCCGACGCCGGGAGAAAGTTGGGGCCACCGTATCCTTGCGCCATAGTCGTCATACCTCTAATTCCTCTCTCTACGATTTCCGAATCAACTTTTCAATCCCAATTCCATTTCAATTGACCCTCAATTCATGCGTAAACTCCTTATCCCAATCGGTTCAGAAGGGAATTAAACCCTTAATTCAGTGTTTCGTTGAAGATGAGTACTCAACTCGCTTCTTCTTCTTCCCAGAGGAGGAGCTCCCTCACCCAGAAACGGGCTTCTTCCCTCTCCAGCAGGAAGTCGGTCTCCGCCGATAATGGTAGCGCTAGTAATGGCAATGTTTCCAAACCGGGTTCTCCTCCTCAGTTGCCGTGAGTGGTGTTTTTTTCTTTTTGGTTTGTTTCTGTGTTGTTGTTGTTGTTGTTTTGATATTGTTGTGGTTTTGGGAATGATTTAGATCTGCTGCTGCTGGGGAAAGGACTGTGAAGAAGCTGAGGTTGTCGAAAGCGCTTACGATTCCGGAGGGGACGACGGTTTCTGAAGCATGTCGACGGATGGCTGCTCGTCGTGTTGATGCTGTGCTGCTGACGGATGCAAATGCTATGCTTTCGGGTATTCTTACAGATAAGGTTTGTTTCGGGATGTTATTGTTTACTCACTTCTGGTTTCTTCCAAATATTGTGTTTTATTCTTAGTATTTTGTGTTTGTTTGTGGTGATGATTCTATCAGGACATTGCTACCAGGGTTATAGCGGAGGGGCTGAGGCCGGAGCAGACAGTCGTATCGAAAATTATGACGAGGAATCCCATTTTTGTTGCTTCAGATTCACTTGCTATGGAAGCCCTCCAGAAAATGGTTCAGGGTTGGTTTGTTTTCCGTCTATTCATTTTTTTGTTCTCATATGTTTCCATTTTCCCTGCATGGATTAATTGGCTGATTGTTGCTTCTTAGATATTAATTAAACACAAAATCTCAATCACTTAAGCGGAGGAGGCCGTACAGGCTCTCTCTTTGGATGCATAAACGAGCCATTTAGCTCCACACGTAACAACGACGTCCTTAGGGAGGAGAGAGTCTTAGTAAAAAAAAAAAAAAAAAAAAGCTCTGCAATCTTTCCTAGAACTTGGTTTGATTTGTTATAGAAAAAAGTTAACCATTAATGACTGTCAGCCCCCTAGAGGATCCTACAGAGGACGAGGAAGATCAACCCCTATGCCAGCAGACTTTCCCTTCATTAGGAAGATCGTGGTGCCAACTCCTCACAGAAAATCAGATTTTTGGTCGGAAATGGGTGCCCTTTTTAGTCAATCTTAGGGGCTTTGGTGCACTAGGGGAGACTTCAATGTGCCCAGATGATTAAAAGAGAAGTCTAACACTGGTAGAGCTACTTTTTTTAGTTCAACACCTGTGGGGGTGGGTATTTGAACCTTTTACCTTTTGTTCGAGGATATGATGTCTTAAGTAGTTGAGCAATGTTTAGATTAACAACAATAGAGTTACTAGAAACATGTAAAAGTTGAACTCTTTAATTTGCTCTCTCGATCTTGTGGATCCTCCCATAGTATTGGCCCTTATACGTGGTCCAACCTCAGAGAGCAGCCTACTTTTGTCCGAAGTTGATAGTTTTCTCGTTCCTTGAGTTTGATTTAAAATTTGCCAGTATTAAACAGTTCTGTGTAATTTCCCATTGCACTTTGCTACCCGTCTCCTAGTACCATTCTTGTTACATGTTCATCCTAGAGCTGGAGTGAACTTTTTCAAAGAAATGAGAGCAAAAAGGCTTTCTAGGCTGACTTGGGATGTCTTTCTTGGAGTTTTGAAGAAGTATTTTCTGAGATGGGACATACCTACAAAAAGATAAGTGGAGTCAGGATTTGGCTTTGTGAGACTTGCACATCAGAAGGCAGTTTAAAGAAGAAGAAGCGGCAGCGTGGGTTGATTTGAGCTTCATTTTATACAGCAACCATATGTCAAGCGAGGAAGATATTTGGGTGTGGCCATATGAGAAGTCTGGAAATTTTTCAGGAAAATCTCGCTAAACAGCCTTGTTTCCTCGTCTACAAACAATCCTTGCCTTCATACAAAGGCCATTTGATCCGGTGTTTATCCAAAGAAGATTAAATTCTTCATTTGGGAGTATGCACATTTGGCTTTAGACAGAAATGATAGACTCAAAGGAAGTTCCCCTCCATGACTCTCTCTCCAAGTAGGTGTGTCCTTTGCAAAGCTGATTTGGAGACTCAATCACGCATCACAGCTTTTTGGGAACAATTTGAGGTTTGCTTTTTAATTGGAAGTTGGCCCTACCAAAGGACCCCACACTCTGATCTTTACTCCTATTGGGACACCCTTTTAAAGACATGAAGGAAATTCTTAAGCAGAATTTGGTCAAGTGTTTTTATGGTCGGTTTGGATTGAAAGAAACCGTAGTACTTCTGAGTCCAAAGAAGAGATATATCTTTACTCCTATTGGGACACCCTTTTAAAGACATGAAGGAAATTCTTAAGCAGAATTTGGTCAAGTGTTTTTATGGTCGGTTTGGATTGAAAGAAACCGTAGTACTTCTGAGTCCAAAGAAGAGATATATCTGGTTTTCTTTGATATTGTTCTGCTCCTTGCTTTATCTGGTGCGAACTAAATTCACATTTTTCCTCTTATAGTATTTCTTCACTTTTGTGCAATTGGAGATGTTTATTGTAACTCCTTTGGTTTTGGGCTTTCTTCTCCCCCTCTTCATAAATTTCATACATCAATGAAATTTTCTTATTAGAAAAAAAAAAGGACATACTCTCTTTTTAGCAATGTCGGTATCTTTTGTAGTACATTTGTGGTAATATCTCCAGCCCCATTTAGCGAGAAGGGCTCTGTTCTTCTCCTTCATCAAATATAAGCCAAGACCTCCCTTTTTCAATAGGGAGGTTTATGGTATTCCATCGGACAAGATGTGTGCCATCTTTCTATCAATAGTTTATGAATAATCTTTCTATTTATGTAGCCACTTTGTGAGACATTTTGAATAAAGTCATATAGCAAAGTAGGAAGGTTGGATAATATGGCTTGTATCAAGGTGTGCCTGCCGCCTTTAGATGTGTAGCATGAGGACCATGTTGATAGCCTTCTTTCTATTTTTTCAATGATGGTCTTCCAGAAGGATAAATATTTGGGATTCCTAGTTAAGGGCAATCCTAGATGCATATTCGGCCAGTCACCTTTTTTATAACCGTATGTGTTGGCAAAGTCTTCGGTATCCTCTGTGCTAACATTGTTGCCAATGGTCTTTGCTTTTTAGAGGTTGATGAATTGTCCCAAAAATCATTGGAAGGTTTTCACCATCTTAAATATGTTTTTTTTTTGTGGAGAAGACATCTGACAAATCAGATAAGAGAATTGTGTCATCCGCAAACGGCAAGTGGTTGATACTTAAGCCTTCATTACCAATATGGAAGTCCTTTATTTGCCCTACATATTCTGCCTTCGCCCATTACCATTGTGGAAGGAACAGAGGATAGTGGATTCCCTTGTCAAAGACCCTGTGTGACATAGATTGTTACTCTCAGTCTTTCATTGATGCTGATGGAAATTTTTTTGGAAGAGATGCAGCCTTTTATCTACCCCTTCCATTTTGAGCCAAAGCATTTTGCTGCAAGAATGTTTTTGAGAAAAACCCAATCGACCTTGTCGAAAGCTTTTTCCAGATCAAGTTTGATGATTACACCTTTTTGTTTACTCCTTTTACATTCATCTATAAGTTCATTTTCCATAAGGGATACATCAAGGATTTGTCGTCCCTCTACAAAAGTTGTTTGCTGTCTAATAATCATGGAAGGGAGAACCCTTTTGAGGCATTTTGATTACACTATTGCTATAATTTTGTATAGTCCAGTCGTAAGACTTATGGCTCGAAAGTCAGTGACAGTGCAGGTTATCCATTTTCTTTGAGATCAAATAGATATATATTTTATTTAAGTTTCCATCGATAATTCCATTTTGCAAAAAATAAAATAAAAATAATAATAATAAAAATAAAATAAATAAATAAATAAATCCTAGAACATTCTCATAATATGGCTCATAGAATGTTCCAACATTTTTTTAAAGAATTCGAAGGTAAATCGATTCAGTCTGGGAGTTCTGTCGAAACCCAGAATCTTTATCTCCTTCCATACTTCTTCGGTGAATGCAACCTCAAGGGAAGCTGCTTGGTGTTGACTGATTGGGCTCCAGTCAAGATCGTGGGAAAATTTAGTGATTGTGTTTATCTTTGTATATAATGGCATATAAAAGGACACAAATTTTGAGACAACTTCCTTTTTGTTGTCTAACTTCCGCTTGTGTTGATAGAATTTCCATGATAGTACTCTTTCGTTTCTTTGAGGCCATTATGTGATGAAAAATTTGGAGTTTGTGTCACCCTCCTCGAGCCATCTTTTTTTACATTTTTGTCTCCAAGGTTGCTCTTTCTTTGTAGCCAATGAAATGAGTTTGGCTTTCATGAGCTTCTTATGTGCGTTGAACTATTGTGATAGGTCGGTTTCCTCCATTTGGTCAAGAAGAGTAATTTTTGTAAGGAGCTGGTTTCTGTTTGTGGAAATACAACCGAAAACCCCTTGTCCCATTTCTTAACGTCTTTTTTAACCATTTGAGTTGGTTAGTGAATCCTTGTCTTGGCCACTAGCGAATGGCGTGGGGCCCCATTTGAAGCAACCCATGGAGAGTACAATGGGGTAATGATCCATTGTAGGTCTATTCAGTCTATTTCTAAATTTTCCAAGGAGACCTTTAGTACCAGAAATCATGGTGGCAACACTCTTACCACCGAAAAAGATATTGAGAAAGAAATTATTGACGATTTTTCCCAACTTTATTACATCAATGAAGGTCCATGCTTCACTTTCAATCGCCTCGTGCGGGCTCCTTTGACCAAGACCTGGCAGGAACATCTTGTGGCCCTCTTCCAAAGTGGAAATCTACTGGCAGTTGTGACTTGGGTAAGCTGAAATCCATTCTTCTTTAGTGTTGGCTGGGGTTTCCTCCACCCCTGGCCCCCAGGTTGTATCCTTCCCCTTTTTTCTTTTACCATGCACCAGTTCTTGTAATAAGATCAAAAATCAAAGAAAAAGTTCTTCCTTTTGTGTGGCAAGTGCTTCATGGTAGTGTTAAAAATGACACCTTGGGCTGCATATTGAGGAAGTCAACCTCTTTGATGTTGTTGCAGTGTTGTATCCTTCGCAAGAGAGTGGCAGAGGACCTTATCACCTTTTGTGGAGATGTTATGTTGCTTCTTCGATTTGAGTCTTCCTTTTCAAATGTTCAACGTCAGCTTGTCTCACTTTGATCTGTGTAGCTCTTTGCTGGAAGAGTTTCTTCTTCAGTCACCCTTTTGTGCTTGGGGTCATTTTATGTGGTTTTTGCTATTTTGTGGGGTCTTTTGCTTGAAAGAACTAATTGTATTGGTTAAGAGATCTTGGGAGTCGGTTTTGGTATGTGTAGTGGATAGGATCATTTTAGAAATATCTTGGCTGGGATATCATGTCAATGGACATTCCATAGCCTTTTGATTGTACTTCAAAATTGATTCTTGATACCTTAGAGCTATTTTATGAGATGGCAGGTATGTCTGATTTTTTGATCTTCCGTGTCAATATTCTAATGAAATAAGCTTTTTTATTTTCTTTTGTTTAGATAATATGTATATTATGTCCGGTTTCATGCTATAAAGTAAATTGTTTTTTTAGTTGGTTATCTATAATATAAGTTGAAGTATTTACTTGAAGTTCATGCTATTATATATCTACAATAGCTAAGAATTTTTATTTTGGTTGAATTTTGCGCTACTTTTAAGTATTTAGTCTTTGTTGGTAATGGGGTCTTTCTTCTTTGGTTTATCCTTTACCTGATCACTGAAGCATCCTACATTTTACTCGTCATTTTCTATAGGAAAATTTAGGCATCTTCCTGTTGTTGAAAATGGGGAGGTTATTGCTTTGTTGGATATTACGAAGTGCCTCTATGATGCCATATCAAGAATGGAGAAAGCTGCAGAGCAGGGTAGTGCCATTGCTGCTGCTGTTGAGGGGGTGGAACGCCAGTGGGGAAATGATTTTTCTGGTATGTTGTGGTTAGCTTATGTACTTCTTTATGTGACCTTATTGCATATTTTTTATGACTGGTGGATTTAATCAAATTTATAAGTATCCCTTAGCTTGAAATAGTAATTTCATAAATGTTTAAGGGAAAGATGTGCATAAATGCTTAAATATGATCATGTATCATCAGCGCAATTGATGTAAATTTTAATGTTTGGCAGTAATTATAGCTATGCATTATCACTAATGATAATGATGTTAGATACAAATGAAGGTCTAGACACATATGACTTTGCTAATCTTTGAGTTGGTTACTGGTGAGCGCACACATGAGGATCCTCGCTATTTGACTTCTAATGACAAAAGGAGATTTATATGTGCACACCAAGAATGTAACTCAGAATTAGATGAGAGATTAATACGTTATATTGTTACTATCTCTGTTTGGTTCTTAAAGATAGAAGGATGTTTATCTATACTTTGCATGCATTGGGGTAAGCAATAGTTTTTGTTGGTGTCTAGGGAGCATTTATATGAGCATAAATGACAAATGATCCATTTTGTAATTCATAAGAATGACTTGTTTGTTTGGGAAAGGTATGCATGGCAACAATCGTACATTTTAGTAGTAAAAGCCATGCATTCACCTTGAGGTCATTGCATACCACTTACAAGTCTATATTATTTATTTTCTTCAACATATCATTTTCTTATTTGGTTGTATAATTGTTACTGAACTTAATTATCATCATTTCAGCTCCGTATGCTTTTATAGAGACATTGAGGGAGCGGATGTTTAAACCTTCCTTATCAACCATTCTTTCTGAAAATACCAAGTACTTTGTCTAGCCTTCTTATTTCTCTGTAATTTGAAGAATATATGTAATTCACCTTTGGATCATTACCAAGTTTTGTAGCTTTTTATGTTTTCAGAGCTGCAATTGTTTCCGCATCAGATCCCATATCTGTTGCTGCAAAAAAAATGCGGGACTTGCGGGTTAATTCTGTTGTAATGACAACGGGAACCAAGATTCAAGGAATCCTCACGTATGACACTTCTCTCTAATATTTATTCTGACTAGCTTTCTCCTTTTGATACTTGTGCCTAATAATTTTACAAGCCAAATACTTTATTTTTATTGGTTTTGAATGAGGTTTTAGCCACCGACATAAAAGCCTTTGTATTGTAAGTTGGTAGTATAGAACAGTCGTCATGTGTAACTTGACTTATACATTGTAGTTCTCCTCGTCGAAGTAAGGAGCGCAATAGGGATTTGATAACTATTCATTAGATGATATGATTGGTTGAGGAAGAGACAAGAATCCAGCTTTTGTTTTCCTTATCCTAATTCCTCTTCTTCTTCTTGGAGATGCGACTTAGACTGAATGGCTTCTACCCTTAGCCTTCAAATCCATATCCTTGCTCATAGCTAGACAGGATATGTTCTCTAACCACATTCACTGGGCAAAACACATATAAAAGTTTCATTAACATATATGTTGTAAGTCTAAATTATCTTGATATTTTTCATATTAAATTTAAAGAGGTACATGTGCCCTTTATAATGGTGATCCAAGCCATGAAACTAGGTCTTTCTTTGTCCCAACAGTGATGTATCTTGTGTAGTACCAACAGTGGAGAGCAGAATCAGTTTGTCCATGTGATGTCTTTACAGGAAAATTTGTTGCCATCTCGACATTTTCGGTTTTGGATGGTGTTTTCTTACAAAAGCCCATGATTTCAATTGATTTCAGGTCAAATGTGTTTCCAAAAATTAAAATGCCGAATTTAAGCAGCCTTTCCATCTCCTATATATTTTTGTCGGTTGTTTGACTGCTGGTCTAATGTGGATGTTGGGTACATAACTTTTGCATTTAATTCATCATGATTCAGAAGGTCTTCTTTTTTCTCATGCATATTTATTTACTTTATTGTTATGATAATGTGTTTGCTTATGGCTGTTTTCTGCAACTGTACTGCAGTTCAAAGGACATTCTCATGCGAGTAGTGTCTCAGAATGTTTCACCTGAGTTGACTCTGGTGGAAAAGGTTTTCTTTTGAAAAGTTCTTTTTACTTATTACTCTGTGCTCTTGGAATGTGGAATCATCAAATACTGTGTTGCTCTGTATTTACTGATCATAGGGTATTTGATTCCTTTTCCAATCTGCCAATTCTCAAGGTAATGACCCAAAATCCTGTGTGCGCGACTGTAGAGACAACAATCCTTGATGCATTGCACATAATGCATAATGGAAAGTTTTTGCATCTTCCTGTTTTAGATAGTGGTGAGAACTTTCTCAGAATCTGAATTCTACAATGTGAATATATCCTCCCTCTCCTGGGGAAAAGGATGCGAACCACTAAAATGAATTGAAATCCTTAATATGGAAGTGATTTTTAATGATAACATCATTTATCGTGCAGAGGGGAGTGTTGTTGCTTGTGTAGATGTTCTGCAGATCACGCACGCTGCAATATCCACGGTAAAGCAATTCTGTCTCACTCACAGTTATGTAATCATTAATCTTATCAAAATACCTAATAGCTTTCTATGGGCATAATTCTTGAATATTAATGGATGAAAACTTTTGGGGCTTGCATTTCCCAGTGTTATTGAAATTAGAATTGATGAGGAAAGTCATTATATAAGTTGATTCAGATCTAAAACTTTTGGGGCTTGCATTTCTTGGTGCTCTTGCAAATCTATAGTGGCAAGATTCATGTGCATATTTTTGCATAAAATTGTACTCGTTGAAGAAGCTTCTGCCTTAGTAGTGATAATTAGTTTTCATTAGGAGGTATTAAACGTCAATTGCTAATAAAGTTTTTTGTCATTCAAGGTTGAAAGTGGCTCTGGATCTGCTAATGATATGGCAAGCACAATGATGCAAAAATTTTGGGATTCAGCACTTGCTTTAGAACCACCTGATGATCTTGATACACATAGGTACGAGTTCTCAATAGTTATGTACTTGTCTGATTGTTTCTGATTGTAAACCTTCGTGAGAATTTTGCAGTGAAATGTCTGCACTCATGGCTTCTGAAGGGACACTAAACTATCCATCTCTAGGTCTTGGAAACTCATTTACTTTTAAATTTGAGGATCTGAAGGGTCGGGTACATCGCGTAAATTGTGGTGAGTGCTGATGCTTTTTATGAACCCCTTGCTGGAAATAGTAAAAAAGCTTCCAAGTTGAGGCAACAGAAACTGAATTTTCGCAAATCTACTCCACATTTTGCTCTTCATTGTGAAAAATTCTACTGTGATGTTCCAACTATACTTCCGCATCTGACAGTAGAGCTGCCACTACCTTGTGTCAAATAATGATGTTTTTCTGACTCAAATTGACTCTCTAAAAATAACTCTATAAGTTTAAGTCCTAAATGTTTGGGAAACGAGAGCTAGAGACCACAAAGCTTCCATTAACTTGCATCGTAGTATTTCACATTCAATGAATTTTTGGGATCATATAAGGATTTTTCTCTCATTGATTTCAACTGAAGGTCTCCATTATATGTTCTCTTTTATTAGAGGTGTGTTAAACACAGCTAGTAAGTTGTAGCCATCACTTTTTAGATTCCTTGAATGCACCCCTGTTCTCCCTTCGGGAAGATATAGCAGGGTAATGAAACGCTAGAATCTGTCCAGAAAACCACGTTCGAGTGGAGTCATGTGAGATCCCACATCGGTTGGGGAGGAGAACGAAACATTCTTTATAAGGGTGTGGGAACCTCTCCCTAGCACAGATTCGTTTTAAAAATCTTGAAGAGTAGCTCGAAATGGAAAGCCCAAAGAGGACAATATCTGCTAGTGATGAACTTGGGCCGTTACAAGTTATTTCTATTTTTCTCTTCCTGTTGCATTTAGGTCTCTTATACCTGCCATCAGATATATATTAACATACGTATATACTCTCCTAAAGAAACAGAAGTTATATGATGATTCTACCCAGCGGAACGAATAATTAATAATTGTTTTTTTAGGCACCGAGACCTTAGACGAGTTGGTGTCTGTCGTGATGCAAAGGGTTGGTGCTACTAATGGTGCTAGTCGTCCTCTGCTTTTGGTATGCTTTTTACTGCTTTTTCTGACTAATTTTTTTGAGTTTATTGCGGAAGTCAATAGTTTTGTTTCTTTACCAGTATGAAGATGATGAAGGTGATAGAGTAGTTCTTTCTACTGATGGCGACCTCTCTGGTGCTGTAAATCATGCCAGGTTCACAGGACTAAAGGTAGTTAATTTAGTTAAAGTTTTCAACTTTCACGTTCTTTTTTTTTATTTTCTTTTGTGATATCATGTTTTTATTTGAATTATTCATAATTATGAATGACTTTTTTTAATACGAGGCACGATTTCACCAATAATTTTAATGTAGAAAAAGATAACAGACACCCTTAACCAAAGGCAAGGAGTTAAAAAAAAAAAGTTTTAAAACACGTTTGCTAGGGAGAGGTTTCCACACCCTTATAAGAAATGGTTCGTTTCCTTCTCTAACCAATGTGGGAACTCACATTCACCCCTTTCATAAGCCAACCATCCACCTTTTTAGGAAGAAAAAGAAATACCCAGCAGCTCTACGACATGACTGCACGATCGAGAAACAAACTCACAATTAAGAAACAAATAATCAACCGATTCACCCTCTTTTAAGCACAGTCTACAGTCGATTCACCCTCTTCTGGTTCATAATGTAATTAATGTCTGTATCGTTTGTGTACCATCGTAGAACTGTTATTCTGGCGACCGTTTACCTTTTCTAGCAATTTAGATTTAATGGTACTACAGGCAGAATATGAATGCATTTTTATGCCATTCTAGTTTTGTATTTTAAATTTTTATGCAATTGACAAGTAGCTGATTGGTTTACTTTTGCTTGTTTTCACTGGTCGGAAAAAAACTTGCAGGTTTTAAGGTTGCATTTGGATTTTCCTGAGTCGATCCAGCATAGTGAAGCCCAAATCGATGCACCATTAGACCAGAAACCAGGATCCTTACCTTTATATTCTGGTGCTTTTGCTGCTGCCATTGCTCTAACAAGCATTGGTGTATTGATCTATTTGAAGCGCTCTAAGATATAAAGTTAAAACACAAAATTATTGAAACAGAAACTGAGATATATAAAAGGGCAAGAGTTGCAACACCAGTAGGGTTTTGGTAAAATAAATCACACGGGATGATGACATTTGAATACGGTGAAATCTGATGTCGGGATCAGAAAAACGCGTCGTTTTTATGACCTTTAGAAGCTATGGCTCTCTCCGTTCTTCAAAAAAGAATACTGAGTGAGCCATATGCTTTCAGAATATGTGATGTATTAGACAAGACCTATGAGTGGCATTCATAAAATGCTCTAATACCAATGTAAATGGAACACCTCTGCTCATTTCAGGAGGTGACTAATTTAAGCTTGGATTACTCTCTCCCATGGAAGCTTTTTCTGATAGCAATGATTGTTGATATGCAAATGACCTGAATGAATACAATGGGAGCTTACAATTTCTTCTTGAAGAGATGAATAAGTTTATGTTGTATTAGGAACAAGAACTCTCATATTGTCTGTAGATTACTTGAAGTGCAAGAGATTTCTTAGGCTATTTCCTCCCATGGCCAAGAAATCCTGAAATCATTCCAATTTTAAGCAGGTTCTTGTAATCATTGTGTTTCAAGGTTTGAAAGCTCCATACCTTAGCTTTCTAAAATACATTCAATGACCCATTTTTGTTATGATCTTGTCACGGTCATTTGAACAGGTGTGTTGTCTATGGCTGCATGTCAGATGCCTTGGTCATGCTTGTCCAGGATATATTGTCCATGGCCGCATCTCTGTTCCAAATCTTTTTTACATGCTTTCATCTTAGATAGATCTTTACTACTTCATGTTGTGTTAATATAGGGGTGTATGACTATTCATCAAGATCATATCTACATCTGTCAGAGCTAAAATGCTCCAAGATGTACTATAGGGGATATGACTAGTCGTCACTTCCTACTCAGGTTATATGTTCAAAGTTGTCGTTGCCTAATCATCTTTAGCTTATAACATTGTTTTCTTTCAAATTATTTTGAACGTATGCTTACGTTTTCCAAAACATTTCTTTCAAACGTGACTTGAGATTCGAGCATACACCGACGTTGTTCGCGAAATCTAAATTTCTCACGGTTGATTTATTCGTTGGGTTTGAACAAGTGTTGCACAATCGTTATTCCGTTGCTGCAAGAGTGCGATTGTGACACCAGACACACCTAATTAATTTACGAATCAACTGTATCTCTCTCTCTATATATATATAGGAGTATATACATGTAATTGATATAACAATCTAATATATAAATACCAAATAATTGAGTTGGGTTTTAAAAATATCCTAATCCGACCCAATGCAAACTCATGAATATCCATAAGTTGTGGGGGCATTATTAAATAAAAAAAAATTAATTACCATTTACAAAATTTTAAATTTAAAAATGGGAGACTAAACTTTGTAAATTTGTAATTTAAAATTAAGCCAAATACATAAATAAAAACTTAAAATTTTCAATTATTTAGCAAAATTATTGATAATGCAGTGATAATATTGCCACTTTAGTTCCTAATAATCATGGGATAAAAATAAATTACTTTTAGAATATTCAATAAATTAATAAATTAATTTCTTCTTCATCTGCCAGACGCTACGTGGAATTAGAACAGCCACTTTCCGACCTTCTCTTCTCTTCTACAAAGTACTTGGCTCGTATGACAACTTCCCATTTCTTCTACTGAAAACTCTGTAATTGTTGCACACATCCATGGCGCCGATCGCATTATCTCTATCTGTCGCACTTGGAACCCTCAATTGTAAGTTTTCTTTCTTCCTAACTCTCTGTTTTCACGCCCATTTTACAAAAGAAATTGGGTTTCAAAGGGTTCTATTTGTTGTGGACAAAATTTTATTGCACCCTCATGGAAGATTTCAGTTATGGTTTCTGGAAATTGCAGACAAGGGTGCTTAGGGTCCTTTGGATTCATTCGTTTTAGTTAGCTTCCTTTAAACGTTACCCATTGGATTTCTTTTGCATTTCTCCTTAATAATTCGGGAGCTAGGTGTAATGGCAAGCTAGGCAGCTCGATACTGGCATGCATATCTTGCAAATGTTTAGACTAATTAGCTGCCTGTTGAGAGCTGTCAATTCGAGCTGTTCGTTGAATGACGGCTGCCAATAAACTATCAGCATTTTTGCATTTTTATCTATGGGTAACTTAGTGATCATTGGAACCAAGGAAAATATACAAAGTTTTGGAATGAATTTCAAACTATGGTGCCTAGCTAACTAGGATTTAATATCTTACAAATTTCTTTAGCAACTTAGATGTAGTAGTTTCAAGTGGTTGTTCCATGAGATTAGTTTAGGCTAACATAAGTGGGCAAGATCACTGAAAGTAATAAAATAATAATAATTGTTATAATTTATAAGATCTGCATTACCTAGAAATTTACTCCATAAAAAGTGAGGAAATCTGTGGTTTCAAATCATTGTGACTTTTCAATGCTGATGCTTATCTTTTCGATGGCTATAGTTTCAGGAGTGGCAAGGCCATCTGGAAATCTTTTTCCATGTTCTTCAAGAAAACTTCAAACCAATTTATGTCGATTCTCAAGCTCTCGAGGGAAGGGGATAAGATGTGCTATTTCAAGTTCATCAGAAAACAATGGAGGTGTTGCAGAGATATCTGAAAGTGAATCGGCTAAGCGTTTCTATGCCTGGCCAGATTACAAGGTCAGTGTTCTAGATGGTTCGAAGAAAGCAATTTCAATCATTTATTCTGAAAACATTGAACTTGAATTGGTGCATATTTATGTAAGATACAAGCCTACTGAATAATATGCACTCCTGTAATAGTGCTACTCAGGAATTTTGTTGTTTCGGCCATTTGGCTATCTCAGAGTTGAAGCAGATATGAGGCTGGCCAAGTGTTTATGACGCCATACTAGTTAATTCATGTAGACGATGAAAGAATTATTTATTCAGAAGAGTTACATAAATTAGATTTTTTTATTTTTTGTCAGTGTAATTTGGCCCGGATTAATTATTTATTCTTGATTACTCCTTATTTGAAGTATATCTGGCAGTCACTTAAAAGCTAGCTACTGATGTCTGGATATTTCTGTACTTCTGTAATTTAGCTTTGTTGACTTACGCAGCCTTGGGGATGTGAAAGTTGGTATGTTCAACCAAGCTGGTCCAGGTCTTAAAGATTTAGCCGTTGTAGTTAGGTGGTTAGTTTGGCTTGTTAGCTGCTTTAGTATAAGTATTCATTGTATAGGTTGTATGCATTCATTCCTGAGTAAATAAAACTTATTTCCCTTCCACTACACCAGCTAGTACGATCCATGTGATTTATGCATCTACTTATTACTTCTTTATTAAATAGGATTTCACTTTCTTTGTAAGAAATAGGGGGACTTGTCTGGTGCTAGGTGTCACAACCATACTATGAAAAGAGTAGGTTGTGACCCTCATGTCGAGACAAGCAAAGCGGTGACCCTCAAGTGGCGCTCATCTGGCCATGCGAGGGCCAAGATAGATGAGTGTCATGATGCGACCAAGGAGGACGGAGCATCACCGAACACACCAAAGATATGTGCATTGAAGCCAAGCTGAGGCACAAGTGAGACGGAGACAACGATGTCGACATGAGGGACAAAGATAGGCCTGATGAAGAGCCGGGTAGGGCCCCCGGCCTTAACCTCAAAAGTCGGGGTTCCAAAAGGAGTTTAGGCATGTGGCTCTGGAGTTAAGTCCTTCCATATGAAAGATGAAAGCTCGCCAAATTTGGGGTCAATTGGACACCAGATGGATGCTCCACGACACCGTATGACCGTTTGCTAAAATCATGTCTACACATTTCAGATTGGAAATGCCTCAAAATGTACCTTAGGAGAGGTATGGTGTCGGCTCTCCACCACCCCTGGGCCCTGTGGCCTAAGTGAGCTACCCTGTGGCACATGCATGTGTCACAGCGAGGGCAAGCGTTGTGAGGCAAGTGTCTCGGACAACTTTCTTTGAAATGGATCTTTCAAGGATAGTGTCGGATGGCACGATTGTGTCGACATTGCGCCTCCGCTCATGTGTCGGAGATTGGATTATGCACCCTCTATCCACAACGGATTCTGTAAATGTTTTAGCATGGACACGGTAGGGTCCAATGCCTCAATATAACTCGGGTGGATGGATGTTCGGGATGACCCGATGATATGAACAACACATAGGTCCTTTCTCGATGACCATGACGGAGTGAGCTATGATGGTTGATGACATCCTAGGACTTGGGATGACATCAAGACATGTGGGTCATGTCGATTGGGAGCTGAGATGACATGATGAGACGCGATGTTGCATTGAGAGACCTTGGCCCTGAGTAGAGGCAAGGTCAGCCGGATGACTTTGCCTAGTGTAGATGCTAGTTGATTGGGTCACAGAAGATCGAACATGCATGCATAAGCAGCATGTGTGGCCGAAGAAGCTTGGATTCCGCATGAGTTGCGTTTGGTTGGGTGAAGACAAATCTCGCCTAAGGTCCGACGAAGCCACAAGGACGGACGAAAAATATATATGGGGCTTGGGTTCCCCTCAAAGCTTGTCGTGAGCGTGTCAAAATCATGACATCGCACGAAAATGAGTTAGGTTAGTTCTTTGTCATCCTGAGCTAACTCAACCTTGGTTTCCTTCTTCAACACACTCATGAAATATCTGTTTAGTACATTCATTTCCCATAAATTTTCTGCCAAGAGTTCAAACTGCGGTTAGTAGTCATGCACAATTCGTAGTTGTTGGTGCAAAGTCATAACTTTCTCGCTTATGGTAGATTTATGTTATAACGTGAGCATTCAGAGAATTAGTTATCGGAGTTCATACTGGGACCAAATAGCCTTTATTATGCCATCTGAACTATGCCAGAGCTTCTATTTCAAGGCCGACCATTGTCATGTGACTCATGACTAGTTGGTCTGCCACCAGAATCTAACTCATCAATAAAGTTACACTTTGACCACTATCCATGAAGGGGGTTGATTTTTTTACTCTGTTCACTAAAGTAAATTTATTAGGACATGGTGAGGTCCATCTTTGAATGTCTCTGAACCATTTCCAGCAATCACATTCTGGAGCAGGTTCTTCCATTGCATCATGCTCTCCAAATCCTACATCAAGAGGTTGAGATCAAGAAGAGAAGAGCAGAGTAGGTTTACATTTTGTGTTATCAAAGAAACAAGAATTTAGTAGATTGGAGAGGTTAGCAGTTCGGTAGCAGGTCAAGAAGACCCTGTTCTAGCTTTACGATTGATTGTGTTCTCCATGTTGACAGATTCTCAGATAACAAATTAAGATTTAATTACAAAGGAAGAGATGGGAGATGTAAACGGTGTATAGCCACGAGTGAATGAAGTAGTTTATAGTCTTGTTATTGTAAACTAAAGTCTCTATATATGTACACATAAAAAACCAAAGACTAATGGTATACACTTGGAACATAATCACTGGAACAAATGACAGAATAATATGCAGGAGGATAGTCATTCATTATGTCCAACGTTATTGCATCTGAAATGTGCATTTATGGTATTGTTTCCTTTAGGTTTATTTTCAAAAGTTAATGTGTACTATCTTTTTCTGCTATATGGAAATTCTTTAAATTGAATGTCAAAGTGGATTGAGCGAAGGTGCTCCATTGTAATATAATTTTGCATTCACAGAAGCCAAGGGTGTGTATTCTGGGTGGAGGATTTGGAGGGTTGTATACTGCTCTGAGACTTGAATCTCTCTTCTGGCCAGATAACAAAAAACCTCAGGTAATATCCCCTTTTATTGTTTTTCTTTCCAAAAGTTATTTTTTATGGCCCATGTCATGGTGCATACAGGTCATATTAGATTCTATAATGTCGTGTCTCTCATACCTTTTCCCTTTCCAACTCATCAAACTGGTTGTGAATTAGGCATAAGTGCAATATTTACAGAAAATTCTTTCCTTTTTCTGGCTACTTTGATATACTGTTTTTGTTCTGGAAACATCTTCGAGTTAGAAATCAGAACTTTGCAGTTTCTAGGTTGGTGAGCCTTGTTGCTGGCAACGATAAGATTTCTGAGCAGCTAAGCTGAAATTAGCCCATATAACCTTTACGTTCTCTTGAACTAAGTGTTGATTTCCAATAATTTTAGCTGCATATATATTTTTTAAGGTAGGATTAGTATGAACCATGGTTCATGTAGAGAAGACGTTGGAAATCGTCGAGCATTATCCCTTTCCTTGCAATGTGGAGTAATGATATCTCAGAAACAAAACTTAGCGTTGGTCTCAATTGTCAATAGCTCAAGCAGCTTGTCATGTTGAGACCTAAGTCCGCACAAACACATGCTCTCGTTTTACTTCTGAATCTGTAGAAGACCAAATTTTTATCCTTTAAAGGTAGTATTTTGTTTTTTCTCTCCCTAAATATGGAGACCCTTTTAAAGATTCTATGAATTTTATTATTATTATTATTATTATTTTGCAAAATATGGAAGGAGAATTATTGTGCGTTTTTCTCTTCCCTTGACTTCCTGTTTGTATAGTTCATGATTTATACATCGTCGAAGCTCACTGTTTCAGACAATCATTTTCTCATTCACTTTTGAACCTGGTGAAGAATATTAATTACTATTTCTTTTTTGACATTTTATATTCAAGCCCTCCCCCAAAAAAAAAATGGATAGAGGAAAATAAATTTTCTGTGCAGCATCTGGAAAGTAATTTCATGTTACTAGAATAATCTTCACTTTTGAGATTTTCTTTAATCTTATTGAAATGAAACCAGGTGGTTCTTGTTGACCAGTCTGAACGTTTTGTTTTCAAGCCAATGTTGTATGAACTTCTATCTGGAGGTTTGTCTTTTTATCTGTGTTGTTATAGAATTTACTGCATTTTAGGATAATGTCCCTTACATCAATTTAAAATATACTGTTCCATTGCATGCAGAAGTGGATGCATGGGAAATTGCGCCTCGTTTTTCCGATCTGCTGGTAAATACGAGTATCCAGTTTGTTCAAGACAAAGTGAAACTTTTGGACCCCTGTGATCATATTGATGTGAAAAATCCTAAAAGTGCTAGTTGTGGTGGAACCGTATATCTTGAAAGTGGACTCCAAATTGAATATGATTGGTATTTCTTTAGTGTTCTATCAGATATTTTGGAAATCTTTTTGTAGATAATTTAGGCTCCGTTTGATAACCATTTGGTTTTAGTTTCTCTAAAAAAAATCTTGTACTTGTTTTCCCGCCATTTCTTTATATTTTCATCTTTCCTAAAAATACATTTGAATTCTTGGTCAAATTTCAACCAAAACAAGTTTTTAAAAACTACTTTTTTTTTAGCTTGGCTTGAATTTTGAAAACATTTGTAAAAATTTAATAACGAAAATAAGAAACCTAATGGTTGTGTAATGGAGCCTTAGATTTCCTTTGGCTGTTGAAGAAGCTAGTCTCAACTTTTTTCTCTTATGAACCTTGGACAGTCAGGCTGGTTCTTGCCTTGGGTGCTGAAACTAAGCTTGATCTTGTACCTGGAGCTACCGAATACGCTTTACCTTTCTCTACCCTTCGGGATGCACAAGTGAGCTAACTGAAAGAATACCTCAGCTAAGATGCAATTACTCGTACTGAAGTGAGTTGTTAAATTTTATGTTTCGATATTCCTTGTTTTTGCAGAGGGTTGACAGCCAGTTAAAAACCCTGGAGAGGACTAACTTTAGTAAGAAATCGTTGATTCGTGTGGCTGTTGTTGGTTGTGGTTACTCTGGCGTCGAGTTAGCTGCCACGATATCTGAGAGACTGCAAGACAGAGGTTTGGTGCAAGCAATTAATCTGGAGAACACGATCTGCCCTACTGCTCCACCAGGGAATAGAGAGGCTGCACTTAAAGTATGTTATCGAACTTGAGACAAAACACAATATGAATTAATTAGTTTGACGATTCCTAGAATATGAGATTTGTGGTAATCTTTATACAAGCTAAATCTTGCTATACATGTTAGGTTCTATCATCTCGCAATGTCGAACTTCTCCTAGGTTACATCGTCCGCTGTATTCAGAGAGTGGATGATGCAGAAACCTCCGAAAAGCCTAACGGCAGACCAAGCCAAGGCGCTCAATCAGATCTTGCTTCGGGTAGGTATAGGTTAGAGCTTCAACCTACTGAAAGAGGATCACAAGGTCGTACCCTGGAAGCAGATTTAGTATTATGGACCGTTGGATCAAAATCTTTGCTTTCGACTTTGGAATCTTCCAAAACTTACCGTGAGCAGCTTCCTCTGAATTCTCGGGGGCAAGCTGAAACCGATGAAACCCTTCGTGTTAAGGGTCATCCACGGATATTTGCACTCGGCGACTCGTCTTCCTTGAGAGATTCAAATGGACGGCTTCTTCCTGCCACGGCACAGGTATGAAATGCAAATTTGAGCTGAGCTGATCATTAAACTAGGATGCTCATTTTTCCATCTGTTCAGTCTCTATGTTCTTGAGGATGTACATGCAGGCATACTATTGTTGGAGGACAAGAATACATGTTTATCTCACATTTAAAATTTTTTTTTTTAACAATTGATAAACGAGTGAGAACCTCACTGAATTTCCTTGTAACATCCAATATGCCAAATATCTAGATAAAGCCTCCTTCGTATTTTCGCCTGCTTATTTTATTTGATTTTATTTCTGAATATATTTTCTTCAAAATCGTCGATTTGAAGATATGCTCCTGTTGTCCATGCAGGTTGCTTTCCAGCAAGCCGACTTCGCTGGTTGGAACCTCTGGGCTGCCATCAACAACCGTCCTCTTTTGCCCTTTAGGTTCGAAATTTGATCGTCTCGATACCAAACTACCTGTTCTCAGCTTTTATTGATCTATTTCCTTTCCTGTGTATTTGATCGTCTCGATACCTAACCAGCTGAAATCGCTTTCTAGAATTCTTTATAATTAAAAGTTCGAGAAAAAGTGGTCGAGATCAAGCAAGAAAAGTGTCTTGGTCAAAAGATACATATTTATATTTTTCGAAAAGGCGTTTCAAACTCGCTGGTCACTATAATAAATGCTGGAATTTCTCTATTTGATTTGCAGATTTCAGAATTTGGGAGAGATGATGACTTTGGGTAGAAATGACGCTTCAGTTACTCCAAGTTTCATTGAAGGTTTAACCTTGGAAGGTCCAGCTGGTCATGCAGGTATGTTCTAATCTCGCGAGTTTGATACGACCACTTGTGTCACGATGTTATAGCAACAAGTGCTTTTGAACCATAAAATTTTCCATGATATACGGTTATCGTATTGAGACAAATATGCATTTAGAATAATTCTTAAAACGCTTTGGAATGAGTTCGACATGGCTCATTCTTGAGAAGTCTTTAGTTAATTAAAAGAAAATTTAAACTATTTAAAAAACTAACAGAAGCTCTTATAAAGGTGTGGTTAGGAATCCTAAATAAAATAGTTTTTGAAGTGTTTTCCAGACAAGCATTTGAGCCCAAACCCTCGAGATTCCACATCAATTGGAGAGGGAAACAAAACATTATTTATAAGGGTGTGGAAACCTCTTCCGAGTAGATGTGTTTTAAAATCGTGAGGTTGACGGCGATACGTAACGGGCCAAAACGGACAATATCTACTAAGAGTAGACTTGGGTTGTTACAAATGGTATCAGAGCCAGACAACAGGCGGTGTGCCAGCGAGGACGCTAGCCTCCCAAGAGGGTGGATTGTGAGATCCCACGTCGGTTGGAGAGGGGAACGAATCATTTCTAGAGTGTGGAAACCTCTCCCTAGTAGACGTGTTTTAAAACTGTGAGGTTGACGACGATACGTAATGGGCCAAAGCGGACAATATCTGCTAGCGGTGGACTTGGGCAACATTACAAATGGTATCAGAGCCAGACACCAGGCGGTGTGCCAGCGAGGACGCTGGCCCCCCAAGGGGGGTGGATTGTGAGATTCCACATCGGTTAGAGAGAGGAACGAAGCATTTCTTACAAGAGTGTGGAAACCTCTCCCTAGTAGACGCGTTTTAAAACCGTGAGACCAACGAAGATATTTAACGGGTCAAAGCAGATAATATCTGCTAGTGGTGGACTTTGGCGGTTACACTTAAGTGTTTTTATGTTGTAAACGGATGAATTTGACTGGAAGTGCCTTTGATCCTACAAAAGTGTTAATGGCAAAAGTACTTGATATTGGTAGCACTGAACTATTGTTTTTACAAACTTTCTGTTTATTATATCATTGTATTTTGGCAGCAAGAAAAATAGCATACTTGATAAGGCTGCCAACGGATGAGCATAGGCTAAAAGTGGGTATCAGTTGGCTCACAAAGTCTGCCGTTGATTCCATTGCATCAATTCAAACCACCTTAACTGGTGTCTTCACAGGTCAATGAACCATTCTCTTTATCTATCTAAGAGAAGTGTGGAAATTGTAACTCTCGTTTGGTAACTATTTGATTTTTTGTTTGTGAATATTTGACCTATAAACACTATTTTTACTCGTGAATTCCTTCGTGTTGTTATCTGTTTTTTAAGTTTTGAAAACCAAAAACAAGGGTTTTCAAAATTTTGTTTTTCTTTTTCAATATATAGGCTTGGATCACAGATGTTCGTAGGTCTCATTTGATAACTATTCGACTTTTTTGTTTTTGAATATTTGGTCTATAAACACTACTTCTACTCGTGAATTCCATTGTTTTGTTATCTGTTTTTTATGTCTATTTATTGAGCCCGGTTTTGAAAACTCAAAACCAAGCATTTAAATATTTCTAAGAAAAAGATGAAACCGACATTTTTTAATATATCAATTATAAGCACAAAGAACTTGATCAATTTTAACATATACTACCGACAAATACTATCATTCGAAACATCAATTCGACATTTATTAGGACAGAAAGTGACAAAAATGTTCTTGTCAACTATCCGAATTTTAGAATTATACTCGACCGTCTGTTGTTCGAGATCTTCGAAGCAAAATTCTTGCACAAAAAAATAGTTTTTTTTTTCCTTTTGAAAATCAGCCTAATAATAGAATGGATGAAAGTTGGATCTATAATGGCTTGTTCATGTCGTTGCTCAATAGACAAAGGAAAGAAAAAATAAGAGGGGAGAGAAGGCAATGGACAAAAGAGTAGGTAATCCTTTTCTTTTGTGTCCTTTGTTTCCTTTTCTTCAACAACTTTTCTCTCTCAACTTCACATTTGTTTTCTTTTAACTTCGCACGCACTTTTGATTGTACGATCGGAATCTATTTATGTTTTAATTTCAACACGAACAAACTCTTTAAAGTTGAAATTTATAGAATGTTAACTCTTCTTTTTTTTCCTTTTTGTTATAGGTGTTGTTGCCAAAATATGAACTGGGAAAGCGTATTTAACCTTCACGGGATAGCAATGGTAAATTTGTTCGGGGGGAGAGAACGTGACATACAAAAGGAGAAGAAACTACACACCAGTATGGCCCCTACTATACTAGCTCTAATGCTTGAGTTAGCACAAACAATTATAAAAATGAGAAAGTGCTGACGTTTTTATATGAGAACCATTAGGGTTTCTTACGTTTCCTCGGGAGGTCAACTCTATCTCATGCCGAAGCTAAGGTGTTGAATTTGGGCTTCGACCCTAATTCTTCTCTACTCATTTGCCTCACTGGTTTGAATTTTGTACTACTTTGAATTATTTGTCGTTAGTTTTGCTGATTTCGTTTGTAACCTGTATTTGTCCTTTCGATCCAATTTTACTCATAACAACGAGATTGTTATCTTCGCTCACAAGATTGAGGGACTTAAATTAGCTACTAGCTATTCTTAATTCGAAAAGGGTTTAAATTGATGAACTCAAACCTTCGACTTACAAATTTACTAAAACTGTGCAAGGTAAATACTTATGATCTATAATGCTATACTATATAATTTTTTAGTACAACAAATTTGGACGGAGAGTATTTTAACCTCGACTTCGTGAAAAAGAGTATCAATCAGTGCACAACTACGTTCACTTTAGTCTATCATTCTATATAATTAATATGATAAAACGACGTATAATCGAGACGTTCTCATAAATTCCAACTTCATTTATTCTATGATACCAACGAAAATAAAAAAAATGATTTTAATTTTTTAATCTCTTAAAATTTTGAGTTTGTATGTTGGATCATAAGTAATTAGGGTCAATAATTGGTGCAATTTTTAGTTCCATAATTGAAGATTTGAAGTTTCAGCCACAAAGTAACCAAAGGGAAAACGAAGCTTCTGGTTCAGTCTTTTAGAGAATGGAAGAAAAGAAACAATTTGTCGGATTGAGAAGCTACGAGCAGCGCCAAATGAGAGTGAATGAAGGCGAAAGAAACCGCAGCTCGGACCCCACCGCATTGAATACCACTTTCATCATGGGTGCCCAATGCCCATATGCTCTTGTCTAGTCCCCTTCCTTATTTTCCCTAATTCCCACTTGAATTCTCAATCTCAGCCACTGCGAATGTGAGGTACAGTTTAAATGTTGGTCAGTAGGCAGTGGGTGGTGGTTGGTTTGCTGCAGCTTTCCTCTTCAAATAATGATATCCATGTCTCTATCATTATAAATACTTTTTCCCCTTCTTTTAACTCTCTCAAATTTGGTTTTATTTGGCTTTTTTCTGTCCAATTTCTTGTTTTGAGGCACAAATTCCATATGGGTTTCTCACTGTTTATCCATTACTGATTTTCCCTTTCCCTAACTCCCATTTTTCCATCTCTTTAAGCTTTTTTTGTCCTTGTTCCGTACTGTTTTTTAAGGCTTCACTCAAGCAAACGAAATTGAGATTCGGATTCTCGGAACGGACCGAAAATGACTGAGGTGGTGATGGAAGCGACTTCTCCTGTTCGTCGTGTTCTTTTCATCTCTGCGGGTGCTAGCCATTCGGTTGCTCTTCTTTGTAAGCTACTTTGATTTTTCTCTTCAATTTCCTTGCTATTGTTCTGGTAGATCAATGTGCGGTGCTGACAAAGAAGATTTTGATCTGTTTATTTATAAGATAATGATGAAAATGGCTTAAGTGAGGCACCGTCGTTCTATGATGATGTGTGAGTTTGTTCATCGGGCGTTGGTTGACTTTGAATAGCTATTGTCGTTCTTGATAGGGTTAGATCTTTTTGTATACTGATTCTTCTTGGGTTTGTGGGTCTCTGTTTTTTAGGTTCAATGCCTCATTTTGGGCGTTGATCTCAAATGGTTTCGTAGTTTTTTATGAGGTTAATTGTTTTGGATTGAATCCCTTTTTGTAATGATAGTTAGTACTTTGTTTTGGCACTTTTGATTCGTTTTTTAAAGCATTTTTTTGTATTATTTTGTTTCTTCCCATGAAAGCTTCATTTTCTATATGATTTTCTTTGAAACTTGTGCAATGTGTTACAATGTCTTGAATATCAAATGTGACAGAATGTATCTTCATTTTTGGATAAGAAATGGAGCTTTTATGAAGAAAAAAAGTAAAATGTTCAGAGGCATACAAAAACAAGCACATAAAAGAATCCCAAAACTAAATATAAGAAGGGACTCCGATCCGGTTAAATTACTAATTTGGTCTCTGTGGTTTCGGAAAAGTTAAGAATTTAGTCCCTATGGTTTTAAATGTCAGAATCAGTCCCTATAGTTTGATAAAATCCTCACATAGATAAAATGTATCATCATGGTTGTTAGCCAAATTTTAATGTTTAACCATCCGTCATGGTTGTTATCCAAATTTAATCATTCTTTGGATGGTGTGCAGCTGGAAATGTTGTTTGTTCTTGGGGTCGTGGAGAAGATGGTCAATTAGGTCATGGAGATGCTGAAGATCGACTTTCACCGACCCAATTGAGTGCATTGGATGGCCATGAAATAATATCTGTTACTTGTGGAGCTGATCATACAATAGCTTATTCTGAAGCATGTACAGAAGTTTATAGTTGGGGATGGTAAGTGATTTCACTTTGGCACTCACTTTTAAAGTGTCCTATTTACTAACTAGAATATTTATGATAGACAATCTCTACATAAAGTCAATAGTTTATGCGGAAAGAATTGCCTTAATTTAAGGTATATTGGTGTAATCCCATTAAATAAGGAAATTAGATAGTCAACTTCCATATTTTTTTGTATTATAAAAGGCCATCTAGGAAATCGTACATCTCGATTGACGTGACATTTACCGAGCATAAACCTTTCTTCTCCAAAGCCTCTATTCAGGGGGAGAAAGTTGTAGTTGAAGAGAGTCCTTAGGAAATAGTGGATCCCTTGGACACTCTAAATCCAACCATTGAGTCCACTCCTACTACAGATTCTAATCACGACTTAATTAGCCAAAATTCAGTCACAATAGAGTCACATACTGAACCATCCAATCCACCTTCACTTAAGTTCTCTAACCTGCCATTCACTTAAGTTCCTTATGAAGGACAAGTTCCAATGTAGTTATGGCTGATGAATGAAACACTGGCTTAACATACATTTTTTATGGAGAGAAAAATAAATCTGGTGAAGAAGAGTTCTGAACAAAAGACACCAGACTTTATATCCAAGGATTTGATTTAACCTTATTGCCAAAACCAATTTTACTCATTGAAGAATAAATCAGTGGCTTTTGGAGACATATATCCATGAAGCATCTATAATTGTAAAAATTGAAATATTTTGAAACCTGTAAAGAATCACTTTGACTGGGTCTTCATAAACATTTTAAGTAGACTAAATCCATACTTTTAAACTTTTCCTGACCTGCTTTGAATTTAGTTTTGTGGGGGTTACTTTGAATTTGGGTCCTTCTTTAAGTTGGTGAAGTCGCTATGTTTTAATAATATTGCTGAGATGTATCTTATTGACTATTTTCTTTAACTCGATTTCCAGGGGTGACTTTGGGAGGTTAGGTCATGGTAATTCTAGTGACCTGTTCACACCAAAACCAATTAAAGCATTGCATGGTCTTAGGATAAGGCAAATTGCTTGTGGAGATAGCCACTGCTTGGCGGTTACTATGGAAGGCGAGGTGCAGAGGTTGGTAGTATTTTCCCAATCCTTATAGACTTTATTTTATCAATTATCTCAAGGTAATCATTTTTGTGTAACTCAACCTTTTTGACGGTTTTGGGGTGTCTTATGATTATTATTTTCTTTTTTGTGATAGTTAATTATGGTCTAGTTTGACAAATTAAAAAAATGTAAGTTTGTGCAGAGACATTATGATAAACGCTAACTTCAACATTCTTGACCCCCTCATTTTTGGACTGGTTTTTCGGATGCCATTGTGTTGTTTCATTTACCAATGAGAGCTTGATGTTGTATCGTAATAGTTTGTTCCATTTGATCGTGAAGGTATTTTGAGATAAGGGAGAGACCTTTTCGTCCTGTGTAATATTTGGCTTGAGAGGTATAGGGGAATGTTTAGAGGTTTCGAGCGTTCTTAGAGGAAAGTATGGGATTTGGATAGGTTTAATGTCTCATTTTGGGTGTATGGCTTAAGGAATTTTAGAATCGTCTATCATCTCTTATTCTTTACAAAATTGAGCCTTTTTTTGTAATATTCAATTTTGTCCCCTTATATTGGTTTATTTAGTAGTGGATTTTTTTTTTTTGTCCTCTCTTTTGTGTTCTTTTATTTGTATAGACCAACTTTTTATTTCATCACGAAAAGGAGGCGAAAAAAAAAAAAAATTGTCAGTGCACATTCTGGAGCTTTGTTTAAGGTCAAGTTACACCGTGATCGCAATTGGATATATTTAGTCTTTATATGACTTACTTATCTGTTTTCTTAAATTTATTTCTGCATATTTATATTTTATTTTAATACTTTATAGTATATGGTTTACTCTGTATTTGGTTGTATATGGATGAAGTTGGGGAAGGAATCAAAATGGTCAACTTGGTCTTGGTACCACTGAAGATGCTCTTGAACCGCAGAAAATCCAAGCATTTCAGGTAGTATCGTTTCTATTGCTATTTCAAATGGATATTCTCGTGATGCTTCTTGTGCTTACAAATTTTACACATAATCCTCGAATGCTTCTCGTGATCTACTGCCGTTGTCGTTTTTATGTCTAGATCAAGATATGTAAGCCCGAAATATGTCATTGGATAATGAGATATGAAAAATGGTATTTGGACTAAATTTTTAATGTGAAACCCTTCATTGGATATAACTCATCGATCTCGACTGTATATTTTTATTTTTTGAAGGATTAAGTTCTTGCAAATTCTATGGAGTTACAAATTGATGGATCTTTATGTATTATTATTACTCTCACGTTAATAGCTTTTTTTATTATCAACCTTTTGGTTAGGACTCCATGGGATTTAGTTTTCTTCTGAAATAGAATTTAGCAAAAATAAAAAAGTTTAAGGACCACTTGTTCTCTCTTTTGTATCCTTTCTCTTTATTAATGAAAGAAGAATCCTCCCACAAAAAGTACAAACCATGGAGAAGATTATCGAGTTCCCGTGCTTACCCGTTCCTCGATCTCACTACCAATTAAGGCATACAAGCTCCCTTGGACCCCTTCACATCTACTGATATTCCTTACTCCATGAACTCCCGTTGTCGAGTTACAAGTGCCAACTAACTGACTCACATATAGTCATATACCTTAACTATCTCTCCCTTCTCTCTCTGATAAACGGTGGCCTATCACCATCTGATCTCAGCATCTAAAATGATTTTAACATTTAAGCTTCTGATATTTAACAACTCGAGGATCGGTTAATTTTAAGGGAGATAGAACTGATGTCAGCTTGTTATTGGGTGCTATACTGAATTATAATATTTATTCTGTTATTTATTTTGTTTTAGACTTTTGTCTGTCTAGGATTAGTTTGCAGGTTCATTAAGTTTTATTGTAAGCGGAAGGTTAATTAGCTATTATAACTTAATCCCATTATCTCATAATTTAGTCCGTAAAGATAAAGACCAATTTTCTCCAAACATACACTTCCATTTCTTAAAATATTCAACATTTTCTAATGATTAGAGAAATGTTAATTAGAAGATTACTGTCTCCTTAGGAACAAAATATGCTTTGATGTTAAAATGAACATTTTTTCTAACTATAGTTTTGATTTTTCTAAGAACTATAATAGGGAAACATATACCAAATTTGACTTGCTTGCCACTGCCATGATTATATTCATAGGCGCAACATTACAACCTCATGCATTCAAGCATCACATTCTGCATGCATTTTATGATCATCTGCAGCAGTTTAGGTTCTCGCTGTATCGTTATATGAGTTTATGAAATATTAAATATAATTTGAAAAACTCTTTCATTTTGTAATTTTTTTTTTCTTTCTAAAATTGACATTGTAACTAAACTTCTGTTGTAGGGAATATCCATAAAAATGGTAGCTGCAGGTGCTGAACATACTGCTGCTGTGACAGAAGATGGAGAGCTCTTTGGATGGGGCTGGGGTCGGTATGGAAACTTGGGGTTAGGTGACAGAAATGATCGATTGGTGCCCCAGAAAGTTTCTTCTGTTGATGTATGTTGACAATTTTGCATTCTTTATCCTTTTTATCCCAATAAATAATGATTTAAGGTTCCAATTAAGTGAATGATGAATTATATTTATCTGGTGACTAAGGTCATTTTTCATTAATGCTTTGGGATTAACACTTAATCCATGAAACATGCAATACAAGAATAGGGAGTCTTGCTAAGATTGAGTTATCTGTCATAACGATGCAAATATTGTCATATTTTTGGTACGAATATTCATTATACAATGAATCCTTTGCTGTCTTTGAACTGGAAAATGGAAAATGTATTTTCTTCTGGCATGACGTTTGGTGTGTTGATGGTTTTCTAAAGATCCGTTGTCATTGGCTCTTTATGATTTCTTCACATCCTAATGTCTCGATTTCGGATTTTTGGGACTCTTAATTTGTCTTGGAATATTTTCTCCAGAAGACTTTTAAAAGATGAGTAAATCCTAGATTTTCGATCTTTTTTGGGTTTATTGGATCCTTTGGTAGATGCCTCTTTTGAAGATATTCAAAGCTAGTTACTTGTTTTTTCAGGTAAATTTTCTATTAGTTACTTGTCTCACCACGTAGCCTCGGGCTCTTCTATGAATTCTGAATTGTTTCAGGCCATTTGGAAATCAAGGTGTCCTAAAAGAATTAATATTCTGATTTGGATTATTTTGAATGGAACATTTAATGTGCCTTTGGGCATGATCCAAAGTGTTAACCTTTCAAAGTAAAACTTGCCATGCAAAAAGCTTCACCTTTGGAATATTAATCTTCAAAAGAGATCCAAAAATATAAGCCTTAGGAGTAGTAGCTAATGAGAAAGGAGCGACTCAGAGAAAGAAAGGAGGAACGACAAAAGAAACCTCTAGAAGGATTGGGGGTCTAGTCTGTAACTCTCCATGCTCAAGTTTCAAACTAGGATTTGGAATCCGATTCTGCACTTGATGGTTGACATTTTCCTTGCATCTCGCGACATGACCACGTTGCTTACTTGTCGTAAATTGCTTCTATGAGTGAAGATTATCCCCACAAACCAACATATGTTACTTTAACATGTTTTGTCTTCACTTACATGCTTCCTATGAGGTCACCCAATATAAGATTGCTCCAAACTAAGCACGCTTCAATATGAAGCTCTGCTGATTGAGTCATCAAAAAGAAAACGACACCTTGTTGGTATAAGGATTAACTCTCAATTCTTTTAAGCTTTTCTTAACCATCATATCCTTAGGATTTCTCTCGTTCGGATGTGATTTCTGTTCATTCATGTACCTCTCCTTTACTCTGATATTACATGCCCACCAACTTTCGTCTTGGTTCGTCCCAAACTACATTCTACTAAGAGAGGTAAGAGAGGTTTCACTCTGATACAATTTGTAATTCCTCATGCCCAAGATTCGAACTAGGATTTGGAATCTTGATGGCCTCGACATTCTCATATGACATGACTATGTTACCTACTTGTCTTCAATTGCTTCTAAGAGTGAAAACTATTCCCATAAACAAACTCATGACCTTTTAACATGTTTTTTTCTTCACTCTCATGCTTCATAGGAAAATTCTTAGGAAGTCATCCAACATAGGATTGCTCCAAGCTAAGCACGATTCACTATAAAGTTTTTACGATTGAGCCATAAAAAAGGAAGGTGCAACTTGTTGGTGTAAGTTGTAACTTTTAATTCTTTTAAGACTTTCTTAGCCACCATATACTTAATATTGCTCTCATTAGGATGTGGTATTGGTTCATTCGAGTACTCCTCTTTTACGGGGGCATCAAATGCCCTCCAGCTTTCGCCTTAGTTTGCCCTGAACTACATCTTACTAGGAGAGGTTCCACTCTAATACCATTTGTAATGTCTCGTGCCCACCTAGACTCAACACTTGATGGTTCCGACATTCCCCTACGACATGACCACATTACCTACTTGCTAGGTCTTATTGATTTATTAGAAGCAATTCACGACAAGTAGGTTTCTCTTTAGGCTCCAACATTCCCCTACGACATGACCACATTACCCAGACTCAACACTTGATGGCTCCGACATTTCTCTATGTTTCTCTTTAGGTTCCGGTGTCGAGTTTTTTTGTAATTACCTGCTAGGTCTTATTTTGCCTGGTTGGAATCCCTCTTTGGGCTTCTCTTTTCTTGTATTGTGTATTCTTTCATTCAGCTTCAATTTCACAAAAAGAAAGAAGAAAAGTGCCTAAGTTTTGGGCAAATCTAATGCAAGTCCTAGTATTAGGGCCATTGTGGAACGGGAATTTTCTTTCTCTTCATCAATCTGGCTCATTTGAGTGTATTAGTGAGGCATATAATTTAAAACGGGAGCATGGATTCTGTAGACAATGAGAAGTCCAATTTTCTTGTAAAACTTAATAATCTATAATTGGTTTTGTGGATTTGATTTGGGAAGGAGCGTATATAATCATACAACAATTTGGCCTTTGTTAGCTGAAGATGAATTAAAATTTCGTTTAGAAGATAAGGCGGATCAGATGCTGAGAATGGGCCCTAATATTCATTCCATGGGGAACTTGTAATTCATGATTTTTATTGATGTATTCTTCTGTCTGCCTCCTGGACTAATCTTGCAAAACTTACGTTGCAGGGTGACAAGATGGTGATGGTTGCTTGTGGATGGCGGCACACTATATCAGTTTCCTCTTCGGGCGGATTATACACATATGGATGGAGCAAATATGGACAACTAGGACATGGAGATTTTGAGGATCGCCTCGTGCCTCACAGGCTAGAAGCGTTACATGGGGATTCTATTTCTCAGGTGGCTTTTCTGCAGCTATTATATTCGATGTCTGTGTATGCATGTCTAATCTTACTCTCATCTGAAAATTCGACTCTTAGGGAGAGAATAAATTCTTGGGAACTCTACAGCGGAAAGTCATTACTTCAAATCTTATAGTTCTGTATACTCATTTCATTACAGTGTTGGAACTTTATATAGATTCTTCTCCTCCCTTGAGAAATTGATAGCACAAGTGTTTGAATTCTTTTCTTAATTGTGTCAATATAAATCCCCACGTACGAGAGCTGTAGTGGGAAATTTTTTAGTAATTAAATTGACATGACAGTATGAGATTCTAAGAAAAGTACAAAATTAGTAGCTTCCTTTGTATGATTAGCGAGGGGTCGACAGGAGGTTTTTGAGGTAGATCGAGGAGAGAATTAGTGCATTCTGAACATTTTTTTTACTGGAAAGAATGGTGCTGAAATGAAACTGATTTGAGTAAATTTCTTTGAGGATTCTTTTGCTGTGACATTTGATCTCATTAAGAATTATCAATTCTCATATTTTATTTTGACGCATTTACCTCTTTCCTTTTAATGTTCTCTTTCAAAATTGTAAAAGGAGGAACTGTTGTCTTAAAAATTTCAGATATCAGGTGGTTGGAGGCATACAATGGCTCTTACAACTGATGGGAAACTTTACGGATGGGGCTGGAATAAGGTTTGTCTTTTGGATTCTCCACTTGTTATCCGTTATAAATTTATAGTTATGGTAAGTAGTTTGTTGATTTATGATTGAAAGTGTAACAGCCTAAGCCCACCGCTAACAAATATTGTCTTCTTTGGGCTTTCCCCTCAAAGTTTTAAAACACGTCTGTTAGGAAGAGGTTTTCACACCCTTATATGGAATGCTTCGTTCCCCTCTCAAACCGATGTGGGATCTCACAATCCACCCTCCTTGGGGGCTCAACGTCTTTGTTGGTACACCGCTCGGTGTCTGGCTCTGATACAATTTGTAACAACCTAAGCCTACCGCTAACAAATATTGTCCTATTTAGGCTTTCCCTTCTAGGCTTCCCCTTAAGGTTTTAAAACGCAGGAAGAGGTTTCCACACCTTTATAAGGAATGATTTTTTCCCTTCTCCAAACAATGTGGGCTCTCACAGAAAAAGACCAATATATGGAAGATTTCCATATCTTCCATCTGTTCTATATATCAGAGGAGTTGAATATATTTAGGCAAACGTGAAAGCCCTAAACTAAGAATAATAAAATTACAAGAAAGACTAAAGATTAATATGCTCCGATTCACACATATACCGTAACACTCCCCTCAAGCTGGAGGATATATGTTAAGTATGCTCAACTTGTTTCAAAGGTAATCTATTCGAACTCGCCATTTAAAGATTTTGTAGAAACTTTTCTTCAAGTACTTTGTAGACAAAACCTTGATGTAGCTTCTGATGTAGCTTCTCACTAACAAAATGAAAATCAATTTATTTTTTTTATAAGAAACAATTTTATTGATGTTTGAAATTTACAAAAGAGATGTATTGTATCTACCTGATCTTTGATACCTCGAATAACAGGTCGTTACATACACTCAAGGGTAAAAAGGGCGGTAAAATTTTCTTTTGTAAAACGGGAGACTCAAGAATTTTAAAATTTAAATATGCATTCAAAACCGACATATAAGTAGTTTAAAGGTAATATCCACGGAGTCAAATCAAAACTGTTTACAAAAATACATGAGTTTCGAGAAGTAGCATTTAAAATAATAGAAAAATGACAAGAAGGAAGAATACTTGATCTAAAAGGCACCCCTGCAGCTGCACGGCTCCGGGGCCCGCCATCAACAGTGGTCTACACTCCATCTAAAAAAAAAAAGAATAACATTGAATGAGTATAAAAATACTCAGTAAGCAACTTACTTGTAGGCTCTTGTCGGACATAATCCTATATAGGGAAACTTAGACTATGTGCTCATAACTGTCCCTAGCAAGCCAAACTTTGTAGGTTACTATGTAACTAACCCTCCGCATTCCTCCAAATTGAACAAAAAAAATGGACGAAATGTAGGTCACAGTCTATCTCTTGGGTTTGGTGGTGACAAACCCAAGACATACAAAGTTTGGTACAAACATTACTAACCCTCTATACCGAACTTTGTAGGTCTCTGTTTAACTCTTGGGTTTGGTGGTGACAAAAATGGACAAAAAAATATGACCAAACTTGCAGCGGCGGCAGTGGGTTAAGTTTTCTAAACTGCCAGCTCAACTAACAAACCACTAGCCTTGCTAATAAAGCTTAACTGAAAAGTAATCAACTAAAATTCATATTAGATTTCCTCTCCCTTGGAAAATAACTCAACCTCGAGTTAGGGGGACTAGCTGAAAAGCATCTGGCGCGTGATATTCGAACCAGTTAGCGATTTTGACGATGGGATTGATTTTTAGAACTCAGCACATAGGTCTACTCGATAAGCATTATGTACGTATATTCTTTGTACATTTCGTATATTCATTAGATTTTTTTCTTGTTAATGGATAATGTAATGTGTCATGAAGAATTTAAGTAATAAATTAAGGAAAACTAAGCTTGATACTTCTAAATAAATCCATGTTTAGACATAAATTAGACATAACTTTTTACTCATATTAGTTAACATGTTTTATCATATAGTTAATCGTTCTCGTGTCTTCTCTCTTCATGTACAGTTCGGGCAGGTTGGAGTTGGTGATAATGTTGATCATTGCTCTCCCAAGCAAATAAATTTCCCTTCGGATCAGGTATATACTTGTTACTGAGCTTCTAATGATTTTTTCAGCTTGTCAGATATCTTTTGTTATGTGAATGTTTTCACCTTTATAAGTTAGGAGACATGATTGGCTCTTTATTTGATTTTTGATCTCCCTTGCTTTTTTAACAGAAAGTAATTCAGATCTCGTGTGGATGGAGGCACACACTGGCTGTTACTGATAAGCAAAATGTGTTTTCTTGGGGTAGAGGTACAAATGGGCAGCTTGGACATGGAGAGTCAGTGGACCGGTAATATATATGGCTGTTTGGACTCATATACATGTTCTGCAAAATGCTTATATTATTTCTTTTGCGGTATTTTTTTTTATAGAACTTTGCTATTGCTTTTGTATGGATATCTCGCTTCAATTTTGTGAGATCTCACATCGGTTGGGGAGGAGAACGAAACATTCTTTATAAGGGTGTGGAAACCTCTCCTAGTAGACGTGTTTTAAAAACCTTGAGAGGAAGCCTGAAAGGGAAAGTCCAAAGAGGACAATATCTGCTAACAATGGGCTTGGGCCGTTACAAATGGTATCAGAGTCAGACACCGGGCGATGTGCCAGTGAGGAGGCTGAGCCCCGAAGGGGGGTGGACATGAGGCGGTGTGCTAGCAAGGACGCTGGGCCCCGAAGAAGGGTGGATTGGGGGGTCCCACATCGATTGGAGAAGGGAACGAGTGCCAGCGAGGACGCTGGGCCCCGAAGGGGGGGTGAATTGTGAGATCCCACATCGGTTGGGGAGGAGAATGAAACATTCTTTATTAGAAACCTTTCCCTAGCAGACGTGTTTTAAAAACCTTAAGGGGAAGCCCAAAAGGGAAAACCCAAAGAGGACAATATCTGTTAGCGGTGGGCTTGGGCCGTTACAAATTTTGTCTTCTGTTCCACTTATTTCATATAACTTTTTTAAATGTTAGCTCAACTTTTGTCCGTGTTCTGCGTTTCATTTTCCTGTATCTTATTTTCGTCTTGATGCAACCAAACATTAAGGGAGAAAATCTCCAACAATCTTCAAACCAATGTTTATTATGATTGAAAAAGTATGCTAATTACAAGAGATCAACCCTCCATTTCTTGGCTTTCATATAAAATCTCAGTCTCATAAAACAAAAGTTCCATTTTTGGCCTTGTAAGATACTGTAAGTTTCATGATATGGCAGCTCAACTCTTTTGTGGATTTCCTTATTTTAATCTCTCCTTTTGCTTTACTGGATGTCTTAGCTTTGTTTTTTCAACTAGTCTACTTCAAAGTTGTCCGTTAGAACTGATGATATCTGTTCTTTAATCGAAGGAATGCACCGACGATCCTCGAAGCTTTAAGCGTTGATGGTTGTAGGGGACAACAGATTGAATCCTCAAACTTAGATTCATCTTCAGGTACTGCTTTATTCAACACCTGCTAATGTGTTTGATGTAAAAAATTTAACTTGTTGCTTCCTTATGCTGTTTCTTGTGCAGGAAAAACTTGGGTATCTCCAATAGAAAGATATGCGATTGTTCCTGATGAACCTGTAAGCTTAGTTTTAATTGGTCTTTTCATTTTTTTGACATAATATTGCTTGGTTTGCAAAATATTCAGCCGGTATAACATTGCATAGTAAGTCTTTAAGTCCTTCGGACTACCAAAGAATCATTTAATTTTAAATTTTTAAAAGGCTATACACATTTATATATTTCATAGCTTGATTGCGAGATCCGACGTTGGTTGGAGAGGGGAATGAATCATTTTTTGTACGGGTGTGGAAACTTCTCCCTAGCAGACGCGTTTTAAAACCTTGAGGGAAAACCCATAAAGGAAAGCCCAAAGAGGACAATATCTGCTAGCGGTGGGCTTGGGCTGTTACAAATAGTATCAGACCCAGACACCGAGCGTTGTGCTAGCAAGGAGGTTGAGCCCCGAAGGGGGTGGACACCAGGCAGTGCGCCAGCGAGGGCGCTGGACCCCGAAGGGGGTGGATTGGGGAGTCCCACATCAATTAGTGAGGGGAACAAGTGCCAGCGAGGAGACTGGGCCTCAAAGGGGGTGAATTGTGAGATCTCACATCGGTTGGAGAGGGAAATGAATCATTCTTTATAAGGGTGTGGAAACCTCTTCCTAGCAGACGCGTTTTAAAACCGAAAGGGAAAGCCCAAAGAGGACAATATCTGCTAGCGGTGGCTTGGGCTGTTACAGCTCATGCCCCATTTCCCATTGCCTAGAGGCTCAGGGACCAACTCCAAGAGACGGTTTTTAAGTTCCGAGGTTCAAATTGGGGACTTGGACGTAGGACCTCATCATCAAACACCTCAAGTTCTTACCATAGGAGTAGGATTAATGTTACTAGCTCAACTTATTAAATAATACTTTAGAACGTAAGGACAAAGTTGTACAGCCTATAGAACAGGTCATGTTGAAGTAAAGTTATTAAATAATACTATTATCGTGACTTTATCGAATGATACTCTCGATATACGTAGCTTATGAGCAAGATATGAATGATTGCTGATATGTATGATATTGTTTGTTCAGGTGCAGGGGCCATCAATAGGATCTGTGAGGGGTAACGGGAGCGATGCCAACGTCCCCGAAACTGATGTAAAAAGGTTACGTGTCTGATATCCTAAAACTTAAAACGACTTGAAAAGATGTTCCACGCTTCGATTATTGTAAATTCCGTCCATTTCTTAGAAATCTAGTCTCGAATTTGTAGACCTAAGAGAGCTATAACACCATATAACAGTTTAATTTAGCTTGGCTTTAGCTAGCCTCAGTACTACATGTTCTTTGCTTCTGTTGATACTATGGCATCAAATTTAACCTTGCTAGACAATCACATGCCTTTTTTCCTTCCCTTCTTTGTAGCTTTGTCCTGTAAATTGCAGTTTCTGAGCTAATCCAGAATGAACTTTGAGAACAGTATGCAGTTTTCGAATCAAAAAGTTCTACAGGGACGAAGTTTTTATTGGCTTTCTCGATAACCCGTTGATAATTGAAAAGTCTCGATGGTTATCGAGTGGAACACTTAGTGATCTTATGGTTGAGAATATAAATTATGTATGTTTTAATCGATTAAATTATGCGTAAGTTGATATTATCTTTTTACAAAAGTTCTACAGGTATTTGGACAGTTTTTATTTGCTTTCTCGATAACCTGTTGATAATTGAAATGTCTTGATGGTTATCGAGTGGAACAGTTAGTGATCTCATCGTTGAGAATATAAATTATATATGTTTTAATCGATTGAATTATGCTTAAGTTGATATTATTTGTTTACCAAATATTTAGCTAAAGATCACTGTGAACGTAGAATTGTTACCATTGCAAGCTTTATTATGTTCGGGTTTAGGTATACTTTCATTTCGCTATTATGTTTTATTAAGATTAGGGCTAATTGTGAAGACTACTTTTGAATGATTCGTGCAATTTCTTTCTTAAATTACTTTTTTAGTTTTAAATTTTTTAAAAATTAAGCGTATAAATGTTATTTCGCGTGGTAGATTTCTTTGTTTTGTTATCTATATTTTTTTTAAAACTTTAAAAATAGTTTTTCTTTTAATTTAGTTAAAAATTCAAATATGAAACTCGTGGTAGGGAAAAGAATGAGTTAAAAAAAGCATAATTTTCAAAAACAAAAAATCAAACGTTTTTTTTTTTTTGTAAATTGAGTTTATAAAGAAATTTATTGAACGAGCCTCGGGTCACGTTTGGAAGAAATGTTTTTAGAAAACATGAGCGAGGAAATGCGTGAAATAATTTGAAAAAAAATCAATGTTATAAGCTAAAAGCGAATAAGTAACAACAACGGTTTGACAACATATAACTTGGGTGGGAAGAATTGACCACTAGTCACATTCCTCATAATACATTTTGGGACATTTTAGTCTAGCGAGTGTAGACATGATTTTGGTGACCGGTTATACACTCTTGTATTGACACAACAAGAATAGTAAAGACCTATCTAACATGAAAACATGTTAAGGCTTGAAACGAGCATGTAACTATGGACAATATGTCCTAGATAAACATGACTGGGACATCTGACATGCACCTACAGACAGCACGCCTTGGACAAATATGACCGTAATACTCTACTTTAAAAGAGACGAGAAATCCTCCGACTACTCGATATAGAGTCAAATTGAGAAATCTATTTGAGTCCCTAGTTTCTAATTCAACTTTTGTGTTATACTATTATTATATATAATTTTAATATTAAACTATAATAAAATATTAAATAATTTTAAAATCAATTATTTGAATAAATAAACACAAAAATAAAAATGTATATATATATATTGATTCTTTAAAATTAATCTCTCATTAAAAATAAAGAATAAAAAATGAAAAAAAAAAATAGTTCCAACTCAACTATCCAAAACGGGCAATCGAGTGAGAATAAGAACGAAAAATCTTTAAACAGACAGAGACGAGAACGTATATTAATCTTAGTCTAACGTCATCTATTCTTCGCTAGAAATAATTTTGAAGTGATTAATTTATTTTAAAAGAAGAAAGGAAGAACCATTCTTTAATTAATGGTTTGTTGAAAATTTCCATTCCCAAATGAAAAACACTCCTTATCTTACAACACCAACATCCCGATCTTGATTTTGAGATTTTCACAATACAAAAAAATGAGGGCTTAATTCTTGTATTGTATTCCCTCTGATTCTGCCGCCCATTTCCCTCTCTGCACTTCATTGCAGGAGGTCCTTCATTCTCTCTCTCTCCGGTGAATTTAGATCTCTTCATTTCCTTTCATTTCCTTCGCTGATCCCTTCCCCCCCTTCAAATTTCGACTTTCTTCCTCTCTGGATCGCTGTTTTTGTTTCTAAATCACTCTCTGTCTGTAATTAGCTTATCGTTATGAACGACTTTGAGGGTCTTCTAGCTACCAATTATGGATTCAAGCCCCAAGGTAAAGCCGCCCCAATGGCTGCTCCAAAGGGTACGTCCAATATCAACGCTACCACCTCCCCTAATTTCGATCTGGGATCTCGGGGCTCCTTCCGATCGACTAAGACCTCTAATTCCTTATCTGGGTCTCTCGCTGATGACCATGATTCGCTTCATCGATCGATGAGTGCTCATGAGAATCGCGAATTTGGTGGTCTTGATGATTTGCTTGGTGGGTCGCCGAGATTCTCCAGAAAATCGGAGAGTCGTGGGGGTGATTCGGATGTTAATTTTGACTCCCTATTTCATGGGGCTGGTAATTCTGGTCAACCGGCAGCTTCGAACTCACCGGTTTATGATAAACCTGTGTATGATGATGATATCTTTGGTGGCATTCCGGGCTTGAGAAGCTCGTCTAAAGTTCAGTATGATGATGTGTTTTCATCTATGTCTTCGCCGCCTAAAGCAGATTCAGCATTCGATGATCTTCTTGGGGGATTTGGTAAATCGGAAGGTGTATCGAAGAGTACGGGTGGGAAAGGAACGCAGAGTAAAGACAAAGAAATTCCTGCTTTTGATGATTTGATACCTGGGTTTAGAAGCCGCAGCCCCCCTGGTGACAGGTATAACGTGGTGATGCTGTGCAATCTTCAAATAGAGTTCTGTCGTTTAATTAAGCTTTGTAATTACCTATTCATATAACTTTTGATGTTAAATTGTGCAATTCGTTTTTTCTTTTTTTTGTTGGTCTTATAACACTCACGTTTCATTGCAGTAAATCATTGTTTTCAGCACTTATGATTGGATTTCTAGATATGGTACTTTAGAATGATTGATTGCTGTCTCCACTATGTTTCATGTTGGTTAAGCCTGGTTGAAAATTTGTTTTACATCTCTTGATGCAATTGCTTGTTTCTTCTTGACTTCTTGTTGTTAGCCGACTCTAGGTTAGCATGGTTTTGTAGGGCTGCTTTGCGCCGAGTACATGGTGTTCTATGGAAGACTTTATGTTAAATAATTCTCAGTCAAACCTCTCAAGTACCGTCACTAAATTTCAACTTGCGTTTGTAAGAAATAGACAGATTTCAACTCAACTTTGGTGGCTAATGAAGGCTCCAATGAAATGAATTCAAATACTCCATTAATCGGTCTTGAATTTTGAAATTCGATCTCGAGAAGCCTTTCACTTGGTTGAATAGGATTGGGTTGAATTGGATTTCTTGGAGAATTTATATCACCAAATTCGTGGTCTTTATTAATGGTGAACCTTGAGGTAGAATTATTTCATTGAAAGATCTTAGGCAAAGTGATCTCATCTCTCCTTTTCTCATCAGACAAAGAACTTAGAACTTGCAGCAACATAACCAAATTGAGTCATTTTACAATGTGTGGTTGATAACATTGTTTTTGGGGCCTTTTGAGGAGATGGAACTAGATAATAATATGGGTACTCTAAAGTCTTTTGAGCTTGTGGTGTGAATGAAAATTAATCTACTGAAGACCTTGTCAATATTAATGTAGACGAAACCGAGAAGTCCTAGGCAAGTTGAGAGACTTGGTTATTTGGTCGATTCTTGGCCTCTATTTGTTATCTCCGTTTTCTGTTGGGAAGTAATACCAACAAGCCAGATTTCTAGTCCCTTGTTGTTGAGAGAGTTTCTAAAAGGTTAGACAAATGAAAAAGATGTTATCTTTTCCCAGGGAGGAAGATTTACCCTTGTGTAGTTCTTGTTCATACTTCCAACCAAGGTTTTAACCTCCTTGAAAAGAAAATGGGATTGATGGTTTCACATTTACTCTTCCTTCTCTAACCAAGAAAAATCCGGAATATAATTACAATGGAAACATTTCAAATAGCAAAACTGCAGTGGTATTAGGCATAAATATCTCAAACTAGGAATAAATTTGCTCTCTTTTTTCCTTGCAGGGAACTACAACCTTGGCCAATATAGTCACTCTTCGACCAAACTATTGACCTCTCTATCAGATAGTCATTTAATATTGGGAGCAGTTATCCATTCAATTAAAGAATTTAGGCTTGTGTTCTGTACCATTCCTATGAAGAGATCAACTAAGAAAGCTAGTGGATAGGAAAAAAAAGAAAGAAAGCATTTGGGATATAATGCAGAGAATTAAAAAATCGAAATACCTCTGTCAACTATGACTTAGTCATTGGGTCGTCATTGCAAATTGAGTTTTCCCCTATTTTGTGAAGATTCTTTTTTGGTATGTTAGAGGCCTTGGAATTGAAAGAGGAGAAGTTTGGTGTGGGATTCTATTAGACATATTGATTCAGTCTTCTTCTCACTAGGGTGGTCTTTCATTAACTTTGAAGGAGCTGCTACTGATATTCTTGTTCCTTGGAAAGAAAATCCTCTCAGTTTTTGAAGTCCTTGAAGGTATGTGTCCTTTCACTTTTCATGAAGTTTTCATTTGATAGTAACACATCTTGTTGGATTTTAGGTGTTTATTGGCCAACCAACGGTAGGTATTGATATAATTTTTGGCAGAAAATTATGATCTTTATGGTCTTTGTAATGGTTGTTGGTGCATTACAGGTGATTCATTGTTGTTAGATGGGTTTTTGAAAAATCTTCTAGAGGAAATATCACTTGTAATATGAGACATTTTTACAAATTCATTGGTGAACTTTCATTGAGGGATGTTTGCCTTTCAAATGTTTCTCTTAGTCCAATATTAGGGTTTCTTGTCTCAAATGAGTGGTTGCTATTGTCTCCTTGGCTTATTGGAAGGAGAGAAATGGATCCTTTTTGTAGCTTTTCCAAAAACATGTACCTTTTATTCGGGACCTATGCTATTAAATCTGAGAACTTTTGGCTTTCTCATCACAGCTTCTCAATCTAGAAAAGAAGGTGGCATTATACTTTTCTGGTGGAATGAGTTAAAATTGAAAAACTCAAAGTTTGAAGGGATGGAATATGGAGATTTCTGGAGATCCTACTATGAAAAAGTTTAAATTTACCAAGTCAATTAAAGATATTGACCGCAGTGAATAGATACATCCCCCACGCGATGAATATAATTCTTACACCTATTGGGAGAAAATGGAAACTTGAGCTACTTGAAGTAATGTACTTAGAAGATAGGCAATGGCCTTAGTAATGTAGAACTCATTGGCTTGAAGATGGTGGAGAAGACTCCAATTTCTTTCACAAAATAGCTAATGGTAGTAGGAGAAAAGCTTTCATTTAGGAGTTGATCAAGGATTGGGTGTGATCTTGTTTACAAAGAACCAAATTAAGAGATGGGTGGTTGATCTCTTTTTGAACTCTTGAAGGGAGGCTTGTTTTTTCATATTTGATGCCATCTGTTGGGATCCGATAAGTGAAATAGATATTGGATGATTTATTAGTCCTTTTGACAACACAGAGATTAGGAAAATAATTAAAAGTTAGGGAAGTCACAAAGCTCCGTACCTTGACGATTTTATTACACATTGAAGAAGTGTTTGAGCATTGCCAAGTTTGATTTTGTAGAAGTGATCTAGTTATATTTTTTTTAAATTTGATTTTTAGGATGGAACTCTTAATGATTGCTTGAATGAGAATTTTATTTTCCTTATCTCCAAGAAGATTAAAGCAACCATGATGAGATGGGTATCCACCTATGAAGCATTTACAAAATTCTGGGCAAACCTAGAAACGAGGGGTATGTTTGAAATATCAGAATCTGCTTTGAATAGAAACCATTTTCCATGGCAAACCTGTGCCTCGTTTCCGCTTTGAACACCCGGAAATTCGTTTCTATTCGCTTGAAATAATAATCAGCTATTAGACCATGAACAGCATCTTCAAGCTGAGCATTCGCTTTAGTTGAGGATGGTTGGCTTGAATGATGCTGCCTGCTGATAAAAATAACAAATTCATTTCTATTCACTTCAAATTTTCAAGTCCTGTACTTCGACAAATTCTGGACTTTTGTTGCCTTACAAATTTTAGATTGGGTTTTTGGTAAAATATTTAAGTACTAGACATCAGATTCAATTGGCAGTTTTCTGGAATCGTAGTCTTTATTGTTCTGTCCATTTTTCAAGTATGTTATCGTGGCAGTCTCATGGCTCATCTTCCTTCTTCTTCTTCTTCTTTTTCTTTGTCAGTTTGTTTCATTATTGTACTTTATTTACAATTTAATCCCCCTTGAAATTTTGGAACTGGGTTCTAACATTTCATAGGAGCGGTGTATTCTAACGTTTCATAGGCACTCAGAAATTTTGGAACTGGGTTCTCCTTTCTTTTAATGGATGCTTTTCTGACTGGCAAATGAAAAACGGAATGATGCTTATGCTTCCTATAATATTATTTTCAGGTCAACCTCAGGAGCTAGCTGGTCATCGGAGCCAACTTCAGTTAAGAATAAAACATCCTCCAAGCCAATGGAAAACCCGTTTGGGACGTCGAGGGAGCACAGTGACCCACATGAAGAAGCTAGTGACATTGGTAATTTTAAAACCCCAAAATTTGATGGTTACCCTTCCTCAGATGCAAATAATAAAGCTTTTGATGATATGGACCCATTTGCTAGCCTTGGTAAATCTGTCCCAGCATTTTCATCAGAAGGGAGCAATAGAGATATGGCTAGGAGTCCTCCTAGGGTAGACAGAAATGCTGCTGGGCCTCAAAATTCTAACAGTAAAGAAACTGTGGAAAAACCATCTGGAAGAACTTCTGGACAACCTTTGAAGAAGGATGTGTCTGCTAAGAATGATAGACAAGATGATCAGCCTGTGTTTGATATTCCTACAGTTTCAAGTAATTCTCACAAATTTATGCCTCAATCAACATCTCCTCCTGCTTCAAAAGATGAAAATGTGATGGGGGATACATCTAGATTTGATGATAATGTTGAACCTGATGAAATATGGCTCACTGTATCAGAGATTCCTCTTTTTACACAACCCACTGTTGCACCACCCCCTTCAAGACCACCACCTCCTATACCACAGCAGGTTCCGAAAGAAGGAATGGGTTCGTCTGGCTCCCGAAGTTCAAAGATGAATGCTAATGACTTTTCTTCATTTCCCAATTCTACACATCATTTTCAGATTCCTAAACCTGCCTCTGCTTCAATGAGAGATCAAGTATCTTCAATGGATGAACTTGAGGAGTTTGCCATGGGAAGGAATCAAATTAATGCTGATGAACAAGTCAACGGTCTTTCTAGTGAAGAACTAGAGATGAATTCTGCTGCTGCAGCCATGAAGGAGGCAATGGATAGAGCAGAGGCGAAGTTTAAGCATGCCAAGGAAGTGAGGGAGAGAGAGAGTACAAGAACTTCTAGAAGTAAAGAAGCTGTATATTGGGATAGAGACGAGAAAGCCATGCGAAATGAGAGAGTTGAAGATGAGGAGATTTTGGATCATGAACGGTTCCAAAGGGAAAGGGAAAGGGAAAGGGAAAGAGAAAGGGAAAGGGAAGAGAAGGAGAAGGAGAAACGGAGAGTTGAAAAAGAGAGGGAAAGAACGAGGGAGCTTGAGAGGGAAAGAGAGGAGAGGGAGAAAGAACAAAGAAGGTTAGAGAAGGAAAGGGAGAGAGCTAGGGAGCTTGAGATGGAAAGGATAAAGGTCAGACAGGCTGTTGAAAGGGCCACAAGGGAAGCACGTGAGAGGGCAGCTACTGAAGCTCGCTTAAAAGCTGAAAGGGCTGCTGTTGAAAAGGCAAATGCGGAGGCTCGAGAACGTGCTGAAAGGACTGCAGTTCAGAGAGCTCAAGCTGAAGCTCGTGAAAGGGCTGCAGCAGAGGCCCGGGAAAGAGCAGAAAGAGCTGCAGCAGAGGCACGGGAAAAAGCAGAAAAGGCAGCTGCAGAAGCAAAAGAGAGGGAAGCACGAGAGAGAACTTCTGTTGCAAGGGCAGAAGCTGAAGCACGAAGTAGGGCTGAGCGAGCTGCTGTGGAAAGAGCTGCTGCAGAGGCTCGAGAAAGGGCTGCTGTAGACGCTCGAGATAGGGCTGCTGCTGCAGCCAGGGCAAGCCAACAGAAGAATGAAAATGACCTTGAGTCATTTTTTAGCATGGGTAGAGCCAGTAGTGCACCTAGGCCTAGGGCCAACCCTATGGTGAGGACTTGAGTTCGTAAATCTTCTAAGGCTGCCATTGCTTCCTTTCCAATCTCTGGTTACCTACTAAGTGTTTTTTTCAGGATAATTTCTTTGATGCCCAACCTCCAAGTAGACCAGCGTCTGAGACAACTAAACCATCTTCTGCCACTTCATCAAATCTGAGGAAAGCATCTTCAGCCGCTAATATTGTTGATGATCTTTCAGCTATTTTTGGAGGTACTTCTACAATCTGAATACTATATTTGACAAAGTTTCAGCGTAGAAGTTGAACTTTTTTTTATCACAGTCGTTGACTTTTACTGTTTGTTTTGGCAAAGGTCCTCCATCTTCTGGAGAATTCCAGGAAGTTGATGGGGAAAGTGAGGAAAGACGAAGAGCCAGGTTGGAACGCCACCAGAGGGTCCAATCACGTGCGGTATGCTTGTGTGTTTTTTATTTAAATATGCGTTACAAAACACATTGACACTGACAAAAGTGATAAAACACTTGGAATTAGAACTACTGTATTACATTTTATAGTCCGTATGGACTTACATTTGATTATAATCTATTTATGCTGTTGCCCTTACAATGTGCTCTGCTTTAAAGAGCCTTTTCAAATTTGTATGTTTTGTTTCAGGCTAAAGCTCTTGCTGAGAAAAATGAGCGAGATCTTCAAATGCAGAGGGAACAAGCCGAGAGACATGTGAGTGCACGTTCTTGATATTTATTGCCTTTGTTTCTTTTCCATTTTTGAGCTCATCCGTTTATCTTTTGTGCGTGCTAGAACTCGGGTTTTATTGTTTTGAATCTGTGTTGCTCAAGAGGATTGGAGAAAACCTAGTTTTTCATATTGTTGTTATCTGCCTCATCTTGTTTTCCTTTACTTTTCTCGTAATTTTCTGAGACTTGAACATAGATTTATCAATGAAATATTTGAAGTACTCGATATAATCTGATTAGAAAAACGGTGCTAATAACACACTTCGATTTGTAAACCAACCAAAAAACTTGGAAGGAAATTTGTTTTAGTCAGGTGATCGTCTGCAGTCTAAAACTTGATTTCAAATTGAAAGTCCTGAAAAATTTATCATGATCTGAAGCTACTAACTGTTTGATATTCTTGAAATTGCTTGTTTTTCCCCATGCTATATTTCGATGATGTTGAAGTGGAAGAAACTATTTAACATTTTCTGCCACTCTATATCTTTATATTACATAGAACAATCTTGCAATTTGAAACCATTTTTTTTAAAGAAGCAAGCATTTCATTAGATTTTCCTTTGTTTGCAGAGAATTTCTGAAACACTGGATTCTGAGATCAAGCGTTGGGCTGCCGGGAAGGAGGGAAATTTACGTGCTCTTTTATCAACTTTGCAATATGTATGTTCTTCGACAGCATGTTAGTTTTGCTTTATTGCATCATCTGAAATCATTATAAATCCTGAGAGCATGTGGGCCTTCACTTTCTTTACCTCGAAACATTTTAACTTCATAATTTTTTCAATTCTACTTAAATAATGAAGGATCATTTGAACTGAACCCATTCAAACTTGTTGAACTGATTTGAATCTAAATTAGCCTAATATCACCTTATAATCCAACCCAAACCATCGTGTTCCTCAATTTTGTGAGTACCTATATTAAAATATTAACCAAACTCATTGTGGATTTATTAGCTAAAGAAACTTGCAAGCATTTCGTTTAGAATAAAGAATTCAAATGGTATTATAAGAGGCTAGGTATCAGAATGAATTGTTCTTTGTTAACATGGCATGAGAATACTGTTCTGATTGACTGGTTGGTTTACCTGTTTTTTTCACTCTTGAATTATAGGTGCTCTGGCCCGAGTGTGGGTGGCAGCCAGTTTCTTTGACTGAGATGGTTATTCCAAGTGCAGTCAAGAAAGTATATAGGAAAGCAACACTGTGCATTCACCCCGATAAGGTGCAGCAAAAAGGTGCCACTCTTCAGCAAAAGTATGTTGCTGAGAAGGTGTTTGACATTTTAAAGGTATTTCAGAGTAATATATAGTTTGATAATGATAAGAAAAGCCATAATCTAACTCAAAATTTCAAGTACTGCAATATTGATATTTCACAATGTTTCCTGTTAGTTATGGATGTTATATGAGCACGTCAATAGAAGTCTGATTTTATTGTAGTTGGTTACTCTACACATGCAACTCAAATTATCCTAGGGGGTCCTGTACTTGCTTTCTTGTTTTTACATTTGGAATGAAAAATATTTTAGTACCGAGTTATATTTCTAGCTCGGTCCATATTCGTCCTCTTTTTGTTCATAAATGCGACAGATTTTAGAAACCCATTGCTATAATATCCGGTTTTGGTTCTCTGATTTTATTACTTATCTTATGCCTACTTACACTCGATTTCTACAATATGTTTTTTACCATACTTACAATTCCATTTCAGTTCTTAGTCAGATTTCGAAAACAAAAACAAGTTTCTATAAACTAATTTTAGTTTTTAAATTTTGGATTCGATTTTGAAATGTTTTCATAAGTGGTAAAAAAAACAAAAAAGCATGGATAGAAGTTACTTATCAGCTAAAATTTCAAAATAGAGAGCAAAAAATATTTTGTGGATTAGTGCAGCTATGGCCACATTGAGTTATTTTGAGGAGGAAAAGACCGTTGATTTAATGCTGTTTCTACTTTTTGAGTTAGGTCCTCTTGTTCTGTATGTAATTATTTTTCTTCCTATCAAGCCATTCTATTGAATATAAGATCAATAGATGCTGCTGCTTTCTCATAACCTCTCAGTTTCTACTATTTCTTCTCTGTTATGTTTTGGATTTTCTGATCTCGATTGCACGTATTAAAAATGTCTATACCGTGATAACAGGAGGCGTGGAACAAATTTAATTCGGAGGAACTTTTCTAAATTCATTTGATGATTTTTGTAAGAGGAAGGGGAGAATGATTATCTGGTTCGAAGGAAAGCTTCATATTGGTGGTGTTCTTCGGAGTTCGTCTTGGCATGCAACCAGTAAGCCATGGCGTCGTGATTTGGTTGACGAGATGAATTCCAAATGGTAATATGATTTAATTGTTTCTTATTCTTTTTGTTTATCCTGTATAATGGATGATGGTTCCCCCCTTGGTGTTTTGCTCTTAAGTCAAAAAAAAAAAGGAAGAAAGAAAGATCAGTGTATGAATGAATGGTAACGATGGGGAAGAGTTAGATATGAAGTAGAAATATGATGATGAAGTCATTTCTTCACCAATTCTTGCTTGTGATATGTACAATCTGGGTGAATATGTAGAAGAAATTGTGTTCACAATCACACTTTTGAGTAACATAAGAAATTTCAATTGTTTTTTTTTCCTTTCCTCTGTTGTCTGATTCACTTGTTCTAAGTTCTGAGAAGTTCGTTCGACGTTGTTGGGTGATCTCGACTTGAGGGATTGAATCCGAGTTGGTCAGGGTGTCGTGATGACTGGTAAACGTCCTCATGTTAGATGCCTTAGAGCAAGTCGTTTTAGTACAAAAGTTATGTTAGCTTATTTTCACAGCTATGTTTCACAAATGTAGCTCTACTTGAGCTCGTACGTTTATGATGGTTCCATTAAGTATCTCGACACTCCTCTACCAACAACGTTCAACTCGAGCAAACCCACGAAAGAACAAATAAGATATTGGATACATTCGAGTACCAATAGAGAGTGTTCATCAAAAAAAAAAAAAAAAAAAAAAAAAAAAGACATCTTCATCTCATTAGAATGATTGGTTTTGAGAAAGCCTATTCACCGTCTTAAAAAGGGACGAGAGATTACACAAGTAGATTGCACAAATAATTGGTTTTGATAAGCGGTGGTCAATGTTGAGTGCCACAATCGTATTCTTGTAGTAACGGGACAACGATTGTGCGGCACTTGTTCTAACCCAGCAAACAAGTTAGCCGTGTGAAATTCTTTGCGTACAATATCGGTGCCTGCTAGAGCCTCGTCACGTTTGAGAGAAATATTTTAGAAAACGTGAAAACATCTTATAAATTTTTACGTTATCCCCATTATGATTTCTTTTGTTATATTTTGTACCTCAACATAATTCGAAAACTTGAGCCAACTAAATAAAAACCCTTGAACTAATTTCAGTCGAGCGATCGATCGACTAACTCAAGAAAAGCTCAAACAACCCCGACCAACCAACATTATTAAAACTATACACTATACATAACATTTCATTCAATTCATCGAAGGGATGAAATCGACAACATCGATTATTTGTTTGAGTTGTTGATCAGCCGACATAACCCTCCACCCTAAAATTAATAGAAATGGATATGTCGATGGTCGGTGCTGGTTAGAGCTCAGCATCGACACCAATCAACCGATGCTCACTCCAGATAGAATTTAATACTTGGATACATGTAAGTAGGTGGAACATTTATTACGATCATTAACGTTAATAAAAATACAAATAAAAAACATCGATGGACCCTCCACTATGTTTTGTCTCATGTTTTTTGTGGTTGTCTCTTTGTATATCTTTTTCATATTCACATATTCCATTGTTCATCCTCTATGAAACTTCCTCCTTCTAAACTGTGTGATTCAAGTGGAATGGGGAAATCTTGGATTTTTCTTCCTTTCTATTATGTGCTTAATTATTTAGTTTTTTATTTTAATTCTATGAAATTAAATCTAAATTTGTATAACAATTATAACTAATATCTTCCAGAGGAAAAAAACGTTAGTTTAGTCCGAAGATATATTGCCTTTATAAGATTAGTGGGATTAGATGCCCCAACTAGTGGAAATGGCTAGGGGTCTCCTGAACGGGGGAATTGGGCCACTAAATTGTGAACCCTTTTTTGAGAGAGGGGCGTGGGACCACATAGGTTAACCCTAGTAGCTGACCGGCACACGGGATCGCTCGCCTCAAACTTAGGTGACTTTATGGTCTTGTGGGAAGGTCTGCAAGCTAACCTCCTGTGGATGGTGTTAAGACTAGTAGACACCATACTAATCCATTAGAACTTTATGAGGTAGTGCATCAACCTAGGACATCAGTCATTCATTGCGTAAGTAAAGCAAGCTACCTAAATAAAAAAAACATAAAGGTTGTAGAACGTGCACAGACCCGTAGGAGGTAAGATTTAGATCAAAGATGCTCGAAACTTCAAGGCACCCAAAATGCTCATCTAGCAATAGAAACTAGGCTCGAACTTCCTATAGCTTAGAGTAAAGCTCGTGGAAACCTTCTAGGTTAAGGATGCGATGAGAGCTTGCAAATAAGTCGTTGGTCGAGATGAAGGAGTGATTGAGAGCTCTGCAGCCATAGAGGAGTGTCGACCTGGGGCATTAGTTGTCTAGATTTTCATGGGTTGTCATTACATCTATTTTGTATCCAGATCCCGTTCCCTCTTTTATAAACTACTTGGGCATCTCATACATTGTAAACGTTTTGTAATGGTGTTGAATGACTTTAAGTAGAACCCTTCCATTTTTTTTACAATACGTACGATTCATGCACAAATTCTTATAAAGGGTATAATCTACCTAGCACATATTTCAACAGGAAAATTTGTTCGGTACGGAAAAGAGGTGACCTACAACATAAGAAATGATACACGAGCATAATACTTGCCCCACACGCTTCAATAATGTTTAAGTCATAAAGGAGAAAAGTGTTTCAACGTAGATTTCCGTTCCTCCTCAGAAGTTAGATTAAAAGAGGTTGAACCCAGTCCAAAAGCTTTCCTGGAGCTCGTTTGGCTCGGAACTATTTCCACCTTGAGCTCATTTCATTGTAACTTTCCTTCCGTGTCGGCAGTTCCTTATTTCCAATTTCACTCATAACAAAAATATTAGAATTCATACCCCTACGTCCTAACCAGCTAAACTATCAGACCTATATACATGACTCGTCCTCTCAAACTGGAATTTCCACGAAGGAAGCCAGAACCCGACATTCCAATAATAATCACGAACCCCTATATCTTCAAAGTCACGTGAAAGTTAGAGTTTATGTTAAAACGTCTTCCCTTGTGGACCAACCTTATGAGATAGAATCAAAATATTATAACCGTTGAATGGATGCTTTCTATGCACTATTTATTTAGTCACATTATGATAATAATAACAATAATATATATAAAAAACTATAATATATAATATTGTGTGAACCATAGGTTATAACAATATGTGCCTCATCTTCTTTGGCTTTGTCCCTGTGTTCATTATCCGTCACATCCCATCATGGGGAATATTAACTACCAAAAATAATTTATTCCCTCGAGATCAACCGACGTTGTGTTTAATAGGGTTTTAAATATAAAAACGTTTGATTTTATATCTAATAGATTAATGATCTGTGAAATATTTAACACAAAATTTATAGTTTAATGATCGAGACTTAAATTTTAAAGGCTCTATGATACAAACGTTAATAATACCCTTTAACTTTTTTATAAAAAAATCTAAAAAATACCTTAAATTAAAAAATATTATTACGGTCAGTTTGGGATCGATACGTTAAACTTTGTTCAAAAATACTCTTAAATTTTAAAAAATGTTTCAAAAATACTTTTTTTTTTACTTTATTTTTTTCAAAAGTTTTATTAATACACTTAAAAAAAAATTTAAGAATTTCAAAAAAATTAAATTTTAAAAAAAAAATTCAAAAATACATTTAAAAAGTATTAAAAGTTTGGAGATAATCTATGGAGTGTCCATAAACAGTTTTGGTCCACATATTAATGATAAGATTATTATTATTTTTTTTAAATTGTGTCAAACCTACTTTTTAAATTTTATGTGTATTTCTAAATACAGTATTAACGATAAAAATATTTTTGAATTTTTTTTTAAAAGTTGAAAGGTATCCTCTCTAAGATACTTTGAAACACAATTAAAAGTGCACAGTATAGATTACTAACATAGAATTTGTTCAAGCAAAACACGCTTAATTTTGGGGCTCTTATGATTGAGTTACCGAAAAGAAAGGTAGCAATTATATGTTGGGTGATCTCTTAGGTGGAATGACTCGTGTTGGTTTGTGTGAATAATCTTCACTCTTAGAAACGATGAGTAAGTAACCTGACAATGTCACGAGAGATACAAATGAATGTTAGGGTTATCAAGTGTCAAATTCGAATTCTGAATCCGGATCCAAACCCTAGACATGAGTCGTTAGAGCTTTCTTACTTCCCAAATGGTAAAAACCCAAATAGTAATTTGTTAAAGTTGTTTTCACTTTCACATGTGACGACCCTAAATTTCTACTTATCTAATGTTGCTACTGTCATCATAATGTAATCATTTTTATATGAAAATAAGCGTTTAAATTTCTTCATAAAACATAAATTTCATCTTAAAACACTGTCATGGACTTACGTGTTCAAAAACATGTTTAAAACACGACACAACGAAATACTAAATGAAGTAAATAAACATGAGTAAAAACACTCTATTCTAACTTAAGTCTAAGAAAATAAATATAACTACCTTATGCATGTGTCATGGTCTCAAATTGTGATGTCACCGTCAGCCGTGCCGTACAGGGGAGCCTTGTCTTTACCTAGAAAAAATAAAAGTAGCACATGGCTTGAGTATTTTGAGAAATACTTAGTAAGTAACCCCGCAACCCCAGTACTGAGGTTAGATGCAAGCACATACAATTAGGAGTGAGACCTATCATATCAGTCTATATTCCTTAGACCGCTATCCCAAGCGGGTTAATTGGATGTGTATTTATTGTTCTACACATGGTTCATACGTGCGAGTATGGACCTACTAGTCGGTTCGTATATAAGCCCACCTATTCTTTCATGGAAATAGGTCTCCATAGTTTTAAATGATGTCATATACTTATGATGTAACTCATATCTACGTTATTTTCATGACATAGCATCCGTATGAGACAAACATACGTAGTACTAGTCGTATATTTCATGATGGACATAAATGACTTATCAATGTCTTATAGGCATAGAGTGAACATATTAACATAGTCTACTAGTAATGTCATAGGAACGTTCGTGCATCATTCTACATTAATCTTACAACATAGTTCCGGCATAATAATTTCATAATATAACTTATAACATAGCATAACTATATCATGACATAACTTATATCATAGTATAAACATAATATAATACACGTCAAACAATCATAAAACATGACACGTATAAGTGTCACAGAGCATGTCTCATCCGTATATCATACGAGTCATCCACTTAAATTTGCTCCTTGATTTGTATATCGTCCGTTGTTATTGGTAACCAAAAAGAGGGATTAAAGAAGAGAGCGAGTAACATGAGATCGACCATACAGATGAACATTTGATCTTTCGTTTATTTATTCCTCTAACCCAAATCGAAAATTTTTAACAAGGTGGGTGCAATTTGACGAAAAATAAGAATTTAGAAATTCGACTTATCAGCATGACCTCTCCGACGACCGTTCTTCCTTCACGGATTGGATTTACGTAATATTGGGGAATCGGGATACTATTCCACAAAAAAAAAATCGATATTTTTACGGTTATCCTCAGGATCGAACTAAAGTGTTCGTTTAATGGGTTTTTTTTTCTTTAGAGCTGATTCAACGATATGCACGTAGTAATAATTCGATCATATTTTTGAAGTATCTAACAAGAAACTCGAGAATATCAAATTATGATAAGAACTAAAACCAATTATTTGATCGTCAATCAAAGAACGAAAACGAAGGATTTGAAAGGGAAAACACCAAAAGACGTTATCTTTACTTATTCCACGCACGTTCACCTGTCTCCTACAAGAAAAGACAAATTATTTTGCCTACTTTTTCACTCTTTTTCTCTAACACTTTGTACGGTGTTTTTGTTTAATAAGGGCAAAATATTTTACGATCGACCTGGTAACGTGCATCAATTTTCGTTATAAACCGTAAATATAATCAAGTTTTGATTTTTTTTACTTCGGTAACTTTTACCTTCTAATAACCTTTTGTATGAATAATTTTGAAAAAAGATATTTTCGTGTGTTTAGCAAATAATAAAATATGTGTCAGAGAATTATTGGAGTGAGTATCACATTGGCTAATTTAGGAATGATCATCGGGTTATAAGTAAGGAATACATCTCCATTGGTACGAGGCCTCCTGGACAAGCCCAAAGTAAAGTCATGAGAACTTATGCTCAAAATGGACAATATCATACTATTCTGGAGAGTCGTGATTCTTAACATGGTATCAGAGACATGCCCTAAACTTAGCCAGAACAATAAAATCCTCAAATATCGAGAATTGTGAGCCTCGAAGGTGTAGTCTAAAGTGCCGAAGTGTCGAACAAAGAGTGTACTATAAAGAATTGGTGGGAGTGAGTCCCACGTTCGCTAGTTTAGAGAAGGATCATGAGTTTATAAGTAAGTTTTTAAAAAAATTGTCTCAAAAATATGTTTTCTTAACATATGCGTTTTAAAAATTTTGAGGGAAAGCCCGAAAGAGAAGCCTAAAGAAGACAATATCGTGGGTTTAAGCTGTTACATATGTATATATATATAAGAATTTTTTATAAGACGGAGATTTATGTAATTTAAAGATAATCAAATTAGTAACGGTTTTTCATGATATCGTTCTAAAAAGGATTTTTTTTTTCTTTTTTTTGTTGAAATATGAATACCGTGAAATTAAGGTACGTTGTTGTTATTGTTGTATAGTTGGAAGATAATGATAGGTTGCATTTTCGAATGTTGATCGAAGAGTTCTGAACGATACAGTAAAATAGAAGAATTATGGGTGTTCGGACGTTTTGGTCTATGCATCTATGCAACTTAAAATCTTGGCTAAACATGTTAATATACATATTCGAATGTATTACTTTGTCTATTTGTTAAATTATTAACAATAAATAACAATTTAGTGTAACGGTTGGAAAAAAAATAGCGAGAACTCCGACGAGTCGCTGGAGTTCCCAGAGCCTCGACACACCCCTCATCTTTTCCCAAACCCTACACCCATCTAAATTACAATAACTGATATCCCTCCATTTGATCTCAGCTCGTATATCCTCGAGAGAGAAACACGGTAGAGCCAAGAGAGTTTCGGATCGTTCTTCTCAGACAACATCGACGCAACCTCATATTTGATTAAATGAAGAGTGAAGGACAGTCACATGGTGGTGGAAACGGCTAGCAACTATGAAGATGTATTCGATAAGCATTCGATCTTCCCCTCCCCAAGTTCTCCGTTGAGGTTTAGGAATGGTTTCTCCTCTCTATTTTCACAACTACCGTTGTCACGAACCGACGATAGGAGGTTCACCAGAGCGAGTGGCAAATGATGAAATACATTAGCCATCATCGTAAGAGGGTTCGAGACGAAACAGAAACAACGAAATTGAGCGAAGAAGAAGAAACCTACTGATCTAAAATATTTTTATTTTTTATTAATTTAACTAAAAAAACTTATTTAATATTACACTAATCGACTGATCTAAAATATTTTTATTAAAACTTTTGAAAGTTTAAAAGTATTTTTATTAATTTAACTAAAAAAAACTTATTTTTATTAAAACTTTTAAAAGTTTAAAATTATTTTTATTAATTTAACTAAAAAAACTTATTTGATATTACACTAATGAACGGAAGCATAACTCAACTAGTTAAAACATGAACATAACTCGACTGATTAACATATACACTAATTATAACCGTTAAATTTTTTTAAAAGAATTAAATTAAAAAAATGTATGTAAACACGAACATAGCTCAATTCGCCACTATCTCAAAAATATCGGCATAATTTATATTTTTTAATTAAAAAATTAAGAGTATATAAGAAGAAAGCTTCAATACTCCCACCATATTTCCACCCAATTTCATTTTTCTAGAGAGAGAGCATACAAAACCTTGAAGTTCCATCCATGGAGTCCGAATCTTCAACGTAATTCACAATTTCTCAATTTCTTTTTCTTTTTTTTCTTTTTTTTACTTAATTTCTTCTTTTTTTTCTTTGCAGATTTGAGAGTTGTGAAATTATGGCGGCTCTTTTGGGTTCCAGTCCTCTGCTTCTGCAGTCATGGACGCTCTGCGCCGCCGCCAACGCCGCCGCGTCGGAGACTTTCTCGGTGGAGGTTATTGGAGATGTGGCTTATGTTGCCTTCTCCGCTGTTCAAATTCTGCCGGGCTCTGTCGGCGGCGTTGGCGGAAGAGAGTTAGTGGCGTTGGAAGGTGACGTTGAGGAGCTGTTTTGGCCGTTGAATCGCCACCGTGAAGAGCTCCGGGCACCGCCCATGGCGGATTCCGGCATCCTCAAAATCTTTATGAGTATTTTTACTCATCAAAATCTTCTTGAAAAGGTTCAATCTCTCTCTCTCTCTCTCTCTCTCTCTATATATATATATATATATATAATTCATTTTTTAGGTAATTTTGAATTTGGTCTTTTTTTTATTATTTCTTATTTTACTCTTTAGTTTATTTTTCATTCTTTTTAGATATATATTTTTTTTCTTTTTTTCTTTTTTTTTGTTCAGCTAATTATTTAAATTTCTAAATTTTGGTCAACATTACAATTTTTAATTAGTTAAATAAAATTCTTAATTCGATCCTTTTAGCATAATAATTTTTAAAAACATCATACTAGTTTAAAATAAATTAATATAATATAGAAGAAAAAATTATTAAAAGATTTTTTACCGAAATTAATTTTTGTTGAAATACGTAAAATAATAATAACCATTTTTTTTTATGTATATGAACATATTTTAAAATTTTATAGGACTAAATTTCTTAGAAAATTAAAAAAAAAAAGTTTTATAAGTAAAATAATAGCAATAAGAGTGGAACTACCAATTTTAAATCAATAAAAACACCACTTTAAAATGTAATAAAATTTAAAATATAAGAACTAAAATAGTATTTTTAGTTTAGCTGGAAATTTGACTTTTACTTGTTCGTTAAAAGTAAAAAAATAAAATAAAAATAAAATAAAAAGGGTTTTTAACATTAAATTATTTATTTATTTATTTATCCATACCTATATTTTGAATTATGAAATTTTATGGGCATTGGAAAGGGACTTTGGAAGTCTTCATTAAATTCACCAAATATTACTTGAAGTTTGAATGGAAAATGGGAGAAATTGTTTTTTTTTTCCTTCCATTAAAGAAATGTAAGGTTTCTTTTATCTAATTTATAAGCGATATTCAAATATCTAAAAATTCGGCTAATTTGAACTACCCAATCTAAATCATAAATGTCGGATTGGGTTAGTTTTTTTTTTTTTTTTTTTTTTTTTTTTTTTTTTTTTTTTTTTTTTTTTTTTTTTTTTTTTTTTTTTTTTTGTAAATTGGGTTGGATTTTTGGAAAACCAAAACTTACGATTAGTGGATTGACATTTTTTTGTCCGGTCAACTCGACTTACCTGAAAATAGGATTACAACCCCTAACTCTACTCTACCCTACTTTTAAGATTATTATGAAAATTAAAAATATTTTAGGCTTGTAACTGATGTTAATGAATGTTTGATATTTGAGTTTTACGAGATTTTAGTTATTTATATAGCATTATTCTAAATAAATAATTATAAAATAAAAAAAAACAACCAAACAACCCAACTCCAAATAAAGGGTTGTGAATTTTATTCGAGTTGTTTGGGTCATCAACCCAACCAACCTGATCGGATGGGTTCAAATGATTTTCAAACATCTTTCGTACAATCCTAATTTTTTAAATATAATTTGATAATGATTTCAATTTTGTTAATGGATGACATATTGTTCTTTATTTCAAACATCTTCACCAAATATTCAAAATTTCATCTTTATTTTTTAAATTGACCATTGACTACAAAACTAATTTAAAGAAGGGTTGAAGAGAGAGAAAAAAGGACAAATATAAAAAATAATATACAATTTGTGATGAAATGGGGCTGACAAAATAGCCTTCAATAGTTCTATTGATTTCATTATTTTTCAATTTTTTAAATCTCTACGTAAATTTTTTAAATTTTTTTTTTTTTGTCTTCTAACTTTAATATGTATACTTCTAAAAAAAATTACTAATAATAATATAAAAAGAAGAACCAAAATAAAATAAATCTAAATATTTTAAAATTTAAAATAATAATAGTTATTTTCACAAAAGTATTTAGTATTATTGACACATGTTCATATATTAACTACTAAATTTTCTATACAAACCGACACATATGTAAACTACGTTCGTGTTTCATTCTCTCACTTTTTCCTTAGAGCACGTCGAGGCTTGGTTGAGAAAGAAATCAATGATTGATTGCAAAAGGTTGTGTGAACTGAATTTTTTTTTTTTTTTCTTTTAATTAAATTGAATGGAAAAGAGATGGAGATTTAAAGGAAACTACACATTAGAAAGTGAGATAGGGACATTGGGCCATTCTTCAATCAAGTGGATGTTGACTTTTAGTTGTAATAATTTTATGATTCTTTTTCATGAATATCCAATACTTTTATAAAACTACGAATAATAATAATAATAAATAAATAATTTCAATATTAATAATTAAAAATATAGTAATTCTTTTTTTTTCTTTGCGATCTTATATGTTGCAGATGACAAAAGTAATGGAGAAAAGTAAGTCAATAGTGATTACCGGCCATTCACTTGGAGGGGCAGCAGCCTCTCTATGTACTCTTTGGATGCTCTCTCTCTTTCATTCCAAAACCACGCATCACCCTTTGTTATGCATCACCTTTGGCTCCCCATTGATCGGCAACGAGTCGCTTTCGAGAGCTATTCTTAGAGAACGATGGTGTGGCAACTTCTGCCACGTCGTCTCAAACCACGACATTATGCCGAGGCTTCTCTCTACTCCGCTTTCCTCCTCTATCTCTTCCCAGCTCCATGTTCTCCTTAGATACTGGCATTTGTCGGTGGCCTCTCCGCAGTTTGGGAAGCTTGCTACCCAACTGTCAGAAAAAGAGAAAGACGAGCTCTTTCGGGTTGTATTGGCTCACTCTAACACGATATCTAACTCGGAAGAGGGGTCGATACGAAGTCAGTTTTGGCCATTTGGGAACTTCTTCTTTTGCTCAGGAAATGGGGCAATTTGTTTGGACAATGCTATATCAGTTCTGAAGATGCTCTATTTGTTGCTCAAAACAAGTGTTCCAAACATGAGCATTGAGGATCATCTCAACTATGGAGATTATGTGAAAAAAGTCGGAGTTCAACACATGGAGAGGAAAAACTTTGCCTCCGAGCGTCTTCCTAATTCGAGCTATGAAGCAGGGCTGGCTCTAGCATTGCAGTCCTCAGGAATACCTTTCCAAGTAATAAAAGTTCTCAACTTCCCTTTCTTATAACAGAACTTATTGGTTTGTGAGTAAACTTAGTATTTCAAAATTGCAGGATGAAGTGGCTCGAATGGCTGAAAATAGCTTGAGGACGGCCAGGAGAATGGGACAAACGCCAAACTTGAACGCAGCAAAACTGGCTGTAAGCTTATCTAAGATTACGCCTTACAGGGCTGAGATAGAATGGTATAAAGCCTCTTGTGATGAAGCAGTTGACCAATTGGGGTACTATGATTGTTTCAAGCAAGTAAATACTTCAGTAAAACATGCTAGAGTGAACATGAACAGACACAAGCTTGCGACGTTCTGGAACCGAGTGATCGACATGTGGGAGAACAATGAGCTTCCTCCAGATTTCAACTTAAGAGCGAAGTGGATCAATGCTTCGCATTTCTACAAACTCCTAGTAGAGCCATTAGACATAGCGGAATATTACTGCCGTGGCAAGCACATTACTCAAGGTCATTACTTAAAGCATGGAAGAGACAGAAGATACGAGATTTTCGACAAATGGTGGAGAGGGGGCGACGCTACAGACGAAGGGAATACTCAGAGGACGAAATACGCAGGTCTGACTCAAGATTCATGCTTTTGGGCAAGGTTGGAGGAAGCCAAAGACATGCTTGAGATTATTAAATGTGAAGGAGATGTGAGAAAGTTGGCTCCAGTTTGGAGAAATCTGGAGAACTTTGAAAGGTATGCCAGAGGATTGGTTGAAAGAAAGGAGGTTTCTAAAGATGTGGTTGCAAAGAACTCAAGCTACACTTTGTGGGCTCAAGAACTGAGGGCATTGAAGTTAAATATGTAATGATTAGGTACTTAATTTTAAGGCAGAAAAGTTCTAACTCTTAAGTAGTTAGCACCTTGGACTAAGGATCTCTAAATCTAGAAAATGTTAACTTGATACTCAATTATCTACTAATTGAGAAAAGTAATATTGTCAGTGATGCCATAATATATTATAATATCATGTTTCTGGTCTACAATATCAAAATGTCAATCCAAGTGATGCAGTTAATGTAGATATAAATGCTAATACCTGCTCTTTGGTCTTCATGCCCACAAAAACAAGCCCATTAGCTGTACAAAAGGTCATATTTCCGTCGTCATAAAGTAGAATAGCCCTACTGAGTGATCCAGTTACTACTAATATCAACAACAGATGTCTGATCTGATCTAATTTTCCTCACGAATTTTCATTAACAGCCTTGTCGATTTCTTCTACATGATTTCGAAGAACGTTCCACTGCAGGAAGACGACGATTAAAGAAAATAGAAAGGTTAATTCTTTTCAATAAAAGAATGAAATTTTAAAATTTTAAGAAAATAGAAGTGCACAACACCTGATCCAAGGATAGCGAGATGCCTGTAAACAAAAAGAAAATCAAAAGGCATACTCAACTTCCACATTTGCAGTATTTATAAGCTAATAAAATATGAAACCAAGAGCTTCCAAACATTCCATTATTTCTGGACTTGGAACTAAAAATATGAGTCATTTATTAATGCAAGTGGTTAGCGAGCAACATCTTTTTAGAAATGAAAAGGCTCACATTCATTAAGGAAAAAAATGAAATACCAAAACAAAAGAACACAAGAACTACATGGCCACAGAAAGGGGCTCCCCTTTTCTTTTTTTTTTTAAGAAACTAAGCTTTCACTGAGAAAGATGGAAGAATGTACCGAATATACACAAAACAAACCCACAAAAAGAGTCCCAAACTACCTACAAGAATGGACACCAATCCAGAAGAGTGAGACCAAGCAGAAAATTACAAAAAATCCAATGAAAGGACGTCGATCAAAAACATTAAACCTCACAACCTCCCAAACCTCCTCTGAAGATCTCTCAGTCCCTCTAGAAATCCTACAATTCCTCTCGAGCCAAACTACCTACTAAATAGCAAAAAGGAAAGAGTCAAGTCTGCCACAACACTCGTTCTTTATCCTATAAGGGAAAGTTCAAGAGCATCGCCTCAATCATAGAGGAACAATCTCTGTTATGTGCCAAAGTAGTGATTCCAAGGGGTATAAGCAAACTAGCAACGAAACATTAAGTGGTCAAGATCCTCATCTTGCCACCTGGAAAGAATCACCTTTGCGAACACAATTCTTTTTCTTTTTTTTTTTTTTTGATGTTGCGAACACAATTCAGAAGAAGAATGTCTATAGAGATCGTTCTAGGTGTTCACTCTCCCATGCAAAACTTACCAACAAATAGCTTAACTTTCTTAGGAATTTCAACCTTCTGGAGAAAGGAGAAAGCTGAGGCCAAGAAAAGGGAAGCAGAGGATATGAAGAAATGATTTACAAGAGAAACTCTCAGATGAATTAGGAAATCAAACCTAGAAATCCTTCTCCCTGGATGAACCAACTGATTGAAAATGACAAAAAAAAAAAAAGGGAAACCACCTCCAATTTCTCTCGACCAGTGAGGGGGCAACGAAAGCCCGTGAAAAAAAACGAGGAAATATTAGAGGAAGGTAATGCAGAGGCCATTGAATGCACCCTCTTATATGACAAAAGATAAAGTTGCAACAACAATGCAAAAAGGGGTTTGTGTTGGGCGGACTACCTAACAATCCTCCCAATAGTAAGCACCTGAACTTTCCCCTACCAAACATTTAACAAACAGGAGAACAAAGGAAAACCCAACCCAATAGCAATCTAGAAATTTTTGGTTGAACCCTTTAAACCACCACCTGAAACACACTTATATTTCATTTTCCATACAGCTCATAAACATATGACTTTCCCCCTTCCAACATCTTCTTCAATCAAATTAGAAAACTATTTATTTTTAAACAACTCATTCTCTTCTTCTTCCAAACCGAGATATTTCACCTTCTCCTCCAACTGTAACTTGTTTAACTAATCTTCAACAACATGATTATCTCTCATTTGAATTGTGAAAAACTTGTTTGGCCAACCTTCTACTACTGCTTCAATTGAAGTTTCAACACCAGCCATTCTGCCCAAACAGACCACCTAGAACTTAGTAGTTGCTTCTGTTCAAAAACCTCCATGGGCACTCCTCACTCTACCAACAAACAATCTTGATGAGTGATTTACAACTATTTGAACGACAAAGCTTCCTTCTTTAGGATACACAATCTCAATTTCAAAGGGGAGAAGCCACAATAGTTTTATAACTGCCTCCAAGCAATCTAACATATTCAATAAAATCTCTTCTTGTCATAACATCAAAGGTATTCATGAAGCTTAACGCATCCCCCATAGCATGGCATTACTTTGACTTAACCATGTTTTCCAGTGTCCCACCTCTCATACTTGGGTGAGAAAGCCCCCACTATCCTCCACCCTTCATCTATATCATACAAAGTTCCTCTAACTCCTCCTTGACTACCCCCCCTCTCAGGAAAGCTTTGGCCACTATGAGAGGACTAAATATGCAATCCTCATGCATAAACTTCCTTAAGGCTTTCATAATATCGTATCAATCGTCGTGAAATTGACGTCTTGTTACAACAATGATATGTTTCCAATAAATTTGAACACGCTCAAGTCTCTTCTTCATCCTCCGCACTTTTTTCCTTCAAATCCTTCACCCAGCTCTTTAATATCTATTCTTTCATCCCCTTTATATTCATTCTTCCCTAAATGTTCCCAACAAACTATTTACATAAACTATATAAGAAAAGTATTAGCAAAACAAAATAATTTTAAAACCTCACTAAGTTTTGCCATAACAGAAGCCAAAGAAAGAAATTTTTATAAAACGAAATATAGATACACCAAACTTCATAAGATTACATACAAACATCCAAAACAATTCCTTTTCACTTTGAACCAAACACCCCATAATAAAGCCATAGATGCAGTTTTCGATCATTTCCCTAACGTCTACCTCGAATTGTAGAAAGAAAAATAAAAAACGTAAGAAAAAATAATAAGTAAATAAATAAAATCCAGGCAAATGCTACTGAAATGGAAGACGATAAAAATCACAAAGTGGAACATGAACCCTAGAAAAGCCACAAACTAGAAATCCAAAACGAAAGGCGAATTCATCAACTGCGAAAGAAAGAGAGAAAGAGAAAAGAAGACGATGATGAGATGAACCTTTTTTTCCAGGCATTTCCTTTCCATCTTTGACATAAAACTCCCGAATATCCACCACAATCTTTCCTTGCCAGTTCCTCACCATAACTCTACGGTTCTTCGAAATCTACATTTCAACAGCATTTAAAGTGTTGAAAGCAAGGAAAAGACACTAAGAACAGAAGGAGGAAGAGAAATGAAGAACCTCGCAGACGACGATTTCGTCGGTTTCGTCGGAATCTTTCTTAAATGTCTTCTTCGGAGGAGCATCTCCCTCGGATGCGTGATCTTCATCGTCCTTTCGCTTTCCTCTTGCAGACATCTCTTCCTCCTTTTTCGCTGTAATTTTGCGACCGACTCTGCTCTTCAACACTTTGCAAGTGCAAATGAGCGCGAAAGAAATGCCGTGTAACTCATCAAAATATCTCAACTTTCGATCTAAAAATTAATTAATTAATTAAAAAAATATCTCTAAATTTTATATTTTATCTTAAAAAAAAAAAATTCAAATGCTTTTTATAATACTTCAAACTTTTATAAATATTATGTTAATTTTAGATAAAAACCGATAATATTTTATTTCAAAAATACCCTTGAACATAGATTAACTTAGTGCAAGTCATTATGAGAAATTTAATTTTAGAATTTAGTCTTTTTTTAATACAAGTATGGTCGATTTAAGTTTGTCGGGCTCGTCAAATTGGTCCTACTGGGCGTGCCAATTTGTTTATACTATAATATATTAATTTGTATTTGTGTAGTGCCCCCATCTAATGTATTCATTTGATACTTTCTTTTAAATATATATAACAATCCAAGTTTATCGTCGACAGATATTGTTCGTTTTGACCATTACGTATCACCGTCAGTTCGAATGTTTTTTTCTCCTCTACGGCCGATTTGAAATATCACAATCCACTCTCTTGGGGGCCAATATCACAATCCACTCCCTTGGGGGGCCAACGTCCTCACTAGCACATCGCCTCATGTCTGACTCTGATACTATATGTTTTTTCCCCTCTACAACCGATTTGAGATATCACAATCCACCCCCTTGGGGGCCAGCGTCCTCGCTAGCACATCGCCCCATGTCTGACTCTGATACCATTTATAACAGCTCAATCTCACGTCAACAAATATTGTATGTTTTAGCCCGTTACGTATCGTTGTCAACCACATGATTTTAAAAACGCGTATGCTATGGAGAGGTTTTCACACTTTTATAAGGAATGGTTCGTTCCCCTCTCTAACTGAAGTAAGATCTCACTTATTTTCAAGCACACTTGATCTTTCTACTTCGCCTTCCAGCTTACTAATCTATATGGATAAACCCTCGACTTTACATCTTGAAATCTTCTGATCTTCAACATGAGATTCCATCATGTTTTTGGTTTTCACGAGCTTTTGAGAGTCTTCTAATTTTCTAGAATTCTTCTAAGTGTCGATCGTGGTCGTGGAAGAATCAAAACGCTACAACGAGGCAACCTCTCCCAATAATTTCTCTGATCGTGGTCGAGACAACTTCAATCTCAAATACAATATAAGAAAAAAAGCACATAATATTGCAAATGATCATATCAATCATAATTAAAATCATATAATTTAATTGAAAACTTAATCCAAGAAAGAAAGAAAAGAAAAACAAGCATTTAGAAGACACAATCCTAAGCAGAAAGAAGAACAATTTATATACGTGCATGAGGAGGTGTCTGTACAACATCATATATTGGTAAATGAAGCCATTCTGAGCATTACTAAGAATTCACAACATCAAAGAACAGATTCTCAGCTCAAACCACTTCACCACTACTTCAAACACTTATGCTGCCAACGGTTCTTCCATAACTGCAATCCAACAAATTTGATGTATTATGAAACCAGTGGATGTAAAAGAGCGAGAGTAGAGAATAAGAGAGAGAGAAAGAGACCTCTTCTCTTTGTGGGAGCATCAGATGGAACAATTTCAGCATTTTCTTCCACGACGGCTGCTGCTGCAACAGGTTTTTTGGTCGGTACATCGGGAAGATCCAACCTTTCGCCATTTTCTTCAGATGTTGGGATCTCGGGTAGATCTTCAACGGTGAGCTGAGAAAAAAGTCGATAGGAGATTTGTAATGGAATCAACTCAAGGGAAAGTTTTGGAACGAATTACCTTGATAATCAAGATCAAGAATAAAGAAAACTCGTGATTCGAATCACTCCACAAGAGGTAGTTCATATCAAGATCGTTTTGAGATAGTATTGTAAAAGGCAATTGGTCGCAGTCACAGCTATAAATCTTAGGAGTTTATATCTTATATGGGTTCCCATCATGCAAGATGAAAAATAATAATGAAAAAGACAATAAAACACACAACAATACCTGAGCTTCCAAGCTCTCAAATTCGGCTAAGATTTGCTCCTCGTCTTCTTCTGATAATTTCTCTCCTAAGATGGCATTGATTTCCTTCAAAAATAGAAATAAAATTTGAGCTCAAATCATGCTGGTCTACTTCGAATTTTGTATAATAGGTTAGAGAGCCCAGCAAAACAAGAATTTTGAGTACTTGAGCATTTTCTTTGTTGGGTTTCTGAAATGGCAAGGTCAAACAGTTTATAACGGAGTTTTCATAAAAAAAAAAAAGAAAAAAAAAAAAAAGGTTAAACTAAGGAGCATGCTGACTCTAGGATCCAATGTATGCTTAATAAAATAGCTTCCAATGTATGCTTAATAAAATAGCTTCCGAGGGGCAACCCCAGGCAAAGGCCTACTGTCTCTGCATCTACTCAAAGAGCGCATTTTTTATTTTTCAATGAGCAACAGACCAAGCCTACCGCGGGCATATATTGATCATTTTGACCCATTATGTTATGTATCGCTGTCAGCCTCATGGTTTTTAAAATGCATCTACTATGGAGAGGTTTCCATACCCTTATAAGGAATGTTTTGTTCCCCTCTCCAACCGATGTGAGATCTCATAATCCACCCGCCCCGGTGTCTGGCTTTGATACCATTTGTGACGGCCCAAGCCCACCGCTAGCAGATATTGTCCGCTTTGACCCGTTGCGTATCGCTGTTAGCCTCACAGTTTTTAAAACACGTCTGCTAGGGAGAGATTTTCACACCCTTATAAGAAATGCTTCGTTCCCCTCTCCAACGGATGTGGGATCTCACATTAATAAAGATAATCTTTGATGTCTCCGAAGTCTAGGCCTCAAGCCAGACACAGAAAAACTAAAAAAGACAATACATGCTTAATAAAATAGAAAAGGTCCACAGAATTATAAATTGTTGTCACAAAAAGCTAAGAAAGAAGAAGGTCCCCAGATTGTGATCGAGGTTGAGGAGATGAGAACATTGGATTTTCACACCCTTGTTGGTCTCGTTTTGTTGGGCTTTATTTTGTATGCCCTTATATATTCTCTCTTAACAGAAGCTTGGTTTCTTAACAAGAAGAGGAGAAATGTTTGCAAAAAATTCAAATCAGACCGAATGTCCTGTACAACAAGAAGCCAAAGGTGTGGAAGAAGGATGGCAACATGCCAAGCTGAAAAAAGATTGATTGTGGACACAAAATAGGATATAACCAATAGCATTGATGTGACCACAACGATAGAAGCAGCAACATCAAAGGAAGATCACCATATAAGGAGCAAAGGAAGAAGATTAGGCTCCTTCCTAACTTAGAGACCCAAACGCATTTGGAAACCGCAATGAGCCACTGAAACTCATACTAGTTAAGAAAGAAGGAAATAACAGGTTGAGAAAAAATGAATACACATGGATTTTCAAGGCACAACAAATCTTGTGTGGGCCATCACTTAAAAGAATCATTCAGACCCCACTCAAAAGGTAACTCAGGGCCATGGGTGGGGTAACATGGGTACTTATCAATGTTTTTTACTACAACATTGAGCAAAGGTGTAAGTTTTTTCTTAAAGATCAAATCAACATCGAGGAGATTTGAATCTCTGACCTCTTGGTGAGTCGTAAGTATATGTCTTAACCAGTTGTGTTATGTTCAAGATCGTTGAGTAAATGTGTAGTTGAAAAGAACTAGTTGAGTGTGGACCGTGGAACAGAAGGAAAACTAGTAATTATAACAATACTGGTAGAGATACATAGCGAATGTCATTAGTGCCATATTTACAATTACTTGATAAATTGATTAGAGTTGAGTTGGAAACTTGGGAGATTTTGGAAGCATACAAACTTTGGAGAATAGTTTTGGGATAGTACTAGGCCTCTAATGTACTTAGGTTTGTATCTGGGTTTGGTCTATCTTTCGGATGCAATTAGCAATTTTTCTATTGGGTTACTACTTTCTTACTAATATATACATCTAATTTTTTCAACCATAATCTGACATGCAAACCAGGTAAGAAAATAAAATATTCAAACATGAATCATAATAAAACGATGAATCGAAAATTAAAGAACTTACATCCTGATATGCCTTGGCTTCAGCAGTATCATCCATCAGCTTTTGGACATCATCTATATTAATTTCACTTTGTATAGCTTTGATCGCATTATTCCCAGCCTTTAAACTTTCAAAAACAGCTTTCTGTTTGCTAGCCAATTCAATATCTGACAACTAAGCCAACAATTATATCAAGGTACGAACAAAAATTTCTAAACTACAAAGAGCTTTAAACATGGAAAACAAATAGCGGAGGAAAAAATTTTAATTGTTAATGTCGAACCAGAAAACCAAACCTGGCTATTGCAACCATCAAAATATTGATTTTAAGATCTAAGGCAACCATTACTTTGAATAGAAACAAAAAGTACAAAATTTTCAGTTAACAGAACTCACTTGTTGCTCAACATTTATCAGCCAGGCATCAACTTGCTTTAATAATTCTTCTTGTGCCTTTTTCTTCTTCAAAGCTAACAAGGCTCGATCCTTTTTCTTTTGACGAACTAACTCTCTTGCAGCATTCTTTTCTGCTTCAATGACAGCATCAAGCTAGGGGATAAAAAGTCACGGAGAGACAAAATATTATTATTCAATTTTCAAAGTAAAATACACTTGCATTCCTATGAAAGAAACCCGTAAAGAAGTTATTTTGTGTTAATATCTGACCTTTTATAGAGATATTTTGTAAGTTTTGGGTCTTACGCCCAGGTTAAACTGCAACTTTTCTTTATGATTATTAGTGGTCATGCATAAATCAATTCCATGGTTTATAGATGACTTAAAATCTTGTTTAATTAATACTCATAATGGATAAATTGAAGTCAGATAATTAAAGAGTAGTTCATGACAGCATTCAAAAGTATGGGAAATCATAAATACTCATGAGAGATGAACTTTCAGGAATTTTTTTTTAAATAGACTTAGAAGTTGGAACATCATAAAAGGAGATATCTTCAAGGCTCACAAGCTCTTTTGAAAAAGAATGCATTAATTTTATGAGATATGATTAAAGTTCCATGGCTATTTAGAAAAAAATTCACAAACGTATTAATGAGACTTAAATTTGTTTGATCCCCATTTCTTTTTTTAAAGTATAAGACGCATATCAAAACACATACCAAAGTGACAAGCCTCTCTCACCTCAAGATGAGAGGCGACAAAAAGCATAATCTAAGGGAAGTGAGGTGCACATAAATAAATGAACAAATAAATTATATATAGCAATAATTTGTCAAGGAAAATAGTTATACAATGTCTAAACATGAAACGTGAATATTTTATACATGAAAAGAAGTAAAAATGTACGATGATCTTTCCATTCTATTAAAATTTAAATAATCAATTAGTAATTTCATACTGCACTACTATGCTTGTACTGCCACATCAAAGCATCCATTAGTTCTAGACGTTTGAAAATTCAGAGTATTAGCTACAAACAAAAAGAAAACAAGGTGTCGTTGAGTTGTGATACAGAATGAGAGAAGTTGCCGAACATACAACAAAAGAGAGAAACTTTCTAAGAGAAAAAAATAAATAAACACCTAAGATAAGAAACAATTAATGAAACAAATGAAAATTTTGAAACAAAGACTCTACTTCTGTGAGATCCCACATCGGTTGGGAAGGAGAACGAAACAATCTTTATAAGGGTGTGGAAACCTCTCCCTAGCAGACGCGTAAGCCCTGAAGGGGGTGGATTGTGAGATCCCACATCAGTTGGGGAGGGAACGAAACACCCTTTATAAGGATGTGGAAACCTCTCCCTAGCAGACACATTTTAAAAACCCAAAGGGAAAAGCCCAAAGAGGACAATATCTGCTAGCGATGGGCTTGGGCTGTTACAAATGATATCAGACCTAGACACCGGAGGTGTGCCAGCGAGGATGTTGGGCCCCCAAGGGGGGTGGATTGTGAGATCCCACATCAATTAGAGAGGGGAACGAAACATTCGTTATAAGGGTGTTTTTAAAATCGTGATGCCTGGAAACTAAGAAGCACGGACATGGACAAAACACGGTGATACATCAATTTTTGAAATATAGGAGATGGACACGTGGGGACACTTTTTTTTTTTTTTAATATATGTAAATTTGATATAACACACTAAATATACTCCATTAAAAAGCATAAAATGTCAGGCTAATTAAGTTTAACTTAATTAAACTTATAGGAAGCTACTTTTAAGTTTTAAATGGTGAACAACCGGCAATCACACTATCAAACAGGCTATCCAACCTCATGGTTCATAGTTTTTTCTTCTTCTTCTTTTTAATAAGGAAACCAACTTTCATGAATGAAATTAAAAATAAATAACCCACAAGAGCAATACAGAAAATGAAAAGTCCAAGTATGATGCAGCCAAAAACAAAAAAAACTACCCAATCACAATAAAGGGCTCCAGCTCAAAAGAGCATAAAAATAATAGTGACAAAAAAATCTTGGTAACAGAGGCCAAACATGGGCCTGACATCTGCACCAACTCCAACAAGTTCATGCAGTGACCAACAATGAATGATTCTAAACTCATTCACACGGTCAAAAATTATACAACATTTCTCCCTTACTTTGAGCGCAAAACTTCACTAACAAGAAAACAGATCATCAGATATAAATCTAAGATCTATGTAGAATTTCCAAGAATTATACAGTTGCAACTTTTATAGGTTAGTGCATTTCAATAATTTTCAAATCACCATTGAGCTACTTAATCAACAGTCTTTTCCACAGGGAAATATCGTATTTGCAGAACTAGAATATACAACAAGGGTCTAAACTACCATATCATTCCCACTTAATAATGCTAAAGTTAGGATCTAACAGACATTTTACCACCAGAAGCAATTTCTGAAAACATATTTAGTTCTATTCAATCCAATTTCAAAAATCCAACCACAGAATCAAATTAATCAGAAAACAACACTTCTTGCCGAGAAGAAGAAGAAATTTAGAAAAATGAATTGAAAACCTGCTGTTGATATTGACCGAGTTTGCGTCTCTGCGTCTTGAGAGAAAGAATCGCTTTATCAACATCGGTAACTTTCGGCTTCTTGACGAACAAATTACCCATCTGCGTCTCCCAGTTGGAACACCGATCACTTGATTTGTTCAACTTGGGGACTTTGATTGATTGTCTTAGCAGAGAGATTGACCAGCACAGATCCGTCAATCCCTCATTCTTCGTGTTCGATCCCTTTGACGGATGAAGAATCACCCGAGTGATCAGCTGAAGATTGAGAGAAGAAAAGGGAATTTTGGTTTTAGGAAGAACGACCAACAAGAACTTGCTCACTCGGACTCCAATCGCGTGTTAGGGACTAAGATGGGCGAGTTCGTTTTTTTTTATTGTTTTTTTTCCCTACAAAGTATATGAAATGTTTGTATTTTGTTTTAAAAAATAAGTTTAAAATTTTTAGAAACTACATTAATAAAAATACTTTCAAAATAATATCCTCAAACCTTTCAAAAATATTTTAAAATATACCCTTAAAATTACAAATTAAAAAAAATCAAACCATCATTAATATTTTGTTTTAAAAATATTCTTAAAATTTTCAAAATTTAACTTTCCGATTTAAAATTTTTAGTAAAAAAATTAGAAAATACTCTTACGGTTGGTACACGTTTCAAAAATACTCTTATCATCGTTAATATCACGTTTCAAAAATACTCTTGAACTTTCAAAAGTAAGATTAAAAAGGTTGGAGATAATCTATAACATGTTGATATACAGTTTTCATCCATATATTGACCGTAATAATTTTTTTTTAACGTTGTTTTATGAATGTAGAAGAGGTTAATAATACCTTTTAAATTTTATGGATATTTTTTAAACGTAATACCCGTGGATATTAATGAAAGTTTATAAAGTTTATGGATATTTTTTAAATATTATTAAAAGTTTAAGAGTATTTTTTTTAGATTTTTTTAATTGTAAAAGTAACTTTGAAAAGTTTAGGTTTTTTTTATAGATAAAATATAAAAAAATTGGATATTTTTATTAATTTAGCATTTTTTTTTCATTAATACCCTCGCAACTTAAAATACAAACTTAAAAATATATTTTTTAATGAAAATCGGTAGCATTTTATTTTTAAAATATAACTTTTGAACGTTTTATTAATACTCTAAACCTTTAAGAAAAAAATACTCTAATTTTGAGTATATGATTTTATAAATAATTTTAAAACATGTTTATCGACACTACATTATCGTACAAACGTTGTTTTTTATTTATTCCTCAATCTCGATTTTTTTTTTTTCTTTTTTTTTTTTTGTTCCTTCCCATTAATTCAGGTTCATAATCAACGTTAAATCGTAATGTTCTGAAAATCAATACATGCTCAACATTTTTCGGATTTAGTAAAGTACTAAATAAAGTACAATAACAAGTAATAGTACCTCGATTCTATATCATCGTTTTCTGTATCATAAAATTTTAAATAATAAATATTTTTATCATTTAAAAAACAAATAAATAAACAAAAAAAAACCAGCTAGACCGTCGAAATAAAATAAAAAAGGTATTTTTAATGCGGAGAAGCAAGAAAATGAGAAGAAAAAAACATGTTCTTTCCTAGAATAATGGAGGAACATACAGTTGTTCGGCTGCCAAGAAACTCATGGAAAGCTTTGAAGGTGAAGGTCTTAGCCTCCGGATTCAGGTCAAACGACAACCAACCAAAAAGGTAAACAAAATATAGACAAATTTCTGTTTGGCGAGAAATTTGGAAGTTCTCAGATCAATGATTTGTGTTCCTAATATCAAACTGGGGGTGGGTTGAAGAAGAACAACAAGAAGAAAATGCTTTTGGTTATGATTTCTAGGAAAAGGGGTTTAAGTTCTTTCGTGTTCATCGTATGAAGCTCTGCCCTGAGGTCGTGGCTATGGAGTTTGGACCAGGTGAAGACACCCATGAAATGATACCATCGCTTCCCCTGTGTTCTGAAATGATATCATCGCCTTATGAAAATGTATCAAACTGTTGTGGTAAAACAATGGCGATTCCTTTTGGTTGTGCTCAAATCATGTCTTGTTCATTGAGGCAAAACCAGCTAGTTTTTTAGTTTCTTATATGTTTGTGTGGGTGTGGATTGTTAGCTTTTAAAACTTGTTGTGTTCTATCTCATCTCCTGGAGATGCCTCTTTCTGAATCTGTCTAGCCTGTGAAACTCTCTTAGCCTCTGAAAGAAAGAAAGCTCCGTCTCTTTCCGCTCACTGCTAGCAATTGGTCCGTTACGTATAGCTGTCAACCTCATAGTTTTAAAACGCGTATACTAGAGAGAGGTTTCCACACTCTTATAAGGAATGTTTCGTTCCCCTCTCCAACTGATGTGGGATCTCACAATCCAACGTCCTTGGGGTCTAGCGTCCTCCTGGTACACCGCCCGGTGTCTAGCTTTGATACCAGCCTAAACCCACCGCTAGCAAATATTGTCTGCTTTGGCCTGTTATGTATCCGTTAGCCTCACGGTTTTAAAATGTGTCTGCTAGGGAGAGGTTTCCACACTCTTGTAAGTAATGTTTCGTTCTTCTCTCCAACTGATGTGGGATCTCACAAAGCAGACACTATTTGCTAGCGGTGGGCTTGGGCTGTTAAAAATGGTATTAGAGCCAGACATCGGGCGGTTGGAGAGAAGAACGAAACATTCCTTATAAGGATGTGAAAACCTTTCCCAAGTAGACGTGTCTTAAAACCCCGAGGCTGACGGCGATACGTAATGGGCCAAAGCGGAGAATATCTACTAGTGGTGTACTTGAGCTGTTAGAAATTGGATAAGAGCGAGACACCGGACGGTGTGCCAGTAAGGACGTTGTCCCCCAAGGGGGTGGATTGTGAGATCTCTCATCGGTTGGAGAGGGGAACAAAACATTCCTTACAAGGGTGTGGAAACCTCTCGCTAGTAGACACGTTTTAAAACCGTGAGACTGACGTGATACGTAACATTTACTAGCGGTGGGTTTGGGCTGTTACATTGCTCGTGCTATTTAAGGTTTTAAAACGGTTCCCCCTTTTTGGTTGTTCTTAAATACTGTGATAACTATTGAGGGTGCTTTAACTTGTCTCAGCTGCATCAATATATTGTCTTGTGAGAGTTTCTTTTGGGGGGAGCTCTGCTGTAACGTTTCTTTTTATGTTTTGTTCTTTCTTCTGAAAAATCTATTGATGTTTCTTTTACAAGATTGAACTTTCTGACTGGACTTTAGAGGATCATCATTGTTGAAATATAGACCAATCTGTACCGTCCTCGATCGTGATTGTTCGAGTATTCGAGTCGATCTGATAGTTTTCATGTCTGTTTTTCGTGTTCGAAACTCGAGCAAAAAGCTTTCAAAATACAGTTAAGATATCCGTTTTCGAGTCTTCTTGCAATATGGTATTGTATGTCTTATCTAAAAAAGGTTTCCCACATCATGCTCAGTTCATAAAGAATGATAGCAAACAGAAGCAGCTGTGTGTAGAGAGCTTGGAGGAAGACTTGTCATCATGTTTAAAATGGAAAAGCACGTACGGCGCCAGGACTCGAATCTGCCGTTTAACCGAAACATTCCAGGCTGCTTCTGGAACATATTTCAGGCCATTGATCACCATCCTTGGCATAATGTTAAAAAGATGCTTCCTTACAGAAAGCATTCAAGAAGTAAGTTTGAGCACATGAAGAACTTTAGCCTATTGCTTCTATATTTTGTTCTCAATCACTAAACTTTTTGTTGGCATCATTCATTTGATTTGTGTAGTCTAGTTCTAACTTTCTGGTTAAAATGGTTTAGATATCGTGCAACTATTAGCTGTTAGAGGGGATCAATAGGATTTGAGCAGAGACGGGATGGGAAAACAGGTTGAAGCTGGTTCTCGTGTCGATATAGCTATGGCAACTGGGCCAACAGCATCCTAGTTTTCGTGTCGATATAGCTATGGCTACTGGGCCAACTGCATCCTAGTTTTCGTGTCGATATAGCTATGGCTACTGGGCCAACTGCATCCTAGTTTTCGTGTCGATATAGCTATGGCAATTAGGCCAACAACATCCTATTTCTTGTGTCGATATAGCTATGGCTACTGGGCCAACTGCATCCTAGTTTTCGTGTCGATATAGCTATGGCTACTGGGTCAACTGCATCCTAGTTTTCGTGTCGATATAGCTATGTCAACTGGGCCAACAATATCCTATTTTTTCGTGTCGATATAGCTATGGCAACTGGGCCAATAGCATCCTAGTTTTCATGTCGATATAGCTATGGAAACTGGGCTAACAACATCCTAGTTTTGTGTCGATATAGCTATGGCAACTGAGCCAACAACATCTCAGTTTTCGTGTCAATATAGCTATGGCAACTGGACCAACAGCATCCTAGTTTTCGTGTCGATATAGCTATGGCAAGTAGGCCAACAGCATCCTAGTTTTTGTGTCGATATAGCTATGGCAACTGAGCCAACAGCATCCTATTTCTCGTGTCGATATAGTTCATCTGATATCATTTTCCCTTTCCGAGTATCTTAAGTTCTAGTTCAAACCTCATATGCAGGCAAGGGAGGTTCGAAATCGACTCCGTACAGCCACCACGGCACGGAAGTGCCGGAACAAATGAACGATAGCAACACGCCTCAATTTGTAAGGTCATCTTAGCACTATCAGAGATAATGAAACATTAATGTAAGATAGTATTAGTAAGTTCTGAATGTATCATACCTTTATCAGTGTACTGCAGAGAGTTGCCCTTATAACAGAAGATCTGGAGAAGCTCAGGTAAGTGAAGTGATGGCTAAAGAGATATCAGAGGAAGAAAGCATAGAAGACTGGAAGTTGAGCTCGAATTCGCAACGAAGGTTGAGTCGAACACACTCGATTCATCATTTCGAGCCTTCGTGTTGTTCTCCAGAAGGCAGCACGGGTAGCAGGCGAGTCAGTCCTCAGCAAAAAAGTGGCATGAAATTAGTAGCAAATGGGCTGAAGAGCAATTCTTTGAATGCCATGGATACTGATTACTTTGTTCAGAGAAAGATTGATATGAAGTTGACATCTTGTACAGAAAAATGTAATGAAGAAGTAAAGAAAAGTAAGGAAGATGATCAAGTGGAAGAGGTATTCAAGGCAAATAGAATAGTATTTGCTGAATTGTTACAAGGTTCGTTCGATAACCACACGCCCCGAACCCCGAAAAATGCGAAGTCGTCTGCAAGTCTAGCGAAATCACGGTCCTTTCCCGCTCCTGGTTTAGCTCGAAAAGGGTTCAAAAAGCTTAGCTCACTCCAACACAAGCTGACCGAGTCGTTTCCGAAAGGGAAAAAGTCTGTCCCTCAACCATCAAAGTTGGTTGAATCTGATTCTCCTATGAATGAAGATGTGACACCTTGTGACTCTAATAGTTCTACAAGCCATCGACAGCAACCGAGCTCGTTTTCTTTGGGTTCAAACCGTGGACTAAAATATGTCGGGTGGAATCAATTGGTTATCAAGCGTTTCAACTTTATTAGGAAGAAAATAAGGCACACTATCAAGGATAGGAAGAAGGGAAATAACCAGAAACCAGGTAAACGAACACCGACCGCAGATCGTTCTCGACATGAACATCTCGACAGAAATGAGGCTCAGGAAAGCTCAGAAATGACTGCAAGCGAAGATGGCTCGGGTTTTAGAGGCTATAGTGAGGCTGTTAGTTCTGAGAGTGATAATCTTGATAAGGAAGTTCAAACCAAGACAGGAACTGCTTCATTAAACGCTTCACTGGAAAGATATTCTCAACTGTCTGAGTATACTTTCAATAGAAACAGAGAGGAAAAGTTCAATAAGATTCCGATTAGAGAGACGCCTCTAAAGTCGTTCGGAAGGAATCTTTCTATGCCGGATATTAATCTCTTTTATACATTATTTACTGAGCCTCCTCATGGTGTTTCTCGACCCGAAAAACCGAAAAGGGGTGTGGTACATTTCAGTAATAATGTTCGAAGAGACGAGAATCCAGCTCATCGGTTGAACGTAGAGATATCTGATCCGTTGCCTAGTGCTTCGAGTGTGTTAGAACAAGGTGATGATAACATAGCTGTTGATCATTTAGGTAGCGTAAACGAGGTTGAAAATGACGAGGCAGCTGAGCTTCGGAAGCAAATGCCTTGCCTAGATGTTTCAGACAGTAAACGTCATCGAGTGTTGGAAATCGAAGATGTCGACGAGGCTGCTGATGAACAAGAACAAGAACAAGAACAAGATGATGAAACTTTAGAAGGTAAACACCAGAAGCTATTCAATCTTGTTCTACTAATGCTGTCCTCTTTTATGAAGCTTACGTAAAAACGCGTTTGGTTGAACCGTGTCAGGTGGCATTGCAAACGAACTCGAATCGTCCAACGACCAATTTACCGAGGCCAGCGTAGAAGCTTTACCAGCTTTTGAAACCATTGTGAATCATGACATAATTGATGATACTGAAAAGATTTCTCTATCTTTCCTTCTGCATTCCGAACCTGATCGAATCAATAACGGCGACTTCGACTATATGAGGTACATTCTTCAGCTCACCAGCCTTATCGAAACCGATCACGTAATAAACCGACCGCTCGGTTCTTCGATGTTCGAGGGAGGAGGAGAGGAGGCTCACTCTTACAAAAGATTCGAACTCGAACGCTCTTGGGAGAAGGTTGATCAAGATTCTGATCATCAGCTTATGATTGATTTAGTTTATGAGACATTACATAATGTATTTGAAAAATCATTCATTTGTTTCCTCAAAACGTTCTCCTCAAAAAGTCAACTCCGTCCAATGCCACTTGGACTATACGTTCTCAAGGAGGTCCGAGAAAAAGTTTCGTGGTACCTATGCTTAGGACCCGAACTAGACCAGTTTTTGGACGATGTTGTGGAGAGAGATTTACAAAAAGGCGATGATTGGATGAACCTCGAATCCGAATCGGAGTACGTAGCTCTCGAGTTGGAGGATTTGATTCTTGATGATCTTTTAGATGAAGTACTGAAGTTGTCAACTGCTTATCGAGCTCGTTCGTACTTTTTGTAACCTCGTTGGTAGGATTCTTCTGGGTAGTTCTTGTTGATACTGTATAGTGGCAATGTCCATGTCTGTGTATATAATTATACATAATTCATTATTTGTTCCTTTGTAAACATGAGTTATTATAGTTGCTTGCATGATGAACATCTTCAAAGATGATTACCTCTAGAACTTGGAATGCTCTTGTTTTTCATAGCTATGAAAGCGGGACATCCCAGTTCATGTGAAATGTAGGTTTCAGAAAAAGGAATCGAGGTTATGAGAGGAAGTGGGGTTGAGCGTGCTACTCTCCAGGGTTTCGAGATATGCGTTGGTCTTTCAACTGAGAGACGAGTCGGTGTACTTTAAGAAACTGGTGAGTACCTGATGAGATAGAATTAAAATGTGTACAGTAACAGTATACCCAAGCCCACCACTAGTAGATATCATCCACTTTTGGCTTTCTCTCTCAGGATTCTCCTCAAAGTTTTAAAACACGTCTACTAGAGAGAGGTTTCCACGCCCTTGTAAAAAAAATGTTTTGTTCCCCTCTCCAACCGAGGTGAGATCTCAGATATACATCCTAGAATACACGACTAAATAGATACATTTAATAAACCTGAAGCATTGGAGGGTGTCAAAAGACTCGTAATGGAACGCAATAGTGCAATTAGCACTTTTGCTTAAGAAAAGCATTCAAAGAGTGTTTTCTTGCTAGTAACTCTACACTCTGCCTTGAAAATAATTATAAGATTTCAAAAGTTTTAATAATACTCTTAAATTTTTTAATAAAAGTTCAAAAACACCTTTACCGTTAGTTTGGATGAAAACCGTTAATATTTGTTTTAAAAATACTCCTTAATTTTTAAATGTTTCAAAAATACATTTTAAAATATAACTTTTTATAAAAACTTCAAAAAAAACACTAACTTTTTTTTAAAAAAAATAAAAATTTTGAAGATAATCCATAAATTGTCGAATTTTTGTTTTTTTTTATAAATGAAAAGGATATTAATGCAATATTTTTAAAACATGATATTAAACCAATTGTATAGACAAAAAAACGTGGTTAAAAATATATATGTTAATGGATAATTCTATAAAAATTATAAAACATATAATTAAAATATGTTGAAATTAATAAATAAATATTTACACGTTAGCATTGACTTCAATAATGATTGGGCTCCACGGAATTCTTTATTTTGAATAGAAAATAATTAATAGATCGATTTGAATAGTTGTTTTAAATAATAAATATTTTGTACATAAAGAAAAAAATTATATTTTAAAATTAACGGTTAATTTTGTTCGACTCAATCTAATTTTTTGAGAACACGTCAATCAAATAAGGTTATAACTAGCTCAAACTTCACTCGTTAGATTGATCCGGTTTTTTGGATCATCAATTTTTTTTACCATTTCTAATTGCGGTAATTGACATGTATTCATCGTTTAAAATATTTATAATTTCAATAATACTATTAAACCCACAAATTTTTTTATTTTTTTTAAACGTAATAAATTTTTTACCGTTTGTAATATAGACATAAAGTTTTATCTACATCTTATAGACTGTCTTCCCGTCATTTACTCTCTCTCACATGCTTCAATCTATGACTCAACAATTCTCGTTTTTTTTTTATTGCTTCTTGAATATTCTATTAGTCCCGATCTTTTATCCATTGATCTCTAAAACTTATTATATTTCTTCGTTTAAACTTCTTGGGAGTAATTGTCGTTTAAAAGTATTTCCAAACGTATATTTATATTTTGACAAAAATATTTATAAACGAAAGAGCTCGTTTTTTTCAATGTAAGTTTGGATATTTAAGAATGGAGAAAAATAAATTATGGAAATTTTAAAGATTGATGAACTATTGAAACATCTAGATTTTTTTTTGAGTATATATATCTTTAGAACCAAATTGAGCTATAAGATTTTGACATTTGTGAACGTAAATAGGCACGATTGAAAAGGAAGATTTAGAATTCTTGATCAAGCAGGAAAGCAATCTTCGTTTCGTGAATACGACGGAAGCGAAGACCAGAGGAATTCGACCTTCAAATCTCTGATCAAAGTCTTCTTCTCTACTCCTTTCGATCTCCAAATCGATCCTCCGTCAAAATTTTCAGAATTCGATTTCAATTGCCACGATTTCCGGTGGCGATTTTAGCGCCTAAAATCAGTTCCTAGATTTCTGTGTAGAGCAACATCTGTAGTCAATGCATATTCTCAATTTGACACTAGAAATATCGGAGTGGAGTCAAGAATTTTGCCGTTGAAGACAAGGGTTCGGAGTATCCTCCATCCAGTGTGAAGATCTATCGTCGGGATTTCTTTCGGAATTGATTGCTCCGCAGGCGGGAAGAGGAGGAGGAGAAGACGAAGAAGAAGAGTTCGATTGAGAATCAATGACCAGCTCGATTGAGAAATGCATCGACGAGAGTAAAACCCTAATTTTCGTGGGGTTCCAGGAAAATAAGCACAAGATTTTTAGGTGGGTTGGTACCGTTTCGATTTGGGGTTGCTTTTGATCCAGGAGGAGGAGTAATCTTGTTTCTCTTTAGAGAGTTTCGGATGAGAAATGGAGGAGAGTGGAACTGCGTTGCACACTGCTATTAACGCTGTACAGGCACTTGGTAGAGGGTTTGATGTAAATTTTGATACAAGGTTACTCTATTGTAAAGGCGTAGCTGGTTCTACCATAGTAGAGGTTGACGATGAACACACTAGGGATATCTGTTTGTATGATGATGTAGTTTTGCTCAATGTTTCCTGGGATATCAAGAACTTCCAGCAGCCTATTGGGCATCGATCTTCTGGAATTTGTAGCTTCGATGAGGTAACTAACTATATAAATTTTCTATATCTTTAGTTTCCTAATCAAGGAATTGTTTCATGCATTGTAATTTTCTGGTTTTTTTTCAGTTTTATACTCCGTTACTCATGATGGGCCAAGATGATTGATTCATGCATACAAGATTTAATTGGAATGATGACTACAAAAAAATGATCAAAAGTTGATTATATGCTGTCTTGATTTGTTAGCGATTATGAATTTTTAACGACTTGAGGAAAATTCCTCATATCTATCTTTATCTTGCCTGGCCAGTTGAAAAATTGGATAAAAGATGCATCTCTGTCCATATTTTCCATAATCTGGTGATGTAGTATCGTTAAAATTTGAAATGGCTTCTATAATACCCTTTACCTTATGTACGTTTAGTCACCTTTGTCATCTTTTCTAGACAAAAACTTAAAGTTCTTTAAAATAAGAAATGCAACATTTCATTGGTTAGTGTATATAGAAAAGGGAACTTGGTGCCTCAAACTTGGGAGCTTGCAAATAATTGATCCATGAAGGATTTTTTTTTTTATAGTTTTGTCAAAGAGTACCCCTAGATGAAACTGTATGTGAGATACCACATCGGTTGGGGAGGAGAAAGAAACATTCTTTATAAGAGTGTAGAAACCTCTCCCTAGCAGACGCGTTTTAAAAATCTTGAGGGAAAGCCCGAAGGGGAGCCCAAAGAGGACAATATCTGCTAGTAGTGGGCTTGAGCTGTTGCAAATGGTATTAGAGCCAAACACCGGGTGATGTGCCAGCGAGGAGGTTGAGCCCTGAAGGGGGTGGACACGAGGCGGTGTACCAACAATGCCGTTGGGCCCCAAAAGAGGGGTGGATTGGGAGGTCCCACATCCATTGGAGAAGGGAATGGATGCCAGCGAGGACGCTTGGCCCTGAAGGTGGGTGAATTGTGAGATCCCACATCGGTTGGGGAGGAGAAAAAAGCATTCTTTATAAGGATGTGGAAGCCTCTCCCTAGCAGACGCGTTTTGAAAACCTTGAGGGAAAGCCCAAAGAGGACAATATCCACTAGCGGTGGGTTTAGACTGTTGCACTGTAATTTAGTTTATGACTAGTTGGCTGCATCTCTTCCCTTGTCAGCAGATATTCCTTTACTTTAACAATTTCTTTCTAAAAATTTTAAATACAGCATTTTTCTCATAATTATGATGTGTAGATAGTAACTTATGGACTATCCTTGGAGAACCCTGTTGCTATTTCCAGTGAACTGATCAATGCACTCATAATTATGTACTTGCAGATGGTAGATTATTTTAATCAAAAGGATGGTCTTTCTGAAGGTTATCCATCTGGTAGTTTTAATACTGCATTCGGCTTCACTGGTTCAAAGCAGATCGATGCTGCTGCAGCGAAGAACCTTTCCACCGACGGATTTTATATTCCACTTGCAAAATTTCAGTTGACGAGTACCTTATTATCGTTGCAAGAAAACGTCAAACGGTCTGTTCCAACTTCTTGGGATCCACCCTCCTTGGCAAGGTGAGAAGCCTTCACATTCTTGCAAGTGATATAATGCCAATAAAGCTCTCTCCTGATCTCGAGTTTTTTTTTTCCTGGCAGCTTTATTGAGAATTTTGGGACACATGTAATCACATCTATAACTATTGGTGGAAAGGATGTGATATATGTTAAACAACACCAGTCTTCTCCTTTATCAACCATGGAGGTAAAGAGATATGTACAGGACATTGCAAACCAGAGGTTTTCCGACACACAAGGCCAAGCGGGTTCCGGAAGTAGAAAACTTAAGGAAAAGGTTCTTTACAGTAGTTTGAAACCCTCCTCCAGTTAATTTCTGGGAACACTTAGTTTCCTTTTCCTAATCTCTACTTTATATCGTAATCCTGCAGGGCCTCGATGGAGGACTATTCAACAACCAAGGGGTATATCCTCAGCCTACCTCTGCTCCGTATCCCTCTGGTAAAGAAGTATGTGGAAATTATGTTATTTATTCAAAGAACTGGTTTTACGCTCACTGGGCACTTATAATCTTATTGTTTTCTCATTTTGATCATTTTCCTCACTACTTGATATGTTTTGGCCATGTTATTCACTTCGATTGCTAAAACCATTGACGTTTTAGTTTGTCATCGCTTTGATTGCTAATGTTAGTTCATGGATGATTCATTTAGTTGTGGCTTGTTACTTATTTACTATATATTAATGAATTAGGATGTCACGGTCATATTTCGGAGGAGAGGAGGAGATGACTTAGAACAAAACCATGTCAAGTGGGCAAAAACAGTTAGGTCCTCCCCAGACGTAATTGAGATGACTTTTTACCCGATAACTGCTCTCCTTGACGGTGTAGCTGGAAAGGAGCATTTAACTCGAGCTATTCTTCTCTATCTTGAATGTACGAATACATGGCTCTATTGCATTGGTAAACTTGTATTCGTCCACCTGCAATCTCTAAATATGATCTGTGCGTTTTCCTTTTTGCAGATAAACCTCCACTAGAAGAGCTTAGATATTTCCTGGAGTTCCAGATTCCTCGGGTATGGGCTCCTGTGCGTGACACGATTCCTGGCCATCAAAGGAAAGAACCGGTATGCCCGTCTTTGCAATTCAGCATAATGGGGCAGAAACTATATGTCAGCATTGAACAGGTTTGATCTTATTTGTGACTTGCTTATTCGATATTCATTTCGTGAACGTGAAAAAGATCGTAACTTTTCTGAAATTGCAATAAGTCTGCAGGTTTCAGAATCAGGATGTAGAGAACTGTGTCAAAACATTCTTCATTCTTTTGTTTTAGAAAATTTACCATAGGGGCACAGTGCTATTGCTAATTCTAATCTGCACATCATGCTTACTCATCCACAGATTAATTAAACGACATCAATAAAAAATAAGAAAATGTTCGCATCGATCTTGATTTTGAACGTTTTTACGCAATCAGCCTTCTCTAGATCTGAATGCAGTGTTTTCTATTCCACCTAGTCTTATATTTTCTGTGCCAATGTTCATCAAATCACTTTTTCTAGGCTATTTTGCTCTATATTCAGACTCTTTGATGACTGACTAGTTCATGCCCTTAATATGTTGTATCCATTATCCAGATTGATTTTGTTGTATTTAGGTATCATAAAAATTAAAAAGCTTCCAAGTTTTTTGGTGAGACAATATTTTGTGATGAAATGAAGTTGACTCGATGATAATGCAGATACTGATAGGACGTAAGCCAGTGACGGGTATGTGTTTGTCTCTCGAAGGGGGCAAGCAGAATCGGTTGAGTATCCATCTTCAACACCTAGCTACTCTTCCAAAAATCCTGCAGCCATACTGGGACACTCACATTGCAATCGGTGCTCCCAAGTGGCAGGGGCCAGAGGAACAAGATAGCCGATGGTTCGAGCCAGTAAAGTGGAAGAACTTTTCGCACGTGAGCACCGCACCTATCGAAAACCCCGAAACCTTCATGGGCGAGTTATCTGGTGTTTACATAGTCACTGGAGCTCAGCTTGGAGTATGGGGTTTCGGATCAAGAAACGTCTTGTACATGAAACTTCTGTATTCTAGATTGCCAGGGTGCACGATACGAAGAACGTTATGGGATCATTTGCCAAACGACAAGTCGAAAAAACTAGTGTCGTCCAGTGATAATGGTAATGATGCTGATGATTCGAGTTCAGGTTCGAAAAACATACAAGGCAACAAGCTTGCGAAGTTGGTCGACACGACGGAGATGAGCAAGGGGCCTCAAGATTCTCCAGGTCACTGGTTGGTGACAGGTGCGAAACTAGGCGTGGAAAAGAGTAGAATTGTGTTGAGAGTAAAGTACTCGTTGCTCAACTATTGAGAGTAGGTGTGATATGATCTCCCTATAATGATAATGGTAGGTAGAAGGAAGTAGTATATTTGAAGATAAACTGAGTTCATCAAACTTGTAAAAAGAATTGTTGCAGTTTGATGAACATGATCAAGTGGTAGACTAGTTTTGAATTTAAATTTATGAATCCCTACTGCTAACTGGTGCCAAAATTATATATTAATTAAAGATGTTCTTGTTTGATAATTGCTATAGTTTAGGTTCGAGATAGTAATTTGATGTGATTGATATCTTATTGATCGTGATACGATTGATTTAGCTATCAATCACTTATTTTAAGTGTTGAATTTTAAATTGATTGGAGACCAATATCTTACGCTTTAGCTATTTTAAACAAGTGTCATGATCCAATCAAGAAAAACGTTGCATCATTAACACACCAACAATGGCGGGCAAGATTGTCAAGCCAGATGAGAGATTGGTAGATGGGTTTATTTGCAGTATAATGTTACCCCTAGTTTTAAAATTTAAAATTATATGTGTAATCTTGAATGATATGTATTTGACATACACGATGATTTATTTGCAGTATAATGTTACCCCTAGTTTTAAGCATATGAATAACATTTGGTGGCTTATCCTGAAAACACTATTGATGCAACCCACATTGTAATTATTATAAATGATTTCATCCAAATTATTTACGTGAAGACATGTAAGTAGATGTGTCATGAAATATGCAATCTCTCTTTATAAATTTGTTAATTGAGAAGGTTTATGTTTCACAAAATAATTATATGCGACTGGATCCTAGTCTTGAGTGAATTATGAACTTTTGTCTACAAGGCTTTGTCATTTTATTTGCATGGGTGAAAATGATTTTTTGTAGTCGATTCAATATTGCTTATCATTTCGAAAGAGTTGACCAAATAAGGAGCTGAGAATATAATTTTACACGATGAAATTTTATTACTTTTGCTTGAATTGTTTTAAAAATGTTCATATGATATGCACGTAGTAACGGTTCGGTCAATATTAAGTAATGACATATGGCTAACCCAATTAAGTTAGGTTCGGGTTGCAAAAAAGAAAAAAAAAGTCTAATTAATATTTGAAATTACCTCATCAACGACCTTTAATTCTCGGTTTCTAACGTTGATTCCTACAATTTATATTTGAAATTAAATTAAATTACAAAGTCTAATTTCTAAATTTTATTCTTTAACAAATTTATAAACTAATATTAAAAAAAATTAATAAATTCCTAAGCTTAAAATTTAAATGGCTAAACTCTTTTGGAGAGGTGGAAAAAAATAAAAATAAAAATAAAATAAACATCGAATTACCCCGACAGAGAAACCCTAGAAGTGCTTTAAATCATTTTGACCCTCAACCTCCACTATAAAAGCTTCCTCTTCTACTGGCGCTCGCCTTCTCCGCCGAACACAGCTCCATCTTCCGCACTTCAACCTCCAAATCGAAGGTGATTATTCCTCTTAGATTTCCTTTTTTTCTTCTCTACAGCATTTACATTTGACTACGGATCTCAATTCTTAGTTTCTTGCCTTGAAGTTGTCGTTTTCCTGAACCTTAGACTGCGGCAGCCATGGTGAAGGGAAGCAAGGGAGAAAGAGTCAGGTCTCTTTCCTGAGCCCTAGATCAACCCGTTTTTATTGTTTGATTTTATTTGTTCTTCATAATGATATGCTAATCTATTGTGTTTGTTTCAGACTCTACGTCAGAGGAACTGTCCTTGGCTACAAGAGGTAATTGGTTTTGCTTTGATAATGGAATATTGGTTATCTTTTAGTGATGCGTAGTATGTGATTGGACACTGTTAGGAAAACAGAAAATGATGCAATAGGGAACTTTTTAAGTGTAGTGCGATGCCGAGAAAATGAACGAAACTGGAATTGAAATATGCGTTAGGTTTAGTTATAAGTTACTGAGGGATGTTATAGCTTGTGAGGGAGCTAAGAATGTGCAGTTGGTGTTTAGGTCGAAGTCAAACCAGTATCCAAGAACATCACTGATCCAGATTGAAGGTGTGAATACCAAGGAAGAGGTCGCGTGGTATGCTGGAAAACGCTTGGCATACATTTACAAGGCCAAAGTGAAGCAAAATGGAACTCACTATCGATGCATTTGGGGCAAAGTATCCAGGGCTCATGGTAACAGTGGCATTGTTCGAGCTAAGTTCAAGTCAAACTTGCCCCCAAAATCCATGGTAAAATGGAATGATTTTGCTGTCATTTAATATACGTTAAAGGATGGTAAATTGAGGATACGTTTTCTGATTGAATTACTGGACAATTTTGCAGGGTGACAAAGTTAGGGTATTTATGTACCCCAGCAATATTTGAGGTACACACTATGCCTCCACTCTCTTAATTTTAAAATTGCTAGTTGACATTTGCATTTAGTAGTACAAAGCAAAAAGATCATTCACGCTGTTCATCTTTATCATGTGATAATAACATGGTATAACTTGATATTGCAGACTTCGCTACTTTTCTTTTCCGATATTCAATTTTTGTTTGCACTGTTAATAGTTTTTGTGGTATAATCCTTAGATTACTATGTCATTTTAATCAATATTGCTTTAATTTTCTGAACTATGTTTCTCAATCTTTGTTTTTCTTTTCTGTTCTTGGGTGTTGTAATCTACCTTTGTCTGTTTATTTCAGAATGTTTATTTATGGTTTGCTCTGTCTTTTCAATCTCTAAATGGAGTATGATATTGCAACGGGAAATCTTGAGATGTCTTTATGTATTCTTGCCATAGTGTAGTGCTTTTTATTATTATTATTATTTTTTTTAAATAGAGTTGATGCACTTTGATGTTGAATGTTTTAAGAATAAAGTTTGTTTCAATTTTCAACTAAAAAAATGTTTGTTTTAATGTTTATTTTCATCAAGTTTTTTAACTTCTATATTTTATCCAATATTCTATCCTGTTACATAGAGTAGGCTCGGGTCGAACATTCTTTTATTATCCATTCCATCAATCAATAAAATAGATATTCAATATCCTTTGTATAAACGAGGAGACACTCTATCACAATTATATTCGCCGTTCCTTTGTGTCTTGGGCTTATAGTTTCACCTTTTGTCCTCACTGTGGGAATTTTAGTTTTACTTCCAGACCAATATCTTATAATTTTATTGTGAGTTCATTTCCTCGCAATTCACTTATTCCAGTCCACACCACTTACAGATCAGATGTCTTTCACTCGTCTGTTAGTACCTTTGGAGCCCTGGTTCTATCCACCTCCGTCTCCCACGGTGCTCAGTTGCGTTTCATATAAACTGTTTGAAGCCAGATTCGATTCTTAGTTATCTTGGATCAATCTATATGTTTCTTTTATTGTATTAATTTTACAACACAACACATCATGTTTTGGTGATAAGTTCAGGTTAAACTTCATTAGAGGATGACTACTTGTCTCTTATGTGACATGTGATTTGATCGCATGAACTAACATGATGTCACTACCAAGTTCATATTATATTTTTCATCATTTATTTGCTTTACTGATGTTGCGTGTACGGTATGATCATGTGATCATAATTCATCACGATGTTCATATGTTTCAATAACTTATTATTTTAATATTTCATTCCCTTTACTCATGGAAAGCTGAAGCTGTTACTTAGCTTTGTCTACTCATTTCTTGAATAATTACATAATTTCTTAAAATGAAGATCTTTCAACATCACGAATCAAGATTTCCATGAAGTGTGGATTCATTTCCTGTACTGATTTTAGTTCATTTGCGTAATTGTCTGCGTCGTGTTCGATCTCATATTAGAAATCTGTTTGTGCATTTAGTGACATCTTCTCTTCAACGTGTTTATCTATGATGATTTTGAAGCCCTGTTTCTGATCTCTCCTTTTGTTTTATATTTTGTTTGCAGTTCCTCTCTGATCAGCTAGCTAGAGGTCAGGTTTCATTTCTTTGTGGACTTGGATGGATCAATGTTTTTCTTTTTTACTTTCTTCCTTCTGGACCCAATGTTTAGGTGATGATGTTTTCATGTAAAACTTGACTAAATTTTCGACGTTCATTATGGAATATTACTTTCAATTTTGACCGAGCTTCATATCAAGGTTGAGTTAAAATGTTAGTCACTTTAATTTAGATGGATATCTGTTGATACGTTTAACATTTTGGTCTATATTTTTATATCTACAAATAATAATGAATTGTAAAAGAAAAAAGGCATTAATATTAACTTTTAATATTTTATTATGAAATATTTAATTATATAGTTTTTTTAAAGGTCTACAGTGGTTTAGATGGATATCTGTTGATGTGTTCGTTTCGTTTCGTGATTGTCGCTTTGTTTTCCTCTTATTCTTTATTGGACGGTTTAGATGGACTTGACCCATCTTCGTCTCCAATGAGATGAGGAATTAGTAATCTCTATTTCGTTTGGCCTTGATTCTTTTCTGAATCGAGACTCGATTTGTGTCGTTCTAATAACCGGTGGCGGGAAGCATGTTCTCTTTCCCTCTCTCTTCTCCCTCATTCCTTTTTTTTTTTTTTTTTTTTTTGACAGTATTTGAACAATATGGTATAGTACAGTTCATTAACTAGAAATTAACCAGTTAGTATATATCTTTTTACTTTCTACTATTCATCTCCTAAGATTTACAATCTCATTTAGATAGAATCTTTATAACTAATGAGTTGTTTTTAGTTGAAGGGTTAAATTTCATAACTAATATAATATTTATGTAAATGTATACATCTGCAATGAAATCTTTCCGTTATTCATTCTCAGATAAAACTCTCAATTAACATGTTTGAACGAATGCTTTTGACAAGCATAAAATGCCGAGAATATGAAAATGTATGTGCATAGATTGACTAACCATAAAAACCAAAACTAGTCGCAAATTCTTACCAAATTGAGTTTTATTATAATAAACACTCACTTTCTTACATAGGTTTGATTCTTAGAGTTCAATAATCTTCATACCAATTTCAAATTTTGGGATTGGACAGGGGTACACCGAGAGCACGTGTTCCATTTTGCTCCTACGTGAATTATCTACTTAGAATCATTATATTTTAATTTCTAAATTTTAAAAATTACATATTGTCAAAAAAGTAAGGTAGAGAGAAATTAATATTGTCAAAAAGCCAAAAAGAAAAAATAAATTTATGATGAATAGAGTGAAAATTTGAAAAATAGGAATATATTTTTACTTTTTAGAAGATATAAATATTCTTTCCATTTGAACCCTTCATTTTTAAAATGTTAGATATTTATATACTTTAATTTTAAAATATTATTATTATTTCTTTTTTATTGTCTGAATTTTAAGTTTAATTTCTATTAATTTCATAATGATCATTTTTCACTATTAATGATCATTTTTCCCTTAAGATTAACATTTCATTGATTAATTTAAAATCATTATAACGTAGAATTTTGTAATTAATTTTAATCGTAACAAAAAAATTAGTAATTATTATAATTTAAATTAATTAATAGAAAATTAACTCAAATGACCAAAAGTGAATATGAAAATGTATAAAAATAAGTTTTGAGATATGTTATATTAAAAAATTATAAAACAAATAAAATTTTAAAAAATCAGGTAGCTTATGATTACAAATTTACCTTCGACATTTTAAATAAATAAGTTATATATATATATATAATAAATTAGATTTTAAAAGCAATAAAGTAAATAAAAAATTAAAGAAAAACATTTTTCAAAATTTGTAATAAACATTATATATAAACTTTTAAAGCATTATTGGAAAAAAATATATATTAGAAAGTACATGGTAGGTTGTAAGCGACCGGATACCTGCCATACAAGTAAAAAATTCTGGTCTCAGGGGGTTGGTTCGCCAACTCCATTATTATCAAATTATATAATATTTATTCGGAAGTATATTAAATTGAAGCAAACAAAAAAAATATTCTCATTCCGCCCACCTTTTATTTCTGAACTTAGCCGCTCCCACACCAAAATTCATTAAATATCTGTACATAAATACATAAAAACAAAATACTTTAAATTACTATTTATTTAATCTATTTTATTTTAATTTCATCGTCCTCGTCTTATGTGAGACAACCGTGCTATACGTGACTTTATTGCACGGTTTCGAGAGCATTTAGGGTATGTAATGCAAGTGAATGTGAACGAAAAAACTTGCCATAAAGTTTCGTTGTTCGTTCTATCATCAACCCATTCTACGTTTCTACGATGACTTACGACTGTTCTCGTTCTTCAACTGCATAGACTTTTGAATTGGTCTGTAATAGGTTCAGTGGTTCTTCGACTTTTTGTGAAAGGGAATATAACTCAGTGGTAATTGACGTGTCCTCGTTCCTTTAAGACGGGAGGTTCGAATTCTCATACTATAAATTTATTGTTTTAAAAAAATAAATGAACCAAAATATTAATTTTTATCCCGCTGTGCTTAGATCGACTTATTTCAACGTTATGATGCTAGAAATTTGATTATTATCCATATGTTGCATCAATGCTGCATTAGGGTTTGACTCGAGGTTATTTTTGGGTTAAAGAGAAAGTGGTTGTGTATGAAATGACGAGTTTTTCCTACCTTCTCGAAATGATAATTCGAGACCTTACCGTGCGTGTTAAAAGTAAAAAGTTGGTGAAGTTTTAATTATAACTACGACCTTTAATTGTAAAAATTAAATAATAAAATTCACACAGTTGAATTATTAAATATGAAGTAACAGCATTTAGACACGTGTGTTCAACAACTTTTCTACTCTTAAGATAGTTTTTGAAACGTTAATTAACGGTGTTCATGGGGTAGGATGAGACGTTTTTTTAATCCAACCCAACCAAGTATAAATTTGTTGGGTTAGGTTGGTCGGTTAATTCGGGCTATTTATTCAGTTTTTTTAATGAAAGTAAAACGTTAATACCTAAAACATCTATTTATTTAAAATTAACAATAAATTCGGTTCGGTTTAACCAAATTTAATTTATGGGAGTTCATGAACCAATCTAATCTCTATAAAGTTTCCGTTTATTTAAACTCAATCCAATCTAAACAAAATAAGTTTATAACCCAACTCGAAATCGTGGGAACTGGATTGTGTTGATCGAGTTTTTTCTAGGTAAGTTTGAACACGGCTAATATAAAAGAAGGGTAATATTGTAATTTTGTGAAAGTAGAGATATTTTCGAAGACGGAAAAGGTTAAAAAGAAATAATAATTTAGAAGTGAGATACGAGGAGAGGATGGTAATTTGAGGCATTAGAAAAAAGAGACCTCAGGAATCCAACTCTTTTGTAGTCATTTTTACACACAGTGCTGCCAAAAGGCAACGCCAGAGAACTTATTTCAGACCCTTTTCTATCTGTTTGTTCTCCATTTTTCCCTCTCTCTTCCTGAAATTGCAAGTTTATGAGCTTCCTTTTTTCTCTCTCTCTCTCTCTAAAAGTTTTGATTGGAAATGCGGTTTGCCTTTGATGGAGGGCATCGCTTCCAAGGCAAGTAAGGAAAGCTACAATTAGAATTAACAAATTATAGTATGTTTTTCTAATCTCTCTTTTTCTTTCACTGATGCATGATAATGATGACTTGATTATGATGTTATATTGCTTTATTACTTGTTTGATTAATTTACTCCACTTCCTCACTCTTAGATCTGCATTTCCCTCTGTTCGATGAAGATTCCTTTGCTGAATTTTCCCATTTTTCTTTCTAAAGCTTGATTCCGTCTGCAATGCTTCTCTGATTTAGCTTCCGTCCAGGTAATTTACTTTCTCCAATCTTATCCTGTTTGGTTTTGAGGAAATGGGTGTTGGGCGAAACGGGAAAATGGGTACTGCCCTGCTTGAGCTTCACTAGGACGTAGTAGAATTCGACTTTGAATGGCCTCTCTTTCTTCTTATGTTTGAGGAATTTTCGACTTGCTATTGTTCTTCGCTTCTTTGTTGCTGAAATTGCTGATTAAGTCTCGACAAATGGCGGACTGGTTTAACCCTCTTCTACTTCCGTAATTTTCTCTATTTCGCATGCAAACTTATGTTTAACCCTACTGGTGGGGTTTTGAAGTGTTAGGTGAGCATGAAATTTGCCTTAGCAATGAAAACCCACATACGCAAATATTCGTCTGAAAGAGGCGTTAGAGATTCTTTATTGAGCTCATTGCTTATCATAGCTTTATTGAGCTCATTGCTTATCATAGTGAGCTCATTTAGTTTTAGACTAGTTGCAAAGTGATTATATGATCTCAATGTGCTGAAAAACGGCCTTGAATTAGGAATTTTATGATACACATTTTTTTTACTAACTTCCCTTCTATGGGTTTTCGCTCCATATTACCTTACCCCACGAAAGGAATGGAGATTTTTAGGAGATTGAGATATCAAAATTGTTTTTAAAGGGTATTTGATTTCGTTCTACATCACTTTCCAGGATCCATTTGAAGGGGTTATGGCATCCCGGCAAGGTCCAAAGTCAAAAAAATTGGGTTCTGTTAGTACAAGGGTTGCCAAATCGCCTTCAACTTCTACTACCTCTTCATCGAAACAGAATCTGGACACTTCTGTTGATGGTCAGAGCTCTCCAGTATCTTCTTCAGCTCGAAGTAAGCCACAGTATTTTTACTCTGAAAACGTGCAATTAGATGTGGAGAGATCCAAAGAAAATGTCACAGTCACGGTCCGCTTTCGTCCACTCAGGTGCATTTTGTTTTTACAAATTCATCTATAGCTTTGATGATTAGGTTTTCTGCGCAAGTTCTAATGAAAAGTGATTATTTATATTTGAAAAGTCCAAGGGAGATTCGTCAAGGAGAGGATATTGCATGGTATGCAGATGGTGAAACAATTGTGCGGAATGAGCATAATCCGACTGTAGCATATGCTTATGGTAAATTTTTGAAGTGTTTTTGATACCTTTTGATGTAAGATATTTGTACTTAGTTGAGGCAGAAAGAATGCAGAAGTAATTTCTTAGTTTGCTTACCCCTGAGATTAAAAGATGCACGACGAACAAAAATTAAGAATCATACCCCTATCAATGGTGAAAATGATAATAGTGTTACTGCCAATAATTCCTTAGCATGTTATCCAATTTGTTGAGTTAAAGGCCATGGTGATGGGATGTCTTAATCCTACACTTGTTATTCTAGATTCCTTTATAATGTGATCATCCTCCTGAATGTTCTGTCAAAATTATCAAAATTGTATGTTAGAATCTAAAGTATTTCAAGTTTTATTGATATGTATAATATGCCATTGCATATCATATTTAGTACTTACATCCATTTTCTCTCTTTTCCCCCCTAAATTTTTATATTTAATCTCGCAATTCCTCCAAATAGTTATGCAAGATGTACCAATTAATTTTATTGTAATACTTTTAAAATTTTAATCAATTTATTTGTTGGAACCAGTCACGATTCTAAATTTTGTTATTATGTCAAACGTAGTGATCTCACTTCAAATATGTTCTCTTCTTGCTTTTAGATCGAGTTTTTGGTCCTACGACAACTACTCGTAATGTCTATGATATTGCTGCACAACATGTTGTTAGTGGTGCTATGGATGGCGTTAATGGTAAGCAGTATCAATATATTTTTTTGGTACTATTTTGTTTTGAAGTTCATCTTTGTTAATAGTTTGAATCATATCTTGATATAGGAATGACCTTGATTTAAGAATATTTGTGTAATCCCATTAAATAAGGGAAGTAGTTGACCGTTACCTAGATTTATTGTTACCAAGTATCTGTTCATTTATTTAGATTTTTTGTTACTTAGCATTTAGGGATTCAGTTAGCTTTTCTCTACTATAAAACATATATGTACCTCTTTGAAATTTAATATGAAAACAGGAAGATAATTTAGACTTTCAACAATAATTAACAATAACTAATTGATTTATTAAGCTTTTTCTAGTTACAATAGTTTCCCTCATTTTGCTTAGTTTTACACTTGACCAGAGAGAAAAATACATAGTGATGAAGGAGAAGGAGTAAAAGAACAACGTATTACATTCTATTAGTTGATCCTGGTTCCTTAAAGCTGCAACCATAATTTCCTATAAAATAAAATACAATAAAATAAACTAAAGCTGCAACCATAATTTTGTCTGTCACTATGGTCCGAAGGGAAGTCAAACCCTTTTTTCTTTTGTTTTTACAGTCTTAATGAAGGGCCTAACAGTACACATGAGATCACCTGACCAGTACACATGAGATCATCTGGCTTACTAAGAGTAGTCAGAGTATTATAATTACTGATTAAGACTGTTTTCATTAGTGTTAATCTCTATATTAGATATACTTATGAGCATGATATGCTGTTTGAAAAATATGATATTCTGTTTATTTCCTAATCATGTTCCTCCTCTTTCATCTACAGGTACGATATTTGCATATGGGGTGACGAGCAGTGGGAAGACTCACACTATGCATGTAAGATGAAAGACTTATTTTCCTCGTTATTTTGTTATTGATCAGTACTTTACATGAACAAGAACATACAATTTAACAGAAGACGAGAAAAAAGCCACACCTCAGTACGAAGAAATCTTCTCAAATTCAGCAATGAAATAGATAAATGCCAATTATTCACATACATTTAAGTATTTCATTATTTACATTTTCTTAGGTTTACACAGGAAAAGGATGCCTTTGACTTTGAGTTAAAATGTTACATATTCTAGGATGAACTTTTTATCGCTTGGTCACGAGAGGACATTTAAGAGGAAATTTGGAGGAGGATCACAGGCTGTTGTATATTTAATTAAACCTAATGTGCTTCATACTTTCTCATTAGACTATGAAAAATAAGATTTCTGTAGCTACATAATTGGATTAGATGATGTTGTCATCAAACTTACATAGTTCATACCTCATTTATAGGGTGATCAGAGGTCGCCAGGAATAATACCACTGGCTGTGAAAGATGCATTTAGCATCATCCAAGAGGTAATAATGAAGAAATTATATACGTTTTAAATCATAATCTTGAAAGAAATACTTTGTTTAATGTCTACCTACATCCAGACTCCAAATCGGGAGTTTCTTCTTCGGGTGTCATACCTAGAAATCTACAATGAGGTACGTTCCTTTCCATTTAGTTTTTTAGTTTCCAATGCTTCGTTTCATTGTAACTTCCAATGTTTTAAAAAGCGCTCAAGGCATAAACCTTGAGGCAAGGCAGCAGTACGAGGCCTCAAGGCTTACACCTTGAAGGTATAAAAAGAGGCTTATGCCTCTGTTGAGAGAGGCGTAAGCCTTTGTGCAAATGCCTTTGAGGCGATAAGGCGTATGCCTTGTGTTGGTGGTGGACCATGGGCTCATGTGGTGCATCATGACGTGGTGAATTACCTTCCAGCAGTGCATGTCTTCCAATTTCGTTTGGTGGTGGGCCATCACTGTGGGCCCATGCAAATATCAAATAATACATGAAAAGTGCATTGAAAACTGAAAAGGCATACATAAGAAGTTCAAACGGTTGACTTAAAAGAAAAAAAATGCCGGAAGGTTACTGTTGTGTTATTTTAATATAAAGCTGATAGTAAGTGGCTGCATTAGCAAAACAAAAAAATTTCAAGGTGTTAGTGTAACTTTTTGACAGCAACACAGCAAAAGGGGAGTTTTCTTTATTTATTTTTTTTTCATTTTTTTTTTCATTTTCCTAGTGATAATGATATTGTGGATGAACTTTAGATTGTTATTAACAAAACCTCGATGGACTATTGAATTTTTTTTCCTTATTGTTAGAGTACGTAGTGTACTTTTAATGAATATTATAATCTTTAGAATATATAAGGTTCTATGTTTTATGATTTAAATATGTTTTTAAATTTAAAATGAGGCTTATGTCTCATACCGCCTCGAGGCTTATGATTCGCCTCTCCATGAGAAAATGCCTTGAGGCCACCTTAAACCTTTTAAAACATTGGTCGCTTCATGTTGAAAACTTTTTTGAGCTTTTGGATTTCTAATGAAAGAATCGAAGTAATTCAAAATCAGATTTCTACTTAAGTGTTGTAATTTTAATGACACTAAAACATTTTCTTCATCCCAGGTTGTCAATGATTTGTTGAATCCTGCTGGACAAAACCTAAGAATCAGAGAGGATGCTCAGGTAGTTGCATTTGTTTTTTATTCTTTATTTTATGTTGTATAATGTCATTCAAAGGCCAGTTTCAAGAGGTTTGAATCTCTCCTTGCTATGAGGATCAGAGCGTATTCTCAGGGGGAGGTTAAAGTTACTCTAAAATGGAATGGTGAAAAAACTTCTTTCACTGTAGTATATGAAGATGCAAGGAGAAGTAATTACACCAAAACCATATAGACTTTCAAGAGTTTCGAATCTCTCCTTGGAAACCACTAGTTACTTTAATTTCCCCTTCTCTCTCTACTGTTCTTATAGTGAATATCAGATACTAGGTGCCCTCGTACTAACCTTCATGGCTTACCTCCACAAGCATACACACCCATTTACATCACTCTCTCACTCTTTGCACATATAATCCCTCAACTCTCATACGAAATCCTTCCTCTACTTCTACTTAGACTCACAGCTATTCCTCCTGACCAAACTGAAATACAATGGATGTTTTCCACTCCTCTCAATACCCTTCGCCCAAATACTTCACTTGTTCAGGAAATTTCGATGTGACCTTATCAAACACTTCTCGGGAAGCTTCTTCTACATTTTCCCCTTTCCTCTAAATTAGCAACTCTTGTTCACCCAAAGAAACCATGGTTGGGCATACACTCAAAATTGCTGTTGGGAGGATGACACCTTCATTTCATATCACAGATGGATTTGAGGATGAATGGCCGACTCCTTTTGAAGTTGGAGTCAATGCTACTTCCCCCCACCCATTTTTCTATTTGAAAATGTCCATAGTACATGGGAACTGGTTTCATGTTCCCTATATTTGCCACTTGGGTTGTTTTGGCTTCCAGTCATAGAAAAGATGCTGAAAAAGCTGGGTAGTATCCAACTTTCAAGAGGGAGGTTTGCATTGTGATAATACTGATCTTATGTCCCAAGCTACTATATTTTCTTATTTTCTCATGCCAATAAAGGGGTCTGTCACAATCTTAAAATAATAAGTCAAAAAACTTAAAATAGTAAGCTACTATATTTTCTCATACCATAGGCTTCAATAAGTGAAACGAAAATTTTCCGGCATGGAGGATGGAAGAGGAGCCTTCTTGTCACAATCTTAAAATAATAAGTCAAAAACTTCAAAAGAAGAATCTTCAAGTGCACCATCCTCACCGAAAAACACGGGTTCGATGAATGAATCCACTGCTCAAACTTACCTTGAATACAACATTAGAGGCGTCAGCATGTGAAGGAGAAGTAAGCTTAAATAGGGTTAGGGTCCTTTGTAGAGTGAAGGAACACCTGTTGGTCCTATATCTTGAGCCAAAGGGGAGAAGACAAAATGGTTGTTCTACCCTTGCCCAATTGGAAGAATATCATGCTATTTGCAAATTGGAGATGGGATAAATGAATTCTCTCTCGGCCCACATGAAAGACATCCACTGTAAACACCAACTTGCCAAGACGTGACAACTACAAGGATGGAAAGGGGATAAAAGATTTATTTGTCTCACTACATCTGTGGCATAAATTCTCCTCCTAGGTTTACTATTGATTAGAATGGAGAAATTTGCTATTTGAAGGCAGTTCCACGTCTCGAATCCTATTTCCACCCAAGGCCTTCTTCCAAGACACTTTGTCCAAATAGTGTCAGTCTGTGTGATCAAAGGCTTTCTCAAAGTCAATCTTAAAAATAAACTCTCCACCTTACAATCCTCGCAATCTTCAATCGTCTTATTCACAATGGCTTCATCTAGAATTTATTTTCCTTTAACTAGGGCTCCTTGATATTCCTAGAAAGTACTAGAGAGAACTTTCCTAAATCTGTCAAACAAAACCTTGGCAATGATCTTATGAAGGCTAGTGACAAGGCTTATGGCTGTAAAGGTGCATTCTTTGCAGAAGTACATCCAAGGGTCTCAATCATCTCCTTTGGAGCTGGCAATTTGCTTGTTCTATTTGGGTAGTTTTGAAGAGTTTTACGGGGTTTGTTGGCTTGTAATGGACTGTTTCTATCTTTAGGAGATTTCTTTTCTGTACCCACAGTTTCATTACAAGGGACAATTTCTTTTGCATGTTGGTTTTTTGTCTGCTTTATGAAGTATTTAGCATGAAAGGAATAATAGGATATTTAGAGAAGTTAATAGGTCTTGAGGAGAGGTTTGGACTTTGCCTAAATTTAGTATTTCTCTTTGGGCTTCCTGTTCCAAGGTTTATTATTATTTTCTTTTGTAATTATTCATTAGTCATGATTCATTAGACATGATTCCCTTTGTAATTATTCTACTTGCTTGCAACCATGATATTCACTCCACCAATAGCGAGATTATGTTAATCATCATATGAATGTGAAAACTCTTGGCATTTATTTTTACGTCGATGTTACTAGGGCACCTTTGTAGAAGGAATTAAGGAAGAAGTTGTATTATCTCCAGCTCATGCACTTTCACTTATTGCAGCGGGAGAAGGTAAGAATCCTTGATAGCCTATTTTGTTTTATGGAAAAGCAATAGGATCCTAATACTGTACGATGATTTATTTCTCTTGCAACATCCATTCTAGGTGCCTATTTGGAAATGAGTCATGATAGTTTTTCTTTATTAGATTTTTAGATGCTCAAAGTTGTATCTAATACGGTTGCATTAAGATTAGGATGATAAAATTCCTTACCATTGATGTGAGTGGGTGGAAAATATTCATTTAAAATGAGAACGAGTTTGAGATTGGAGAGAATTTTAGTCTCCAATTTAACTTGAGGAATGAAAATGGAGAATTGTTTACCATTTCTAGGACCCAACTCAGGTCTTCATTGAAACCTATTGTCATTATTCTATTCATGTATTCATTGTTTTTAGGTTAAATTACAAGTTTAGTCCTAAAACATTTCCATTGATGTCTATTCTCTGAAATTTAAGAGTATCTAATAAGTCCTTGAACTCTTGATTTCATGTCTAAGAGATACCAAAACGTCTAGTAAGTCCATGAACTTTCAATTTTATGGCTAATATGTCTACAATCCTTACATTTAGTGAAATACTATTGACACAATATAATTTGTCCTAAATTGGTCAAACTTCTTCAAACTTCGTATTGATTTTATGATGGAACTTTGTGCTCTATCGAGCATTTACAGTAGGGGTCATCTTTGAAGGACTCCTATCTTCATTATGGTAATCATAATCTTTTGAAGCTAAAAAATCACGGTGATTTTGGAAGTTATTTCTGAAAACTATCTTCTATTTTTAAGTTTTAAAAAATCAGTTGGAACAGGTTTTCCATTCTTTTAAGTTGTTTTTCTTATAAATTATTGGTTTGTTAATGGTAGTTTCCCAATTGTCTTAACTTTTAGTAACTACTTAATCATATTTCTGTAAAAATTATTTTGTAAAGTTTTCAAACAGCCCATAGCCGTACTCTTCCGTTTTCTGGGCTATTTTGGATGACTATTGAATAGATCTACCTTTGTGTAGATTGTTTTGCTGACAATTACTTCCAGGCATTTTATTTTTGGTATATGTTTATATATAAAGGCTAATCCTTTTAACCTTTTAACCTTTTTAATCTACTGTTTCTCAAGTATGACTATTCATTTTTTCGTGAATAGAAGTTGCATATTATTATTGCATCCGTTTGTTATTATGATGATATTATTCATGACAGTTTTCCCTTTGTGATAAACTTTTAATTGTTGTCTACAGAACACAGACATGTTGGGTCCACAAATTTCAATTTGTTAAGCAGCAGAAGCCATACAATATTTACGTTGGTAATTTTTTTTATCTTAACAGAAGCATGACGCAACCTTGATTGATTTTATTATCTTTTCTGATTAGCTATTCAAGCGTCATTCTTCCCCACCTTCTATTCTTTAACTTTAGACCTGATCTTGCTACACCCTTCCTTATTCTTGCTTGCAGAAGTACACCTGCAGTGAGTGCTATATTATTATGGTGATATCATCCTTGTATTGAACGTTGCCCTTTTTCTTTTTCTTTTTTAATTTTTATAAATAATAAGAGTCTGAGATATAAATATTATAGACAAAAAGGAAAACATAACAAGGGCAAAGGGTTGAGAGAACCCCTTCCCAAGCAAAACTAAATAAAAAAGGCCTTCCAATTTTTAATAATCATGGTAAGGCTGTAGGTACACCAAAGCTCTTTTTGACTTGAACTCCATCAAGAAGCCAAGTGTTGTATAAATAAACGTAAGACTCTTCTGAACTCTGAAGTTTCCTCAGAAGATTCTAAGGTTCATGGGTGAAGGCTTTTTACTAGTTGGTAGTTATGATCTCTTTTAAAGAGTTTTCAATTAGGCAAGAGGCAGGAGTCAGGGCCTCCTTCCTTGAGATGGTAACTCTTGTTATGGAGTCGTATTTCAAATTCATTTTGTGGAAAAAAAAAAAAAAAGAATTTGAAATTTGGAGTCGTATTAAATTATTATATATGTTTGTTCATTTCATTCATATCTTGGCTCAAGATTTGATTCCACATATGCCTTACTAAAGAATGCCTGGTCTTCTTACTTGGTTCTACGTTTTTATGGTGTTATACTCAATTTTCTTTCCGGACATGTTTTATCCAAGAATTGTAATACTTTCTTGTTATTCAGCAATACTTGGGCATATTTGAGAATACCAAGTTTAAAATGACTGTATGCAGAGAACTTTTTGGCATTTAATTCAAGCCTTCAGCATTCTAACTTCCTAGCTTTGATGTTTACAAAAGAATTTTTGTGCTGTTAAATTCCCTAGAAATGGTCAGACCACCTACATGTTATAATTTTTTCTTCTTTTCATTTTTTCAATATCCAATTTTTGGTTTGTGCCTTATTTTCTATAATGATTTCTGAATATCTGCTTTAAATCGTCAAATTTTGTCAAAGAAGCTAAAAGAATAGTGATTCCTTTGAATATGTCTAGCCTCCTTCTCAGGCATGGAGCAGTGTCAAGCTAATGATAATACTTGGGGATCCCTTTTGATTATTTGTTAATCTAGAGACTTATCATTTCTGTAACTTCTATTACTCCTATTTCTTTTTTATTTTTTCTTAAAAGAAATACCACACTTTCAATAAGACAAATCAAAGAATGCAAAGAACAGTAGTAAAAATACTGTTCCAGTATGCTGATGAGGCCGATTGAATAATTTCTGACAACAGTCTAAATACTGTTCCGCTGATAAGGTCACTTGTTCTGGACTGAATCATTTACTTCCTGTTTCTAAGAAGAAAGATTAATGGGTTTAGGGTATGTTGTTCAAAGGGGCTGCCTAATTGATCAAAAGCTTATAAGTTGATATATGAATGCCTTGATTTCTCATACTTCCATTTGAAATTATTCTTCTGTAGGCATTGTTAGGGTGGGGAGCTATTACCTAGGAATATGAAAATATGAATGCCTTGATTTCTCATGCCGTACTTTTTTTAAACTATTCTTCTGTAGGAATTGTTAGGGTGGGGGACTAGTTTACCTAGGAATATGAAAATAATGGTTCATTGTATTTGTTTCTGCTAATTGAATAAAAGTGCTAGTCTAAAGGCGAGGGAAATTACTGATAACTAATATGAACTAATATATTGACTAACCCTTTTTCTTATAAGAAACACATATGTATATTCCTCAAAACAATCCAAAAGTTTAAGTTTTTAAGCTAATTAACACTGACATCTAATTTATCCTGATTTCTTTTGTTTAACATCTTGACAATGTACTAGAATATAGGTAAATAAGTACTATCGATGATTGTACCTTTGATTTAAGTTACTCAGTTTTTTCGTGTTCTTATTATGGTCACGACACCCCATTGATATGCTTAAATGGATCTGGAATTTTGTTTAGTTAAACTAATTTTTTGGCCATTACCTTGTGATTTATGTTTGTAAGATCCTCTTGGCTGTTTTTTTTTTATTATTGTTTTGGCAAATGATGACAATTTTTTTTTATTGATTTTTATTTATTAACTTCTTAAGTTTATTTTTTATTTTTGTTTGAATGCGAAACTTTTTTTAAAAAAAGACAAGAGTAGTCATCATTGATTTATTGTTGAAATATTTTTTTCAATCTTGCGAACAGACTATAGAGAGCAGTCCATGTGGTGAAAGCAGCGAAGAAGGAGAATCTGTAAACCTGTCTCAACTGGTGGGAAACTACCTTTTTCAAAGTTTAATTTTGAATTCACTATTTATGTAATTATCTTCTAGTGTATATCAATTGTCTTCAATTTTTTGTAACTTTTCCTACATTTTACTTATACCTGCAGAACCTCATCGATCTGGCAGGTTCTGAGAGCTCAAAAGCCGAAACTACTGGTATAAGGCGAAAAGAGGGATCATATATTAATAAAAGCCTGCTAACTCTTGGAACAGTGAGGCCTCTTAAACATTATCTTTCTAGATCAAACTTTTAGGATCTTACTGCTGTTTGTTTGTACGGATTCTCATTTATAATTATAATCTTGTTCTGTCCTAATCTTCTGACTTCTATTTGATACTGATACAAATTATGCTATAACTTCTTAGGCAAGAAAATCAGTAAGGTCTAAATAGATAGTTCCTTGCTGTGTCAGTGCTTTCCTGATCCCATTTTTCTCATGATTTTCTTTGAGCAAAGCATTTGATCTCCAACCCTGATCCTCGGATGATCTCTAGATTTTCAGACAGAAATTTTCCTCGATAATGATCAAATAAGAGGATAAAATCGAGGGTGGAAAAAGAAAAGAAGACATGATTGGAAACAGATTTGTATTCCTATAGAATACATTTTGTAGTTTTCCCAAACTACCAAGTAGCAACACGTTATTCTAGCCTCCAACAATTTCTCCACAAAAAGGGCATTAAAATGGTTCTGAATTCTCCCATTAGGATAAGGGCAAAGTTTTATGGCGTGACACACTAGTTCTTTGTTGTCTTATGGAGCATATGGCTTAGGAGGAATAATAGGATCTCAGAGGTGAATAGATCGTGTGAGGAAATCTGGGAGGTTGTTAGGTTTAATGTTTTTTTGTGGACATTAGTTACCCGACCTTTTTGTAATTATGAGCTTGATCTTATTTTGTTGGATTGAATTCCTATCAAATATCAGTTGTACCAATTCACTTGCGTCCCTACCAAATATAAAAAAAAGAAAAGAAAAGTAGGAAACCTCAACTTAAAACTAGGGCAGGTTAGTTATGAACAAGATCTATTCTATAGGTTGTACAACTGTATCCTTGAGTTTGAAGTAGAGCTGACTGAGGTTATAGAGTAATCAGCCAGATCATTTAATGGCATGGGGTCTTATTTACCTTTTTTTTTTAAAAAAAAAAACAAAAATTTGAGCACCTTATTTACTTGATATCCTTTCCTGTCAAGAAAATAATTAAATACTTTTCCCTAAGATTATTCTTCCATGTATTTATTTTGATCCTCTACACTGGAGGGAGTCCAAAAAGGAATTTCTAAGATGGAAATTAGTTCTAGTAATCACACATTAATTTTCTTAGGAGCACTAGTCTAATCAAATTTGGCCATTTGGTACCCACAGTTAGTGCTTTTTTCACAGCTTTGGTTGTCTTGCTGGATTTACTTGACTCTACCACCAACGATGATTTGTCATTTGATGTAAACGACATTAACTTAGTCGATGGTGATTGTCTGGCGTCAGGTAATTTCAAAGCTAACAGATGGAAGGGCCAATCATATACCATACCGAGACTCCAAACTTACCAGACTTCTTCAGTCTTCACTTAGTGGTCATGGGCGTGTGTCTGTAAGGATTTTTATACCTTATTATCTGAATGAATATTATTTTAAGTATATACAAAGATGTTCTCTAGATTTTATTGGCGAAATAAAACATCATAAACCAAATGAATGTGTTTGTATTTACAGCTTATTTGCACAGTTACTCCCGCATCAAGTAGTTCAGAAGAGACGCATAATACATTGAAATTTGCACATCGTGCAAAACACATTGAAATTCAAGCAGCACAAAATAAGGCAGGTTTTTATTTAATAGAAAACTTATTTGCTTCTAAGTTCATGTTTGATTGTTCAACCAGCTGGTTAACTCGGGAAAAATGTTGCTGATTTTTCAAACCTGCAGATTATTGATGAGAAATCACTTATAAAAAAATATCAGAATGAGATTCGATGTTTAAAGGAAGAGTTGGATCAACTAAAGAGGGGAATTGTGACCGTTCCTCAACTGAGAGATTCTGAAGACGACATTGTGCTCCTGAAGCAAAAGGTACTATCATATTTTAAGTGCTGTACCAACTCTTTGGGACTTCGTATGTTTTAAGTTCGTGGTCTTAATAAGCAAGAAGAGTTATCCTTGATGAACAAATCTTCAATAAACAAAATTTTCGTGTTCTTTTAGATAGATAGACATTTCGTTGATAAATATAATATACAGTAGAGAGGGCGGAAGGTGATGGAAAAAAAGTTGGAGTTACAAAAATAATGGTTTGGCAACTTTATGTTACTAACTTAATAATGGGGTATCCACTGATTGATGACTTTTTTTCAGAAAAAAAAAATATATATATAAAAGCCCATTGATTGTGGAAGAGTGAGGTGGGGCATGGTATCATGGATATCGAAAAATAATAATATGCTTTTATACATTACTATTAAAAAAAATTGAGCCTGTATTCCAGAAGTCATGTTTCATTATATATGGTTATGGTGCAAAGATGTTTAACAGAATGTTCATTTACTTCCATTTCTCCCTCAAGACATGATGTTTGACTTGAACTATTTCTTTTGTTGTATTCCTATGCATAAAGTTAGAAGATGGTCAATTCAAGCTACAATCAAGACTGGAACAGGAGGAAGATGCAAAAGCTGCTTTGTTGGGCAGAATTCAACGTCTGACAAAGTTAATTTTGGTCTCCACAAAGGAATCACAATCATCAAGGTTTCCTCATCGACCTGGTCTTAGGAGAAGGCATTCTTTTGGGGAGGAGGAAGTATGTACCTATTTCCCTAAGATGTTATTCACTATTAGCAATTTATATGAGTATGATTAGTTTAATGCTTAGTCTGCTAAACTAATCCCAACGTCTTTAAACAAGCTTGTCTACTCTCAATATAATTATAATTTTAATGCTATGGGCTTTTGAATTCTTTTATATTTGTCCATCTATTTTCACTGAGTGCTTATCTACATGTGGGCAGCTAGCTTACCTGCCACACAAAAGGCGAGACCTAATTTTAGATGATGAAAACATTGATTTGTCTGCTTCCATCGAGAGTAATAGTGAAGCCAATGATGATACTGTAAAGGAGGAGAAGAAGACCCGAAAGCATGGCCTACTAAACTGGTTAAAATCTCGGGTATGTGGCATTTTGATACTGAGTTTTGCTGTTATTATCATCTTTTTTTTTTGCTTAATATTTCATTTTTGTCAGTGTCTAGATCTTATGCATTTATTACTGAAATTCATTGGTTAATGATTGTTGTGATGCTTGACCTGCATCATGTCTGTTTCAATAAAATATTTTTTATACATATTTACGTGCATGCATATTTGATGGTATTGTAGAAAGTTTATCAGGCGATTTCGTGAAAAGCTTTCGACAACTTTACTGCTCAGACATAATTGTCTATACAAATGTTATAAAATAACTTTCTATTGAAGTAATCTTGGCTATATATTTCTTCATCTTCTAGGGTAGGTCATTGAGTTCAAGCCTGATCTAAATAGCTGGAATTGTTGTATTTATTCATCCAACCCTAAATTTTAAAATGTGAATTATTCACACAAAAAAAAAAAAAAAAAAAAAACCCTGCTGTCAAACATATGGACTCACTTTGGTTTTCTCTTCCCTGGAAAGTTCTGGAGTACTTCCCTTCCTTATAAGCTGCATAACACAGAATGTCTCCTACTTCATTTCTTCTCATGAATCCTCAAACTTTTTTTTTTTCATATTTTTTTCCCTTGTATGTACCAGGAAATTTGAAGTTGCACTTCTGACAGTGCCCGATTCTTGCATATGAATCTACTGCTACTTGAGCTTTGAGTATTCTAACGTCCGGATTATATTCTCAACTTGAAAACAAGTCTTTGAGTACTCTTAATTGAATATTCATATGATTGTCTAAGTATATTATTTTGGTTGCATTTTCTATATCGTATTCGTAATGATAGTTTATTGTATATGTTTTAAAGCTTTTTATTTACCACCCTGGATCAGAAACGAGATAGTGGCTTGGGAACTTTATCAAACACAAGTGATAGGTCAAGTGGAATAAAGTCAACTAGCATTCCTTCAACACCTCGAGCTGATCCAAATAATGTTCCGACAGAGTCCAGATTATCCCCTTCTATACAAACAGAAAGCTCCCCATCTGCAGATCTCTTATCTGACGCCAGAGAGGTGAAAGAAGCTCGAGAGGAAAATATTTTTGATCAAGAGACACCATTGGTATGTATGTGACTGCGTTTCATTTTGAGAGATCTATTTCACGTGAGTCATTTGTCGCTTTTGTATGGTTTCTCTAATATTCATGATGGAATAATTTGAACATCTTTCATTGGAGAAACAAAGGAAGGTTTCTTGGGTAATAATTGCAAGTTAGTCCAACCCATAGACACCAGCATAGCCCGTGATGCGCTTCCCCAAAAGTTTTAATAATATATTTTTAAATGTTTTAGCATATACACTAGATTGTTTGTCTTTAGTTAGATTTCTTCCTTGGAACCACAACTTCTGTAACCAAAAGAAAATCTCAGATTAGTTAGATTGTTGAAAGAGAAAAGTAAAGAGGTATAAACAAGAGTGATGCAAAAGTAGAAGTACAAATAATCTTGCTGTCCTACTCTCTTTGTTCAAACCAAGTGTATCGTTTCTTCTCATGTGCACATTATTGATTTTTTCGTTTCATAAAGAAATTTCAGAAAATTATCTGTGAATTATGAGCTTATATTTCTGCCTAAATAATACGTTTCCCAGAATGTGTATTAATAATTATTCTTGCGAGTATTATTGCATAGAATATCTAAGGATTACAAATTCCTTCCTTATTTTGAAAATAAATGTAATTTTCATTTTTCTGCAAAAAATACTTAATTGCTTCACCATGTACCTTTAAAAAAAAGCTTATTGTTCTCCATTCCATGATTATAACAGTATTTTTCTTATTTCAAAATGAATTCATGTGTTTTTCCAGACTAGCATAAAATCAAGCGATCAGATTGACCTTCTAAGGGAGCAGCAAAAAAATTTGTCCGGAGAGGTAGCACTTCATTCAAGTGCTTTGAAGCGTTTGTCAGATGAAGCTGCAAGAAGCCCCCAGAAAGACCAAATTCATGTAAGAGTTTATTTTCCTAAAGCTACATGTTTAGATTCTATCTATGTGCCAGAGACTTTAGTCTTACGGTTCTTCTACTATGAAGCTTGCGATGAAAAGGTTAAAAGACGATATCAGCGCCAAGAATCAACAGATAGCGTTTCTCGAAAAGAAAATTGCAGATGCTTCACCAAATAAAATCACAGACTTGGAAATAATGCAAGTAAGGTCTTTAATAGTTTTTGTATATTAAATTTTCTTTTAAGAGCGAGCCACCTCAGTTTTGCTTAAGCAAACCTGCGTGCTTGTCTTAATGATGCAGGAAATTGATGAACTGACTGCACAGTTGAATGAGAAGTCGTTTGAACTTGAGGTGACTAATGAATTGATTAATACAAATGATCTCAAACATGTGTTTTCATATTTGAAGTTAGAGTCAGCATCATGAAATAATTGAAGGCGTTTCTCATAAATGGTTATTATTTTTCTTGTCCGTGGACCATGGCAAAACACATATAAAAAAGCTGAGTCGATCGATGCTTTGGTGGCTAAAGTGGGTTTTCGCCATCCACGAGTCTTTAGTTTAGCCAACTTTGTTGTATTCCTATGATAATTGGGTCATCATTACAAACAAATTTTTAAAGATGGAAATCATGAAAAAGGGGGCATCTATTTCTTCCATGTGTGCCTAAAGTATGTATAGTAAATCTGCTCATGCCAATATGAATATGAACTTTCTCGTTCTACTGAATTATAGGTTAAAGCTGCAGATAATCGGATTATTCAGGAGCAGCTAAACCAAAAGGTAAAATATCGTACATTTTATTGAGCTAGCTTCTCCACAAGTCATTATTCCACGTTATGGTTGTGACTAACATTCTTCCATCAGATCTCTGAATGTGAAGGACTACAAGAAACTGTAGCCTCCTTAAAGCAACAGCTAGCTGACACACTTGAACTGCAAAATATGCCGAAAGATGAAAGATTAGCACAGGTATCTTCCTGAGTTGCTTTGTGTTAAGAACTTTTTTCCAGTTAGTTTTTCGTTTTATTGAATTTCCAAATCAAAGAACCGTTGTGCCGATCTCCAGTTTTTCTACTGCTCGGTTTTGTGAATCATATTTCCAAATGTTATATTCTTCTACATTCAACTTATTTGAGTCGAATTGTGTTAGAAAATAAAAATAAATACATATTGAAAAAGTTAATACTGTTCTTCCCCTATGAAAGGCAACTGAGATTGATGATCTGAAGCATAAATTGGCTGAAGTAACGGAGTCAAAAGAGCAGCTAGAGCTAAGAAACCAGAAACTTGCAGAGGAGAGTTCATATGCTAAGGGTCTAGCCTCAGCTGCAGCTGTTGAACTCAAAGCCTTATCAGAAGAAGTCGCCAAGCTCATGAATGAAAATGACAGACTTGCTTCTGAACTTTCTGCATCCAAGAGCTCCCCTTCCCAGAGAAAATCTTCTATTGGGATGCGGAACGGCCGGAGAGAGGTTATCTCGAAGCGCGCCACTGACACTGGCCCGTCTGCTGCAGAGCTGAAGAGAGAACTGGCTGTAAGTAAGGAGAGAGAGCTATCTTATGAAGCTGCTCTTCTTGAAAAGGATCATAGAGAAGCCGAACTTCAGCAAAGGGTTGAGGAATCAAAGCAGAGAGAAGCTTATCTAGAAAATGAACTTGCTAACATGTGGGTGCTAGTTGCAAAATTGAAAAAATCACATAGAAACGACACCGATGGTCACTCGACTAGAGACACGCTTGACGATGACAGCTTGATATGAAGCGACTGTGAACATTTCAGATAGAAATAATCAATGATGTTGCTGTTTGTTTGTGTGTGTGTGTGTGTGAGGCCGAGAGAGAGTGAGAGTGATGTAAAAAAATGGTGTTGTGCACCATCACATTGGTGTATTTGTGTATAACGAGGTAGGGCTGCCTTTTATTCATCAGAAAAAGATCTCTTCTTCATTGCTTGTTTTATGAGAAATAATTCATTTTCAATGTAAATGTAGGCCATGGCTTGATATATGCTTCGTGCATGTATGTTGAGTATGGCCTGTTTATCTTTTGGCTTAAGGTCATTGTGGCGTTTCATTTACAGATTTCTTGCACTGATGGGGATGGAAATCTAACCAAAAAAAATTTAACCACGAACCAAAATTTTAATTTTAAGGTAAGAAGCACTGCTTCGGTGATTGAGTTGGTGTAATAGTCTAAGCTCACCGCTAGTAGATATTGTCTTCTTTGAATTTTTCCTTTCGGGTTTTTTCTCAAGGTTTTTAAAACGTGTCTCCTAGGGAGAAGTTTTCACACCATTATAAGGAATGTTTCGTTCTCTTGTCCAATCAATGTGAGATCCCACAATCCAAACGTGAGACTAACCGCTATATGTAATAGGACAAAGCGGACAATATCTGCTAGGGGTGGACTTGGGCTTACAAATAGTATTAGAGCTAGTCACTGGATGGTGCAAGGCACTGGTCGGAGTAGGGTTACATAGTATATGCGTTTTAAAATTGTGAGGCTGATGATGATACGTAACGGGCCAAAACGGACAATATTTGCTAGCGATGGACTTGGGATGTTACAATTGGGGTCTGGTTTATCTTCTTCTCAATTCTCCGTATATTCTTAACGATATACATGTTCCTTTTATAATATAGAAATGCTAAATAAATTCCTAGATACTAAGTAGAATTCAGGCTTGGGCAGTATACTAGCAAGTCTGCCTAGTGGGGCCACGTACATGTGCGTGGACTATGTGTAGGAAAGTAAAATGCATCCAACTTTACTCGAAAAATAAGATAGAGTCCAAGGAACAATCATAAAATTAGATATCAACCGTCAAGATACATGTTATATGTGAATACATTTTTCAACTCAAACCGGTCACTTAAAATATTCATCTTTACATTAACATTCTTTTTAGGGAAATACAACGGATTAATATATGGTCTACATTAACATTCTTTTCAGGGAAATAGAGGGATTAATACATGGTTGATGGCTTTCAAGAATCTTTAAGAAGTTACAACAAAAGGGTTTGAAAGTCCAAAGATCGGATTTTTAAGGGAATGAAGTTGTGTAATAAACCTACACTTTTGGTCGGGCAGTCGAAGAACAACACTATTTTCCATCCGCGTGATCGAACAAATTGAACATTAAATCCTTTTTGAAGCTTCAAATCTGGTCGACAATAAATTTGGTCATGCGGGAATATTAATTTAGTGACCCATTTCATCAATGGCGTTCTCGGAATTGTTCCCTTTTTCATTGAACAATGCTTTCCGTGTGCTGCCACCAAAATCGAAGCCTAACGAAACCCCACAAACCCCAACAATGGAAAGAAAACAGTTGAAAATCGCGCCCCATCTTTCCCTTTTCAGAATTGCAATCCTCTTCTCTTAGCTGCCGCGCATTCTATCAGCCTTTGTTTACTCCAATCCTCTGCTTCTTCCTGCTGTTCATCTCTTGTTTTTCTTTGATCCCTCTCTTTTTGGAGGGAAGAAGAAAAAGGAGAAATGGAAAGCGTAGCAGTGTGGCAATCGGTGGCTTTATGCGGTTTCTTCTCGTGGATTGCGTTTGCTTCCTACATTAACCTAACCCACAAGGTTAGATCCTTACTGCAACCATGGGCGGCTCGACATGTCGTCGCCGGCGCTCCTCTCATCCTTCGAATCCAGGTTTGGGATTATTGAATACCGATTCTGTTGAGTTTTATGTTTGGATTCATTGTTTTAGGTTTTGTGGTCTGCAGAAATATCAGAATTCGTTCATGGATGCCTTGTTTTCTGGGTTGTCTTGTATTGTGTCTGTGCCTTTCTACACTGCTTTTCTTCCTCTGCTATTCTGGGTATGCTTTACATCTCTCTCTCTGTAATTGTCGATCCTTCACTTTGTTCTTTGATGGGCTAACTTTTTGTATGAAAATGTAGAGTGGCCATGGAAAATTGGCTCGTCAAATGACCCTTTTGATGGCTTTCTGTGATTACTTAGGGAATTGCCTTAAGGTAACTAGTCTTTCCCATCATTTATTCTTTCATGAATTCAAACTTGCCTGTTCGCATCGCAACTAAAAGAAAAAATCACTACCTTACTCGACGTCTAGTCTAGTCTAGTAGTAGTTCAGATCTTAACCGGTCCGAGCTTCCCAAGCTCTATGCTAATGGGGAACTCTGCTTCAGTCTGACCCCCTTCTTGATTTACTATATTTGGGTCTTCCAACATGTGGGGGTTTTTTTTTTTTCTTCTTCTAGGATGTGGTATCAGCTCCTAGACCCAGTTGCCCACCTGTTAGGAGAATAATTGCCACCAAAGATGAGGAAGAAAATGCCATGGAATATGGTTTGCCATCTTCTCACACGCTAAATACAGTTTGTTTATCTGGGTACGTGGTTCCTATCCTTCTATATGGTTCATTGGCTTGCTATTTCCATTATGTTATCATATTGATGCTTATGATGACTCTTGCTGCCTTCTGATCTTTACATAAATTTGTATTCTGAGCTTGTAAAGTCGATCAACATGAAGGATGTATATATAGGCTTTGTTGAGGATATCAACTGGATCAGCAGCTATAGATTTAGCTCGTCCTGCAAGGGAGACGTAGGGAAGATAATTAGCAGAATTATGCCTTCTCTTCCTTGTTGTGGATGATTTGGATGCAGGGGGTCTCTTTCTCTTCCATTGAGTATAGTTTTGTTAGTGATGCTCACAGAACTTCTTTAGATGTGAGAGTAGTGATATACATACGTGAAAGGATTAGAAGAATTGCACGAGAGAACATAAGAAACTGGTGGATAAAACAAAAGGTGTTTGAGATCCTTTGAAGCCTTTTTCTGCAGGACACAGTATTGAGGTTGGAGACTTTTAGAAGGGCATCTCATCTCAACATGGTCATCAGTATCAACAAGTAAATGTGAGATCCCATATCGGTTGGAGAGGGGAAAGAAGAATTCCTTATAAGGGTGTGGAAATCTCTCTCTAGCATATGCGTTTTAAAACCGTGAGGCTGACGACTATACGTAACGGGCCAAAGTGAACAATATCTGCTAGCGGTGGGCTTGGGCTGTTACAAATGATATCAAAGCCAGACACTGGGCGATGTGCCAGCGAGGACGCTAGCCCCCAAGGGGGGTGAATTGTGAGATCCCATATCGGTTGGAGAGGGGAATGAAGCATTCCTTATAAGGGTGTGGAAGCCTCTCCCTAGTAGACGCGTATTAAAACTGTGAGGCTGACGGTGATACATAACGAGCCAAAGCGGACAATATCTGCTAGCAGTAGGTTTAAGCTGTTACAAATGATATCAAAGCCAGACACCGGGCGGTGTGCCAGCGAGGACGTTGGGCCCTCAAGGGGGGTGGATTGTGAGATCCCATATCGGTTGGAGAGGCGAACGAAGCATTCCTTATCAATTAGAGAGGGGAACAAAGGGGGTGGAAACCTCTCTCTAGTAGATGCGTTTTAAAACCATGAGGCTGACGACGGTATATAACGGGCCAAAGTGAACAATATCTGCTAGCGGTAGGCTTGGGTTGTTACAAATGATATCAGAGTCAGACATTGAACGCTGGCACCCAAGGGGGGTGGATTGTGAGATCCCATATCAATTGGAGAGGGGAACAAAGCATCCTTACAAGGGTGTAAAAACCTCACCCTAATAGACGCGTTTTAAAACCGTGAGGCTGACAACGATACGTAACGGGCCAAAGCGGACAATATCTGCTAGCGGTGGGCTTGGGCTGTTACAGTAAAAGACCAACTTGTTATGAGCTTCAACTTTTAAGATATGCTTAAATGTTGGAGCAAACAATGCAAGACCAACCTTGCATTGTTTCTGAACTTATAAGTTGCAAGTGAAGGTGAAATGAGCCCAGATACGACACCCTTCTTATCATGATATTGAATTGATTGAAACGGAACAGTATAGTTTAGGAGAGAGGTTACGACGGAATGAGAAATTCCAGCAGCTTCACTATATCTCATTTCATTTTCTTTGCCATTTTGGCTTTTATTCAGTTTAGGCCTAGTAAAGCGTTTAGTAAACCTGCTATATTCCGCTCGTATAGAGGCTTTTCCTGCACTGTGTAAAGGGAACGAATATGATTACAATTTTCAAGTATGGCTTATCTGTCATTGTGATTCACTTAAAAGTTGAATATGGAAGGGCTTATAATTCCAATTGAATTGTAAAACTAAGAAGAACGAGAAGAAAAAGAGGAATCTCCTCTCCATCTTGAAAAGTATGGTCGGATAACTTTGGAGACAATTTCGTACCACTGATTTACTATTGCCACCAATTGCCTGCCTATATTGACTTGACACTAACTATTTTCCATTGGTATGACCGTGCAGATATCTCGTGTATTATATCCGATCTTACGCTGAAAATATAAGCGCCCCCTATGAATTCACAGGATTTTCTCTTGTTTGTTTGCTTGTAGTCCTCATTGGCTTGGGTAAGCCTTATTTTCGTAAGCATATTTTTTCAGTTTTATACATCTTTTTGGGGTCTTCCAATCTGAAAATTTTCGTTCTTTGGCAGGAAGAATATACCTAGGCATGCATAGCCCAATTGACATCATTTTCGGTCTTGTCTTCGGCTTGATGATTCTCTTATTTTGGTTGAATGTTCATGAATACGTGGACGACTTCATTACCATGGGCCAAAATGGTATCTTCTTCGCCTTTTTACACTCATATCGCTATTTTTTCCCCTGGTTAAGTTCACGTTCTGTTCGGTATTTTGAGGAGCTTCTTCTTCTGTGAAGTAGCATCGTTATTTTAGATGAATAAGATGCATATTCAATGAAAAGAAGGAATACAAAATGAGGGAAATACAAGTCATCCTCCCAAACTAGATGAGCTTACAAAAGGAGATCAATTGGCATGAACTAGAAAAGGGTTTTATTTTTTTATTTTTTATAAAACACAGTTTCATTGACGATTGAAATTTACAAAAGGGATGTATAATCCATGGTGTTTACGAAAGGCCTTCTCAATTTGCAATGAGAGAGGTATAACTATAGGAAGTAAAAATATTATAGAGTTTACACCAAGATATAGCTTGGTAAACAACATTGTCGAAAAGTTTTGTATAGGTCTGTGTCTTTTCTGCAAATATTCTCTGATTTTTTTCATGAGGTTTTTCCGTAATAGGGCTTTTGCATTCTTGCAAGGGTGGTACGTTAAGGCCATATCCAAAACTTCCTTTACCTCCCTAGGGAATGTGAGATGTCATCCGAATATATTGAGAATCGTTGTCCAGAAATTCTGAGCATATGCGCATTGCATAAACAAGTGGCTTAAAAGGATATAGTTACAAAAGAACTTAAAAGTGTACAGCTCAATGAACTCAAAAGTCTATGTAGTTTTAGCTTTCTATTTGATGTGTTTCACACAAAACTGCTCTATTGCAAAGATAGCACCAAGTAGGAGAGATTGCAATTTGATTGATGTCTTCTTTGTACTACCTGCAGTGTTATTCCCCTCAAAACTAGAGACCACACAGACATCTTAATTTCTTTTGACTGGAGCTTAACCAGAAAGAAATTTGAAGGCTGTCTTTTTTGACAGGTAAAGGCCAAAGGGACCTAGCTGATCTTCTAACAACAGCTATTGAGTTAAACTTTCAGTTTAAAAAATGGTCAATGAGAGATTTTACTAAAGGGGACCTTTGAAGAGAGAAGGAAAAAAAAATTGAAATTTCAGGAAAACAAAGGGGGCAGAAAAAACTACAAAAGAGAAGGGGATGAACCCTATTTCTTAAGAAAAGTCTAAGATGGCTACTTACCTCGTCGTTGATGTTCGGGGCCTCCGTTCTCGAGCTTCCGATATCTGAATTACTTCAAATTTTCTGTCATTGACAGAATCCTTAGGGTGTCTAGTTTCTGGAACCATAAAAGTTTTAATGAGAACCAATCTAGAAGAGGGTTAAAATTGAGAAGAAACGAGGGAGGGTCGAAGTTTGGGTTGACATGGCCGGTTCAACTGAACCGGCTATGTCATCGTCTTCTTCCTCTGGAAGGAAGAAGATGCGTGCGGCCGTGGTCACCGCCGCCTGAAAAATGCTTCCTTCCAGCTCCGCTTATGGCAAACCCTTCAATTTCTTCATGAAACTTAAAGATGGTGTTACAAGGAAGAGTTAGAGATTGATATCATACCTTATCGTTGATAAATTTACAAAATTGGGCGGGGGTGGATAGACAGAAAAAGCTTACAGTGGTAGAAAGAGAGAAGAAATTGACAAAATATTCTAAAATCAATTAGTTTGATAGCTCAATTGTTTTAGGCATAATGGCATATACTCTCGACCAAGAGGTTAAAATGTTCGAATCTCCCCACCCCACATATTGTTGAAGTCAAAAAGGATCCATTAGAATGTCACACTATGAAAGTAGCCATATTATCTTTGCCACAATAGTGACATCTTAATGCCATGTGTCATTAAGATGCCAAGTTATCAAAGGCTAGATACTAAAAGAAAGTATTTATTGAACTTCTCGACCAAAATATCAATTGTGGAACTACAGAGACTAAATAGAAAGTATTTATTGAATTTCATGTGAGAAGCTCGAGTAAAAACGACTGTTGGTGTCTAATCAATGCTGTTGAGTTTATATCAGGTGCAAAATTGGACACTGCTAATCAATCTATTAATATATCCTGGTACTTCAAGTTACCCTGAGCAATAATTATTAAGTTTAATCCATTATCCCTTTTTCATAGTGCCCAATCCTAGGGGATGTTATGATATATACCGTCTGAAGAATTTGGATGTGAGATCCCACATCGGTTGGAGAGAGGAACGAACCATTCTTTATAAGAGTGTGGAAACCTCTCCCTAGAAGACGCATTTTAAAACTTTCAGGGGAAGCCTAAAAGGGAAAGTTCAAAGAGGACAATATCGGCTAGCGGTGGGCTTGGACTGTTGCAAATGGTATCAGAGCCAGGCACTGGGCAGTGTGCCAGCAAGGACACTGGGCCCCCAAGGGGGTGGATTGTGAGATCCCACATCGGTTGGAAAGGGGAACGAAACATTTCTTACAAGGGTGTGGAAACATCTCCCTAGGAGACACGTTTTAAACCCTTGAGGGGAAGCCTAGAAAGGAAAGACCAAAGAGGACAATATCGGTTAGCGGTGGGCTTGAGTTGTTATATTGGATTCTGACACAATGAGACTTACCCTGTGGTATTTGAGAATTTTTCACGACAGAATAGAGTTGGATGGATCTTCTTGACTATTACTTAACAGCCCAAGTCCGCCACTAACAGATATTGTCCGTTTTGACCAATTACGTATCATTGTCAGTCTCACGGTTTTAAAACGCGTCTACTGGGGAAAGGTTTCCACACCCTTAAAAGGAATGCTTTGTTCCCCTCCCTAACCGATGTGGGATCTCACAATCCACCCCCCTTGGCGCCCTAGCGTCCTCGTTGGCACACCGTCCGGTGTCTGGCTCTGATACCATTTGTAACAGCCCAAATCCACCACTAGCAGATATTGTCCGCTTTGGCCCGTTACATATCGCCATCAGCCTCACAGTTTTAAAACGCGTTGACCGATGTGGGATTTGACAATTACATGCTTAAATATGGTTCGGATTTACGCTTTAATGACTGTCAAGATACTTTAGAGTAAATAAACATAATGGTGATGGTGATTTTTCTGGTACTAATTATTACTAATGTATTTGTTGCATGCAATTTGTGGGTGCAGTTATTTATTTCTGGGGTGCCCTAAGCATTTTGTTGCTCTTTGCTTATCCTACTCCTGAGTTTCCTACTCCAAGCTTTGAATTCCACACGGCTTTTGATGGTGTTGCTTTTGGAATTGTAAGCAACAAGCCTTTCAACGTGCAGTAATTTTGATATAATTGATGGATTTTATCTGTTTTTTGGTGTCATTTTAAAGGATTATACTGTCAAAAGCTCCTTGTTCTATGCTTTCTTTTGTTACTTCAGATATATAAGAGAGATTCTGTCCTGCAGGTATCAGGGGTACAGCAAACATACCATCAGTTTCACCATGAAGCTGTTGCGCGCATCTTTACTCCACAACTCCCATTTCCCACGTTTCTTGGTCGGATGCTCGTCGGTTTACCGACCATATTAATCGTGAAGTTTTGCTGCAAAGCTCTAGCTAAATGGATCCTTCCCATTATTGCACACACCTTGGGCATGCCTGTAAGATCAACTAGCTATATCCCAATGCTAAATTCATCATCAACAGGTAAGGCGAATGGGAGCAAACAACGTCGGCCTCTACACAAGCTGTTCTTCTTGAGCCAGGACTCGTTCGACATCGACACAGGCATTAGGTTTGTTCAGTATGCAGGCTTAGCTTGGTCTGTTGTTGATCTTGTTCCCTCTCTTTTCACTTATCTGAACTTGTGATACGTGAACTCCAATACAATTGGTTCGATTCTGTATATTTTTCATTTTGCAGTCCCTGTCATTTGATTTAGATTTCTTCCTCATAGTTCGATAAACCTCTTAAATAGTCTCTATGATCGATGATCATATAGAACCCTCGAGACTATTTATGAGAGTTTTAGCCGACTAAATTCTTTCTTTCTTCAAACCATAGGAACCAAATCTTCGTACCACTTGTCACAAGTCTAGGACTTTTCAGAAAACGTAGAGCATACTAACAAATGGAACAAAAGCCCTGGTTGATTCGGGTTTCAAATCAAAGGCAGCTGACCATAAAGAAGTGAAGCCTGTTTAGCTTCCTTCTTCAAAATTCTCTGGCACATTCATCAAAATTATACTTCAGACTAAAATTTCTTGAAATAAAGAAGTAACAAATCAACAATTCCAATAGTTTCAACAGCCTTCTCCAAGCATAACAGGGAACTAGCTTACATCTAGTAGACGAAAAACACCAGCACTATAATTTACTACAATAGAGAAGTGTTGTAACAAAATTAAACTACTTGAGAAATTATGGAGAAAGGGGCCGAAGGGGCAAAAGAAAGTTGAATATCTTTGTATCTCGACTATGTCTTGATCTTCAAATACAAATCGGAGGGTTTTCTATAGAAAAAGTTCTGGCTCGCAGGCAAAGCCATCAATCCACGGCAGCATAAGTCACAGGTTCTCTCGGCCTCTATGACGATGCTCAACCCATTACGGTATACAGGGAAGGATTCAACTTAGTTGATTCACAAGAAGTAATCTGGCGTTCTTCGGGTGACATCAGGTTCTCCTCTTCTGGGTGCTGGCTCAAACTGAGAGAAACGACATATAAAGAACAGAGCCAATCATTCAGCTATGGATATACTTATATTATTGCTGGAATAAGACAAGGATATGGTTTGTTTGTGCATTTATCATCTTTATGCAAGTTCCTGTGCAAGTGAGAAAGAGACCTGGATAAATGTATGACTCCTGCAGTCATCAACCTCTAAAATTGAAGCCATGTTCCCACAGCGATAACAATAGTTCGGCGCACTAAAAATCGTAACCACTTTTTGTTCCTGTTCAAACATAAGGGTCATCATATCAGAAACCTTTAAATCCATAAAACAAGAATAGAATCAGAGTTTGATAGGGTGAGAAATTATTAAACAAGCGTATTACATGAGCCCAGTTAAATCCATCCATGACCAGCTGATGAGCTCTAGCTATTAACTTTAGATTATTCATGTGATTGAATTGTTCAGATATGTCCTGCAAAGTAGAATATGAAATGTCAGATAGGAAACCCCTTAATGTTCCTTCTATTGGCATAAGGATCAAAGGCAAGTGTGAAATAACATACACCTTGATGCATGGTTAGAAATTACCTGGCCAAACGTATACCCAGCACCGCGAGGTGAAATCCCCCAGCCACATCGATCATCGGGATCAGACCATAACAAGTCACACATTGGGCCTTCATGCGGAACCTCTTGAACACGGTCAAAGTTTCGGATGTTATCAAGGGTTTCAATGGATGGGGACAACCCACCATGCAGGCAAAATATTTCAGACTCAACCTGAAAAGGGAAAATAAGAGCCAACGGATGAAACAATTGCATCAATAAGAGGCTGCTTGATTATAATTTTATTCAGTTTTCTGCTATTAATAGTTGTGTAAAAGTACTAACAATTAGTTTGTTTTATGATCCATTTACTAAAGCACTCTTACTATACTCATTAACCAAAATAGAGAAACTAAAAGAAATAGTTCTCAAATTTTTGGCTTTGGTTTTGAAATTTGGCTACAGCAGAAGTATCTTTAAAAAGGATATATAACAATTTATTTTCCAAAAACGAAGAGATTGCATGGGCAATCCCAAAAGTCAACCCACCCAAAATGAACCAAAAAACGTTCCAGATGTTGACGATGAGAAATAGAAACCAAAAAGGAGGTTAAACCTAACCGCAGTCCACACCTCCCCAAAGATTCTCCTATTTCTCAAAGCCAAATGTTCCACAACAAGGCAAGGAACACCACCTTCTCCAACATCAAGCGACAACATTTATCACCAGCCAAAAGAACATTGAAGATCTCCCCAAAAAAAAGTACCATAAATCAAAGATGCAAAATTCTCCATAGTACATGATCCAACAGGCTCATTGTAAAATTAATTTATTTCATATCCTGTCCTTCAATCACATGACATATACATACAATGTAAGGAGAGGCAATCAAGAAACATGTCACAACATGTAGGTTCAAGAAGTTAAGTTGTGTAATAAAAGCAATAATTTACCGTGATACCCAAAAAAAAATCACTAACCAAGGCAGTCAAAGGAAAATAGTCAAAAAGATCTGTAAACGTCTTCCATACATTAGCACTGCCATACCTGCAATTACAAAGAAAAAGGATCTCACTGCCATAGATTTTTTGCAAGAGAATCAAGAACAAATGGCCTTCACAAATGCAATTCTAAATAACACCAGAGGTAATCACAGATTGAAATTAAATTTTACTGACAAACTGTGACAAAATAAAGACTTTACTACAGATAGATCATAAAAGGAAGTAATTTTTTCAAGAAGAAATTGGATCTCCTTCAAAGAATCTGTCTCATGTCTCCCCTCTCTTTCATGATAATGCAATAGACCAGCATCAATTATCTGAGGTTGTAACACCGGCCAACTAGGGCACTGCCATAACAAATCAAAGTTGAACACTAACATGGGAGTTGCACTCTCATGTGTCAAGTCATGGCCATTTAAAAACATGTCAAATTTTGTAATTACTTGCTTGGACTTCATTCTTTTGGACTGGAGCCCTTTTATGTATAGCTATGGCGATTTAAAGACATGTCAAGTTTTGTATACTTGCTTGGACTTATTCTTTTGGACTGGAGCCCTTTTTTGTATAGCTATTCATTGTGGCTCCTTTTTTCAGGCTTTTCTTTTGTATGCCCCTCTTGTTTCTTTCATGTTTCACCATGAAAACATGGTTTCTTATAATAAAAAAAAACATATGTTTAAAAACAAAACTATGGATCAGAAGTTAGTGGGATTCTTGGTTTTTTTTATTTTTTATTTTTTTTGTAAGGATGACAGTGCTATAACCAATAATTTGATCGTCACAGTTGAAAGTTTGAAGTAACATCTGGTCTCAAGATAAATTGGGAAAAATCAGTGATTAATGAGATTCATTTGGAAGAATTTTAATTGGTCACACATGCCAATTGTCGACATGGTAAAATAAGTGCCTTGGTTTACACACACACACAAAACAAACAAACAAACAAACAAACATGACCATGGACCTTTTATCTCTCTCTCAAAAGATTCGTTTGCAAAGAAAGCTTTAACTGACTCCAGCCTTGTTTCTTGTACTCACATTTTATGCAGTGAACTTGCCACATGATGCCCAACAAAGGCGCTTCCTAAAATTCCCCATCCTTTTAAGTTAACTCATCAGATCCCCACAAATAACTTCATTATTTCAACCTAGTTATTGTAAAGATAACCAGATTCGTTGATCTAAAACATTAGTTTCCATAAATTGCATCAATGTTTTCAATTGGTCATTGATTTCTTTTCTCCAACGCTAATACTATTCAGCGCAAGAATCAAGCATCAGTGTATACTAACCCTACAGTCTCATTGATCATACAAATTATCCCCCAACACTCAACACACACACACAAAGAGAGAGAGAGAGAGAGAGAGAGTATGCAACTCACTTCCTTAAACATTCGTCATAAAAGCCATAAACCTGAGTGATCTGAGAACCAAAAAGGAGAGAAGATGAAATGGTGCAAGTTAATTCAAGTGTTTAACATGATTTTGAACATCTAATTTAAATGAAACAAATCCCAAAAAACAAGACAAATCTAGTGTGTAAAATCATACCTGACGACTCTCATGATTTCCTCGTAGAATGGTAATCCGGTGAGGATAACGAACCTTTAGAGCCACTAATAACTGGAGGAGTATGGCAGACAACCATATATATTAGATCAAATATATCATCCAGCCAAAGCCTATACGTCTTACATTATACATGATTTTTCTTATTAAAAAAATTATTACAAAATTTATGGCTTGGTATAGGATATATGGATGCCTTGACAGAATTATGAAATAGGAAAATCACATAAATATGTTATAGGTGCTTACCGTGACAGTTTCAACAGAATAATATCCCCGGTCCACATAATCTCCCATGAACAGATAATTGGTGTCTGGACACTGTTACAATATTATGTAATGAGTTATAGATTCAGACCTGATGCAGAGGATGCTCAAAAGAAGTCAACTCACAAAATATTGTCTATAAGTAGAGAAGTAAGTAGATTTTTGAACGATAATCTTCCTTTTCTACTCTTAATTTTATTTTCACCAAAGATGAACCCTAAAAAATTCAAGGTCTAAATTAGTTCCAAAACTCTCATTTTAACATTCAAATGTTCTACTTTGATCCATCAATTTTCAAATGTTTTGTTTTAGTCCCTAGCCGAGAAAATCTTCTACAGTTAAAACATTGATTATGTCAAGTAATCATCAAAGAAGGAAAGGTATCCTTTGGCCAAACTAGATCAAAACACTCCTTCGGAACTAAAAGAAATGTGTAGAACTTTTAATCACGTGGAAGGAATTTTAAGGTTTTGTTAAAGTGAGCTTCTCTTTTTGCTAATTGGAGTTCTCTTAAAATATAGTAATGCTTAAAAAATATAAAATAATAATAATAACTACCAAACTAGCCTTTTTTAATTTCCCTTGGCTCTCAGGACAGTAATATATATCTTATCTTCATTCCATTTTTCAGCAGTAAAAAGAAAATTCTTTCTTGAGATAAAATTAATGAATTTTAAAATAGCATGACTTATACCTTCCCTCCAATTAGGAAAAGTTCTGCAAGGTCATGAAATTGTCCATGAATATCTCCGCATATTGTAACTGGACTCTTCACAGGCTGAATGAGAAGAAAAAAAGAAGATTCCATGGATAAAAGAAGCAGAAAAAGTCTGATAAAAAAATCATGAAAAGTTGAAAACCAAATAATTATGTGCTACTCCTGCAATTTAAAATTGAAATGGAATTTTGAAATGCTAGTATTCTACACTATAAACTCAACACCAATTCATTTTGTCAGATGAGAAAAAGTTGTATAAATATATTTTTTATAAGAAAAAAATTGTATTAACAATAAAAATAACAAAGGGGAGGGGGGCCTATGTAACAAAAAAAAGTTGGTTATCAAAGACAATGAGTAATAAAATGAAGAATAGTTGACCAAAATGTCTTGCTCCAAATGAATCGGTTATGAATTTGCATTCTAACATCTCAAAAATTGAAATGATGCGAAAGAATGATGATGACCAACCATTACTACAAGGCATGCTTGATATAACTGCAAAAATAATAGAAACAGTATATACAATACAGGCCACTGGAGCAGCATGAAGACAGAACTTGTGAACATGGAAGACCTCCAGTTTCAAGATGTATATCTTCCACCAGTAAAAGGGCCCCAAATCAAGACACGAAAAGGAACATCATAGAATAAAAGGTTTGAAGGCACAAGTATAATACCTGTACATTACTCTCTTCCATTAGAACCTCTTTGGCTTTGTCGCATAATGCCCTAACCTACTTCAACAAAGAAATCATGTTATTTTTATTTCCAAATGTGTCAAGAGTCAAAATCACCAAATTTGGGGCATGTCACAAGGTACAAAGCCATGCTAAATTCAGTCAAAAGCTCATGGGTCCAACAGAAGGATCGTGAAATATGACATCCTGTGCAGCGCAAGCTATGGCGTCTCTCTAGAACTCCATTTGTAATCAATTTTTGTAATTACACCCATTTAATTATTCTTTCTATAATCTTCTCGAGTTTATTTAGGATTCATATCCTCTTATAATGAACTGTCCAGTGAGTAATTAATGAAGCTTGCATTCCAATTTTCAAGAAGGGAATAATAAAATAAAGGCATTACTGATATCTGGATTCAGGAAGGTATCATAAACACTGTTGAAACTCGTATCTAAATTTAAATGAAAGATATCAACACATCTAAATCTAAACGGCAAGAGCAACAAATAATGCTGTTAATTTAGTTACCCCTCCAGACCACTTGTTGAAATAGGCATATTACTGATAGATAAAAAGCACTGCTTCAAACATATCGAAATCTCCATACATCCTAGCACCAACTCCATTTTCATTTCAACAACATGCCAATCGTGATGTCAAAAAAGAAATCCACTCCCACCATTATACCTAAATCTATTGTTGAGTACCCAGAAACACAAAACCAAAAATTTTCGACCCAATCAAACAGCAGCCTCCCAACCAGTTCCGCTCTTTTCAATCCACAAGATTCAATCGCCATCTTCTACTAAAGGCACCCAATCAAAGTAGCAAGATCTCCCAGTAATGACAACCAGAAAACACAAAGAAAAAGGGAGAGATACCAAAGATTCAGAAATCAAAGCCCCCATCTTCCACAATTTATTTTTTAGGTCAAGAAGCAAGAATCAACCGAATCGAACCCACACAGAAACCAGAACAACAGAAGATCAATCGATAAACGGAACCTGTTGCTCGGAGAGCGGCTTGCACTGCATGAGCTGCGAGATCTGCTCGTCGAGGCAGCTGTTGGCCTCGGACAACATCGAATCCGTGCCCATACCCGCACCCGAATGAGGCGGCCAATGTCTGAAGGTCCGGCAGGGACGTGAGACTCCACTGCAGCGACGGGCAGTGGACAGAGAGAGAGAGAGAGAGAGAGGGAGATGGGGTGCGCGTGAGAGAGAGAGCGAGTGGGAGAGAACTGAGGTTGAATTATAGAAACCGGCAATGGCGAGGTGTGAGTGTGCGTGTGTTGTGATTGAGAATGACAATGGATTGAGTGGAGGGAAATTAATTATAATTATATTTATAATTATAATTAAACGTAATTGCTTCTATTCCGATGTGGGAACCTTCATGAAAGCTCACATGTTGACCACCAATCGGAAGACGCCACGTCAATGCGATTAATCATTACAAATAAAAAATTTCTTCGATTTCAACTTTATTACTATAAAAGCCAAAATTCATTTTATAATACCTTTCTAATGGAGCTTTCTTTTCTTTTTTTTAATAAAAACTCAAATTCTAGCTAATAATTGTATGAATTTATATGATAATTGCAAATATGATATTTTGAGTATATCAACCATATATAATATATTAATCAACATTCGTATATAATATATTAATCACGTTTATTATTTTAGTTGTACTTTGAGTATTTAGCTTTCAGTTGAGGTAAGAGTGTAAGAAACCGAACTAAACCGATTCAGGTTATAATCATACAAATGACATCTCCCATCATAATCTCTTGCAACTTACACTTACGTCTTTTTCTTTAGCACTTCTCTCTCGCCACTTTCTTGTATCCCTCTCGTCCTTTCTCATTCTTTCTTTTAGTTAATACCGATGGTTGTCATCGCTCACTAATTTTCATTCTTAAAAATAGTTTGTTGTTACTCTCCTACTATTGTTGGAAGGTTTTTCTGCGTCATTCATTGTTCACCTTTCTCTTTTAGGATTTAATGTCAACAAAGAAGAGACGAGACTTAACAGAAATAAAAGTCCCACCTTTCTCTTTTAGGATTTAATGCCAAGAAAGAAGAGACGAGACTTAACATAAATAAAAATCCAAAAGCTCAACAACTTGCATGCTCATGAGGCAATAAGGAATGAGCATGTTGGTGATGCTACTGATAAGCACAAGACTGCAAAACGTGGTGCGATTGAAACAACTGAACGTCGATCTTCAAAAACTAACCAATCGGAATCGGAATAACTTACTCTGCTGAAAGATGTTGATAAAGCATATGAGTAGCTGTCTTTGCCTCAAGTTGGTCGTTGTGAACCCCCTTGCTAGAGCCCATAATGTCACTGCTTAAGGCATCACTAGACCCACCCACAACAATCATTCCCAAACTAGGTTCTTGTATTCCAAACCCTAAAAACTTGGATGTGTAAAATTGACCCAAAAAAAAATGGCAAAAGGGTTGCAAATCGACCGTCATGTCGGGTCAATTTTCTCCTATTAGAGACCCAATCGTCGAATTCATACAAAACTCGACTTGATCAGATTTTGATAGCACAATTAGTAATATTTTGAGTACATTAGCATCAAGAACTTTTCCTAATTTGATTAATAAGAGGCACAAAAATAAGAAACAAAGACATTGCCAAATAAGGTCTAACAAGCCACAAACACAAGGCTCGTAGTCAATCTACGATTTCCCCTGGTGATTTAGAAATGCCAACAAAATTATCCATCAAGTTAATACCATTTTATACTTATGCTTTCTGTCTTGTAGTTCAAGAATCAAACTTTTAACCTTCCGAACATATAGGTCCCTAAACTACTCGAGTTATATTAAAATACACTTCAACAACATAGTATCGGAGATTTGAACATCTAACATTTAAACAATTGTAAGAGCTTTTATGAAATAACATCTTCACTTGAAAGAACATTTTTTTAAGCACTTGGAAGTCATTCCAAATCGAATATTTTAACAAAGTGAGATATGCTCATGTTGACAAGGGTTAGATTTTGGTTTAAATCCGCCCCCTTAGATTTGGACTTCCATCTAAGGAGTTGACAATTCTGTTAGCAGATGCATCTATAACTATTTCGCAAAACGCAAAATCATAATAACTATTTCGCAAAACGCAAAATCATAATAAGGAATAAATAAGAAGTTAGGAACCAAATTCTATTACCAAAGCGAGAAACGAGAAACGAGAAACAAGAAACAATGCATGCTTCTTTACGTATCTTGGACCAAAACATCACTTAATATTGAACTAATTAACATTGCTTCAAAACTTTGTGTTGTCCAACTTGTGTAGAAAATATAATTGATAGTACTGATAGAAAAGCAGAAACAAAGGTCACAACGCCTACAATTCTAGCATTAGATCGTTTACCTGCTGGTATCGACCATGTGAGGTCTGCCTTTGCATCATCACTTTGCAACTTAAATAAACAGCTCCTATTATGTGGCTTTTCCTGTATGCTACACTGCAAAAAGAAGTCCGGAGCCTTCAATCTAACTTCGACATAACCGCTTTCATCTAATGGCTGCAGAACAGCAAGGAAATATGTTGCGAGTCCATTTAAGCACGGAAACAACAGGACTCGAATATAGTGAAACATTAAGCTTAAAAATTAAGGACATGAACAAGAACACGTTGTTACCGCATACATCTTTACAATTCATATTATTTTCATATATTTCAATGATTCTCATGCAACAATCATTTGTCTCAAGCACTTAGCGTGTTTTTCACTCTCAAAATGTGAGATTCCACCTCGGTTGGGGAGGAGAACGAAGCATTCTTTATAAGGGGTGAAAACATCTCTCTAGCAAATGCGTTTTAAAAACTTGAGGGGAAGCCTGAAAGGAAAATCCCAAAGAGGACAATATCTGCTAGCAGTGGGCTTGGGCCGTTACACAAAATGTTGTTGTCACCGCCAAAATGTTCAAATTGTAAGAAACTTGTTTGTGGTGGTTAACAAGGGTTAGACACGTGTTCAATGAATGTCAGACTCATGTTCAAGTTGCTCAACTAGTTTTTGATAGTGTCTATTGTGCTGAGCAAAATTCTAACACGTGCCTCATAAGTGTTGGAGTATCGAACATAGCTACGTTATTCGAGCTTATATGAGATAAATTAACAGTAAGAACTTGTTAAATTCCATTCTATCCGATGATGCCAGATCCTTCATAATGAACTTGAATAAAAACCATGTCACCTAGGATGATTATTCTAAAGGATACTTCGGGCTTACTGGATATCGTGAATGTAAAGGCAGATCAATGCTGAAATCAAGCAAATTCTTGTTGTGCGAAAAAATATTGAGACCAACGTCCTTGTGAACCTCGACAACAGAGAGGTTGGAGAGGACTGAAGGCAATTCCAAATTTGTATCTCCAAAAACGGCTACATCACTAAATACTGTCAAAAGAAGAAATAATAAGAAAAGGGTTGAACGTATTACATAGATAGTGACAGCAATACCATTTGCTGCAATTTATGAAAATAAACCAAGAGATATCAATATGTTTTACCAGCTCGATGAAGAAGATGTTCCAATTCAAATGGGTCAGCAAAAACTCCCGACGGCAGTCGTTCGATGATAATAATCTTACAATGGTGTGTGTGAACATGAGGTATGAGTTTTTCGATGTTGAACTTGATGGTCGATGAAAGTTGACGGTGAGAACCTTCGCCCTTAATCTTCAACAGGATCGAGAGACTTAGCACAGTATTCAGATCACATGGTAGAACTTGACATATGTTGACAGGAAGATCTTGAGTCAGGAAATCATCAAAAAGTGAATCAACGAAGCTTTCGTGCTTTCCGTAATACGAATCCATAATATATCTTCCAACCTGGCAAATTAAGTACAAGAATAAGAAATGAAATACGAAAATAAGCTTGTGAAGATGAACAAAACCGGTGTCTTCAGAACATTTATGATGCTCTTCCACCAAAAAGAGATCAAATAATATCAAAGACTATTCATCCCATTGACCTAGCTACATTTACATTAAGAGGGACAAGATAAAAAAAAAATCACATTTTTTATAAGGTCAAAATCCAGAAACAAAGAGAGTGCAAAGTTATCTAAGACATGAGTGCTTACAACAACAATAACAGTTAAGTTTCTATTTAGTCTGAGACTCTGAAATAGGTTTTTAGGGATAATAACCACAGGGATTATAGCTATTTTCAAGATCATGCCAAAGTTCATTTTAAACGTAGGGCTTCATTCTTCCTTCTTAAGTGTCCAATGCCCAACAACTGCACTCCATTGGGCTCTGAAATATTATTTCGACCATCCAAGAGAGAAATCTTCCTATCATCATGTCATCTCCCAAGAAATTCTTGATAATCTCCTCCATATTAAGCCCTATTATTCTTAGCATAGAAAAAAAAAAAGACATAATAAGAAGACAAAATCTCTAACACTGATTATAAAGTTCATCTCCCACCTTTTGAAAGAAAAGACTTTCTCCATCTACTAAACTAGCGCTAAATTGTATTCACAATTGGATCCTAAAATTGCTGGTTTTTTTAATTTCCTAAATGACAAACCTATATATAAACAAGGAAGAGGTTCTGACTTACAACCCACTTTTTGTGCAATCCCCATCCATCTTGACAAGCAAAGGTCAGAGCACCCCAGTCCCCAATAACTTCGCCCAGTTCAAGTCCTAAGAAAACCTCAAAAACTTTTATGATATTAAATAAAAGGTTGATCATCAAGTCATTATTCCTCAAAAAAAAACACGTCTGGAAATGGAAAACATGAACATCATAGTTACCCACTTAAAAAACTTCCAAAATCTCCATAGAAATAGAAAACATCTATTTCAATGAGACTACTCAATACATACCCGCATAGCAAAAAGAGAGAGAGATTGACACAATCCTCTAGAACTGGAAATCATTTGGGGCTTCAATTAACATATAACAAGACTATAATTCCACATTCACATTCCTAAACGAAACTGAGCTACACATAATAATACATGCCAACTCTTGACTCGTCCATGCAGCAGCAAACTCATACAAACCAGCTGAGAAGAAAACAAGAACTAGGCAACACATTGACAGCAACTTCTAAATACAAGAACCTGACTGACCTTAGAGTTGCCCCCAGTGGACGTAAGTTTAATTCAACCTTCATGCTTTATACTAACTAGCAAGTTGTATTCAAGAAGCATCAAAATGAGATGCAGTGAATCCTTTTTCAACTCATAATGCACGCATGACAAAACCCCAAACCCATTTCCTAAACAGCTTTAGATCTGGTTCAATATACATCCTTCCTACTTTTCATGTCAATTTGAGAATGAAAAAAAGAAAAAATCTTTAGGAAAAAGGATGTTAAAAGAAGAAAGATCACAATTTTTATACAACAACTAGATGGAGCAAGAGTTCAGTATCACTGAGAGATAAAAACCAATGGAATAATTTTAGCCTAAACCCAACATATAACAGCTATATATTAACACCAAAAAATAGCGAGATCTACCGGCACAAATATAGCACATGAAAAAGTCACACATACAGTATTATAGTTCGCACATAAAATCTAATAATTGCGAAATGATAAAGAGTCGAGGAACATGAATTACTAGGACTGACCTTACTAGCGTGTGAAATGCCATCAAGGCAAGAGCCAAATACAGGGTAGAATATAAATGAAATTCCCAACAACAAAGAAATATAAACAGGAATGCTTGGCTTGGTCTTCATCACATAACTGAAACAAAACAAGAAAAAAAATGTTATGGTTCGAATGCTTATCTGAAGGCCTATATAACATGTTCCGTAGTGGACGAACAAGAACAGGGGTCAATATTTTCCAGAATTATAGTATAATTCATACTGATTTGAATATATCTGGCCAAAGTAGAAATCTTCTTTTGGATCTGTCTTGGATGTTCAAGCTTTGTAAGTAAAAGAAAAAAGGTAACTTTTAACTTTTAGAAACTCTAGATAGGTTGTCTTCGATCAAGCCATCCTACCATAAGTGAATGTAGCTTCCATTTCCCACCCTGAAAACTAAAATCTTCTCCTTAAATTTTGGGCATCAAGCACTACAATTCACACGACGGCTGTAACAGCCCAAGCCCACCGCTAGCAGATATTGTCCGCTTTGGACCGTTACATATCGTTGTCAGCCTCACGATTTTAAAATGTGTCTGCTAGGGAGAGGTTTCCACACCCTTATAAGAAATGCTTAGTTCCCCTCTTGGATCTCACAACAGCTATGAAACAAGCCATTTGAATCTGATCCCAACTTATGTTCATTGACTTTATGTCTTCTCAAAGGAACCTCCATAACCATCTTGACAGGAAGGCTTCATTTATTTTCTAGAGTTATCAATTAACCCTCTCTGTCCAATCTAAGAAGGTTAGTTTCCAGTTTAACCAAATGACTTCGCACCAGTTGGGCTCCTCCCAAGTAGAACAAACCAGCAAAAATGTTTACTACCACGTGATCATTCTATTGGTCTACTTAATTTCCATATTAACAGGGACCATATGAGAAACCAATTTCAAATTTCAGAAACTAACTAAAAATCAATTCAAATTGTGGGCATCCAAAATAGATAGAAACCAAATTTAAATCTCAAGAACCAAATGTGTTAGTTTTTTAACCCATGGACGTATTTTACAGATTTGGATTTCTGATTATAAGTTCCCTCTCTCTACTTCTCTACATCTAGATAAACAACGATGCATTCTAGAATTAAAAAGCGGGAAAATGAAATTTTTGTATTCAGTCAAAGCTCAGTTTAATTCGGTGGAAATTAAAGTTTTTAGAGAAGAAATGGAACTCACACTCCACCGGCAACTAGAAATTTGCAGGTGTTAAGCAGAGTATAACAGGATGCTTCGACGTCAGCCAGGTTTACGATCGTAGAAACAGCCGAATCACTTCGTTCGTCGTCCTCCGAGATCGAGGGAAGATGAAGTGGACAGGGTGGGTGTGGAGAGGAATAAACCAATATTGTTTATAATCATACCAATTTTTTTTTTTTTTGTTGATTATATTGGTTGTTGATTATAATCATACCAAGATAACGTGGACAGGGAGGGAAGATTATACTTTTGTTGATTATATACCAATATATAATCATACCAATAAATTTATTGGTATGATTATAAACAATATTGGTTTATTCCTCTCCACACCCCACTCTGTCCACGTCATCTTCCCTCGATCTCAGAGGACGACGAACGAAGTGAATCGGTTGTTTCTACGATCGTAAACCTGGCTGAGGAGGCGAAGCTTGCAACGTCGAAGCATCCTGTTATACTCTGCTTAGCACTTGCAAATTTCTAATTGCCGGTGGAGTGTGAGTTTCATTTCTTTAATTTCCACGGAATTAAACTGAGCTTTGACTGAATACAAAAATTCCATTTTCCCGCCTTTTAATTCTAGAATGCATCGTTGCTTATCTAGTGCCTTGTCACGATACAAATTTGCTCATCGCACACTAAGATGTAGAGAAAGGGAACTTATAATCAGAAATCCAAATTTGTAAAATACGTCCATGGGGTTAAAAAACTAACACAGTTGGTATTCCTCCGTCAGAAGAAGTCCAATTCGACAACTACTACGGAGAGAAGGTCAAAGCTAGTCCCTTCAAAAATATTTCTAAAGGACTAGAATAAAATATGAAAGTTACAACTCTTGGAATGCCTCATGCTATATAAAGCCATGTATATTGTCTTTGTAAAGAAAACTTGGAAAATGTAGTAAAAGGAGCATTTGTGCTTTCCTTTAGCCAGTGGCTAAGTTCTTTTACAATTTTATATAGTTTAGATTGCATGTTTAGAATCATTCAAGCTCGACATGATCGACTTTACTTGTGGAGTGATTCGAATCTCAAACAAGTATTCTTGCCTTGAGATATTCGATCAACAAGGTAATCCGAATCTTACTTCCCTAGTAATGATTCCTTATCGTTTGGTATCATAACTTTTTCTTGAGATGATTTATTATCATTTGGTATCAGAGTTTTCCCTTGGTTGATTCCTTATCAGCTACCTTTTGTCTTAATTTATAAAAAATGATCCAGATTCATAGAACACAGTAACACAGTAATTATTTCATTAACATATAACTGAATGATTACTCCTATGAATAACTGAAAAATATGTCTGAACTCATGTTTTTAATCAGCCCACAGTGATTGATTCGTATTCCAGTAAAATAAAATGTCTAGCTTCATTCTCTTACTTCCACAAATTCAAAGTATAATTGGTTAATAGAGGGAGAGAATTTCAATTTAAGAAGAAAAAAAAAAAAACTCAGTCTTCTTCCAACTATAATCTACAAATACACAAATCACGTCCTAGCTGATTTTTTTCGTTGCTATTCGGCTATGGTCAATTCAAAAAAAAAAAATCAAACAACTTCTCCATTCATTCATTAGACAAACTGCGGTTTTCAAATGAGAAGAAAGACAGATGGAGATTAGGAGAATACCAGTATCAACGAGGGAGTAGAAAGTCAGTACAGACCGCTAGGAGGGAGGCTGTGGCAGCACGAACGGAAGAAAGACGACGACGACGACGGCAGCAGTGAACGAGAGAGACGGCGGCGGCACTAAAGACGGCGTGAAGAAGAAGAAGAAAAGCCGTGGAGCACAGTGAACGAGATAGGGTTTTCCTCTTTCTTTTATTTATTTTACAATTTACTTATTAAACTGAAAACTAAAACTTAAAAAAAAAAAAAACTGGTTTTTTAACCTTTTCTAGTTTATTTATATAAACATTCTACTTTATTAACATAATTTAATTATTTATATATTGATTTTTGAAGATTAAAATAATTTTAATTCAGAAATTAGTTTTAATGTTCTTGAAAATTGTTAGTTTTCAAATTAATTACTGGTGGTATATTTATTAATGGTTGAATATTATTATTTTATATTACGTGTATATATTATAATAGAAGTCGTATATGTACATATATATTATAATGATTTTTTTTTATTTGTACGTTTCACTCTTATTTTACAGTCTCCTCTATTCTTGGCCACCGACATGTTCGTCGTCGATCGTTGTTCTCAGCTATTTTGTTTCATTTGTTGTGATTTTCCTTCGTTTTACGGCGGAAAGCATGAGAGTTTTTACGGTAGAAAGCATAAGTAGTACAAAGTAAAACTTTACAAGAGATAATAATTTATAGTGAAAAACATAAGAGTTTTTTTTTTTTTTAAATAGTTTAAAATTTATTCCGTCTTTTGCAGGTGACGATCAGACACCTGATGGTTGGGAATCCAATAATAGATCATTGAAGTCGTATATTGAATCTTCTTCTTCGATGGGAGGAGGAGATGTCGAACCGACGGAAGCGGCTCCTTGAAGAAGTTTTTGAAAGTCAGCTTCTGAAGACTCTAGACTAAAACTGCAAGTAGCCTAGACTTTGAGTTGATGAGTTCAAAGTTTTTCTTCTTTGATAGGTCCTGACGGTGGCCATGTTCTGAGAACCAAACCTTCACGGCTTTGAGATCAGCGTGGGTATATGTATATTTATCTTACCATTTGATTTTAATTATTTTGAAGCCCTGTTTTATTCGGTCTTCGTTTTCCTTCACCTGGAAATTCCAAGATAGAATCTAGGGAATTTGAAAATACATGCAAAAACGCATCATTAATGGAAAAGGGGTTTTGAATATGTTGGCAAAAATAATGAAAATGAAACAAAATAGCGGGAAAATCCAAGATAGAATCCACGGAGTTTTATGCTTTCCGCCGTAAAACGAAGGAAAATCACAACGAATGAAACAAAATAGCTCTATTAAGTTTTTTTTTTTTTCTTCTTAAATTGAAAATTATACTTTGAATTTGTGGAAGTAAGAGAATGAAGCTAGACATTTTATTTTACTGGAATACGAATCAATCACTGTGGGCTGATTAAAAACATGAGTTCAGACATATTTTTCAGTTATTCATAGGAGTAATCATTCAGTTATATGTTAATGAAATAATTACTGTGTTCTATGAATCTGGATCATTTTTTATAAATTAAGACAAAAGGTAGCTGATAAGGAATCAACCCAGGGAAAACTCTGATACCAAATGATAATAAATCATCTCAAGAAAAAGTTATGATACCAAACGATAAGGAATCATTACTAGGGAAGTAAGATTCGGATTACCTTGTTGATCGAATATCTCAAGGCAAGAATACTTGTTTGAGATTCGAATCACTCCACAAGTAAAGTCGATCATGTCGAGCTTGAATGATTCTAAACATGCAATCTAAACTATATAAAATTGTAAAAGAACTTAGCCACTGGCTAAAGGAAAGCACAAATGCTCCTTTTACTACATTTTCCAAGTTTTCTTTACAAAGACAACATACATGGCTTTATATAGCATGAGGCATTCCAAGAGTTGTAACTTTCATATTTTATGACCATAATTAGTCACTATGTATACTTTATGACCATAATTAGCCACTATGTAATAAGCCTTAAAATACCTAAAGAAACACCATAACTCTAAATTATCATCCACCCAAAATTTGTAACCATCTAAGAATAAATGAAGCTTTATTCTTCTTTAATGTGGCATGAATTGCAACATCTTGTGATAATTTGAACAACATTTTTTTCACATCTTCTTTGAAGTTTATATTGCATGATTGATGTCTCGGTTCATATCAGTAGCAGTTTATGATGATACTTAATTTGTTCTTTGTTCTCATTCGGGTTGCTATGACTCTATCTCTATTGTTGGATTTTTATTTAACATCCCTCATTCTCTGGTTTCGTTGCAGTGATCATATGGCCGATAATAAAGGTGTCATTATTAACACCTCAGGAGAAGCAAGTTTAAACGATTTTAAAATCACAAAGGGGGATAGACTCATATTAAGGGGTCTGAAGTTTCACGGTTATCATGGAGTGCACCTTAGAGAAAAGGAAATGGGACAAACGTTTTTGGTGGATGTGGATGCTTGGTTGGATCTCCGGGCAGCTGGAAAATCTGATGACTTGAATGATACTGTAAGCTACACTGCAATTTATCGGTGAGTACTTTGTGTTAAGCCTCTTTCTGTAAGATTTCTAATATGATTCAATGGACTAGTGTGTATTACTATACGTCTGTTATCTGCATTGTGGGTGTTATCTATAGTTTTTAACTTTAGGCAATGTTGCAATTATTTGATCACTACTCTTTCATATTTCTTAATGAAAGCATGGTTTCTTCTTATTATTTAAAAAAAAAACAATTATTTGATTAACTACTATATTCGTTCTTGAAGTTTGGCTACGGTGGCTTTAGGAGGTAGGAAGCAGGCTATTTATATTTGTAGGAGATACAATATAGTAAATTAAAGTGACCATCCAAACACTTGAAACATGGTCTTTCTATAGTCATGGCAAATAAAAGATGTCATTTACATGTGATTGGGAATGCTTACAAGCTCTTTCTATTGTTTTCATAAATTTACTTAGCTCAAACATCAATCTTTGGAATGTCCAAGAATTAGTTAGGAAAAAACTTGCAACTCAAGATGCTCTCTCTCCCCTCCCCTCCCCTCCCCTCCCCGACCCCACAAACACTAATTTCGGCTGCCATTAATCACCAGCAACAACCCCTCCCTGAATGGAGTCACTCTAAGCGTTCCATTTCCATTTATTGGAATTTTTTTTTTTTTTTTTCTTTCTATGAGGAATCTCATGGAATTTGAACCTTGATCAAAGAGATTGGTCGTGCCTCTTCCCAATGCGATTTCCCGCACATGGAAATTCCTCTAACAGCTGGGCAAGTCTTTCAGTACTCTTGTCAATGAACCATGCTCATAAAAACTAGTCTTTAAATCATGTAGCAACGACTACTTTCTCTGGATAGAAAAATTGAAGAATAAGAATGGCTTCTAAGTTAACTGACGGCTTCACAATGGCAGCCACCATCGACTCGAAAGAGAACAAACTAGGTTGGTTTTCCTTTTCTCTCTGATATCCGACTACTCTAGAGAGGATTATAGGATTTTGAAAGTACCTCACAAGCTGACCTACAAAGTGAAGCTCCAACAATGTAAATCGATAATTATGTTTGATCAACCAAGCTCTCAATCACAGTTTACCCAAATTTCCAATCATATGGTAGAAGATTGGAAGGAGGTCCTTATTTTTCAATGCTTTGCTCATGATCATGACTGGTCGAATATCAAGTTGACACTTCTAGCTAAAACCCTTGATCATTGTTCTATCAATCCCTTTCAAGACAATAAAGCAAGCTTTATTGTTATGATCAAAAGTTAAAGTGAACACTTCTGCCTCAATGATGATTGGACCATAATTAGAGATTTTAACGTGAAGTTCTACCCAATGAATACTCCAAACATTTTGAAATACACCATGAAAATTTTCCATGGTGGATGGATTAGGGTCTCAGTTGTCCTCATCTGTAGAAAGATCAGGTTTTTTGTTTTTTCGAAAATAATTGGGGAGGATTTGAAACCTTGACCAGCCTAACCTGACAGAAAATTGTCCTCACCGATGCAAGGATAAAAATCAATAGACCTCCGCATGGGTTTATGCCAACATCGATTTTGATTATGGGGGAACATAATAGGCAACTAGAATTTCATCTGTTTCTTGTGTTTGGAAAAGTGCAGATTTTCCGGAAAGGGAATCTTATGGTAGGTTGGAATTTCTTATGATAATCATCCACATCTAAAGCATATCTTAATGCGTGAAAGTGGACATGAAGGTCCATTTGTCTTGTGAAGCAGTATTTCTTCTTAGATTGGATGGGCATCCCTTGATTCCACATAATAATGATCCTTAAATCTTGAATGAGTCTTTTCAGAAGAGGAAGTCTTACATGCTGTGAATTCCTTGGGTTCAAGTAAGTCTCTTGGCCTCGATGGATTTACCGTGTCTAGAGAGGTTTTCTGTAAAAGGATTCGGGGATTTCGGACCTCTTCTTTTCTTGCATAGAATCTTAATGCTCGCAACACAATTAATATTTGTTTTTGTTTCACTTATTTCATTTTATTAAAGTCAGTTTTTGTGAGAACTTTTAAGTTACTCATTATTTAGCTCCTTCCATGGCAAGAGAGGCTTGTTGTAAAAGAATGAGGGGATTATGAACCTCATCTTTTCTTGCATAGTTGGATTCTATCATTCTATGTTAACGTTCCCAACACGAGGATAGCTCAATTGGTTAAGAACCCTCACATGTAAAAAATACCGTGTTAATGCTTTCTTGGATGTTATTAGTCGATGTTATGATTCACTTTATGCAATCTAATGGACAATGATGTTCAACCAATAGCATACTATTATGGATATTGTTTCTGATAGGTTTTTTAATGTTGAACAACAGCATAGCAAGGGAAGTTTTGACTGGACCATCACATGATCTTCTGGAATCAGTTGCAGAGGAAATTTCTTCGAAAATAATGATCGAGTACCATCGAATAACCGCAGTTCGAGTGAAAATTGCGAAGCCTGATGTTGTTGTTGGTGGACCAATTGACTACTTGGGTATTGAGATTTTTAGAAGTAGAGATAAAGATGTACCAATCTAATGTGCTTGTTTGTTCAAACAAATACTGTATGAAAGTAAAACAAACTTCTGTTATGATCGTTTGTATTTTAGTTCTATTTTACATTGGGACACTAAGGAATTTCGTTTCCAATAATTTTGTGGGCTATTCCATACACATGTTTTTCTTATACTTTTTACTGAACTTTTAAAAATTTGTGTTTATTCTTTAAATTTGTTTAGAAAAATACTATTTTCTTGGTCGTTAAGGTTTAGATATCTTAAGAGATTGAAAAATAAGTTTTAAGAAATAAGTTTGAAAGATTAGCGGAGATGAATTGAAGCGAGGACTCAAGCACTTCCCACAACAAGGTATTTCACTAGTAGCTCTATTTGGGGAAGAACGAGCAAGCTGTAGAAAATAAGTTGATTAATAGAGATGAATTGAAGTGATGACTCAAGCACTTTCCACAAGGTGTTTCACTAGTAGCTCTATTCGAGGAAGAACGAGTAGACAGTAGATAAAGAAGCTGATTAACAGAGATAAATTGAAGTGACGATTCAAGCACTTTCCACAACAAGGTGTTCCATTAGTAGCTCTACTCGGGGAAGAACGAGTAGGCTGTAGAAAAAGAATCTGATTAGCGGAGTCGAATTGAAGTGACAACTCGAACACTTTCCACCACAAGGTGTTTCACTAATAGCTCTACTCGAAGAAGAACGAGCTAGAAAAAGAAGCTAATTATCGGAGATGAATTGAAGCGACGACTCGAGCACTTTCCACAACAAGGTGTCTCACTAGTATCTCTACTTGGGAAAAAACGAGCATGTCATAGAAAAAGAAGCTTAGCTAACAACCCTAGAAAAAGACGAGACTCTATTGTTTTCCTTTATTCATTTTCTGTGTCTCTATATATGTGTAGTTTAATGCTTTTTTCAACTTGTAAAGATCTAATGTGATTTTAATTGTTTGGCATTGCTAATTCAAAACGAAATAACCACATATATCATTTTGTTTCCACCCTTGAGAGTTTTAACCATCTAATAAATATGCCATCTTTGTGAAAATTTATCTTGAAATATTCTAAATACGACTTGATTTGTGTTTTTAATGTGCATTTGTGTTGAAATACATGATAAGTTGCCCTCAAAACTTTCATAACATGCCTATAAACCACGTGTTTTAATATCAGTTAAAACACCTCGATGCGTCGCGCTTCCCTAGAGTTTTTCCTCTCAAGCATGTTTCTTAATGCATTAGAATTCTATGTCTAAATAAATTTTTAGTAAGATTACAAGCAGTAATTAAATGAATTAAGAATGCCTGAATCACGTGTGTCCAAGATTCATATCACGCGTTACTTCAAGCTTCGTAAGAGTAAAGACTATCCTCATAGACCAACACGAATCCTTTTAGCATGATTTGTCCTCACTCGCATGCATCCCAATAAAATTTTTAGGAGGTCACCCAACATAGACATGCATTCATGTACCCTTCCGAGTGTCACATGCTCACCAGCTTCCGCGTTGGTGCAATCCGAACCATATTTTACTGGGAGGGATACCTCTGTAATACCATTTGTGATGATCTATGCTCACGATAAGAATTTAGATTCGGCGCATGTGTGCTCTGACATTCCCCTGCATCCTCTGCGACATGGTCTACCTACTCCTCGCCTTTTTAAGAGTGGAAACTATTCTCATAGAATTTCACTGTATTATTTCTTATTTTGAAAAATGGATTCGGCACCTTGTTTATTTAATTAATTTTAAGTGAGTGGTATGTTGGAATCGATTAATAGTGGTGAAATTTCATTAAACACGAGTGATTTTTCATAGAGAGTTCAAAAGAGTTTGTGACTTGAAAAAACCGATCTACCCCAACTCAATGATGCATTAGACGATCAACTTATTTGGATTGGGTTGAGTTTAAAGAGACGAATAATTCACAAATTAATTTGATTTACGTGCTATAAATTAATTTGTATTGAACCAAACCAGATCATTGTCCACGTACATATATTTCCTTTTATTTTATTTAATTTCATAAATATTTTTCAATATTTATAGTCAAGTGACTTCTAAAAACAAGCTTTTTAATATTTGAAATATATATTTTTTTCATAATCTTAATTTATATTTTGAAATAAATAAACGTCTTATATATTAATCTTTTAATTTTATTCAAAACAAAAATTTAAATCGATGACCCAACTACACTTATTTTTTAATGAGTTAGATGAACTCATTATTTAATAAGACGGTTTGAGATGGAAAAATTTAAGAACCCTAATAACAATTAAATTTATGTTTCTCTACTCAGACATAATTACGTTATAAAATTGATTTTTCTAGTTTGTTAATATTTTGGGGGAAAATAATTATATTAAGACGATCTTATTGAAGTTTAAATTAATATCCTTATTAATTTGTAGTTTAGTAAAATTTAGAAATATAAATAAAAATTTAAGGAAAAAAATGATTTTGGGGGTGAAATTTAGGGGTATATAAATTAATTAAAAATAATATAATTATGGAAAGAAGTATTAAAAAAAAAAAAAAAAAAAATCAGCACATAAAATAAAAGAAAGCGGAAACCCCTTCTCTTAAACCCTTTTTTTCCGCCCACTCGCAGCTGCTCGACGCCTCCGACTTCTTTTCCTTCGCGTCGTCTCCTCCTCTCCTTTTTAGCAGCTCAGTGTGGCCGCCTCCCTCTGTTTGAGTGCCGCCGCAGACTCTCTCCTTGGCTTTGTGCTGGTTTTGTACTCTCCTTCAACTGGTATTCTTCCTATCTCCATCAACGTCTTTCTTCTCACTTATAAACACTAATTAGAACTTGTTTATTGAAAGAATGGAAGAGCTCTTTTGATTTGTCTTTCTTGTTTTGTAATGGAAAGAGCCGAATAGCAACGAAAGAAAGAAAGGAAACAAAAGAGAAAATAATCTGGCTGCAAATTGGAACCTTTTGAATGCATTGTTATTTGTTGCATATTTCTTTCAATTGAGGCTTCGATAATCTGTATATATGTTTTGTCTCTGTTGAAAGTTTCCTTGTATATGTGGCCATGAATTTTCCAAAATCTCCTTTTTTTTTTGTTTATTTATTAGAGAATCAGTCGAAGTAATCTATTTGTAGCTTATAGTTAGGATGAAGACAACGTGTCTTTTTTCATAATTGAATCTTTTTCCTTCAGATTAACCAGTACATTCGTCAATGATACTTTGAATTTATTGGAAGTAAGAACCCTTTCAACTATTACCGAAGTTGAGTTGTGAAGATGGCGCCGCCTTCAAAAAAACCAGTGGATGGTGCAAAGTTCAACAAGAAACCAGTGGATGGCGTAAAGTTCAACAAGCATTCCAAGATGTCATTCAAGTCGAAGAAGAAAACGAGTGATGTAGCTAAAACCGAAGCCTTGTCGTTGCAGATTGAAGATGATGTTCCTGACTTTCCTAGAGGTGCGCTTGGACTCTGACCTTTTGTTCGATTTTCTAGAAGTTGCCTAATGGAATTATGGCTGTTTATTATTATTCTTTTTTTTGGGTTCTAATGGAAACATGATCAGTTGGAAAGTTAATTTTGGTTAATGCTTCAAGATTCTCTTGAGATGAAAGGGGATTGATGTTCCAGATAAGAATAGCATGGAAGTTTTGGTTTGGTTTGGTTATCTTCAACAATGATTCTAATTTGAAGGAAGTCACTGAAAATAAAATATATGACTTCTTCATAATCATATCGGGGCACTTAAATTTAAAAGTTTTTATGTCAGCTACTTTCTAATGTCTCACTCTCACTGAGTTATTTCAAATTTCAGGCGGAAGAGGTTCTTCAGGCCAACAAAATCGTGATAAAGTACGTCCTCAAGGAGATAAGGAGTTTCAGAATGATTATCCGAAGATGACAACAAAAAGAGGAAAGATGAGAAGAAAGCATTCCTCAAATGAGGATGATTTGGACTCTCTGTTGAACAGTGGTGTAGTGGGAAACCTTCCTAAATATGCCAATAAGATAACTTTGAGGGTATGTCCTGTAACAGTTTAGTTTGCTATATCAATGGAGGGAGGAAGTCTTTATACATCATAGACTATTATTAGATATAATTTGTGAGCTGACTACTTTTTTTTCTATTATTTATATTATTCTTATTTATTTTTTCTTTTTCTGGATAAATTAACTGATTAATTTTATCAACTCTTGCTCACTTGCATTTTCTGGTTGATACTATTTCCTTTTGTTCGAAGAGGATAGTGTCTTATTAACCTCAATTGTATTTTGCAAATCTTTCATTCTCTTGCTAGTCTTAGATTTAAATGGTGAGAGTATTAATTTTGATCTCGATAAGCTTCATAGCTGGCTCATTTGGTGGTGTAGAGATGTCCTTATGACTTGAGGAATTTTTTCGGACATAATTCTAGATGAAAATTTCCTTTTGGAACTTGTGTCAGAAATACTTTCGAAGTGACTTTCATCATGGAAGGATGTGCGGAGATGTTGAAAAGCATATAGATGAGGCTCCAGTTTCTCTACCTTTTCAGCCGCCTCTGTCTTCCTCTGTTATGTCAATTTTTGTTTGGCTTCTTTTTTGGGCCGTTCTTTTTTAGGCCTTTTTGTGTTCGTTCATTTTCTCCCTGGAAGCCTATTTTTCGATGAAAAAATTTGTTCACGGTTCATTTTGTTTCTCTTACTTTTATTTGTGCTGTTTGGATAAGTTTTTTTGGAGTATCTTTGGCTTTTGTAGGTGTGTTTCCCATATAATTTAAATCTTCCCCAGTGAAATTTTTTGGTTTCCATTAAAAAAAGAAGTTGGGTCAAACTCATTTCCTATGATATTCTTCTGTTGTTATTGTGAAAACTTTCAAGTTACTCCTGCTAAATTTCTTTTGAATATGACGTCTCCTATCTTTTCCCAACTATTGGCGCATGTTAAATGTTCATTCTTGATTATTTATTTTCAGAATATAAGTCCAAGAATGAAATTTTGGGGAGTTGTTGCTGAAGTAAATAAGAAGGATCTTGTAATTAATCTACCTGGGGGCTTACGTGGATTAGTGTCTGCTGCTGATGCTTTTGATCCAATTTTGGAAAAGGAAATGGAGGTACGATTTACACATATTTCCCGAGGAGTCACATTGCAATCAAACTGTTACTGTTGGTGTTGGACTGAATCCTCAGCCATTCAAATTTTTTTCTTACTAGGATCCAGAGCATAGTTTACTTCCTGTCATGTTCCATGTTGGGCAACTGGTTCCATGTGTTGTGCTGCAAGTAGATGATGACAATAAAGAATCAGGGAAGAGAAAGATCTGGCTTTCATTACGTTTATCTATATTGTACAAAGACTTCTCATTGGACCTTCTTCAAGAAGGAATGGTAAATGAATTTAAATTCATTAGTTATGGTCCTTTTTCTTGCTTTGTTTCAATCAATGTCTTTAGTATTATTCATATTCTCGGTTTTTCTTATCGAAAAAAAAACTTTTAGCAGTATCAGTTCATGCAATGCGTTATGTAGTTTTCACCCCTTTAGAAAATTATCGACGTTATGATATAGACTTAAAAAATCAATTATTGTCTAAACTTCAACATGTTCATTGTTGAGTAAGATCTCATCGTTCTTGTTTTCCTTTCTAATCTTGGTTTCTTTTTTTATTATTAATTTTTTTAATAAGAGACCTGAGATGTACTAATCTTGGTTTCTGTCCTGTGAATCCATTGATAATATCAAATTATGCAATTGTCTAATAACAAATCATTCAATGAGTATGGTTTTGACCTTGGTATCTATAAATGACTACTCTTTCAGGTTCTGACATCATATGTGAAAAGCATTGAAGATCATGGCTACATTCTTCATTTTGGTTTGACTTCCTTCACCGGGTTTTTGCCAAAAACCAAACTCTCTGGTAAGAAGTCCTTGTGTTGTTAAGATGATGACACAATAGTGATTTCTTCATGATGAAAGTAATACTAATATCCCATTCTTTTATGGAAAATATTTCTTAATTACGTTTACATTGTATATATGGGTGCTAACATATCTCTAGCACATGTTTTCATGATTTTGAATGTTTACAATGTAGTTAGTTCCTACTAGTCTCCATCGTCTTGGTTCTCTTTGTTTTGTTGATGCTTTTCCTCTATTTCTTCATTCTTCCCACCTGTTTTGTAATTTCGTCTCCTAAACGAAATGTAGGTCCACTTTTTCTCATAAAAAAAGATAATACCTCATAAATAGTCCCTATGGTATGTTAAAATACTCGTAAATAATTCATAGTTACGAAGTTTTTATCCAACCATGGGAATGAATTCTAACTTTCTCCAAACTAAAGGTTTAATTTTATTTAACATATTTTATGTTTTAATTTTCAATATTACATTAGTATATGTGTTCTTAATTATAACCAGCACAATGCCTTTTACAATTTGTGATTGTATTTGCTTCTTGAACAACTCTTTGGTTTTTGCAGATCAACCTGGGAATGAATTGCATGCTGGTCAACTTCTTCAGTGTGTTGTTAGAAGCATTGACAAAACTCGTAAAGTAGTTTATTTGAGTTCTGATCAAGATACAGTGTCCAGCAGTGTGGTAATATCCATGTGATATATGCCTTCTTCATTTTCTGTCTGCAAGTTCCCTTCATCATTGTAATTGTTATAATTCATAAATATTACAGGCGAAGGATCTAAAAGGTATTTCAATTGACCTTCTCATCCCTGGCATGATGGTTAGCGCACGTGTACAATCGACCCTTGAAAATGGGTTATTGCTATCCTTTCTGACTTATTTTAATGGAACTGTGAGTTATTATCTATTTACCTTATTGCTTGTTGCAACATATCAATACATTTATGATCTTAATACAACCATTATTCTTCTTGCCACTCGAGTACAACTTAGTGGTTAAGGCACCTATGTCTTCCCAATGTTCAATACCTTACCCCTATTTTGAACTTTAAAAAAAAAAAAATACTATTCTTCTTCATTTATTCAAATGTCCCCCAAATATTTATTGCTTTTTTTTATATGCTTTTTTTCTTCTTTTCAGGTCGATATGTTTCATTTGCAGAACAGTTTTCATTCTTCAAATTGGAAAGCTCATTACAACCAGAACATGAAGGTGCCATGTGAAATTATTTGCTAAATATTTAATTTGTTGTTACATTTTATTTCACAAATCTTTACTATGATGCCAAACTCGTGTCCTATCATGGATTTTCTCTAATTTGTTGCTATAGATTCAGTACTTATGTTAAAAGTAACCACAGCGTATCTACCATTTTTTCAAAAATCAATTTCTTAAGTATGTTAATCACGAGCCACCTAGTTTTGGTTACATTGTTGCCTCTGCCACTTAGTTAATTGTTTTTTTTTTTTTTTGTATTCGCTGGTGATCTAAGCACATTTCTAATTAATTATATGATGGCTCATTATTTTTTCCCTAAACCCAGTTATATTCGTTCTCCTTTCCATTAAATTACTGAAATTGCATTTCCTTTTATAAAAAATGTTCTTACTTTGAGTTCTATTTAACGAATTTTTTTTTACATTAATATTCTTATATAGGTCAATGCTCGGATATTATTTATTGATCCTTCAACTAGAGCTGTGGGATTGACCCTGATTCCTCATCTCGTTCAGAACAAGGCTGCACCTCCAGTAAGTTACCTGTTTTAATGTCTGAAGAATCAACAAGTGAATTAGTTAGAGCTAGAAGTTGACTGATATTAAATTATTGGTTTGGTTCAAATGCCTCCTCTCATTGGGTGTTTATTCTTAAGGAGCTTATATGTTTCTTCATTAACTTTCCTTTAGCTCTCAGTTGATTGCCTCCCTTTATTTTTTTATCTTTCCATATTTGATTTTTTTTTTGACGGTATATTAGTAATTTGTTTGAGTGGGAAGGAGAAAGGTTAACATTCCACACCGCTTATTTTTAACAAACTGCCATGACAACTTCTCTAGTCAATTACTAATATACCCTTAAAACCCTAACGATGTTCCTATTAGTTTTTCTTTTTTGGTTGAGGCTCCTTTTGTTTTGTGCGGGTCTTTTTCAGGTCCATTTGCATATTTTTTTTCACTTTCCTCGATAGAAGTTTGTTTTTTTATGAACCTGGAATAAGGCGACCTGATTCTGTGTGACAGTACACAACTGCACTTTTATTAGCTAACCTTCTAGCTAAGAGCTTGTATGTGAATAAGTGAATATAATTTTCACTTGAGCAAACATTAGAGAATAATAAAAACATCATTTACAGTATCCCAAGATAGTTTTTGCTTCTTCCATCTTAGAAATTTCTGATTTATGCTTCAAGAACGATTGATTTATCACTCATGACACTCTCAACTTCCAGTAAAATCTCCTCCTCCTCGATTGGATGCTTGAACAGATCCTTATTATTAGACTTGATGGGCTCCCAATCTAAAGCCTTAAGAGAATTGCTTCAACTCTGGATAGAACCTCAAGATTTCAGATTCCACTTTAGATTTTGTACTACTGTTGCCTTTATATACTCTAGATATAGTAGTTTCTTATAAATTTTTTGTCCATGTTTGCTCGGTTTTGAGTGGAATCCCTGTTTACTATTTGCCTCTTTAGAGCTCCTTGTTATGTGCTTTGGAGTTGTGAGAAGCATATGAGAGTTTTTTCATGGTAGGAAGTTAGTGTGGGGAGAGGTGCACATCTAGTAAGTTGGAGGTGGGTGGGGAAGGCGGTGAACCTTGGGGGGTTAGAATTAGGGAATTTAAAGCTAGTAATAAAGCCCTTTTGGCTAAACGGCTTCGGCAGTTTCCTCTTGAGTCTATTACCCTTTGGTTTAGGATTATAGTGAGCAGATACGGTCCTCGACCTACTGTTTGGATGACTGGTAGGGTCAAAGGCACTTATAGAAATTTGTGGTAAGAGATATCGAATGAGCTCTTTTCTTTTTCTCACTTGGTCCATTGTTCTGTGGGTGGTGGGAAGGAAACGTAGTTTGGGAAGACAAGTGGGTGGGGAATAGAATCCTTTGCATTACGTTTCTCCACTTGCCTACATGAGAAATCACTTTGTGGCTGATATCTTTATTCTTTCTGGGAGCTCTCATTCTTTACTGATTGGTTTCCACTACTCGTGGTTTGGTAGGGAAACGAAAGATGTCATGGCTCGTTTATCATTCATTGGAGAGTTTGAGATTAGATCGGGATGAAGGGATATTCGCTTTTGGGGCCTAGAGCCCCAACTGTACTGGGGGATTTCTTGTAGTTTTCCCTTTTGTTGTTTGTTCAACCCTTCTCCCTTTAGTGGGTTGGTCTTCTCATCTATGTGGAAGGATAAAATTATAAAGAAGGTTAAATCTTTTGCTTGGCGGACTATCCACTTAAGATCGGATACTACAGATTGATTTTTTAGGAAGTTGTCCTCTTTGATAGAGTTGTTTTGTTGCATTCTTTGTCGGAGGGGAATAAGAAGGCTTGGACCACATCTTCTGGGGTTGTGATTTCGCACGGTCTATTTAGAGTTACTATTAGGATGCATTTAGCTTTTAGGTTGTATGACATCTAGTTTAGGGAGATACTTGAGGAGTTCCTTCTCCTTTTCTCGTTTCGTGAGAAGGAAAAGATTTTGTGGTAAGCTGGGGTTTGTGTTGTTGTGGGTAAAAAGGAACAATTAGACTTTAATAGGAGTGGAGAGGGACCCTTGTGATGTCTAGTCCCTCGTTGGGTTCTACATTTCTCTTTGGGTGCCTTTTTTTAATTATCGTTTGTCGTTACATGAGAAGGAAAGTATTTTTATGGTAAGTTGGGGTTTGTATGATGTTGTGGGTAAAAAGGTACAATTAGACTTTTATAGGAGTGGAGAGGGGCCCTTGCGATGTCTAGTTCCTCGTTAAGTTCTATATTTCTTTTTGGGCACCGGTAACGATTTTCTTGGTAATTATTGTTTGGTCTCATTTTACTTGATTAGAGTCCCTTTTTGGCTGGACTTCCTTTTGTAGGTTTTTTGTTTGTTGTTTGGATTCCCATATTCTTTCATCTCTTTTGTCAATGATAGTTTGGATCCTTCATCAATCTTTTTCCTTGTCTCTCTCTTACCATAGGGGTTTTTCATCTTCTTTTATTCTTGTAAAGAATTTCACATTCCATTCTCTGTCAATTTGCCCCCATTTCTCGATGTTATACTCTAGTAACTTTTTGTAAGTATTCTTCTTTTGATATTCAAGTCTAGTGGAAAAGTTCTTCGAACTTCTCTTTGATTATTGACATATTTCGGTCCTCCATTGTAACCCTCTTTTCATTCACTTTTCCACCCAACAATTTTTTTTTTCTTTTTGCTCTCCAAAAGAAAAACCCAATACTTTCAACAGACTGGCATCTAAGTGTTCTAATTAATCTTAATAGTTATCTACATTAATATGTCTATTGTACAAAAGAATTTTCTAATGTGTACATTTGGTTCCTCCTTTTTAGCTTACGGCCCCTCATCTCTAAGGCCTTTTAGGTTGTTCACCTTCTTTTATTCAGAACTGTTGTATATCAGAAACTCTGAAAATAGTATCTTTGATTTAGTTTTCACCGAGTGGTCCAGATTGTAGAAACATGGAGGCAGACACTGGAGATTATTGAGTTAGTTGACAAGTTCATATTGCCATGACTTTTGTTAATTGCAGTGGTTCTCAGAATTAAATTGATTCTGATTTTGTTCCTTTACATGTGATTGTTCAGTGAATAAGTTTATCTTATTTTATTTATTAATCAGAAATAAATTGTATTGATGTATGAAATTTACAAAAAGAAGGGAAAATAAGTAACATGATTCAAACAAATAGCATCGTTCTGTCTTGTAAATTTCTCTACTCTCCTTGTGCACTTCTCTGTGCATACTGTAAGATCAGGTCGTTCGTAACCATGCAAAACAGACCATATTTCTCTATTTATTTCCTTATCCTTCCAGAGGCAGTCTTTTTGGCCAAATACATTTACAGTTTGTTACTTACTACTGAAATTTGTGAATTTATTCTCTCTATTTTCAATGTAGCATGTGAGAATTGGTGATATATATGATTCTGCAAAAGTCGTTAGGGTCGATAGGGGATCGGGCCTGCTTCTTGAAGTAACCTCTTCTCCGGAGTCAACACCAACATTTGTTAGTGTAAGTTTCTTTAGTTTCTTTTGGCGTGTAATACTATTAATGACTTCTTTAGTTAATTAGTTTGTATTTACTGTAGGTATCTGATATGGCTGAAGATGCTGTGAAAAAGACTGGAAAGAAGTTTAAAGAAGGGAGTCATGTTCGTGTTCGTATTCTTGGCTTCAGACATTTGGAAGGACTTGCCATTGGGACTTTGAAGGTGTCGTCCCTGATTAACTTTATGAAAATCAAGCATCATTAATATGATATTAATAAAGCACTAGGTTGTAACCTTACATAAGAAATTGGTGCAAGAGAATGAGAAGAAGGTGAAACATGGTCTAGGGAATAAAATCAGTTAAGCACCATGTGAGAGTTAACAAGGTTCGTGTTAAGACTATCAAAACATTCCTCTTTGTCGTTGAAGATCTGTAACATTCTTTCAGTCCAATCTATCCAGAAGATAGAAAACGTCCTTAGAAAACAAACCCGAAAGTAAAGCAGAGAAACAAAAGTAGCCTCATAAAAAATGATGTTCAAGTATGGGGTTAAATGAATTTACAAAAACGAATCTTTATTTTGGTAATCGAAACATTAATGACAGCCAAATTTCACACTTTTAACCAAGAACACCTCCACCCTTGAAGACACTTTTCTATTCCATACAAAAATTAATGCAATAAAACTTTTCCTTTTTATAGAAATCTATACACAACAAAATTCCTCTTATGATAACTCTGAAGAAGAGCTCATAGGAAACAGAAAAGCCTTCAGATTATGTTTTATTATATATTCTATTCTCTTATTGGATAATGTACTAAGCCATAAAAGATGCTCAACGTCTCTGGAACCTTGTTTACATGAAAAATACCACTGAGGATCCATAGTGAAAGATCTCTGAATGATATAATTTTCTTAAAACAACAGGGAATGATCCTTATTATGGGAGGAAACCACCGAATGGTAAAACAAGATTTTGAGGAGAAGGTTCCATCGGAGGAAGTCTAAGGTCCAACTCTGAAACACATATTAGTCAATACAAACTTGGTCAGTTCAAATATAAGTAAACTACTTGACCATATTCCAAATAATGTCTTTTTTTTTTTTTTTTTGTTTTAAAGAAAATTCATTGGAGCACTTATTCAAGTTATGATTCTTAAAACATTTTTTCTTGAATAAGTGCTCCAAAGAATTTTCATTTAAAAAGATGAAAGGAAAAACAAGGGCATATAAAAAACAAGCCCAACAAAAAACATCCTAGAAAAGCTACAGAAAGGGACTTCATCCAACAAAAACAAACCAAGACCATTTAATCCTAGAAGCTTTATATCCATCAACTTGAACTTCAACAAGATTCCTTGCTGATATATTTTTATGATCAAAGGATATTATAGTTGGTATAACTTTTTTCAAGGTTTTGCCTTATTTTTTAAAAATTATTCAAGGTTTTGCTTTATACCTTTGTGTTACTTTAGTAGTTATGGCATTTTTATTTTATTTTATGAGAATAATTAATTTTTATTCAAGGTTTTGCTTTATACCTTTTCTTCGTTTAGTTTACAGTTGGTTACATTTATAAATTGATGCTCCCATTTGATATGCGCTTATTTAATAATATAATATGCTATGATTTTTTTGACAGGCCAGTGCCTTTGAAGGTCCAGTGTTTTCCTACTCAGATGTGAAGCCTGGGACGTTGATACGCGCTAAAGTTATAGTTGTTGATAATTTTGGGGCTATCGTGCAATTTCCTGGTGGTCTAAAGGCTCTGTGTCCTCTCAGTCATATGTCTGAATTTGAAATTGCCAAACCTAGAAAAAAATTCAAGGTCATTATTTTTAACTGTTCCATTCAATAAATAATATAGTCTAGCCTTTTGTTTCAATGCAATTAGTTTTTTTTTTCTGTTTCGTATGAAATATTTCTTGAAACTTCTAACTGTTTCCATCTCAATTTGTAGGTTGGAGCTGAATTAATTTTCCGTGTGCTCGGTTGCAAGTCAAAGAGAATAACTGTTACACACAAGAAGGCACTTGTATGTTTCTTTTAGCCCTAATATTATATTTATTTTACCTGTGTTTATATGCGTCCTTGAATCGTATAAAACGTAATTGTTCTTTTTGTTATTTATTAGTTTGGCAGGGGTTGAGATACAACATTTTAGTTACTTTGTTCTTTTTTAAACTATCATCTTTTCCATGCTCATATATAGATAGTCCTACGATGAAGACTGAGATGATTTCATATTTTCTGATTAAGTTTGATCTAGGCTATTGTACTTTACATGCTGTATAATTAGTTACATTGATGCTTCTTGTTGTTAATCAATTATTTTATAGCTGGTTAATTAACTTCTATTTATTTACTCGATTGCGAAGTAGTTTACTGTATTAATTTTTTTTAGATTGGTTTAGGGTATTAATTAGAAAAAACTTTTTTTTGTCAGTAACAATTATGTTCAATGACATTTGATTCTTGTCTTTTATATTGAAGAAGGATTCTTTTTTTTAATTTTCTTGTGGAGCTCGAACCTGTAGGCTTCATCAATGTACATGTTTAAAGGGACTTCTCTCCTCTCACTCTTTTTTTTTCCTCACGGTTTTGATCATCATGAAGTTCAAAGTATACTTTTGTTCTCAGTTTACCTTTTCCATCCAATAAATACGTGAAAAAGAAAACTAGGTAAACTTCTTCATTTTGACAGTTTTAGTTTTATCAATTCAAGAGAAATTATGAGATTTGATTTTGTACACATGCACATCCTGCAATTATCCTTCATACTTTTTTATCTCAAAATCTTAGACCTTGTATTCTATTTCTTATGGTACTCTGCAGTCTGCGCTATCACATTAAGCTTTAACTATTATGTTCAACTCATTTTAGTTCAAGCTACTTTGAAGTTAGGTTCTTACCTTATCTATTTGGTTATTCTGATATATGCATACCATTTTACAGGTAAAGTCAAAATTGGAGGTTCTTAGTTCATATGCTGATGCTACTGCAGGATTAGTGACTCATGGCTGGATAACGAAGATTGAAAAACATGGTTGCTTTGTCAAGTTTTACAATGGTGTTCAAGGTTTCGCTCCTAGGCAAGTTGGCTACTGAATCCAAATAGCTTTTGAACTTGATACCATTCTGTGATTGACCTAACTATAATTTGCTTGTTCTTGAGATACGCTTATTGCAGTAACAAATACCGTCATTCTGTCTTTTACTATGCATGAGGAATTACATATCTTACAAATATATTTGATGCTGCTTCTCTGTTCCCAATTTTCATTTGCTAACTTACAATATAAAATTAAGTTACTCCCTTATCTTTTTTTCATTTTGTCTCAACTGACTCATGGGGAACCCTAGCTGTTTAAATTATGTTGTTTTCTTTTTACTGTAGCAGCTGAAATTATAATGCATCTACTGACTCATGGGAAATTGCTGATTCTTAGTCTTCTGTACATTCTCGTGTAGCAAATTCATGTGTACAGTTATTTTTCCGCTTCTATGTATTGTTCTCTCATTATTGTACATCTAAATTTTTTCATTCTTATTCAGATTTGAACTCGGAATAGAACCTGGTTCTGATCCAAGTTCAACATATCATATCGGGCAAGTCATCAAATGCAGAATCACAAGCTCTACTCCTTCCTCCAAACGTATTAGCCTTAGTTTTGTAATGAAACCTGCAAGGTTTGATTCAGTTTACCTCTTATTCAGATAGATGTGGTTATTTCATTTCTACATATGGAACTATTGAATACAGAGCTTAATGAATATGCCTCTGAAAATTTGGAATAACTCAAGTAGGTAAATAAACAAATAAGTGCAAGAAGTGGTCATGTGCTGTTGACGTCCTCTACTTGGAATGCTGGTTTATATAAAGTTTCTGGTTTCTTACCAAAAAATAAAAGTAGGTTAGCAAAATATCCGTTGAGATGAAAAGAAAAAAACCAGACTTCTTGTGAATGGGAAATTGGAAAAATAAAAATAGATTGACACCAGTTGTTAGCCATCCTACAAATGCAAAATTTACTATTGCTATGATTTCTTCAATAGAATAAATATATGCAGATTTTTACATGCAATAAAAATTCTATCTCTTGTCATTATCATTGGATTACTCAATTACAGGGTTTCTGAAGATGCAAAGGTTGAGTTGGGCTGTATTGTTTCGGGTGTGGTGGATGAAATAACTGAGACCCATGTAACATTGTATATTAATAGATCCAGTTACTCAAGGGGAAGGATATCCGTTGAGCATTTGTCAGATCATCAGGGTATATAATTATCTTTAACATGCATGAATGTGTATTTTTTTTTTTTTTTGGATGTTATGTTTTGTTTAATTTCCTAATCAGTGATGCTTCCTTGCAGGGCATGCTGCTTTGATGAAGTCTGTGTTGAAGCCTGGATATCAATTTGATCAACTCCTTGTACTAGGTAATTTTATTGTATCACACTCTTTTGCAATTTCAAGTGTAAAGTTCCCTCTTACTTAGATGCTATAAAATTAGGAAAATTGTAATGGGTGGCGAAACTGGTTTTCATATTTGTAAATTTGTTACAAGAAAAAGAATATGCGAGTACAACAATTTATTTCCTCGTAATCAATGGCTTAAGATTTAATTTTTAGATATTAAACCTAACTCAAAGTTTTAAATATTTGAAATGTGTCAAAATATGTACTCATATTTCAAAGAAAAGAACTCATATGCCCCAGTGATCCTGTCCTGCTGTTTTAGGAATTGATGTATCTGTGTCACGTGTCCATGTTTGTGCTTCTTAGCATGTTTGTGCTTCTTGACCATGTGCACAAGTGCATTTGTTGCAACAATAAGTAATTGATATGCTTAAACACTTCTGAGAGTATTCTTTCAGTAAGTGCATTTGTTTCTGAGATTTTGAAATGCTTCCTTTAGTTGGTTCTGATTTGTTTTATTTTATGAGAAGGCGGATGTTACTTACTCCGGTATATGAGTATATTAATATTTCTTAACTTTTTAAAATTTTATCCGCACTGTATCATTTTTTGTTTTCCTTTCAATACAATTACACTTAACTTTTCTTTCAATGGTTGCTTTTTATGTTTAAATTCAATCATGATTTGGAATTTATGCTTTGGTAATTCTTCTCCCACCATTTTCAGATATTGAGAACGAAAGTTTAGTTCTCTCTGCAAAACAATCTCTGATCAATTTGGCTCATCAGCTTCCAACTGACCCAAGTCAAGTAAATCAATATTCTGTTATCCATGTAAGTAGTTAATACATGCAAGCATGGAGCAACCATCAGCTTAGTTTCAATGTGATTGCTCGCTCTGAACTTCAACTGATTCTATCAGTCTGTTTTCTCAACCAGGGATTTATTTGTAACATAATAGAAACAGGTTGTTTTGTTCGTTTTCTAGGACGTGTAACTGGCTTTTCTCCACGAAATAAGGTAAAAATCTGGATACAGATTCTTTTTCTAGTATTATTCAAATTGTATTAATTCCAAAATTTAACCTACACATTCTTATGTTTCAGGCTTCAGAAGATCAAAAACTGAACCTGCATGAAGCATTTTACATTGGGCAATCTGTTCGGAGTAATGTAGTTGATGTCAGTGACCTAGTTTTAGATCGAGTATGCACACTCGTTGAATAGAAAGATATTTGGTTATAACGCGAAATGTATTTCCTTTTTGATATTTCAGGTCAGTGGTGAAACAGGTAGAATTACACTTTCTTTGAAGCAGTCAGCTTGCTTTTCAACAGATGCTTCCTTTATACAGGAATACTTTTCAACAGAAGAGAAGGTACGTGTGTTTGGGGGTGGGGGGCTAGGTGTTACAACTGTGTTTCATATTCTTGGCAAACTATTATTATCAATTGTGATAGGAGGAAGTTGTTAATAATAATGGAAAAGTTGAACGCTCCAAAATATTGAAATGTTGATGCTCAGACATATTCCTAGAAAAGTGATTGAAATTTAAATGGGTTAAATAGGTTTGTAATAAGTCAACACTTTCTACAAAGGTGTCGTGCTTTGTTATGCACGTTTGTTTTGCCGATATTTCTTGATATTCTTGACGGTTCTTCAATGTTTCCATTGTATTTTTAAAAAATATTATTTTCCTTCAGATTGATGTAGAACGATTCAATTTATAGAAATGATGGTGGAAATTGCTCTGTGGCTATGATTTCTTATTTTGTAGTGGGTGTAAAGAACTTCCAGATTCTTTTTGAGCTTAATACTTGACTGGTCTTTCTTTTGGTTTAGTTGTCCTTTTAGATGCTCAACCTGCAACATTGTTCTAGGTTTCTGCTTTCTGTTAACTTGTCTTATAGTGAACAAGTTACATGGTTTGAAGTTGTTTCTTTGAGGCGTGTTTAGTTTTCGCTTTGTCTGGCCAAGGTGTTGAAGCTCCATGATTGAGGAGTTACTTCATTTACCTTACGTAAGAAAGGATATATATATGTATACTTTTTTTTTTTTTCTTTGGTGGGGTGATGTGTGTGCAGTTTCATGGGGTCTTTGAGAGAGAACTAGTAGCATCTTTAGAAGGTTTGAGAGGACTTCTTTTGATGTTTGGTCCCTTTTAGGTTCCAAGTATTTTAATGGACTTTGGTGGTTAAGTCATTTTGTACTCTCCTTTTAGGTATACCCTTATGCTAGCTCCTTTTGTTTGAGCTTTATTTTTGTATGCTCTTGTGTTCTGTTATTTACTTTCAATGAAAGCTCAATTTGATCACAAAAGAAAAGCAACAAGTTATATGAAGTTTATATTTCAAGGCCTTCAAACCACATATTCTCTATTTGTGTACTGTACTATCCATATCAAGTAGATTGCCTATAGTTTTGAATGATTTTAATTCACCTGGTTTTATGTAGATTGCAAAGCTTCAATCATCGGATGAATCAAACTGGGCAGAAGAATTTGGAATTGGTAGTGTGGTTGAGGGAAAAGTTCAGGAGGTCAAGGATATTGGAGTTATTGTCAGCTTTGAGAAGTATCATGATGTTTTTGGTTTTATTGCACTCCATGGATGTATGTTCTATTGCATCATTTTTATTATCTGGCTGATTTTGATAGACAACTGCTAGAAATTATTGTTATATACTTATATAATCTGTGCAGTGAGTGGGCTAATAGTGGAAGCTGGTTCCACTATTCTGGCTGGAGTTCTTGATGTTTCCAAAACTGATCGGCTTGTTGATTTATCCTTGAAACCTGAATTAGTTGATAAATGCAAGGGAAAAAGTTCTAGCAGGCCAACTACTAGGAAGGTGAAGCACAATATTCAGTTCCATTCAAACATATATTTTTTGCCCTTCTATATTGCTTCTGACGAGATCTGAAGCCTGACATGGCTTGTTTGATTTTGATCTTTATTTATTTGCTGTTCTTGAGCCGTTCCAATTTTTATATATATTTTTTCTGTTATATACATAAGCACATTCTTTGGTAACAGAAACGAAAGGCAGAAGCATGGAAGGAGTTGGAGATTAATCAGACAGTGCACACTGTGGTGGAAGCTGTGAAAGAGAACTATCTGGCAAGTTTTTGATGTTATTGTTTAATTTTATTTTCCTCTTAATTTATTTTATGGACGGAATGATGTTTGTATGTTGTTTTACTCGTCTTCTGATTTCTAATTTACCTCATTACAGGTTCTTTCACTGCCCGAGTGTGGCTACACTATCGGTTATGCATCAACATATGACTACAATACCCAAAGGCTTCCTCAGAAGCAATTTGCAATCGGACAAAGGTGAAAATAGTATTTTCTTTCTTATCTTAGGAGTCATGTTCTCCTTTTCCTAGTACTTGGGTTTTACCATTGTCTAGTTATTGGGGTTTTTATTGCTGGGTTAGTTAAAATATTCATTATTTGCTTAACAAAGTCCATACTAGGTAGCCTGGTATTTTGGCTGTCTTTAGCCTTGCACTTGTATCTGTATAATCGTACAAGTGGTTTACGCATGAATTTAATGCAGGGTTGCTGCCTCTGTTGTGGCTCTCCCATGTCCTTCAACATTTGGAAGGCTGCTACTGCTTCTAAAGTCAATTAGTGAGCCCATTGTTACACCTGGTTCAAAACGATCAAAAAAGAACTCATCATGTGAAGTGGGATCTCTGGTTCATGCTGAGGTAGGGGTTTTACGCCTATCTTTATGTTTGGTTGAGCCTTTGGGACAAAATTCTCAGTTTTCCTATGAGTAAAGCATGCGTATCACAGTTTTTGTTTTAGATTTGTTTCAACGATGGAAATTTTATATAATAGAATTCTTATTTGATGCAATGGCTTCCAGATCACTGATATCCAGCCCCTTGAAATGAGATTAAAATTTGGAGTCGGATTACGTGGGCGAGTTCATATAACAGAGGTAAGTTTGCTAATTTATTATCCAACCATATTAAGATATTTCTGACTTTGTATGCACAATCTCATGTTATTTGGTTATTGTTTTGTACAATCTTGACCTGTGATGTGCACAGGTTAGTAACGAGCGTGATGAAACTACAGAAACTCCTTTCAGTAACTTCAGGATTGGGCAAACCATAGTTGCAAGGATTGTTGCAGAAGCTAATCATTCAGCGAACAAAAAGAAGGGCTACCTGTGGGAGTTGTCCGTAAAACCTGAAGTTCTTAAAGGTAAATCAAATAAATCTCTTAATATTTCTTTAATAAAATAATTTTGGGAAAGATTTATTCTTAACTCTATTTCGAGGGCTGGGAGTCTAGTTCATCACTTGAAACCTAAATTTTGGATATTGATGCCTTTCTTGTGTTTGGATGATGTTTTTTTTTGGTTACTAGATCTTCTGGTTGTGTTGGATACTTGTTTAGCAAGATTTGGACATTTTATTGCTGTGTTTGAGTGCTTTATTTATTTATTTTATTGGTGAGAAACAAAGTTCATTAATGAAAGGGGGAACGCCCAATAACTAGATTATAAAAGGGCCTTCTAGTTTGTCATGAGGTTGTTTAAACGTTGATTTGTGAACCAGGAGGACTAAATACAGCACTAGAAAAAGAAAAAGTGAGATGCATTTGAAGATATTTAGAATCTTTGTCTAGGAATCATAACTATATGTGCACTACATACACAAATTGTTCTGTGATTCTTTCTTTGTTGCATAATGGGCACCAGTTTAGAAATAGATTCGGTAGAACATTTTTTTTTTCTTTTTTGTTGGGAAGGTCTGTATTAAATGTTGACATGGTGGCGTCTTGGCATCAAGTTATTAGTTTGTTTAATTTGATTTTGGTTTTCCTTAAAGTCACTCTGAACCAATTGATAAGTGCCTATTTTGTGACCTAAACATTACACACGGGAAACTATCTTCATTCCCTGTTTGATCACTCTGTTGTGCTTCTTGTACAAAGTAAATTTTTTTATCTTATGAACTTTCCTTGTGGAACCAATTGGAGGTGCTTTTTTGTAGCGTCTCTTGGCGTGGGACCAATATCCCCTATATTTGTAATATTTCATCTTATCAATGAATCAGTTGATGTTTCTCATAAAAACAAAGCTAAGTTTTGGATGATTGTTTTATAGTGTAGCATATTTAATTGAAGTCTATGAGTATTTCTGGAAAAACCATTAATTAGTTATCTTTAATTGAAGTTTATAAATACTATAGGAGCATTGATTTTCTTCTTAAATATTTTCTTTCAGGTTCCATAATAATTTTGTTTATTTGTTTGTTGTCTCAAAATGTATATTTATTATCAGCACTTACCTTATCATACTTGAGTAAAATTTACAATGAAGTTTCTAATTTGTGTAATATAAAACCAGATTTTGGCGCTGTGGATGGTCAGATTACAAATGATGATTTGGGTTTTTCGATTGGACAACAAGTCACTGCTTATGTAAGCAATGTAAGTGGTGAATGGGCTTGGTTAGCTGTTAATCGGCTAACAAGTGCCCAACTATTTATTCTTGATAGTTCATGTGAGCCTAGTGAGCTTCAAGAGTTTTCCAAGCGTTTCTACGTTGGAAGGGCTGTTTCTGGATACGTATCTAACATTAATGGAGAGAAAAAAATCTTACGGTTGGTTTTGCATCCTTTATCTACTACCTCAACTGGAATTAGTAATCAAGAAAATTTGAAGATTAGTAATTTGCAGTCCAACGTTCCTAGTAAGAAAGACTTGTGTCATTTCAATGAAGGGGACATTGTTGGGGGAAGAATATCAAAAATACTTCCTGGTGTTAGTGGACTGCTTGTGCAAATTGGTCCCAATTTGTTTGGCAGGGTTCATTATACAGAACTTACGGACAGTTTGGTGCCTGATCCGTTGTCTGGATATAATGAAGGACAATTTGTCAAGTGCAAGGTTATAGAAATTAACCACTCAGTTAAAGGTACAGTACACATTGATTTGTCACTGCGGTCTTCAGCAGGCATCATCTGCCAGGACAATGGAGAACACAGTAACCATGAGTAAGTCCTTTTGGATTATCAATTTGGATATCCTTTATTGTTTTGGCAACATAATTATACAATTCCTATCTTTGAATTAGCTACAGTATGAACTCATATCTCGATTAGATTTCTGATAAAGCATCTCTGGTCATTTGTATCTATTTATTTGATTTATTCAGTGCTTCACACATTCATTTATTTTATGACACTTCGTTCCTTTATCCTTTTGTTTAACTCTTTTTAAGCATTTCTAGGGTCAACTATATCTTTTTGTTTTAACTTCTTTTCACCTTTGGCTTTGTTCTGTTGTGTCATTGTATTTAGTATTGTTCCTCACTGAGCACGTGGCATATTTTTGGCTATTTTCTTGTATGAAATAATGAGGTAGTTTGAAATCAAAACTGGAAGCATGCCAAATGATTTCTAGAATTTACTCTAGATACAAGTTATTTCTACTAGTTTGTCATCTTGTTTATTACATGACATTCTTTTTTATTTCTTATCCTATCGAGGTAGTTTGATATCCAGACCTCTGTTCCACTGTGCACTTGTGGACACATGAGCCATTTGGTTGGAATACCAATTCAAACTAAAGCTTTCCTAGCTATCTAATGACAGCTTAGTTATTCTAAGAATATGGCCAGGATTTTTTTTTTCTTTATGAGAACAATATATCACTCTGATTATTCATTCATGTATGTGGCAAGCATATTCTTTTTTATATTATTATTATACATCTGCCTAGTTGCTTTAGAACTATATAAGATGTAGTTTTTTTTTTCTTTCTGTCAAACTGTTATTATTATATTACTCAGCAATAGACGTTCTTTTTCCAGACAAACTGCTTCCAGACGAGTGGAGAAGATACAAGATCTTTGTCCTCATATGGAGGTTCAGGTATTAATTTTCTTAAATATGCTAAACCAATCAAGCTAGTGGCTAACTGCTACATCCACTATTAGTTGGAGTGCTGGACTGGAAATTTGGCCATCTTGCCTACAAGTTTGTATTTGTCGGTTATTATATAGAAAAGGATTTCTCAAAAAATATGCAGTCTCCTGAATAATGTTTCCTTTTATTTCTACACATCACAAGAAAGGCAAGTTGTAAGTTACAGTGATTTTATTTACACATCTTCCCTAAGCTCCACTGCTCTGCATTTATTTGATAGGGTTATGTGAAAAATGTATCTCCGAAAGGATGCTTCATTTTGCTCTCTCGAGGCTTGGAGGCAAAAATTCTCTTATCTAATCTATCCGATGGATATGTTGAGGATCCTGAAAAGGAGTTTCCCATCGGGAAAATTGTTCGTGGAAGGTAAAACAAGTTTAAGCTATTGTTACTCGTTCTTCATGTGGTTCTAGTCTTTGAGAGAAAAATAACAAACCATAATGCAGAATATTATCCTTGGAGCCTTTATCCAAGCGAGTGGAAGTTACCCTGAAGTCTGTGACTGCAAATGGTGCATTGAAAGCAAACAGTCATGATTTAAAAAGTTTTTCTGCTGGAGATATTGTATCTGGAAGGATTAAGCGGGTGGAGTCATTTGGTCTGTTTATCATCATCGATAATACGGATGTGGTGAGGATCTACTTTACCTGCTTACTCATTTAAGGTTACTAAACATTGAATAGATGCTGAGGTGTACTTTGTAGTTTAAAATATGTATATTTCTCCGTTGAGCTTTTTTTTTTCCAAGACGAAAGATATTTCTATTTGCACAAATAGTTTGGTCACTATGTATCAATTTCAATGATCTCAACAGCTGAAAAGTCAATCTTGGCAGTTATTTATAGGTTAGGTACTGATAAATGTTTATTGAGGTTCGGCTTCTTGTGCTATTCGAATGTAAAAGTGTCAGTGTTAGTTATCAAATGAGGATCTTTGTGGTGAGGCGGTGTACTCCACCTGTGTTGGATTGTATCTTGAAGTTTGAACAAATTTGCACGTTTAATAATGAAAGGGTATATTATTCTCCAGATAAATGCGTATACTATGACCTAACTGTTTTCCTTTTATAGGTTGGGTTGTGTCATGTGTCAGAAGTTTCGGACGACCCTATTGAGAACCTTGAATTTAGTTACCATGCTGGGGACACGGTGAGAGCAAAAGTATTAAAGGTATGTATTGACTACAATGGAACTACCTTTATCTTCTATTCTGAGAATACGTATATGTTTCGTATCCTAGTATTTACACTTTCTTGTCAAGACAAGAGTTGTGTAATGGATTTTTGTTCATTGTATTTGTGTCCGTCTAAGTATGAGACCGTTTATACTTGGAAGCAACACACTTTGTCTATTATTTTTAACCTTTGATTTAATGTGTTGTGGGGTTTTCATAGTTGATGTCTTTTGTTTTTTTGGTAAATGTTTTTCCTACTTCTGAAAACTGAATCTTTCATTCTTCATTGCTATATACATTAATTATTGTGTATTATAATTTGTAATATTTGTTATTTTTCTCAAGGTGGATGAAAAAAGACAACGAATTGCTCTGGGAATGAAGAGGTCATACATTGGAGAAAGCAATGAGCTTTGTACGAACCTGGAAGAAACTCATGAAGATGCTACTGATGATGACAATTTAATCAAGTTCGAGATTATGGATGATGAATTTGACAATATTGAACCTGAACAACCACTTAGGCTAGCAGAATCAAGGGCTTTTGTCCCTCCACTTGAGGTCACTCTTGATGATATAGACGAAACTGACATGGATAACTTACAGTCCGAAAATAAAGAGCTGATCAGTGGTACAGTCTCTAAGGAAAAGAATGATAGACGTGAAAAGAAAAAGGCCAAAGAAGAAAGGTTAGACATCTTTCATAGTTATAGTTTTTTTGTTCTTCATTTGGGCTTGTTTCTTATATTTTGACGTTTTTTTAGGGAAAAGGAGGTGAGGGATGCAGAGGAAAGATTATTGCAGAATAATATGCCAACTACTGCGGATGAATTTGAAAAAATGGTTAGAAGCTCTCCTAATAGCAGTTTTGTTTGGATAAAGTATATGGCGTTCATGCTCTCTTTGGCTGATGTAGAGAAAGCCCGCTCAATAGCTGAAAGGTACTACTGAACTCACTGTATTTTTTTGTGGAGGATAATGGTTCTTGTGGTTGTTATTGTCATCCATTTGATATTGTTAATAATTGTTGTTCTGTATTTTGAAGGGCTTTGAGGACAATCAATATTCGGGAAGAGAATGAGAAGCTCAATGTGTGGTTGGCTTACTTTAATCTTGAAAGTGAATATGGAAATCCTCCAGAGGTAATAGGGAAAGAAAAAAAAATTGGAACTTTTTTATTAGACCGATAATCCAAGTTTTTTCGTGTCGTTGTTGCCCCGGAACTAAAGCTTCGGTATTTATTTTATGTTTTCTACAGGATGCTGTTAATAAAATTTTTCAACGAGCGTTGCAGTGTAACGATCCTAAGAAGGTTCATTTAGCTTTGCTGGGAATGTATGAGAGGACCGAGCAACATAAGTTGGCTGATGAACTCCTCGAAAAAATGATCAAGAGGTTCAAGCATTCCTGCAAGGTACTTGACTATTTTTTACCATGAGTATCTTATGGGCAGCCTTCAATGTACGGCAGGTTTAGCTGATATTGTACAAATTTCTGATCCACGAGAAGAATATAGAGGTCTTAATGTTTTTTTTCCATGGCTTTCAGGTTTGGTTAAAGCGGATGCAAAGTTTATTAAAGAATGGACAAGATGAAGTTCAATCAGTCGTAAACCGTGCCCTACTAAGCCTTCCACGGCGTAAGCACATTAAATTTATCTCACAAACAGCTATCCTTGAATTCAAGTGTGGTGTGGCAGATCGAGGTCGGTCAATGTTTGAAGGAATTCTTCGGGAGTATCCAAAGAGAACAGACTTGTGGAGCGTCTATCTTGATCAAGTAAATATCATATTTACTGAATAGAGTATATGATGCTTTTATACTCAAAATGAAAGGCCATTTTCTTACATCATTATGTACCAATTTTCCCAGGAAATTCGACTCGGTGATGCAGACATGATTCGTGCTCTGTTCGAGAGGGCAATTAGTTTATCTCTTGCTCCCAAGAAGATGAAGGTGAGTATATGCCTTCTTTCCCCTTTCTGGGAGTGTGTTCCATCTAACCGTAGTTATTTGTTAAAGTTTAGGACTAAAATAAATATTTTGAAAGATAAAAACTAAGATGGATGTTTAAGAAGTGTTCAAGAGATCAAAGTTGGATTTAAACCATATGTAAACCTTTACAATCTTCTGGGTTTGCAGTTCTTATTTAAAAAGTATTTGGAATACGAAAAGTCTGTTGGTGATGAAGAACGGATCGAATCGGTGAAGCAAAAGGCATTGGAATACGTCGAGAGTACACTGGCCTAATGAGTAACAGCTATCTGGAGTGGATACTGATCAAGTAAATATCAGTTCTCTTCAAGCATAATGAATTCCACCAACTGTACGGGCTAACTAGCGTCGTTTTTTAACCATGAACTCGACCACCCCCACATTTTTGTTAGCTGTGAAGTGAAGGGGTTTGTATAAGTTAAATTTCCAGAGAGTTGTTAGTGTTAGTAATGAAGAAGCAAGTAAGACTGTATTCTCCTCATTCCAATTTTGTATCATATTCAGATTCTTTTACAGTTACAGCAAAATCCAATGGTTATTCCAAAATGTTATGATATAAGCCTGAAAAAACCCCATAGCAATTTGTTTATTCAACTTTGTATGATTTGCTTTAATCATATTTTTGTATGGATTGGAATTAGTGTTTTTTCTGATACTGTTTCCTTTTGTTAGTATGGTGAGATGCTTGTGAGGTTCCAACCATCAGTCTTCTATGGATTCTTAGTATACTATCATTATTTCATTTTTTTTTTTTACTGATTCAACTATGGATTCCTTTTGTTACTGAACAACAAGAGTACCCCTTTCAGTTGGGCAAACCAAATCTTACACAAATTAGTTTTTGCCTTAAAGTTCATTCACTATCATCGAAGAGAATGATGAAAGATCAGAACCTTAATACTCGCCCATAAAGTCGTAAAAATCTTGTTGGACGTTGGTGTCACTGATTAGGTTCTCCTTCATGCGACAGCTCTGGCGAGAGGCGACTGTTGTCTCTCATTAGCAGAAGAGAATGAAGAAGAGGATCAAACAAAGGATGTCCTCCAATGTTGTCACTACAACATTGATTGTAATTGGAGCTAGCAATAGAGACTGAGCAATGCAGTACCCCTGCAATACCAGGTGTCAATCTATCAACGACGAGGTGAGCATGATAACAGATGCATGTGCGAGTGGATAAAGAAGGGAATAAGGTAGGTGTCAAGCTATCAACGACGAGGTGAGCATGATGACAGATGCATGTGCGAGTGGACAAAATTTTTCTAAAAGAATTTTTATTTAGTAAAAAAATATATAAAATAATGATAATATAATAACAATCCATTTTCTGCAGGTCCCACCCAAATTTTCACAAATTAAATGAAATTTTTTATGGGAACTGAGAATCTATAGATACAAACCAAATACAAAAAGAAAAACAATAAATAATTTGCTTCATTAACTAGCCGACTGTTTTCATATCTTTTTCGTGACATTTTCTATAATACACTACAAAAATGAGCAGTCACTACAAATTCTCTTGAACATATATACATTTGTAGGCTTTGTATATCGTATGAACACTACTCAACCCAATTAATATCCAAATACTTTAGTCCTGCAAGCCATTTTTCTGTATCCTGAGAAATATAGGGCTTGGATGGAGTTTTACTTTCAGCATCAACATCATTTACACCTAAATAATCATTCTTTCTATCCTTGCCAAAGCTTGGTTGTCTATTTGGATGTCTCACTTTTAGTGTCAAAAGCCGAGAAACTTCATGTAGGCCGCCCCATTTCTCAAGTGCCCGTGCAATGTCGTACCTCCCTGCAACCAGGCTATGTCGATCAATATATTCCTACATATTGAAGCTATGCCTAACATGGCCCTCTGAGATTATCTCATACTATCCTATATATACATGCACGCATACATTTATAGGAAACAAATATTTTATGGATAAATATACATAAAGGGGTGAGCCAAACATCTGGAGGTTGCAAAAACGCTCGACTATAATTTGAAAACGGATAGTAGAAACAGTTACACAGCCAAGAACCTCTACAAAAGTAGTTTCCATAAAGTTTTCGAAGAGAGGCTATCCAATATTGAAATCCTAGAATTTTATGCACACATCCAACTAGGGGTTAAAATCTATCGTTGACAAGATATCTCAAAGATGATTCAAGATTGGTTGTTGTTTAAAATTAATCTGTAACAATCCAAGCCCATTGCTAGCAGATATTGTCGTCTTTGGGCTTTCCCTTTCGAGCTTACCCTCAAAGTTTTTAAAACACGTCTGCTAGGGAGAGGTTTCCACATCCTTATAAAGGTTGTTTCGTTCTCCTCCCCAACCGATGTGGATCTCACATAATCAATCATGTGAGATGAGTTGTTACATTAGAAACCGAAGGTGGTCAAGCTTTACAAGTTCATGCTGTGCTATGAGCATGCAATTATATAAATAATGCTTTATCAAACGAGTCCTTGTTACGCCCACCAAAAAGAAAAAAAAGCAACAAAACAAAGCCCTTGCTGAGAAATTAAAAAAAGAATGAAAGCAGAAGACTAAAGAACATATTTAGTAGGCTTTGTACCTGCACGTTCAAAGGACTTCCTACTGGGCATGTACGTAGGATCCATTCCCCAGCTCTTCTGGAACCGATTTATCTGTTTATTTGGCAAAAGAATAAATGAAGTATGTCTTTTTCTAACACACCAAGGATCAAGCTTTTCTAACACACCAAGAATCAAGCAAACACTTCGGTTTCTAAGGGCAGATATGAGTAGCTAGAATAGGAGAGAGTTTGCATAACCGTTGAAAATACTGTTGAGAATTGTTGGAAGAAGAGTCCCACATTGACTAATTAAGGGGTTGGTCATGCGTTTATTAGTTAAGGAATACATCTCCATTGGTATGAGGCCTTTTGGGAAAGCCAAAAGCAAAGTCATGAGAGTTTATGCTCAAAGTGGGTAATATCATACCATTGTGGAGAGTCGTGGTTCCTAACAAATACCTTTTAGTGGATTAAAAGAACTAAAAAAAATTCACCAGTTTGATTACAAGGACAAAAGGATTCTCCTTTTTTAATATCACTTGAAAGCAACTTAAATGTGTACGGAAAATTTAAGTCACTTGAAGTGTAACAGCCCAAACCCATCGCTAACACATATTGTCCTCTTTTACCATTTCTGGCTTCCCCTCAAGGTTTTTAAAACACATCTGTTAGGGAGAGGTTTCCATAACTTTATAAGAGATGCTTTGTTCCCTGTCCAACCGATGTGGGATCTCACAATCCACTCCCCTTGGGAGCCAGCATCCTTGTTGGCACATCGCCCGGTGTCTGGCTCTGATACCATTTGTAACAGCCCAAGCCCATCGCTAGCCGATATTGTCCTCTTTGGGCTTTCCCTTTCTTCACTTCAAGGTTTTAAAAATGCAACTGTTGGGGGAGAGGTTTCCACACCCTTATAAGAGATGTTTCGTTCCCTCTCCAACCGATGTGGGATGTCACATGAAGACTCCATTCTAAAAATTATCTTCAACTCACTAGTAAACAAGTTTTAGATTTTAATTTAGATGCGAACCCAAAAGGCCAAAACATAGTTTGGATACTAAACATAAAACTTTTAACCAACATAAACAATGAAAAATTAAAAGACAGGGTTTCCAACAATTTACAAGCAAAGCTAAAGCATACCTCTTCCTGCAAATTGTCAAATTTGTCCCAGTAACCCTTCGGCTTGCGGTGCTTATATGCGAGGGAAAGATTCATAAGTGACGCAATCCTTCTGAATCCACCCATGCGTGTGATTGCCTTCTCAATATCTACCCTTCCATGCATACGAAGTTGCTTTCTCATTGGCATAAATCCTTCCTGCCCATGTTCTGAAATAAACTTCAGCACCTCTGCTTTGAGAACTTCAATGTCTCTTTGTAAGCCAGGAATTTTGGGCCTTGGTCTGCGTGAGCTTCTCCCATTGACATCTGAAACTCTCTCACCCGTTGTCGTATGGCCATTGAATTGATTGTTTTGATTTGAAGAACTTTTCTCCTCTGAATCACCTTTCTCAAATGATTCAAAAGAATTTTTTAATCCCCTTTTCTCGATGGAGTCCCGAATTGCACATAAGTTTGAAGGAAGATCTTCATATACGACCTGAATACACATGATTGATTGTAAAAGATTTTCGGCAATTCTATCATTCTTTTCTAAATATACTGCATATTTTAATATGAGAGTATTGTTAGGATCGCACAACAACGTGCACACACTTGATCTAGATACTTGATCTAGATGAACACAAAGAACCGGATAGAGAAAATGCAAAGAGGAATATTGACTAAAGGTTTATATGGATGACTTCAAGTATGTACACCACAAAGAACCGGATAGAGAAAATGCAAAGAAGAATATTGGCTAAATGTTTATACTGATGACTTCAGGTATGTCCACCACACATAACACGATAGAGGAAATGCAAAGAGAAATATTGGATAAAGGTTTATATTGATGACTTCAGTATGTATATTGATGACTTCAGGTATGTAGTATGTATATTGATGATTGCAGGTATGTACACCACAAAGAATAGATGAAATGCAAAGAGGAATATTGGCTAAAGGTTTATATTGATGACTTCAGATATGTACACCAAAAGAGAATACAGAAAATGGAGAAAGTACATTTTGAAAGCACTGTATCCTCAGGAGAAAGTACATTTTGAAAGCACTACTGTATTCTCTAAATGGAGAAAGTACATTTTGCAAGCAGTGTATTCTCTAAAGGGAGAAAGTACATTTTGCAAGCACTACTTAAAAGATATATACGTGGTTTCAAAGAATACAAATAATGGAGAAATTACATTTTGAAATCACGAGTATATATATGGTTTCAGTTTACTATGTAATGGAGAAATTACGTTTTGAAATCACGAGTATATATATGGTTTCAGTTTACTATGTAATGGAGAAATTACGTTTTGAAATCACGAGTATATATATGGTTTCAGTTTACTATAATATATATATATAGCTTTAACAGATTTTTACTACTATATATTTCTACCCGATTTTTACTATAAATATTCAACAGGCTTTATACGCCAACCGATTAGATTGAACCAACACAAAAACAAGAGATTAAAAAAGATTAAAAAAAAAAAAAAAAGATGAGATAGAAAATGTAAAAAGAACCTCTTCCATTAGAGCCTCAGAAAGAAAGGTATCTTTGTGCATTCTGGACTCCACGGAGTATTTCAAGAGAGTATGATGACTTCCCAACTGCTCAAAATGCCATTTTCCGCTAAGAGAGTCAAAGTCTCCTTCAACCTGTTCAAAGCTAATCTCTTGTTCAAGCTGTTCACACAAGTCCAAAACCACACGAGCGTGCAGAACCATATATAGTAGACCCTTGCACCCTTCCTGCACATAAAAAGGTAGCCAACTAAAGAATGCGAACTTTGTTGAATTGCAGCAATTCATATTCTGATTTTACCTGAACAATGCGAACTTTGTTGCTTTCTCTTGACAGTATCTTGCTGATTGCTAGATTTGGAACTACTCTGCAATCAATTAATTTCACCACTAACAAGATTTGACACTATTCCACAAACAATTAACTACCAAGAACATAGGCATAGATAACTTACTCGGGAAGACTTTCATAAGCAGTCAGGACATTCCAGACTTCACGAACAGGAGCTTTCACAGTTATGCTAGCGACCACACAACGATGAACGCCTCCATTTTCCTTCAGTGAAATTCATCTTATAAGAAATTTTGGCAATTAATGAGCCAGACACAAAATAGGATCATCTCCATTGAAAAACTGTCGACTTATTCATTTCTACTACTCTAATGGCCCACTGATGGGTCTAAAAGTATGTGATCAGTGTTAGGAATCACAACCCTCCACAATAGTATGATATTGTCCACTTTAAGCATAAGCTCTCATGGCTTTGCTTTGGCTTTCCCCAAAAGACCTCATACCAATGGAGATGTATTCCTTACTTATAAAATCCATGATCATTCCCTAAATTAGCCAATGTGGGACTCCCTCCCAACAATCCTCCCCTCGAACAAAGTACACCATAGAGCCTCCCCCGAGGCCTATGGAGCCCTCGAACAGCCTCCCTTTAATCGAGGCTCGACTCCTTCTCTGGAGTCCTCAAACAAAGTACACCCTTTGTTCGACACTTAAGTCACTTTTGACTACACCTTCGAGGCCCACAACTTCTTTGTTCGACATTTGAGGATTCTACTGACATGGCTCTAATACCATGTCAGGAATCACGACCCTCCATAATAGTATAATATTGTCCACTTTGAGAATAAGCTCTCATGGCTTTGCTTTGGGATTCTTGGAATTCTCCAAAAGGCCTCATATCAATGTAGATGTATTCCTTACTTATAAAACTCATGATCATTCCCAATGTGGGACTCTCAGTAGATGCCATTACATTTATGAGAGTAGATCCATTATGAAGAAATAAGGAATTGCAGAGATGATCACAAATTATCCCTATAAGTCGGACATTCTAGGATTGGTTCACATACCAGCAAACCATCAAATCGACGGAGATGAACTTCATCAACCATGCAACGTTTGTCGAGTTTGCAAACTTTTCCAAAAACTCCCCAGTTGCTATTCAATTCATTAGATAATGGGGGCAAGGTTCCCAAATTGGAACTAGAATTTTCCTGTAATAATTCATCTTTCTCACATGCCGCACCATTAATTGTATTAGAAAGAATCATGGACTTGGAATCTTCACTGTTTCCTACTCTTTGACCCCCTTCAGAACTCCCTTCAGCTCTACAAGCCAAGGCCCGAAGATTCACAGGAAGATCTGATCTAATTATTCTTTCAAGAAGAATGGCAGGAAAATTAAATCTTGGTATCACATTAACTTCATACGACAAAATTGTTGGGGATGACCTGCAGAAAGTAGCATTAAAATTTGAAAACAACTCAAACAACATGAAAACAATCTTATAGACAAAAGACTAAATCAATAAATAACATAAAAATTACTGGATTTTTATATTCTTAAATTTTCAAAATTAGTAAACAAACAAAATTTTACCTTGTATCAGCTTTCAAGGACCATTTGCCTTCAAACTTTTTAAAGTCCCCATCAACCATGGAGAAATGGAGTTCACGGCTACCATCCTATGACCAACAGTTGACTAGCGTCAATAGCAACAGAGCTAGTGTATTACACGCAAATATATATATATATATATGTATATACATACATATATGTTATTCTTACAGAATTTAGAAGCTCTTGAAGATCCAAGACAACTCGAGCTTCGATATGCCAATACAATGCTCGTTGCAGTCCTCTTTGCTCCAACCATATCCGACCAGGATGTGGACAAGGAATTCTCCCACTGGACTTCATAACAACCAGTCCGCTTAAACGGTAGAGATAAAGAAAACATTGCAAAGAAATTCACAATAGCTAGAACAATATCATTACCGAATATATGAGTTATTGCAGGCCAAATTATCCCGTAAAATGGTTTGGAATCAAAATTTTATTCAGTTGGGAGTTTATGGTAAAACATATATCATTCAGCCAACCTAACATAACTCATCTGACATAAAACATGAATCCTCCATATCGTCAAAAAAAAGAAAAAACACATACAAATATAAATATTCTTTCTGTATTGTTTCATTGGCAATAGTCAATATAACACAACATGTGAGATCTCACATCAGTTGGAGAGGAGAACGAAACATTCTTTATAAGGTGTGGAAACCTCTCCCTATCAAACGCGTTTTAAAAACCTTGAGGGAAAACCGAAAGGGAAAGCCCAAAGAAGACAATATCCGCTAGCCCATCAGTTAGGTAAAGGTTTCCACGCCCTTATAAAAAATGTTTCGTTCTCCTCCCCAAACGATGTGGGATCTCACAATCCACCCCCCTTCGAGGCCCAACGTCCTTGTTGGTACTCGTTCCCCTCTCCAATCAATGTGGGATCTTACAATCTACCTCCCTTCGAGGTCCAACGTTCTCGCTGGCACATCGTCCGGTGTCGGGCTCTAATACCATTTGTAACCGCCTAAGCCCACCGCTAGCCGATATTGTCCTCTTTGGGCTTTCCCTTTCGGGGTTCCCCTCGCGTATGCTAGGAAGAGGTTTCCACACCCTTATAAAGAATGCTTCGTTCTCCTCCCCAACCGATGTGGGATCTCAGAATCCACCCCTTTGAGGTCCCAGCAATCCTTATTTAGTTCTGAGAACTTCCGATAACAAGAACAACACATTACAGAAGTGTAATTCCTGCAATAAAATTACGAACAAAAAGCATCTCCCGCAAAAAACAAAGAAATCAAAACACGGAATAAACAATCATTTCTTCAAAAAGCAAAAAGAAATCAGCCACACTACCTGGAGACAAGATTAGGGATGAAATCCGCAAGCCGCTCATAATCCGTAAGAGCATTCCAAACCGATTCAATCCCAGAATTAACAAAAATATTAGCCCGAATCTGGCGCTCCCTCCACGACACAACCTCCACTTCACAATAAACATCTCTCTCCCTCTCTCCCTCTCCCTCCCCATTTCCATCTCGACCACCGTAAACCCCACTCCCTCTCTTCAAACTAAAGCTCTTAGTGAAATACTCACTCGAGTTCCAATCAACTCCTTCGGCAGCAGAAACAGAGACGCATTTGGTGCGCAATGAAAGAGAGGAAGAAGATGAGGTTAGGCAATACTCCGGTTGCCTGGCATAGACGCCGGACGCCGGCGGCAATGACGGCCCCAAATTGAATCTCAAAGGTCTGCAAACAATCATGGTTCATGAACACACAAAGAGAAACAGAATTTTGTTAATGGCGGATTACAGTGAGTGAGTGAGTGAGTGAGTGAGAGTGACAATGGCGATCAGTTAGAGAGAGAGAGAGAGAGATTGTGACCATTAGTTTTGATTTTTTTTGGCGGTTTTCTCTGTCTGGTAGCACAAGAACAAGTGGCTGTAGTGAAAGTTTGTGAACCGGTAAGGGGTACTTTTGTCATTTCCAATCTGTTTGTGGCTCAAATTACGGTTACGCCTTCGGTCGGATCACGGTTGATTCCTGTAATGATATTTTTGTTTCGGCCCCGAAATTACGCAATTCGCCTTCACAAATTGTGATTTTTTTTTAATTCTCTTTATTTTGTTTTGTTTTATTTTATTTCATTGTATTAATATTTAATATTAAATTCATCTTTCGAATTTTTTCTTTTCAATAACTTTAAATTTTACCAAATAACACCTTTAAATTTTTATAAAAAAGGCCTAATAATAGTCTTAAACAAAAAATAATAATAAAAAAAATTAAAAATAATGGTTATGGAAAATAATAAGAAACCAGTAATATTTTGCTTCAAAAATACTCTTAAACTTTTAAACTTGTAATTATAAGGATGCCTTTACAAAAATAACCTTTTAACTTTTTAAAAAAAATTTATAATTACTATTAAGTCTTAAAATTTCCATTAATACTTTAAACTTTTTTTTAAACTTATAAGAACACCTTTAAACTTTAAAAAAATTAAAATTAAAATACATGTACGGTTAAACCACATTTTAAAAATATCTGTTAACTTTCAAATATAAAATTAAAAAGTTTGGAATAATCTATGAAGTGTTATATAGGTCGTTTTCATCCATATGTTGACCGTAATAATTTTTTTGAACTTTTTTTTTTTTGTAAGAATAAAAGGTGTTAATGCAACTTTTAAAATTTTATGGGTTTTTTAAATATAATACCAGTAGATTCAGTGATATTAGTCGAATAAAAAAACAAGAGATTTGATATGAATTGTAGTTCAAATTCAAGCCGATTCAGTAAGGGCTATTGCAAAACTCACCGAATGAGTCAGTCTTTTCCTTCGGTCTATCGAGACCCACCACCATTCACTGCATTGGTCTTAGAGGAGCCCTTCGGTGAGAAGCTCTTTTTTTTTTGAAAATGTTTCAAATAAATGAGCACCCCACACAAAATCGTAGATAGTAGTGATGGACCAGTAGATCTTTTGAATATTTATATTTAAAAGATATATACGTATTATATTTACTATGTAAAATAAATTGTTTTGCTCATAAATATAATTATGAGTGATAATACAAAATTAATATAAGCCAACCTATATGTACTATATTTATATATTATTCAATTTGCATTGATATATGTATTTCACTTACTGCAAATTTTGTTATATATACTCAGTATATTTAATTATTTATAAATATATATTTAGAATATTTGTTTGTGAATATAACTAAGTAGTCTAAATAATATATATAAAATTTAAATTAAACTTTTATCACCTAGCGTTTGTAGTCCAACGGTTAGGATAATTGCCTTCCAAGCAATAGACCCGGGTTCGACTCCCGGCAAACGCAACTTTTAATTTCTTTTTTACAATTATTATTTTGTTTTTTCAAAATTCAAAAACTTTTTTCCTTACAACGTCTAGCGTTTGTAGTCCAACGGTTAGGATAATTGTTTTTCAAGCAATAGACTTGGGTTCGACTCCCGGCAATGCAACTTTTAATTTCTTTTTTACAACTATTATTTTGTTTTTTCAAAAACCTTTTTCCTTACCACATCTAGTGTTTGTAGTCCAACGGTTAAGATAATTGCCTTCTAAGCAATAGACCTTGTTTCAACTATTGGCAATTGCAACTTTTTATTTCTTTTTTACAACTATTATTTTGTTTTTTCTCACAACGTCTAGTGTTTGTAGTACAACGGTTAGGATAATTGTCTTCTAAGCAATAGAATTGGGTTCGACTCCCAGCAAACGCAACTTTTAATTTCTTTTTACAACTATTTTTTTTTTTTTCAAAAAACATTTTTTCTTGGAACATCTTGCATTTGTAGTCTAATGATTAGGATAATTAACTTTCAAGCAATAGACCCGGGTGCGACTCTTAGTAAACGCAACTTTTAATTTCTTTTTTACCACTATTATTTTGTTTTTTAAAGAAAAGTGGTCCCGAGTGGAGTCCGAAGGAAGGAATGGGAAGCGAGGAGGGGAGTGGGGCCCACAAGCGTAAAGCGGGTTGTACCGATTCCCACGACCATTGAATGCAATCACGTGGGCGCAAACCCTGCATCGTACGATGGGGTGCAGAAATCGTAGCCGTCCAATTTCCCAGATGGACCCCACTGCTCCCTTGTTACTGCTCTCTCCTTCTTCGTCAATCGCCGTCTTTCCTAATCTCCTCCATTTTCTTCCTAATTCCCTCGTTACTGCTCTCTCCTTCTTCGTCAATCGTAGCCGTCCAATTTCCCAGATGGACCCCATTTTCTTTCTTTTTCTTCATTTTTTTTATTATTATTTTTTTTCATTTAGAAGTCGGTAGAAATAATTTGAATAGAGTTCACAATCAACCTTTTATTTTCGAATAGGTTCAGTTAGACTATAAACGAGTGAGAGATTCACGAGTCACAATGCATCACCTATATGGATTACACGTCAAATATTTTTAAAAGTAGAATTGTGTTGTAATCCTATTTTCGAGTCAGGTCAGACTAAAAAATGTTAATCTCCAAGTTGACTTAAATTTTATGTTCGGAATCCAACCTGAACTGAAAAAAAAATTAAATCAACCCAATTTTTATAGTTTAAAGTTTGAGTTGAATAATATGAGTTAATTAAATTATTGAGTCACGTGAACACTCCAACTTCGTAATTTATTTTTTATATTCAATTTTTTATCATAATCTTTTAATATTAAAAGATAAAATACTAAAGTAAATAATTATTTTATTTTATTATTTGAGCGTATAAAAAAGAAATAAATTTGACATTAATGTCGAAGTTAGTATAGTATTATACTCTTAAACTTTGAGCTAAGTATCAATTTTTGTGTTGGTTGGATTGGATTGAAGTAGAATTTTTTTTTTTGGACTAATCCAGAATTTCGAGTTGATTGGGTTAGGAACGTGAATGATCCTAATAGGGTTCGCAATCCAACACTCTTATATTTTTATTGTGTTGGGTTAGATTGTCTGGTTGTTTATTTATTTTTAATTTTTTTAAATATATTTTATCTTTACTTTAATGACTAAAATCTGATGAAATTCAAATATCAAATATTTATAAGTCACAATTAACCATGGACGTCTGTTATGAACGTTAAATATTCTTCATTTTCATAACAATCTTAAAAGGTAGAGTAGGGGAAGTGTTAAGTTGGATAGTAAACTCTATTTTCGGTTTTGTTGGATTGACCCAACAACAAAAAAAAATCTCAACCCCTATAGTTTAGGTCCGGTAATTGGGTCGTAGAAATACCCTTAAAATTTATGGTTTAAAAGTTATTATTTGAGTACAAAATTCAATCTAATTAAAATAAATAAAAAAAATCTAATCCAACTCAACTTTTGTCGTTTAGGTCAAGTAATCTTAATTGTTCGGGTCATTGGCTCGTAGGAATACCCTTAAAATTTAGAGTCTAAAGTTATTATTGAGTCAAACGTTCAACCTAACTAAAAAAAACTACTAAACGTAACCCTTATAATTTAAGTCGGGTAGTCTTAATTGTTCGGGTCATTAGATCATATGAATACCCTTAGAATTAAAAAAAGTCTGACCTAACTCAACTTTTATAGTTTAAGTCGAGTAATCTTAATTGTTCGAGCCATAGAATTTATGATCTAAAAAAATCTATCCTAACTCAACCGTTCTAATTTTGGTCAAGTAATATTAATTGTTCGGGTCATCGGGTCGTAGTAATACCCTTAGAATTTATGGCGTTGAGTCAAAAAAGGGTAATGAAATGAAAGTCACCCGGGGCGTGCGGGTAGGAAGGTAGAAAGCAAACAAAAGGCATTAAAGGAAAAAAAATAATAATAAGGTAATGATGAAAAATGGCATTAAAGACTGACACGTGTGAAGTGTTCTTTTTTAATTACTCCATTTGTCTTGTCGTGCAGCCGTGTCTCTGTCCATGTCCATGTCCGACCACTGCCTATACCAGGTCACCTACTGCCCCATTGACCGGTAACTGCAGGTCATACATCATTTTCTTATCATCACCTCATTACCCTTTTATATATATATTTGTTCTTTAATAATCCAATAATAAAAAATGCATTGGAAATTTGAAAATGTTTCTTAATAACTGCTCAAATGATTTAATACGACCGTCTTTTTAATAACTGTTTGAGCCGAACTCAAAAAAAGTTCTAAATGATCTGAACAACCTAACCTAACCATTTGATTCGATTAGGTTCATTACTTAATAAACGTTGTGTGCATTGAAAAATTTATAACTCAAACAATTGAATTGGATCTAAAAAATGTCTCGATCCGATCTGAGCCAACCAAACTCACGAACACCGCTAAAGATTTTACCTCCACAATTCTTTTTTTTATGAAAGTACGGAATTTTTATTCAAATTTGTCCCTTATTTCATAAGATCGAGGAGTAGGGTACAAAATTGTCAGCCACATAATAGCTTCTCCAGTGTAAAAATATATATTAATTTTTTTCATTTTAATTATATTAATATAATATTACGAAAGCTTGTATGTTTCTCTGTCTCTAGAGTAAAAAGAATGGGACCCTATAAATTAAGGGCAGGGGGCAGTGAGGGTTGTGCCATTGCCTAGGGCACTTTTTCTAGAGAGAGAAAGGGCTTTTAGAGAGAGAAGTTGGGGGTTGTGGGGAATGTTGGCTGGCTCGAGGCTTTTCAAAAAAAAAAAAAAAAAATTGTTAGGCTTCGGACCAGGCTTCATTCCCCTCAACTCGAACGCTCATTAAACCCTAATCTTCTTCATCTTCCATTATAATCTCTCTATTTTTTCTTTTTTTATTTGCTCTTGGGTGCTGGCCTCGAGTGGATTGTCGTTTAATATGGTCGACAATTTTGCATTACTAGCTAAGAATTTGTTTTCTTTGTATACGTAATGGCCTCGAATTGATTGCTTTCTTCTAATCCTTCTCCTTGAACGTGTTCCACAATTTTCCGATTGTGTTTTTGTAGTCATCGGGAAGGGTTTAGGTTCTTCGTTGTTATTCACGAATTTTACACCGCTTTTACTTTTTACGTGACCGACAATTTTACACCGCTAATTACGAATGAGTTTTCAACGTATATGTGATAGCTATGAATTTGACATCGTGTTGATTAGCCTTTTTAGTAGGAGAGTCATGGTTCCCGGTTGCTATTCGCAACCATAATGCTTTCTAATCTCTCTCCTTCAATGTGTCTACGTTTTCATCATGTACGTAGTAATATCTACGAACGTAATGACTACCTTGAATAATTTTTCTTCTCGAGGCCGTTGGGTCCAAATACGATATGAAATCGAAGCAAATAAGCTTGAATAATGTTTGTATGTAAGGTGAATGAAAGAAAAGATGCCCTAAAAAGCACAAATATTAAGAACATAAGGAAAAGGTACGTAAAAAAATGGCCATAATGTTAAATGAAACAAGGTATTAATGAGGGCTTGGAAGTTGTTGAAAAGTCAGAGGGCATCCTCGGAAACCTTAGCTGCCTTGTTTCTGTGTTTTTCCTGTGTTTTTAGGGTTTTGGAAGATGAGAGAGTAAATGAGGAAGACGACCAGACCAGACCAGCTGATGTCTGATGGCTGCTGTCTTCTGTCTGGTCTGACCACCTCTTGGGAAGCTAAAATAGGGAAACAAGATGTATTATGTGAGATCTCACGTCGGTTGAGGAGAGAAACAAGTATTTATTGCACGGGTGTGGAATCTTCTCTCTAATAGACGCGTTTTGTTTTAAAATCGTGAGACTGATGACGATACGTAATGGACCAAAATAGACAATATCTACCGGCAGTGATCTTAAACTGTTACATATTATATTTTGTTTTTTTAATGTTTGATTTTTGACTTCTCACGTTTTCGTTTGGTTAAGTTATACGAAATATTATGAACTTTGAAGTAAGTTTTAATTATGCGTTTAAGATTTTGAATAGTTTTTTTTTTTCTCGATAAAGCTTTGAACTTCTCGTATTCCTTCATCTACTTTGAAAATATTTGTATTTCAATCGAGATTGGTTGATCGACACATTGTTGGTGTTGAGGAGAAAGTTTATTTGGAACGAGTTAGATAGTCTGATTGTTTTAACTCTCGACTGAAATACACCGAAACGAGAATAAGCGACGTAGAAAGAAACACACTAACTTGAAAGGAGAGTATTTTGTACTAAATAACTTTAAGCACTATCCTTTTTATTTCTTAAATTTTGAAAGCAGGTTTCAATCATGCATTTAAGATTTGAATAGTTTATTTGTCGATTCTAACTTTGAACGTCTCGTTTTCGTTCATCCACTTCGTAAATAACATCTTCTAGTCAAGATTGCCTGATCGACACCACTATTGGTGTTAAGGAGAAATAGAGATGTTTAAGAGGTGGGGTGGGATGGGGAAACCTTCCCGACCACCTATGTCTCTTCCCATTTCACGCAAAAGGCCATAAAAATATGTCGTTTCCATTTTTTGAACAATCAACCATTATGCTTGAGGTGAAACTAGAAACTAGAAACGGGCAACAATGAATTTTGGAGAGATAGTTTTTACGTGCATGATCCTCCAATAGCCGAGAGGAAGAAGTGGATGAACCAGTGTCAATAAGAAAAGAGTAACGAACGTGAACCCATTAGTAGCATCAATCAATAGAATTGGGAATGTAATGAGTCGTCATCTATCAAACAAGTGGCTAAACGAGAATCTATGAAGGGAATATCAAATTTTGTTGGTCGGTGAAATTAGAAAAATTAAAAAAATATATAATGCAACCTCTAAAATATAGAATGCAATATATCAGGGATATAAAATAAATTTTTAACATAAAAAAAAATCAATGAATGAATAAGAGACACTATTCACTCAATAAAATACCTGAAAACGACAACATATTCGACGTGATGATGTAACAGTTAAATCAAAATGATGGACAAATGACACTTATAATTTTGGGAGAGTAACAAATGGTGGAGTTTTTCTTATTATTATATTTCTAAATAAAATTATTTATACATAATATAAATTTAAATCTAACCGTTACTCACATCGATTTTTATTATTATATTATTATTATATTTAAAATTTTAGTGGTTAATCACATAATTTTTTATTATTGTTTTTATTGTTTTTATATTATATTATTATATTTAAAAAAATATATAAAATAATCTTCCATTTCTCTTTAAACACAATTTATTCAGGGTCAATATTAATTTCTACTTTTTGTCATTTTTCTTCTCTGTTTAAACTCATCAACTCCCCATATTTTTAACACACAATATTGAGATAAGAGATGTCGTTTCTGGTCTATCTGTTTTTATTTCTATATATATGAAAAGTTAAAAAATTATCATATATATAATAATCCAGAAATTGCAAAAGAAAAGAAAAAAAAGGAGGTTTGTAATGATTTTAAAATCTTTTATACTAGGTAATCTAGTATCCTTATGCATGAAGATAATCAATTCGGCCGTTGTGGTCGGACTCTATTATGGATTTCTGACCACATTATTTTCAACACATAACTTCCGTAATTATTCAATCTTCAATTTCCTTTTTTCTTCTCTATTTAAACCCATCAACTCATTAACTTCCCCATATTTTCAACACAACTTTTTCTCTCTTTTCTTTTCTATTTAAACTCGTCAACTTCCCCATATTTTCAACACAAACTTTTGCTTCCAATTTTATTTTTATTCATGAGAGAAATTTTTATTGTATTGTAAGGAAATAGTTGTGAGTGTTCCAAGCTTCAAATACTTGTATCGGTTTGATCCTGTGTCGTGAATAGGATTGAATTTGCTCTTGAACTCATAAAAAGAGCGGTGTAACAGTTGGACTCCGATCCGTGGAAAGAGCCGAGAAAGTTCTTTATTTAAATTCCTAAGAGGCATTTGGGGAATGAAGTAGGTCGAATTCGACTGAACCACTATAAAACTATGGTGTCATAGTTTCTAACTCTTTCCTATTTAATTTCAAAATTATTATTGTGATTTATTTGCATGTTCTAGTTGATTATTGTTTTGACTGAACTATTTTGTTCTCGTAATTATCCTCTACTTATTTGTAAAAAGTTTCATAATTAGAAAAATTAATCCTGCTTAACCAGTTAACTATTTTGTTCTAGTAATTATCATCTTCTACTTATTTGTAAAAAATTTCATAATTAGAAAAATTAATCCTGCTAACTAGTTAAAACTCTATTCACCCCTCTAGGGTTACCATACCGATCCAACAGTAATGAGTAATTTTGTCACGATCCGATTTTCGAGGCTTCGAAAACCCGGACCGTGACCCAAAAGAGGAAATCGAAAATAAATAAAAAAACAAAGGATTTAAAAGAAAAGAAAAAAAAGAAAAATAATAAAAATTGCTAAAGTCTTAAAATCGAAAAAAAGAAAAGTTAAATTTCAAATAATAAAAAGAGAGTAGAAATTTTAAAATATGAAGTGAATACACAAAAGACTCCAAAAGACCGAAAAGGGACTGACGCTCTGGAACGACCCCCTTTGTGACCGTACAGCTCTAGACACTCCTCTACCTCGACCGGCAGCCTGCGAACACCTGAGAAAAAAAAGGGAGAATGGGATGAGTATAAAAATTATACTCAGTAAGCCACCTACTAGTAGGCTCTCATCGGATCCTAACTTAACAGAATCCCCACGGTCTTCTAATTGGCATTAGGACGTCTGGTTCTAGTCTTAGTCCATTTGGGGCTCGCCCCTTGAGACTTGTTCTATGGAGCTCCTCTGGCTCTCTGTCCTTTCATTTGATACTTAAGGGTCCCTTATGCTAAGCTGACATGACCGACGTCTCTCTATGAGGTGCTACCTCTGCATGGCTATCTGAGACTACATGGTATCTAGCCTAGGGGTATGCTGAGTACCTCCTAAGCCCATGACAGTCTCCTAGGGGGGCGCGACCCAATCCATTCCCGTGCAATTAACGGGTTGTACGACGTGGGGACACATTTCCCATGCGAAACGGCTAGAAGCAGTAAGCATTGGTCAAGAACCTCTGGTTCCCCCAACGGGGCGATGTCATCCCTCAAGTGCTCGAAACGCGGAGTTCACCTATTCAACATGAACTACACATATGTATCCGTATAGCGGAAGCTTAAAGCATACAAGCAACACCCAGATAATTCGCTTGTTATCTTAAACATACAAGCAACACTCAAACAAGCAATCACAAAGATTAATAAACTTAGATAAAAAAAGTATGAAAAAGAGTAATAAAATATTAAATTATTTCAAACAAACAAAACCACAATTGTATATCTTATCGATTGTTATCTTATAGATCAAATAACTCTCCAGTCAAAAGCATAAACTTAAGCATCAAAATACTAATCACGACCATACAATTTAAGCACAAATATCACACGTAATCAAAATTCAAAAAAACAAACAATTAGAAATATTTAAAATTAATATACAAATATCAAAACAAACCACAAGAAAATTTATAAAATTAAAGAAAAAATTGAAGTATTGAATAGCAAACTATTTAACTAATGAAACTCCTTTGAGATAACACAGATAAAGAAAAATAGAATCGACAAAATAAACAACATGCACAAAAAGAAAAAATGAAAAAGAAAATAAAACACTTCAAATATAATATTAAACGGGATCGTACCAAACAGAAGAATCATATATCATCAAAACTCAAACAAGCATCACAAATATTTACAATCCGTATACATATCAAAACAGACCACAAGAAATTAATAAAATTAAAGAAAAAAAAGTATGAAAAAGAGTAGCAAAATATTGAATTAATGAAACTTAACAGATATTACAGAATAAAGAACACACACAAAAGTCATAAGATGAAAAAAACAAACACTATTTCTTCGAACTATACAAAGATGAAACATTACAAACAATATTTATTTAAAATCAAAATACATTAAAAAAAACACAATAAATCTATAAACTAAAAGAAAAAAAAAAGAATGAGAAGGAAAAGTTGCCACCAACAAACGAAACTCCACTAAAAAATTAAAATTAAAACAAAAAGTCAAACACTTCAAATTTAATTTAAATGAAAACATACTAAGTATGAGCATCACAAGAAATCAAGAGTGAAACAAATAAGCATAAAAATTTAGAATCAAAATATAAATATTAAAATAAAATACAATAAATTTATGAAATGAAAGGCAAATAATATATCCATAAAGAAAAACGAAGAAAAATTAAATACTAAATGGTCTTACAATTTAAAAAACTTCACTTTCATTTTCCTGAAACCAAAGTAAAAACTTGAGACTAAAACAAGAAGTAAATCTTCAATTAAAAAACATCCTACAAACCGATATTGAGTGCTGAGTTGTGGTGGTGCATATTGTGTGGATATAGCCTGCAATTAGAACACTTAAAAATTAACATAATATTGAGAAACTAACATTATCAATTAAAAAGAACTAAGATATAACAATAAAAAAAATTGTTAATATCACCAAACCCATATTGAGTGATGAGTTGTGGTTGTGCATATTGTGTGGATATAGCCTCCAATTCGAACACTTAAAAATTAACATAATATTGAGTAACTAACATTATCAATTAAAAAGAACTAAGATATTTTATAGCATATTACACTATTTACAAAATGTCAATTATAATTATAACTACATTAAGTATTTAAATTAATAAAGAAGGCCATTTTCTCTAAAAACATTGCAACAAATAAATTTTCTAATAGTAAAGAAGCTTATAAGCAAGCTTCGAATAGCCTAATCTACATAGATTTTAATAGTGTGTAAAATTTGGCACTTACAAATAATATAGATGGTTCATATTTGAAGAGAAAGAAAATTCTCAAAGAACTTGAACCACAACCTCAATTAGAACTTCTTGCGGCGGTTGTGACTTTGCTAACCCATCTTTAATAGCAAGAGAACACATAACATTAACAAACAAGGTTATATGTGGCAAACAAAACATCAATACAACGAAAGACATCCTAGCGCACTATCATATTTACAAAATTATCAAAATCTAACCGTAAGAGAAATAAAAGATAGAGACTATCAATAACCAAACAAACAAAAATTAATTTTCAAAATATTTATAGAAAAAAAATTAGAAATAAAAGATAGGGAAGAGACTACTTACCAATCATAATCTTATAGACCAAAGAATTCACAAACAAAAGTCACAAGCAGAATCATAATAAGCATCACAAGATATCAAAATACTAAACGAAATCGTACCAAGCACAAATAATAAAAAATATTAAAATAAACCACAATAAATTTATAAAATTAAAGAAAAAAATGAAGTATTAAATAATAGCAAACAATTGAATTAATGAAACTTCACTAAGATTATAGATTAAAAGTCACAAGAGCGTGTAAAGAAAAAGAAAACAACATATAAACAATTTCAATAATTATCGAATAATAAACCATCAAAATTAAACATCACAAATAATAAAAATATAAACAATCATCAAAATACAAACACAAACAATCAAAATTCAAACAAAGTCAAACAAAATTAAACATCACAAATAATAAAAATATAAACAATCATCAAAATACAAACACAAACAATCAAAATTCAAACAAAGTCAAACAAACAATCAAAAAATTCAAACAAACAATGTCAAACATTTAAAAATCAAAATATATATAAAAAAAACCACAAACATCACGGGTAATCAAAATACAAACAATCATACAGCAAAAACATCACAGATGATCAAATACAAACAAACAATTCCAAATATTTTACAAACCATAATAAATTTATAAAATTAAATTAAAAAAATGAGATATAAAATAAAGTAGCAAACCATTAAATTAAAAAAAATCCACTCCAAAAAATATATATAAAAAAAACCACAAAAATCCAGCTGCATATGTCAAAACCCGAAGCATAAGCATATGCCTGATAAAGAGTGCCAACAACGCAACTTAATGGTGAACAAACAACCCGATTAGAAATATGGATAAACTTTAAGAGCAATAATAACTACCAAGGAGCCTCACCCTTTCAACTATTCGCACATGGCCACCTCCAGGGTTGGCAGCACTACTCTGATTGAATCCCAGACCTGCCACAAGCTCAACTTACAAAACTTTTATCCAAAATTTGAGGGAAGCCCTTCCAAATAACGGGAAAGTGTATGGTATCCTGTATTACTTTGTACTGGGCGGACTCAAAGCACTTCATACTAATGGATCTCGCCAATTACGACGGCCAATCCATCACAGTTGCTGTAGATGTGCTAAATGTCTATATTGTGGCATACAGCACAGGCACAATATCCTACTTTTTTCAGCAAGTTCCAGTTTAAGCTTCCAAATCGCTTCCATACACAGGTAATTACGAGAGCCTTCAAAATGCTGCAAAAAAACTAAGAGAAAATATTGAGCGACGGCAAGCTTGTTTAGAGAAGATTAACCAACCTACATTGGTGAATCGGCTGAATTGAACCAAAAACCGTGAAAATTTTATTGGATCGACACAAAACAACCAAAACCATGTGAATGAGCGCTAAACCAGTCCCAAGACATTGAATTAAAGACCTTGTTTTTACTAAGAAAATTAGGGTCTGTTAAATACTTTTTAAGATGCCATACTAAAATAATAACAATAATAATAAATTAAAAAATTAAAAGTTGAAAAAATAAAATTGAGGATAATCTTGTACTTTTGTAAGAAATAGACATGAATTCATTTTCATTCCCATGCTGACATGCTCTTTCCAAAAAGCTCTTAAACAAACAACAAACTCACATAGTCCAAGAGAATTGATAAGAACCATTGGTGCAGCCATGAGAGAATGTTTTATGAGCATGGAGGCAGCCGCACCCACCACGCCATGGCATTCTCCATTGTCGACTCCCAGCTCTCGACAGTGCCATTATCACCTTGTTTCATTACAACACCGAGGCTGCTGCTTCAGCGCTTCTCGTTCTCATTCAAACAACCTCTGAAAAACAACTGGTCTGCTCTTTCCAAACAAATCCAGATTGCAAACAGTAACAAAGATAAGTATCACAAGACAAGACAGATTCAAAAGTCAGGTTACAGATAAAGAAAATTTTAAGACAATAACAGTTAGAAGAACTTCCACGCCTAGAAATACACATAACAGTTCGACATTCATATAATAGATAATTTCCTACACTGAACAGTTTCTTCATGTCGTTCAGAATCTTCATGTCAATTTTCTGAAGTAAGTGAACTTCAAAATAGAAAACAAAATAATTAAAAAAAAGGTAGAGTAACTTAATTTCCACTCTCAATCGATGCTAAAAGAATTAAAACAAATAGAACACCTAAATTAAAGTCTACAAGTAATCACATGTAAATTCGTAAACAGGTTATTCTAGGTCACTTCGCGCAAGGGGAAGAGCATTCTTGATAGTCAACTAATTTAAACAAAAATGAAGTTAATAGAAACATGAACCTTTTAAATAACTCCAGATTTTGTGAAGTTTCGTGATCAAGAGACATTATTGACGGTAATCCCTTGCTGGACAGAGCGAACTCCATGAGTTCCAGGCGTTCATCCTCCTCAGCAAGTTCCGTTGATTCCTTAGCCATTTGGCGAGCAATGTCCCTCTGATTGGCAGTTTTAAGTCTTGCTGCTTCTCTTTGCCTGCACAGTGCTAGACTATATCAGTTTATGTAAGAAGGAGAAGAGGAAGAGAAGAGGAAGATCAAACTAACCGTAAGAAGGAGAAGAGGAAGATCAAACTAACCGTAAGAAGGAGAAGAGAAGATCAAACTAACCGTAAGAAGGAGAAGAGGAAGATCAAACTAACCTTAAGAAGGAGAAGAGGAAGATCAAACGGAGGAGAAGAAGGCCAATGTGACCGTTCCGGAAATCGCAGACGCTCCTCGTTCTTCTCTGCTTTTTTAAATTTGAACGCTGGAAGAATGGCTAATTTATAGACGTAATTTGTGTTTTTTTTCTCTTTTATTTAATTCTTTAATTTTCATTCTTTTTATTTAATCAAAACCTCCTCATTTCAATTCAGTTCGTATCAAAGCCCAAAGCCCACAGCTCAAAGCCCAAATCTTCAGTGTTCAATTGAAAGCCTCCTAGACGCATTCAGTTTGGAATTGGGCTTTGAATTGGACTTACCGGCTTTCTTTGGGCTTTGGGTTTAAGCCCATTTTGCATCTTTTTCTTTTTACAAAATTCTCTATTTATTTTATTTATTTTTTAAAATGTTGGGCAGACATTTTTTTTCCTCTTATTTATTTATTTCTTTCTTTCTTTTCCATAAACTTTTTTTTTAATCTTATTTATTAAAAAAAAACGGATCAAATTATCTACCTCCAATATAATAATTAATATCTTATTTATTTAAAAACACTTTAAAACTTTTTAATACTTCCAAACTAAAAAAAAATATTAACTTTAAAAGTTTCATTATATATTTTTTTAATTTAAAAATATATTTATTCCAATGTTTAAAAAATACTCATTAAAATAACATCATTTTTCTTTATAAAATAAAAAGTTTACTGTTTATGGATTACCTACAAATATTTTCATATTATTTTAGAAAATTCATAAGTATTTTTTAGCGTGGTATAAAATATTTTTGAATTCTCTAAAACAATTTAGAAGTGTTTTTGAAGTATTTTTAAAAAAATGTTTAATGAAATTAATGAAAATTTTTAAATAAAATATTAACGGTCAGGATCCAAAATTATCTAGAAGTATATCTGGTAATTCATTTTTAAAATTTAACTTTATTATTATTATTATTATTTTATTTTAGTTCAGTGTTATTTAAATTTTTTGTGAATTTTTTTCTTAATATAAAATGTAAGTTTTTTTATTTTTTATATTTTTTATAATTATTAGTTTAGTAAGAAAAATAAATAAAATCCAGACATCGCGGTTTTTTTGATCCTCCGGGCATTAACGCAATGTATGCAACTTCCCTGGGTTCTTCAATGCTAATCTCTAACTAACTCTAGCTTCTGCTTCTAGCGGGGAAGACGTAGCACAATTCGTAGCCACCGATCAAAACCCATTTCTTAAATCCCACTATTTCTTCGAGTCTCAATCTATAATTCTCCAAATCCGCAACCAAAATCGATAAAAGTTCATGTCAATGCCGGGCAGTTCGTTTGATCTTTGAATTCAGAGTAAATTGCTCACAGAATTCGATAGAAGCAAAGCTATGCTTGCCAGAAGGCGTTTAGCGAAGCTGATAATCGGTTTCAATTCGGAAACCAGGAGGAGAAGAAGCCGATTGTTGTCGAGCAATTCAGGGAAGAGATTTGCAGCGGTTTGGGGAAATGGAGATTTCGGGAGGCTGGGGCTTGGAAATTTGGATTCTCAGTGGAGGCCTGTTGCGTGTTCTTCCTTTGATCGCGAAATGCTCAAGGATATTGCATGTGGTGGTGCTCACACTCTGTTCTTAACAGGTCTTAAACTTCTCTTCTTTCGAATTTTGCAGCTTATATGAGATTGTTTATGGGATTTGTAGTGCTATGTATCTGTATCTATTTGAGGGACATTGTGTTACGTTTCGAGTCCCGCAGATGTTGAGAGCAATCTCCTACGTTTTGTTGGTGAAAATTGTGAAGATGTCAGCTGTGTTCGAGTAAAAGCTCACAAATTATCCCCCTACTTTGGCAGAATCTGGACGTGTTTATGCTACTGGTCTTAATAATTTTGGGCAGCTGGGAATCCTCGAGGAACAAGGCTATTGTACAGTATGTTTTCTCCCACTCGATCACCATTATCTATGTGTGATAAGTTTTAGTATGGATATTCTGCGCCTGAAGTGATGGTTGTTCCTTAAGTTTTTGTTTTAGCTTTATCTGGTTGAACTCAACTCTTTGTGGGAAACACTTGCACTATTTATTAACACCAATCGATGAGAGATTACAAGACACTCGGTAGACACTACTTGCACTATGTGCTTTGGATTTTTTGGAATGAAAACCAGGTTGGAGGGGTATTTATAGTAGAGGTTCAACAATTTATTCCTAAAATATTAACTATTTATTTCTAAAATACCTTAATTCTTTTCTTAAAATAAGTAGGTATCTTTATTTCTAAAATACCTAAATCATTTTCGTAAAATACATAGACAATGAGTTCATTCAATTATTGGGCTAGTGATGATATTTTAACATATCTTTCTGTTGGATGAAAGTCCAACATCGGCTAATTTAAGGAATGATCATGGGTTTATAATAAAAAAATATTATCTCCATTGGCATGAGGTCTTTTGGGGAAGCCCAAAGCAAAGCCATGAGAGCTTATGCTCAAAGTGGACAATATCATACCATTGTGGAGAGTCGTGTTCATCTAACTTGGTATCAGAGTCATGCCCTAAATTTAGTATTGTGAGCCTCGAAGGCATAGTCCAAAATGACTAAGACTCCAAAAGAAAAGGAGTCGAGCCTTGGTTAAGGGGAGGCAATCCTCAAATGTCGAACAAAGTATTGTGAGCCTCGAAGGCATAGTAAAAAATGACTAAGACTCCAAAAGAAAAGGAGTCGAGTCTCGATTAAGGGAGGCGTACTTCGTTCGAGGGGAGGTGTTGGATAAAAGTCTCACATCGGCAAATTTAGGGAATGGTCATGGGTTTATAATCAAAGAATACTAACTCCATTGGTATGAGGCCTTTTGGAGAAGCCCAAAGCAAAGCCATGAGAGCTTATGCTCAAAGTGGACAATATCATACCATTGTGGAGAGTCGTGTTCATCTAACTCTTTCCATCTTTCTTAATGTGGTCTCATGTTTCCGGGTTTTTCTTGTATTGTTTTGATTTTTCTTTTTGTAAAGACACATTAATTTTCACTTATCAGCATAGCATGGCATCTCAATGCAGGAGCCTGTTGAGGTTAGAATTCAGAAAGAAGCTGTTCATATTGCAGCGGGTTATAATCACTCTAGTGTTGTTACAGGTTTGCTCTACATTTCTCTTGATTCGAGCGAAGACTAACCTTTAACTATTAAACTTCATTCAGAAGTAATTTGTAATTAGTTAGCTAATGACCCTAGTTAGCAACTTGTTGAAGATAGGTTATTAGATGTAATTGGCTGATTATTTTTATATCACAATACAAAATATCATATCCTGCACATTTCATAAAGTTCATATTGCATCCGTTCCAATAGCATAGTTGGATCTTATGGCTCGATTCTTCTAGGGCTATTTTGAGGAAAGTCAACTCTATAGGAACAGAAGAATTTTGGAAGAGGTTGATAGATAGATGTTCTGGAAATATTTTTGGACATTGTGGGTTTTGTCTCCCTGTGGTCTTTTTTCAGTAAGAACTTTTGTAATTATAATTTTTCCACCATTTATCTAAAATGAAGCGATATTTTTTTATTCCTATGATATATATTTTAAATTCTTGTCTTTTGTATATTTCTTTGGAAGTTAAAATGTCATACCAGTTACATTGAGTTCCTCAAAACGTTCTTTGATATCCTTCGGATAAAAGCATCTAGGTAAAGTATTGTTATACAACATGCTCTAAAAATCAACTGTCATCGCTGGGATCTCTCTGGGCAATAATCTTATGCGAGCAACTCATTCTTCATATAATTTAACTGCTTCTGTAAATTGCGAATACTATTAATTAAATTTCTGATGTATTACTCAAAAAGGAATTATACAATAACTCTTCTACTCTAGCTTCATTTGTTGACTTTATATTTTAATTCTTTATAGCTGATGGAGAACTGTATATGTGGGGGATGAATTCAAGTGGGCAGCTTGGTCTTGGAAAGAGTAAGCACTAGATTCTGAAAATATTTTTCTTACTCTGTATAGTTTTACTAGATTCTGAAAATATTTTTCTTACTCTGTATAGTTTTGCTAATCTAGTGACTCATGTGCAAATTAACATTTTTGTAGGACTGGTTATTAGACAATGGGCAATGAAAGAATGAAATAGCCTAATCTTCTTAGTTTTTCTTTTTCGTTAATGGGTTAGGGTGGGGTTGTGAATTTATTCAGTACAACGTGGTTGTTCCCTTTGTAAGTCACAAAGTTATTTGTTTTTAGTAGATAATCATGAATACTAGTTGTCCATCTATAATCAGTCAATAATTATGTTATCATTTTTTTACAATTCTATTTATTTGTTGTTGGTTGTCCCCCTTGAGGTGGACCTTGTATTTCTTTCCTTGTTTGAAAGAGAAGATAGTGATAGACCCCTATTACGAAGGTTTATTGTTGTCATGTGTTGGTAAGTTCGAAAACAAAGCATGTTGACTAGGAGATATTTTAGAACTCAAGGAACCGAATTACTTGGTAACTTCTAAAACAAAGCATATTGACTTGGAGAAGGTCAATGAATAATTCATAAAGGAAATGACTGATGCGGGTGTAATATGTATTATTTATCTTTTGACAATAGATTAAAATGCCGATTGCTTAACTATAGTACTTTCGAAAGGGTTATTTGACAAATTGGTTGCCCAAAGGACAGTTCAATCAATCGATCAGGTTAACTATGGAAACATCTTTTACCAACTTGAGAGGGTTGTCAGGTGTTGGACTTTTTCCATTTTTTTAGTAATCACTAATTACGATTATTAGTTGTCTATATTTATGTCTCTATGGTTATCCTACAACTATGCGCTAGTAATTTTCTTTCCTAATTTTTAGTTAGTCTTTCATGATAGGAATAGATAAAATACTAATTTTCTCCTTCTCAAACTCGGTTGTACTGTTATACAGGGTCAGCAAAATCCGTATGTCTACCTACTAAAGTAAATAGCTTAGATGGGATTGTGATTAGGAGAGCTGCTTTAGGTTCAGACCACTCGATGGTTGTTACTGGTATAAATATCCTACCACATTTCAGTTTAGTAGTTTTACCGTTTTCATGGCGTTTCAGGAATTTGTGATATTATATTTTTCTCGATGTTTATATTTTTCACCAGATGGAGGTGAGGTCTTAAGTTGGGGAGATGGACGATCAGGAAGATTGGGTCATGGCCACGAGTCATCATTATTGGGGTTTTTAAAAAGCACCAGGTACTGCTAGATTCATACTGATCTGTGATCCCTTCTTCCTTTCTCATTTCCCCTACAGAAAAATAAAAGAAGAATAAATTGGCCTTTGACCGAACATTTTTTAAGCATATAGATGTATAAACTTATTGTGTTTGAATTTTCTCATCTAGATTCTGATGCATCATAGCGTTCTTTGTTTCTTGTGTTCTTATGACTCGTATATTCTTTTGTAGCGAATATACGCCCAGGCTAATTAAAGAACTTGAGGGGATTAAGGTAATCTTTCCATAGTGAGCTTTCATTCATCACCTTTAGGTTGCCAATTTTTTTAAAACTTTTTTTTTCAGGTTAAACGGATTGCTGCAGGGATGCTGCACTCAGCATGCGTAGACGGTTGTTTTGTTTTTTTAATTTCTTTATGGCAAATCTCTGTTTCATTGTTGCTTCTTTTGGCACATTGTTTTGCTAATGTTTAACAAATTTAGCAGAAAATGGAGCTGTTTTCATATTTGGTGAGAGAGCAACAAACAGAGTGGCAAGTTCCAATTTAATGTTGAAATTGATTTTATGTTTTGTCTAGTAAAGCTACATTTTGCTTGATGTACTTGAATTTAAATTATTAATGGTATGATACAGAGCTTTGGTGAGGCGAACAAGGCAACAACACCATCAATGATCAGCACACTCTTGGACTGCGAAGAAGTTTCCTGTGGTGGTTATCACACGTGTGTCCTAACAAGTAACTTTATCCTTTTTTATATTTTCGAGAATTGTAATTATTCCTGACATGTAGTTATTTGAGCTCTGAAAATTGAATGTTAGCTGAATCTTGTGCCATTTGTAAAAGCTTTTTGATATCTCACTTGGCTTCGGATTCGGCTTTCCTCCCCATCTTTATGTAGTTTAATGTATAAGCTGACATGGGCATTATATATGAGTGACTTTGTTTAAGGGTTACACTGTGATATTGATGTGTAACTTCAGAATTTTTCTTTTGTCTGAGCAAATTATATATTAAAATTGTTCTTAGCCAGTAAGCAATTATATATAAAGGTCGTCATCAATGAGTTAGTATAGTTTGTCTGATATCTTTGCTGTATTTTTCTATGGTTTCATTATGACAACAATAAAGCGAAGTAGCCGGTGTTCTTAGTATGTACATGTTATTTGACAGCCGTGTGCATACAGATCGATCTAATTTTCACAATGGGGTGCTCATCCTCGGTTTTAATGATGGATGACTATATGATTTCTAAGTCGAGATATGTAGTTTATTTATTCATCAGAAAAGTTGCTTGAGATTCTGAACCCGGCCTCATCTTTGACCTTTTTGTTTCTTGTTGTAGAAGGTGGGGACCTGTACAGTTGGGGTTCGAATGAGAATGGCTGTCTCGGGAATGGGTATGCCTCGCTGCAATAACATTTTGTAGTTTGGACCTCTTTTCTAATTTTGAAGGCTCGCTGACTGAAATATTGTGTTTGTGATATCTGGTTATTCAGGTCCACGAGTGTCTTTCATCTCCCCGAAAAAGTCGAAGGTCCCTTTTCAAAATCTCCCGTAAGCAAGGTTGGAGTTTTATGGTCTTCCATCAGAATTACTTGAATGATTTTATCATTTGTTTTCCTTGTGGAGACAACTTTAATTTTATCGAGTTTGAAATAACCTCGTAATTGCTTTCTACCTATATTTTTTATCGTCTGAAAAAGGAAAAATAAAGAGAAAATTTTCATATGTACGCTAAGGACGAAATGACAAAAGAAAATGAATGATAAATCTGCTTGTTTGATATTTTTTATATTCATTCTGTTCAATATATTTAACAATCATATTTCACAGGTATCTTGTGGATGGAAACATACAGCAGCAATCTCAGGTAATAATTCTCAAATGAAAATGAAGATATGAGTTTAAACTTTAAGTGTATTATTGCTTGAAGCCTTTCATATTAGGTGTTCTTTGCAGACTTTCTTTGTTCTTATAAGAAGAAAAAGGATTAAAAAAATGAAATAATCATGACTGGAACAAGACAAGACTCAAATTTACAAAAACCATAAACATATTACCAATTAGTGTTGTGTAAAAGATTGTTATAAGAACTTTGAAAAATTGAATCACTGCTATTTCACTTTTCTTTTTGGCAATTGGGATATCGAAGAGCCCTGCTCCTTGTATTTTGTTCGTGGTCCACCGCACATGAATTCAAACTTTGAAAGACTACTTGGGTCTTAGTTTTAAGTTATTAAGTTTATAACTTGGACATATTGAACTTCGGACCTTGAAAAATATCTCCAAATATCTCATACACCCCCTCCTTACTATTGGTCATCCTATGTAAGGGTAATATACTGTTTGAGAGTTCGATTTTTGTCTAAGCCAACAAATTTCCTTCATTTTATTCCTCTTTTAAATTCTTGTTCTGTCATTTACTCCTTTGATTATGGTTCTAATCTCTGAACTGAATATGTATCACAGTTGGATTTAATATGTTTTAGAAGAAACGGCAGCTTATTGAAGTAGTAATTCGAATTAATCAAGTTAAAAGTAGCATCAATTCATCACTCATTATCTTGGATCTTATCCCAAAGGAAACATTATTATCTTCTTCAGCTACGATGGGATCAAGTCAAATTTAAATGCTGAATTGAATCTTTTGTGCTCAAATCTCTGGGTTTCAAATTAATCTGTCACAGATTGCTTGTAGAGTTTTAGGCAGAAATTTGTTAACTCAAGACCAGTGTGAATGTCTTTGTTACACCTTTGTGATTCTTACTCATTCTGGTCGTTTGAGTAAAAATAACTGAATAAAGAAGAAAGAGGTAAAATTTGGTAAGTTTGTTGTTGAATCAGGTGGTGCCATTTTCACGTGGGGCTGGGGAGGTTCCCACGGAACGTTTTCGGTGGATGGCCATTCGTCTGGGGGTCAGCTGGTATGCTTCTCTTGCATTTATTTTCTTGTTATCTATGCTGCTCAATTGGATTTACTGCTGGATTTGTTTAGAGTTGGTCGACATTTAATGTGTATGCTTGAAATCTACGGTTTTGTTAGACAAACCATTATATAGAATGTTTTGTTCTCCTCCCTAACCGATAAGGGATCTCACAATCCACCTCCTTTGGGGCCAGCGTCCTCGCTGGCACTCGTTCCCTTGTTCAATCGATGTGGGACCGCCACCAAATTCACCCCTCTTCAGGGCCCAACGTCTTTACTGGCATACTACCTCATGTCCACCCCTCTTTGGACTCAGCCTCCTCGCTGGCACATCGCCCAGTGTCTAGCTCTAGTACGATTTGTAACATCCCAAGCCTACCGCTAGCAAATATTGTCCTCTTTCTTTGGGCTTTCCCTTTTGGGTTTCCCCTAAAAAAATTTAAAACGTGTATGCTAGGGAGAGGTTTCCACACCCTTCTAAAGAATGTTTCGCTCTCCTCCCCAACCGATGTAGGATCTCACACATTCTAAATTCAAGATTTCAACCACCAACAATATTTGGTCCAGGACAACATTTAGGACAATCTTAGAATGGTGTATACCCATAAAGGATCTGGTTTAATTGTAGGGACATGGAAGCGACATTGACTATGTGAAACCGACAATGATCAACCTCGGAGAGAATGTGAAGGCAGTACAAGTCTCCTGTGGGTTCAACCACACTGGTGCGATACTCGAGTACATGTGAGTTTCAAACTTTGACCACACGAGTACAATAGTAAAGAGGCTGTGTTCATAATTTTCGAGTCGAAATTACAATATGTTCGTTCATGTATAAATACATCATTTCCTGTTAAGGCAAATAAAATTGTAAACTCTGTATATGTCATGCTTCTGGTGTCAGAGAAATAAGCATAAACATGGGAGAATGATGCCCAAATCTTAGGATATTTATTCAAACATTCAATTTGGCATTGTTCTTTGCAGCTCAAGTTCATAATGTTTGTCACATATTCTCTCATTTACTTGACATTTAAGCATTATGTTCTATTTATTTTCTGAGTTCAAAAAGTAATTTAGTCGTTAAATTTTCATCCTTTTATTTTGATAATATGATAAAATCTTCATAAATAGTCTTAAAAATGGAAACTATTTTTTAGGGTTTTTATCTGACCATAGAGATTAATTCTAACCTTCGGGATTAAATTTCAACTTGTAATTTAACCATTCTGTTTGATTTTAAAAAAAACTGGACTTATTTTTTTTTTACTATTTCTCTTTGATGGATAAACATTTCAACATATTTCAAAAATAAATTTTTAAATCTAATTTGTGTTTTTAAAATTTCGAATAAAAAGTATATAAAAGTTACATATATGTATATATGTATGATTTATAAGGGTTAGATTGAATGAATTGTTTGATGTAGGAATAGAATGTACTATGTTGATTAAAATTACGTGTTATTAAATTGAATGATTATGTATGATTTATGCCATATGCATATTTTTATATATGATGGATCAAAATAGTCATAAAACAAAGAAAATTTCATGCAATCGAATTGCAGGAACGAAAACGAGAACAAAAACATGTCTGAAAGGAAGAAGATGAAGGTGAAAAAAAATGGTTGTGTGGGGAAATAGGGCTGCAAGAGGAAGATGAAAGAATAGAGCGTTTTGTAGTTCCAATATCCTATCTATATCACCCTCTTTTCGAGAAGCTCTTAGACAAAGCTCGAGAAATCTATGGGTACCAAACCAAGGGCCTGCTTTTGCTTCCATGCTCGGTCGATGACTTTCTCCAGCTCAAGTGGCAGCTCGAGAAAGAATCCGATCAACACAACCACAAACAGAATAATAATCACCATCACCACCACGACCACTACCATCTTCCGCTTGCTTTGTCTTGACACTTTTCTTCTTTAAGATTTGTCATAACTTAATGAAAAGATAACATAGTAGTTAATATGCAAGTCACTGTTGTTCAGTTCGTTGTTGTTCTTCATCCTTGATGAAAGACATCGTGAGAGAAGTAGTCAGTGGTCTTGGTGCCGATACAAAACATCTCGTTCTCTCTAAACTCTCTTAATAATGTTAATTGTCACGTCATTTTTTTACTGAGCTAACCAATGGTTGACTCAACTCAATGACCGAGCTAACGAACTTCAGCTTGTTGATTTGAAATTCAAATATACCTAAAAAGGTTTGTCTAAAAAGGTTCGATTTCAAATAGCTCAAAACAAATTTAGTCTCTAAATTTTAGTTGCGTCTAAAAGTTTCATTTATATATATGATCTTCATCACTAAAGTCAATCAACTCGTACACAATTTAGTTGATCTCCATCACTATGTCGTTAGCTTATTTCGAAATACTTTTTTTTTATTAAAAAATAATATTTTAATAGTACTTGAACGTTCTTAACATGTAACGTGTGAATCGATTCATTAATCTCTAAAGGGAAAGCTCAAAGTCTAAGGCTAAATAGGTTATTCATATCCATTTGACCTTATCACCTTTTATATTAAGATTACCTTTTCTTATTTAGTCTATAAATCCTAATTGAAAATGACACCTAAAAAAATCTTGTTCTAAAATAAGTAAATAAATTTAAATTAATAATAAAAAAATACACTTAATAATTTATCTAAAAAAATATTTCTAAAAACTTTTAAAAATGTCTAAAAATACTCTCATGGTCGGGAAACTTTTAGTATTTTGTTTAAAAAATATCTTTAAACTTTTAATAGTATTTCGGAAACACCGCTAAACTTTAAAAAAATTCATTAATATCTACAACGATTTAAAAAAAGTTAAAAGTACTATGTTTAAAAAATATTAATGAAATTTAAAAATGTAGCATTAACACCATTTACGATACTCTTCCGTTAGTACTATGTTTAAAAAATATCCATGAAATTTAAAAAGTAGCATTAACACCATTTACATTTATAAAAAAGAGTTCATACGGACTAAAACTGTCTATTCACATCTCATAGATTATTTCCAAACTTTTTTATATTATTTTTAAAAGTTCATGAGTATTTTTTAAACGTGTTATTAATAGTAAAAATATTTTTTATTTTTTATAAAAAGTTTAAAGGTGTTTTTGAAGCTTTTAAAAATATTTATAAGTATTTTTGAAATTTTTTAAAAAGTTTAAGAGGATTAATAAATTTTTTGAAAATTCAATTGTTTTAAATATTTTGAAAGTAAAAAAAGTTTAATTTATGTTTATTTGCCCTAAATTATTAAATTTATAAATTTGTGCTTAATAGATTCATAAATTAAAAAAATATCTAATTAAATTTATAATTTTGTATTAATATTATATTATGGGTATATTTGGAATTTTAAATTTGTAAAAGATAAATAAATCATTAGAATTCTTCTATTAATAAAGAAAAAATGTTGGATTTATTTTCCAAAGGAATAAAAAAAATATATTCAATCTTATATTTCCCCAATGTTCATACCTTTGATCAATCTTATTTTTTTTAATTTAAAATGCATTATTGTCATTTATTTAATTATAAGAGTATTTTTTTTTAGTGTGAATCATTATTATTGATTAATTTTGTGATTTTAAATATAAAAAATGTTTGAGATATCAATATTATGGAAACATCGATGTAAGTATTGATAAAACGTCAATGTCGATAGATACATTTGAAATATTATAATAAAATGAAAATGTTAATTCGACCTTTATATTCGATGTTGAGTCCATAGTCATGTAAAAATGTAACAGTCTAAGTCCATCGCAGATAATGTTCGCTTTGGCGTGTTACGTATCGTGGTTAGCCCCACGATTTTTTAAAAAACACGTATGGTAGAGAGAGGTTTCCCCGCACTTTGGCGTGTTACATATCGTGGTCAGCCTAGCGTCCTTGGTGGCATACTCCCGGTGTCTAACATTGATTCCATTTATTCAATATAGATCTCCAAAAATTTCAATTTTATCTAATAATTATAAACATATTTTCCTAAAATTCAGGGCGTTACAAAAAAAAATCAATAAAAAATTAGGACGGGATTGAAATTGACAGTGAGGTATCAGGTATTTTAGGGATTATGAAAAAGTAGATCGATTTAGTAGTACTTGTAAATTAACGTTTTAGTTATTCTCCATTTGGTAGATGATCTTTTCGTAACGTGTTTTCAAATAATTTCTTGAACTTTCTTGGTTCCGACTTAGTTTGAGAGCGAGCGGTCGTGCTCGTTCGAAATATTTCAACAAAAAAAACAAAACAAAAACAAAAATAAAGGGCTAGAGTTGGCAATGCATGCTAAGCCATCCACCAACATTTTTTGCTATTCTTGAAAACCACACAATTTCTTGTTACTAATAAGGAAAAAGGAAAAAGAAAACAAACAATTTCTTTGTCTTTTCTCCTCTCTTCCCTTTCCAATTTTCTCTTTTTCTTCATCTCTTCTCAATTTCTTCAACATTAACCTCAAACCCATGGAGTTTGCATAAAAACAAAAAGTCTTTTCGTTTCCGTTCCTTTAGTGTTCCGATCAAGAGACCCGGGTTTGTGTTCGTTCTCCCATTTTGTGCACTTTCTACGTTATTACCTTTCATTTTGTGAAGAATACTTATAAACGATCGATCAACTTAAACGGCAAAATTTTTCATAGTAAGACGTCCTGTATTTGAATCTCTTGACTATCATCAACGGATCAAATTGATATTCAAAACCCATTTTATATTTGGTTTGGTTTTATGGTGCATTGTGTTGGAACCCTAGTAGTTTAGGTTTGAGAATTAGTTTTATAGAACCTTTGAGGGAAAAAAATATACATATAATGATTATGATTTTTGAGTTTGGTGATTTGAATAAAAGAACGTGTTGGCCATTAACAATTCTTGTTCATGGCTCCAACTACTTGGAAGAAACTAATTTCATCTATTTCTTGAATTGAATATGTTTGACTAAATGAAAAACCATGTTGGATTTCATTCTTTGTCGGAATCTGATTGGAGATCGCGATTTGCTGCAGCCATTAATGTGGTCTAAGTCCGATAATAAACCGGACGGATCTGAGGTACATGCGTATGCAAATTCGATCAATATTCAGAGTTTTGTCGAAATGAATTAGGGCTCGATCATGCATGAGATTGTTGAATTAGATATGTTTATGTACATAATTATGAAAATTATTGATGATCATCGTCTTGAATTCAGATGTTTAGCAACTCATCAAAAGGGGAAAACGATTGTCACGGAGGAATGAACGTAAACGCACCAAATTTCGTGAAAAATCCTCCGGATTCTCTCAGAAGAATCGATCAAATCGCCAAAAACGGCATAAATTCCGGGAATCAAACGGCGACGATGAACCACGAGTTTCATTCCGGGCAGGCAGGGGGGTCGATTGCGCCGATTCCGGGCGGTGCACCTGCAACAAACATGAAGAACATCAACAATAACAACAACTCTACTTTCTTTCCGACGAAGAGCGGCTGCGATGGCATGGAGACGCTAGGAATGGTGATTAAACCGCACACAGGCGGGGATGTGCGATGGGACGCCGTGAACATGGTGTCGAAAGGAGGTCAGTTGAATCTGAGCCATTTCAGGCTTCTGAAGCGGCTTGGTTATGGCGATATCGGAAGTGTTTATCTGGTGGAATTGAGAGGGAGTGATACGTTTTTCGCCATGAAAGTGATGGATAAAGCTTCATTGGCGAGTCGGAATAAGGTTGTTAGGGCACAGACGGAGAGGGAGATTTTAGGGCTTTTGGATCATCCATTTTTGCCGACTCTGTATTCCTATTTCGAAACTGATAAGTTCTATTGCTTGGTTATGGAGTTTTGTAGCGGCGGAAATCTTCATTCTCTTCGTCAGAAACAACCTAACAAGTATTTCACAGAAGAAGCTGCCAGGTTCATGTTCATGTTCATGTTCATATCATCATTTCCGATTCTTCGATTCTTAATTTGAAAACTCTTGGATTTTGCTTAATCACAAGTTCTTGATTCATAATCACAGATTCTATGCATCAGAAGTTCTATTAGCACTCGAATATCTTCACATGTTAGGAATAGTTTACAGAGATTTGAAACCAGAGAACCTGTTAATCCGAGACGAAGGTCACATCATGCTCTCCGATTTCGATCTCTCTCTCCGCTGCTCCGTCAGCCCTACTCTCGTCAAATCCTCCTCCGTCAATGTTAATGGCAGCTCCACCACCGGACACGCCGGCACCAACGGTGGCGGCAGCGGCGGTATCCTCGACGACGAGTACGCCGTCCATGGTTGTATGCAGCCTTCCAACTTCCTCCCTCGCATCCTCCCTTCCAAGAAGAATCGCAAGTCGAAATCCGACTTCGGCCTCTTCGTCGGCGGAGCATTGCCGGAACTCATGGCGGAGCCGACGAATGTTAGATCGATGTCGTTTGTCGGCACGCACGAGTATTTAGCGCCGGAGATCATCCAAGGCGAAGGCCATGGCAGCGCCGTCGACTGGTGGACATTTGGAATCTTCCTCTACGAGCTTCTTCACGGAACAACGCCGTTTAAAGGATCTGGAAATAGAGCTACTCTGTTTAATGTTGTCGGACAGCCGCTTAGATTCCCGGAGACGCCGCAGGTGAGTCTAGCGGCGAGGGATCTGATCAGAGGTCTTCTTGTGAAGGAGCCGCAAAAGAGAATCGCGTACAGAAGAGGCGCTACTGAGATTAAACAGCATCCGTTCTTCGATGGAGTGAACTGGGCGTTGGTGAGAAGCGCTATGCCGCCGCACGTGCCGGAGCCCGTCGACTTCTCGCAGTTCGCCCGTAAGAAGAGCGGTGGAGGCAGTGGCGGTGGAGCGGTAGAAGTAGCAGCGGCAGCGGCAGCGGCAGGGGCGGCGGCGGCGTCAGCTGGGGAGAATTCTTCGCCTTCTACTGGTCGCGATCCCAATTATGTGGATTTTGAATACTTCTAGGCAGGAAAAGGTGAAAATTTATTCATTTATTTTATTATCTTTTTCGTCAGATGAATATTATTATTTTAACATAAATAGTCACACATTTTTCTTTTTTTCTTTTTTTTTTCTTTTTATTCAGAGATGGAAGAGAGGTTTCTCTGTGTTTGCTTCCTCTACTCCATTCTTTTGTGTAATTATTCCCATAATTATATATTAAAATACACCATTTAAAAAAAATATTATTTTACTTCATTTCATTGATTAATCTGTTAATTGCAACTTCATTTGGGTCGGATTATGTCTTCCTAGTTTTGAGTTACAACAGTCCAAGCCCACCGCTAGTGGATATTATCAGACTTTTCATTTTGAGCTTCCCTTTAAGGTGTTTAAAACGTATATATTAAGGAGAGGTTTCCACACCCTTATAAGCAATGTTTCGTTCCCTTCTTCAACCAAAATGGGATCTCACATGGGTCTTTGAAGATTCACATCCACATCAGATGAATGCTCGCTCTTAAATCACGTAATGTAATTTCAATGTTTATCCTTTAAATAGAAACTAGAATCGTAAAAATGTTCTTAGGTCATCGAGCGTTTTAGAGAGTTCATTCTTTAATGGAGCATCGTTTTTATCGGTGAGTTCATCCTTTAATCGAATATCACTTATTTCAGTGAGTTCAACTATCTTCTTTGGAACTGTTATTGATATCAGTATTATTCCTCTGTCTATATTATGCATCGACCCGTTTGAGACTTTTTTTTAAAATTTTTTTTCCTTTTTTAAACAAAAATTCTACATTATTTTACTTTCAAAATTTTGTTACTTTATATTTTCAAAATATTTATTCCATTTTCTATTTTTTGTTTAGATAAAATGCGTGGTTCCATTTATTTCTCTTTATTTTATTCTACAATTTTGTGTCTAATCTTTTTACTTTTCTCTTTATAAAATTTATTGCTTCGATTTTATTCTTTTAAATAATTTATTTGTTACTTTCTTAACATTTTTTCTCTAAAATTTGTGTACCTTTCCAAAACTTTTTCCCCATTTCTAACCTTTTGTTGTCCTAAATTAAAATTTTTATTTAATTTTTTAGCCTTTTTTTTTCTAAATTAAAAGATTTACATAAATATATAATTTTTTAAGGGATATTCTAAGCTTTTTTATAATAAAAGTTTATTTTTTTGGTGACAAAATAGAACTATAATGCAAAAATATTTCAGAAAAAAAAAACTCTAAAATTTATAATGTATTCAAATTCTTTACTCTCAGAATTCTATTATATATAAAATAAAAAATGTTAGAAATCGTGACAAAATAAGTTTTTAAATTCTCGATGTAGCATAGTTCTATGTTTTAACTTACGAAGAATGCAAACTTTTAAATATAGATTGTATAAATAATTTTTTTTAAGAAAAAATATAAATACACGATCAGTTTTTTATACGTGGATTGCATCGATACATACATAAACACTTGTATTTTTCAACGTTTTTTTACTCAAACACATACTAAAAAAGTCGGGTCGAAAATATAAATCTAACAAAAATGTGAGGGCATAAGAGGAAACGAATAAATATTTTATTTTATTAACACCGTTAGAATTTGTAAGTGTTTCAAAAATAGCAATGGACTTTCAAAAGTTTCATTGATATCTTTAAATGTTTTTAAGAAATATAAAAAAGCAGCCTTAAACTTTTTTAAAAAATTTAAAAATATCCTTAGTGTTAGTATATGAATGGAATGAGTAATACTATGTTTAAAAAATATCTCCGAATTATCAAAACTAACATTAATACAATTATACGTTTTATCATTTAAATTTTATAATTTATTTTTTATCGTTAGTTTGATTGTCGGATCTCACGTTGGTTGGACGGGAACAAAACATTCCTTATAATGGTGTAGAAGCCTCTCCTTAGCAGACGTGTTTTAAAATCGTGAGATTGACGGCGTTACGAAATGGGCCAAAGCGGACAATATCTAATAGCGGAGAGCTTGAGTTGTTACAAATGGCATTAGAGCCAGACACCAGGTTGTGTGACAACGAGAACGCTAGGTCCCAAGAGGGTTGAATTGTGAGATCTCACATCTACGAGGATACTAGGCCCCAAATGGGTGGATTGTGAGATCCCACACGGTTGAAGAGGGGAACGAAACTCTCCCTATAGACACATTTTAACCGTAAGGTCAATGATGATATGTAACAGGGCCAAAGCGAACACCGGGCGGTATGCCAGCGAGGACGCTGGGCTCCAAGAGGGTTGGACTGTGAGATCTCACATCGTGTGGAGAGGGGAACGAAACTCTCCCTAGCAAACACATTTTAACCGTAAGGCCAACGACGATACGTAACGAAATCAAAGCGAACACTAGACTGTGTGCTAGCGAGGATGCTAGGCCCCAAGAGGGTTGGATTGTGAGACCCCACATCGGCGAGGATGTTGGGGTAAGGGGGGTGGATTGTGGGATCCCACATTGATTGGAGAGGGAACAAAGCTCTTCCTAATAGATGTGTTTTAACCATGAGGCTCACGACGATACGTAATAGGCCAAAATGAACAATAACAAATGTAGACATAAACTGCTTACAATGTCTTATAGATCATTTTTTTTTATTTTAACCGTGAGGCTTACGACGATACGTAACAGACCAAAATGAACAATAACAAACTGCTTACTATGTCTTATAGATCATATACTATCGGTAAAAAGTGTTGGATGAAAGTCCCAAATTGGCTAATTTAGGGAATGATCATGAGTTTATAATCAAAGAATAATATCTCCATTGGTACGAATACTTTTGAGAAAGCTCAAAACAAAGTCATAAGAGCTCGCGTTTAAGGGTATTTATGTACTTTTCAAAGTTTATGGGTATTTTTGAAATACAGTACTAACGGTTCCAACGATATACTAGTGGTAAAAATATTTTTAAACTTTTAAAACAAGGTATTTTAGAATTTAAAAAAAAATATAATAAATTTTTTTAAAATTTAAAGATATTTTTTAAAGATATTTTTTTTTTAAGTTTAAGGGGGATTTTAGAGTAAAGTATAATCGATTTCGAAGGGTATTTAAAATTTTTTTTTATCGTATTTTTTATAAACAAAATAGAAAGTTAGTATTTTTTTATTAATTTACCCTTATATTTATTATAAATTTTGGATTTGAAAAGAACAAAGAAAGGAGTTGCCATTGATTTTGTGGAGTCGACTGTAAAAGCTCTGAAGTAATTTTGTGTTGAACGAACACAAATAGCCACAGAATCAGAGACTTTGATCAATTCAATTGGAATCCGTTCGAATCCGGCAGTACTTTGTTGCAGTATATACACGCCAAGCTTCTTCCTTCTCCTGGGGGATTTTTCTCGCGCGGCTGAAGAATTTGGAAGAAAAAACAATGGTTCCGATGACGGCCCTAGCTTAGGCGGCCATGGGAGACAACAATAACACCAACAGAGGCCTTGTTTCGGCCAACTCCGCCGCTAATTCCAACCGGAACAACAACGGCAGCCACCACAAGAAGCCGGAGTGGCTGCAGCAGTACGATCTAATTGGGAAGATCGGTGAGGGTACCTATGGCCTTGTGTTCCTTGCTAAAATCAAACCCCCTTCGCCGAGTCGCGGTAAGTCCATTGCCATCAAGAAGTTCAAGCAATCCAAGGACGGTGATGGCGTCTCCCCAACTGCCATCCGCGAAATTATGGTTATTTTCCTTTTCTTTCACTTTTCTTATTCGTATGTCTTCAATTTGATTCGATTATTTTTGTTTTAGGCTGAGGAAGGACAAGAACAAGAGTTCAGAACATATAGTTATTGATGTTATTACATTGCCCGTTGTTAATTTCTTTTCCTACGCCAGAAACTGGACAGATTTTGGGATTCATTTGTCCAATAATTCATGGCAAAAAAAAAATTAGGGCTTTCTCGAATTTGATTCCTTGTTTCTGCTGGAGCTGTTATTCTTGCATTAAGCATGCCTGGTTAATTAAACTTCTCTATCTTTTATGGTTCAGCTACTGCGGGAAATAACACACGAGAATGTCGTCAAGCTTGTAAATGTTCATATCAACCACACAGATATGTCGCTGTATCTAGCTTTCGATTATGCTGAACATGACCTTTACGTAAGTCTCTCTTGCTTCAATTTGTTATGTTAAAGGATTGATTTCATTTGATAAGGGTGGCTAAGACTGAAAATTTCACTGCCCTTTTTGAGGAAAGGAATCTATCGTTTATTTACTAATCAACTCTTCTTGTCATGTGCATATCTGTATAATATGATGATTTTTGTATATCTTTACAGGAAATCATTAGACATCATCGGGACAAGGCTAACCATCCCCTTAATCAGTACACCGTTAAATCTTTGCTTTGGCAACTTCTCAATGGATTGAACTATCTCCACAGGTAAACTTGCAGTGTGCCACTTTCTTAAATTTAATTTCTTATCACAAGAAGACTTCTAACATAATTTCGCGTTCTGCTGCAGTAATTGGATCATTCATCGTGATTTAAAGCCATCGAATATTTTGGTAAAATTTATATGAAATCTATATTCTGTTTGCTGAACAACCTCGTTATCTCTCTACTTTAGGTTCTGCGTAAGCTGTTGTCCTCTTATGTGTTGACTTGTCTTTTTGCTTGTGTGTTTGTTCCATTACCAGGTAATGGGTGAAGGAGAAGAACAAGGATTGGTTAAAATAGCTGATTTTGGACTTGCAAGAATATACCAAGCTCCCTTGAAGCCATTATCTGAAAATGGAGTACTGATCTCTTTGTTTATTTCTTTTTTAGTTCAACTAATATTTTGTAGATGACATAATATAACTGGGAATGGGATAACGATAAGTCCAATTTTAAAGAGTTTTAATGCTAAATACAATGCAAAAATGATTTTACATGACAACAAAAAGTCTTCATGGTTAACTATTCTAAGTTTTGAGGGAAGAGAGAAAGCAATGACCCCTGCTGGAATTAGAAAATTTTATACCATCTAAATATGCTAAGTGGATAGAAAATCTATAAGATTAAGTTTTAGGGCTGGAGTTGAAAGATACGGAGTACCTAATAAAATTAAGGCTAAATAGGCGACCAACCTTTAACCTAATGCCTTTTAAGAATACGTATAACATTGAATGATAAAAAATGGAAAAAACTACCATCATTAACATCCTTGATGCCCTGAAATTGAACCTGATTTCCTTCGAGTTTTTGAGGTGTCGTTTGTAATTTTCTTGTAGGTTGTCGTCACCATTTGGTATCGTGCACCTGAACTTCTCCTTGGAGCAAAACACTATACTAGTGCTGTTGGTATCCTTGATAAAATCATTTAAACTCTAAAGTGGAGTCATTTTGGGCTGTCATATGATTGATGCATTTTACTTGGAACCTAAATATTTGCTAATACATTGAACTTATGCTTGCCTTCATGCCCTAATCTTAATTGGTGCATCAATATGAGAATTCGTTGTTTCAACTTCAGTTTCAGGACATGAATTTTTTTTCCTGTCTTATGTACAAATTATCCTATTTTGTACATGGTAAACTATAGTTCTACTGTTCGTTGGTGTAAAGGCATATTTTACAAAGAAAGTATCAATTCTATTAATGTGAAAATGATGGAGTAGAATTATATCATTTAGGATTCATCTATTCGACACATAATCTGAGAATGAGTAAAGAAACATGGAAATGAGGGTCATTATAAAAGCTTCCCATCACAGGAAGGTATAAACATGCACTGTCTAGATGATGTTTCGCATGAGGGTTGGTTTGAATGTGAAATCTTTATTGCTTATCCGTTGCAAATATCGATACCCCATGGGTAGTAGACTAGGATATATTCTTATCCTGAGTAAAAACAATCATTCCTTTATTTAGAACATTAGATATGTGGGCTGTTGGATGTATTTTTGCTGAGCTCTTGACACTGAAGCCATTGTTTCAAGGGCAAGAAGTCAAAGGGAATCCAAATCCTTTCCAGGTATAAAAGTTTTCTTACATCCCATTCACCCTGTTGTTAGTGTTTTGATTCTCGTTACACTGGGTCTGCTAATTAATAATGTTTTATCATTGTAATGCTTGTGCTGTATTACAATGAAACCTTTTGTTTGAGCAGCTTGATCAACTCGACAAGATATTTAAGGTTTTAGGTAATGAATTGCTTATTTGTCTCCATTTCTCCTAAATATACAATAAATTGTTTCTTAATGTCATTAATTTACTAGGCCATCCCACGGTAGAGAAGTGGCCAACACTTGCTAATCTTCCACATTGGCAACAAGATTTACAGCATATACAGGGACATAAATAGTAAGTTTTTTTTTTCTTTTTCATATGAAATAAAAAATAAGCTTCCCTGTGGAAAATCTTACTTAAAACCCTCTTTTATAGCATGTTGTGCACATGTTATGATCATGTTTTCATTGGCCATTGTTTTTGACAGTGACACTGCTGGATTGTTTAATGTTGTCCACCTTTCTCCAAAAAGTCCTGCGTATGATCTTCTATCCAAAATGCTCGAGTATGTCTACCATTTTTAGAACTTGATTTTCTACCATAGAGTTTTTATCAATATATCAATACAGTTCAGACTGTGCTTTTGCAGCCTGTAGATTAGTATCTTCCGTTTATATATTTATAGAAAAGAATGATTCGTTATTGTTAATGCTAATGATATATATCTAGTATTTATATACTGTTCTAGAGAAAAAATAAATAAGTTTGTGGATATGAAATATCTAACAGATTTAGATATGGTAAAACGGTAAAGCATATTGATAGAGTTTAGGCTGTTGTTATGAAGACATCATCTCTCTCCATTCTTGTATTTTGTGGAGATTTCATTGTGTTAATTTCTCTTCCCTATTGGTATAGCTGTACAATGTTCTTTTGCAGTGTCGACAGGCTTAATGTTGCATACATATATTCTAGGAGAAAAATGTTGATATTGATGGAAACTTTGGTATTACTAGAAATATTTGGAAACACCATGGAATTCATAGGACAAATGAAAATAGTTTGAATAATTAATGATGCTCTAATAGGTACCTTGGTCAAATGCCATGCTTGCATGTCAAGACCTCACAAATTTATACCACCTATCTTATTGACACTTCTTGAATTTTTGAAGAAACTTTCTTAGTTGATAGGATGTTTCACTAGAAAAAGGAGGTTGGTGATGGCCTAACCGAAGGTTTTGTTGTTGAAGACAACACAATTCATGTGATATAAACTAAGACATCTTAATCATATAATATGAACTTAAAGGAAGTGAAAAACGTTGTTCAAATTATCATAAGATAAAATCAAGTTATATTAAGTGAAGTCAGGTTTCACTTTAAGAAGAATTAAACTTCATGTATGAAACAAGAGCTCAAGATACTTAAAGTGGGGCTTCATTTATTCTTAAGTGGTTACAAATTCTTGGTGCTTTATTGAAATCTACTATTCTTGGATTTATGGTGTTTCATTAGTGTACTTTTACCTAAGCATTTCGTAGCTTGTTGGCTTAGAGGGGCGTTTGAGATAAACTCAATCCCTTTGTGACAAGTTCAATATCTTCGGTAGAGAGAATAAAAGAATTAGTATATTTTTAGTTTTAGGGCTTTTTATTTACTTTTTAGGTTATATTTACATAATTACTAATTATGGTCCTAAAGGATGAAGGTTATAACTCTTGAAATGCCTCATCAAAGGTCAAGAGTTTCATTTTGAGGCTATATATAGCTATGTATGTTGTCTTTGCAAAATGAGACTTGCAAAATGTAGTAAAAAAAGCATGTATGCTTTCTTTTAGCCTAGAGCTAAGTTTCTTTGCAATTCTATGTAGTTTAGGTTATATGTTAGAAGCATTCAAGCTTAACTTGATCAATCTTGCTTGTGGATTGATTCGAATCACAAACAAATTTTCTCTCTTGCTAATATTTGATTAGCAAGGTAATCCAAATCTTACTTTCCCTTGAGGTTTTTGGATATTTTAAATCTAAAGGGCTTTCTTCAATATGATTGGTAGAACGAATTTTCCGGAGTTCCGTATCATTTGGAACAAAATCATTTTGATTTGAGGCTTTTAGCATTTGTGATCGAGGGGTTTGCATATCTATGAGGGTTCTTAGATCCAATCGGCTAGGGTTTTCATATCATTAAGTAAAGTCTAGTTTCGTTAAAGGTGAACTCCAGTTGTAATTAATGCCACATTAAGAAGCATCAAACTCATTCATGCAACATGGTTTTAAGATACCTCAATTAAGAAGAATCAAACTCATTTATGCAACAAGGCGGGTTTCATTTATCCTTAGATGGTTACAAAATCTTGGTGGTAATTTGAAAAGCATTCTTCACAACTTCGAGATGCCTTGATTTATATCATGTATCTCATCTTCAATTTGCTAATGACACTTTTTTGTCCTCTTAAAACCTAGAAGATTATTATTTTTTTTCCTTTTAAAGATTTTGAAACAGCCACAGATGTTAAAATCATACTCCCAAGTTTATGGCTTTTGGAATCAAGCTTAATGATGCTAATGTGTCCATGACTTAGCCATTTGGAATTATAAAATATCTTCTTTTAAAAAAAAAAAAAATAAAAAAAATAAAAAAAATAAAATAACTTCTGGGGTGATGTATCTTGGAATGCCTATTGGGGAAAATCCTAGGACTCTTTCTTTCATGGAATCTAGTCTTAGAGAAAATTGATAAAAGAATCAATAATTGGATGAATAGCCATATATTTTAACTTTGGATCATTATGTTCTTTCTAGTTCCCTCCTTTGACCCATCAGTTTTGGTAGTCCTTGGAGCTAATTTAACAGAACTAAAAAATCCACTAAAAGATCTTTTATGGTAAGGTTCTCTCCACAGTATCTTCAGGCTACTTTCCTTTTCTTTTGTAAAGTGTTCATATTCGACCTTAGTTTTGTGCATAGTGCCCTTTGTTTGTGAAATGTTCATTTTGAAGTTTCATTTCGTTTGGGCTGTTTGTGTGTTCGAAGAAACTTGTCACTAAACTTAGTTTTATATATTTGTGCTCTTTGTTTTTTTAAAATGTTATTTTGAAGTTCTGTTTTCTATTGCAGTTGTTGTCCTTTAAGAAACTTGTCATTAGTTTGAGCACAGATTCTCTCATCAAGTCTGTATGCACTCCACTGCATCATTCATGTGACCATGCTAGTATATTCGGTTGTGTGCTATTAATAGTTAACTTTCTGCATCATTCATGTGCCCACATCAGTTTGCTCGGGAGTTGCATTTATTTCATGCCCTCAAGTTAGAGTAACCATAATTCTGTGTCTTAAAAAATTTACACCTAAACAATTTTAAGTTCGCTTGGAATAACTAGTTTTATCTTTTAATTTAGTACGGCGTGGAAATGTCCATCGGTCTTTTTAGTCTTTTTATGCATGGTAAAATTTGCCTGATATAGTTCTATTACTTCATTGGAATTTTAAGTTTCTAACTTCCTCTTTGGTCAGGTATGATCCTCGAAAGCGTATAACAGCAGCCCAAGCTCTTGAGCATGAGTATGACTTTTCTCTACACCACTTTCCAATCCTTATTGTGTGCTTTTTTGGGATTATTATTATATTGGAATTTCTGATGTGATATTTTAACCCTTCTTTTCAGCTATCGCCTGAATGTGTACATGTAATCTGGAATTTTGTTATTATCATTATATTGTCTTAAATATAATTGCACATTGTTATGTCAATGCATGTGGAATTTTTAGTTTTGCTTATTTTATAGAGAAATAAAGTTTAATTTGAATTAGATGTCAATACTGAAATGTTTACAAACAGAGCATATGATTAATTTTATATTAATGTTTTTTACTTTTTTTAAATGGAAACAAATATTTCAAGGATGGTATGGAATTTATAAAAAATAATAATAAAGAGAGGAGAACCTAGCCCAAAGTCAAGGAAGGTCACATAAAGGCCTTCTATTAGCTAAAATAATGTTGAGATAATAATCTAGTAAGGGGTAACATTTACACCAAGAAGGGGCCTGTTAAGAAGCTGAATTAAGAACTGTGAGACTATATTCTATGAAGGGAGTTACATGTACTTCAAGAGGGGTCTATTAAATGACGAATTGGAACACATCAAAAGATCTAAGGTGTTGTTGGATTATCGGGAAATCTTCCAGAGGAAAGTCTTGTTGAAATGCAACCAAAGGATCCTCTTTCCTCTCATGGACTGGGGACCAGCCAAAGTTGAAGCGAGAAGATCTATGCTGTGTGGGGGAGCAGACTACCAGTATCTATAGGCGAATGGGCTTGTTATGAATAAATGGCATTGTGAATAGGTGAGAGAAACCCAGTTTACTCTTCTTCTGGAAGAAAAGTTTTTGTGGGAAAGGGAGATGAGCCAGGGGTATCTTTGGCTTAAAGTCCAAGTCCCAGCCAACCGTCGAGCTAAAAAGATGCCTAAGCATCTATTTGCCAGAAGAGATTGGTTTGGGGAGGAAAGGAGAGAGAGAGCGTGACGTTAGGAGAAGCAGTGCAGTAGCCATTTTGTTACTGGAAGGGTGGTTCAGCTGTCTCCGACATAAAGAATTCTTCTGAAAAAATATTTCCAAATCTACTTTTCTATAAGAGATTTCTTTCACGTAATTGATATGCCATGTTAGTCTTGCATGTTTTTTGGCAGTTGGACATGGTGTAATATTGAAGATAGTTTTTTTTTTTGTCTTGTTTTTCAGGTATTTTCGTTTAGAACCACTGCCAGGATACAAGTATGGTTATGTTTCTGCTTATTTGTTGGATATTGCCCTTTTAAGTTGGAATGTTTAGCATTTAGTTTCATCACTTTAACGGGGGTATATGTATCGCAATTTTAGTGCTCTAGTACCAATTCAACCTGGAGAGAAGGTCATTAATTATCCAACTCGCCCTGTGGACACAACCACGGATTTTGAGGGAACAACTAGCCTTCAGCCCCCACAAACGGTAAGCTGTATTATGTAAAGTTTTTTTCTTCTCTTTTAAGATACAAAATTATAGTAATCATATATGAATAAGTGGGCATGTGGAATTTTTTGTTAAACAAAATTATGAGTGCTCCCAGGCTGCAATTATTCAATTTGTTTACCTATGCATTAACTGTTTTCCCGTTCCCATGACATCCAATAGGGAATGGCTGTCTATTTTGAAAGATCTCTTTTCCGTTTCATTCATCATGATATTTAGATAGCTGCAAATGAGTTGCCTTCATACATGAATAATGAATAATAAGATTCTCGATTGATTTGATCAAATATTGAACGCCCTTGCCCATTCTATTCTAGATAAAGGACAGCTTTTCATCAAGATGTTCTTGCCTCTTGACTTGGGCACTTAGCTTAAGACCTAATAAGCACTTCGCAAAATATTTATCTTTTTTATGCAATGAAATTCAAAATCTGTAAGTTTCTGCATCTATATGCTTAAAAATAGGAGTTTGATGTATTTCACCCTCAAAATTTATTATTATGTCAATTGAGTATACTCAATTACGTGTTCAATACATGTTTAACAAATGTTGAACATATATTGACTTTGTACAGCTAGTGCCTAACCCATTTATTGTGTTAATGAGTATCCTATACGTGTCCAATAAGTGTTGAGCATCTAAGTGTCGGACATGTGTCGGACAGGGATATGCTAGCCAAACTAAAGTGTCGGTGATTCATTGCTCAAGACCTTTATGTGTTTATGGGCTTTTGATTCAATCAAATAGGCTACCTGTCATGTAAGTAAATAGAGTTTTTTGGTTCCTCAAGGACATTCCAGGTTTAGAGGCAGGTGTGTTAGTTCAGAAAAAAAAAATTTAAAAAGAAAAGAATTATTTATTGAAAACTTTAAACTTCATTAACTAAGAAATGATTGGACCATGGTACTAGAAGGCTACAAACAAGCATGGTTGAAAGACTTTTTTGAGCACGTTGTTTCTCTGCCAATACAGCTTTCCTAGATTCCTAAGGGGTCATCCAGTAACATGTCTTTCATTTCTTGTTTCTTGTTTTCCTTGTTTTAAGAAACGTAACTATTGAATAAGGGTTCTCTGTTTTTCGTTTCTCATTGCAAAGAAATGTTTGCAATATCGTATATAAATCTTGAAAACATCAAAATCTGGTTTCTCGTTTCTCTTTCTTGTTCTCATTTCTAAATTTAAAAAAAAAAAAGAAAAAGATAAAAAAAGAAAACATAAATCAGATCAATGTTTTATCATTTTATACTCATATATGCATAATAAATGATTTCAAAATAAACATATCATCATGATTTTGATTATTTATATTACTTTTCATATAAAGTTTTGGTTTCTTTTAAACAAATAGAATTTAAGAGAACAAGCAACAAAAAAGTGTTTTGTTTTATTTTTTTAATAAAACTGTGAAGAGAAACTTTGCCAAGTATAGTTTTTTTTTTCCTTGAAAAATGACAACATAGGAAATGAGGAACATTACCATCCCTAAAAAAATTTATCTTGCAACTTAGAATTTGTTCTAGTACTACCCAGTGGTCCAAGGTAGATGTAAAGACGTTCTAACTCACAATTTTTCACTAAATAAGCTATGAATTCTATCTTCTATTGCAAACTAGATATCGTTGGAGGACTTCATAGTTTAACTCCTAAGTTTCCTGTCTTTAGTAGAACATGTCAAGCACCTTGCTTTCTTATCACCACAACATCCAATAAAGCACTTCAAAACTTCGAGGGTAAGTTTTAAAGGGTAAAATACATGATATATCATGGCTATGATGATAACATCATCGATATATGCAATTAGCAATGTAATACCACTTTCTGCCATCAGTAGAAAGCTGAGTGATTTGACTGTTTTCTGTACCCCAAATACTAGACTGAACTGTCTAGCGAACAAGATTTCTCTATTTGCAAGGTATTGAGAATTCCACCTTATCCACTATTTTAATAAACATGCCTCAGTGCTAGGTCCCTCTAGAGGCGTGGCGAGTTGCCTAAAATCCTGTACAGATATCTGAAAGTCTCTCATTTCTCTCATTGTCAAACTTTGGTCTTATCTTCACTTGTCAACAGGCGTCTGGAAATGCTGTAAACATGCAAGGTGCTCATGCTGTGGCAGGCAGATCTGTCCCTCGGCCAATGATAGGAGTTGGCATGCCAAGGATGCCGCCTCAGGGCATGGGTCCTTATAACCTTGCATCTCAGGCTGGGATGGGCATGAATCCTGGTGGCATCCCTATGCAGCGTGGTGTTTCTGCCCAAGCTCATCAGCAACAACAGGTTGGTTATTTATGCCAATTCTATTAGTTCTTAAAATTGTTTTGTACATCTGTAGATGAATGTCACTAACCATAATGGCCTTCGTTTTCTCCCTTAATATTTCAAAATAGTTAAGGAGAAAAGATCCAGGAATGGGAATGCCAGGCTATCCTCCACAGCAGAAACAACAAAGACGCTACTGAGGTAATAGATCTCAACGACTCTGTTAGTTGCATACAAGCTTTAATGGCCTTCGTTTGCCCCGGTAGTATGTTTAGTTGCATACAAGCTTTGAGTATCTTTATGATCCGTACCTCAATTTGCCACGGTAGTATGTAGTTTGTGAATGGTTGATTTTCTTGTTTACTGGAAGTATGGTGGAAATGACTCGTTATGTTCAACTGTTAACCATTTGTAAAACACTCCAAACATTACTGAGAAGCTTCAATATTTCCATGTTGGAGGAGGTACTCTAGACGTCTTGACACAGACTATATTGTACTGATGGCTGGGCTCTATTTTTGTCCATGAAGTTCCTGTTTTCTTGTTAAGAAAAAAAAAAAAAAGTTTAGGTTCCATTCTTTAGGGTGTCTCCCTCTTGAAATACCTGTGTTATTCTAGTTGGTTATTTTCTCAATCCTTGTGTTTCTAGAATTAAACAAGATTTGAGTTTCCTCCTGATGGCAAAATCCAAATTAGCTTGAAGGCCTCTTCTGTCAATATCTACGAAGGTTCTCAAATGGGGATCTCTATCATGAGAGGGGATGTCAGTAAGTATAGAATTATGGAGAAGATTTGAACAAAGAAAATTGAGTTAGCTTAAAAGAAAATGAGGAAAGTCTCAGTTTCCTCGTTAAAGCAAGCACCAAAAATAGGCAACATGGATAAGGTGCAAAAGTCACGTGTATTTGACTTTTTTTTTTTTTTTTGGTATCTGGAACAATTTGATATCTATTTTCTGGTTAGACTGTAACAGGCAAGCAAGTAAATTGTAATAGTCCAAGCCCACCGCTAGTAGGTATTGTCCGCTTTGGCTCGTTACGTATCGCCGTCAGCCTTACGATTTTAAAACACGTTTGCTAGGGAGAGAGGTTTCCACACCCTTGTAAGGAATGCTTCGTTTCCCTCTCCAACTGATGTGGGATCTCACAATCTTTCCTCCTAAGGGACAGTGTTCTCGTTGGCACACCGCTCGGCTCTGATACCATTTGTAACAGCCTAAGCCCACTGCTAGTAGATATTGCCCGCTTTGGCCCGTGAGATCTCACATAAATCCTGGTCTATAGTCTTTTCAGTGTTCAATTTTGTCAAGATCTATAAGTTCTTTTGAATTTATTCATCTTTTACTCGAATGTTCATCATGAATTTCAACTAAACTTCCGCAACAAACCCATTAACGAAATACTACACGGTCATCAGACTTGCTTTATTCTTGAACTACGCTAAATTTTGTTCTTGCAGTGGTATCAGGAAGATCTGAAATTACTTGTATGCTTCGCCAAAATTTGTTCACGCCATCTTACAAAGCCAAGGTGTTGCTTGTTGATTTATTTGCTAGCTGAGGTTCATCAACTCGTCTGAATAAGTTAACGACCAAGCATGTTTCTTGAAACAGTATTGATTGATGTTAATACATCTCTCAACTTGCTTGCCTGCTCGGTTGCTGCACAGATCAAATGGGAGGAGGCAAGAATTGCTCCCGGGCATCAGTTTTCTTGATATTAAGCTCCTTCATCTTGATATAAGGTAACTTGGCCTACAAAGAAAGTAGGTCCTCTTGTATGATAATACTCCAAGTTAAGTAGGGTTATGTTTATTCGGGTGACACGAAACCGTTGCGTGTACTTTATCTATAAGGTTAGAGAAGTTGGAAAGGGAAAAAAGGTTAGGATTATTGAACCCCCATCCCCAAAGAGTAGATCAGTCTCTACTTCCGTAGCCATATTTGGATCTTTTGTGAAGTTTGCGTAGTTACTGTAATGTATTGTGGACTTTGTTTATGACTTTTAACGACTAATTCTTTTTCATCCTTTCATTCTAATTTCAGAATATAGGGGGATTTATAAGATATTGACTTGTTTAAAGCTAAGCTTCCACTTAATAAGCACACCATTTTGTTTTTTTTAATATGTTTTTCATAATTTTTTAGTCGAGCGATTCGTCTTAAAAAGACGATGAATTCTAGGAAAAAATTGAAAAACGTAGGTCCAAGTAGTGCTTTTATATGTAATAGTATGTTTCTTAAAAAAAAAAATTATCAAGCTTTAGAACCCAACGCTTGAAAATCCAAGCCTAATCTACACATACGAAGCCCCAGCCCACCTTATGTTGTTTGACTTGAAAATGACTCGAAAATGAAAGTGTTCAAGTTTGATTTTTTTTTATTAAATATATGTGTCAAATTCATCAAATATGAACGTTCTTTATAGTTTCGTTGAAAAATATTGAAAGAAAATTAGTTTCTTCACACAATGATTTAAGTGTCTCCATTAGGATTTTCTCGAGAGGGTTCAGGTTGAGAGGTCTTAGAAGCATGAGTACATGTTTTTTTCCTTCTTTATTTTACACTTAGTACAATCTTTAGTGGATTTGGTATGAATGAGTTCATAACCTTTATCTCAAGTAGGAAAAGAGGTGTCAATGCTAACACCTATGAAAAATGATTCTATTCTTTTAATAAAGATATGTGTCAAATTTATCAAATTTGAACGTTCCTTACAATTTCGTTGAAAAATATTGAAAGAAACTTAGTTTATTCACATAATGATTTAAGTGTCTCGATTAGGGTCTTCTCGAGAGGCACTTAGCCTTCGAGAACCGACAAGTTAGTATCAAACACTTCTTGGGATCTTCGCTACTCAGTGTATTATTGGTCAATTAGAAAAAGAGTGGTCGCCAGAATTGACAAAATCACTTGAAATGAAAAGAATATAAAGAACTCCAATCCAACAAACTACTTACAATGATTCAGCTGCCACAGTTTTTAGCAGCAATGATGGAAAAACTCGCCGCTTTCAGCCCTATTTGGTGAAGTTTCAATCCCATTACAAATAACTCCCTCTTTCTAACCAAATTACAAATAACTCTCATCATCACCTACTAGAATCCACATTTTTTGACTACTAACACATCAAATATACTCTCTCAGTCGCATCATTGTTAAAAGTGATCCCCCGGGTAACCCATTGATCTGAAGCTCCCATCCTTCACTCGCTTCCTCGATGCATATAAAATAAAACAGCATCTCGAAAGACGAGCACACGAGCGCCTGCCCAAAGAGAAGTGTTGGAAATAAATAAAGCACCCACAAATGGGACTGATATTTTCGGTTGCAAACACCATGAAAATAGCATCTTCCCACAAGATCTTTGCTCCGAGTGTGACTGCTAAGAACTTGCTCAATAAAGTCTATGAAAATAGATCCAAGCTCACCGCTAGCAGATATTGTCCTCTTTGATTTTCCCTCAAGGTTTTTAAAACGCGTCTACTAGGGAGAGGTTTCCACACCCTATTAAAGAATGCTTCGTTCTCCACTCCAACCAATGTGGGATCTGACGAGACAACAAATACACCACTAACAACTTCCCGCTAAAGTGAACTGCAGACTTCTGTACTAACTATAATCAGTAAACACCATTTGTACACATTAAAGAACAAAATGATCAAAATTTTGGAAGTACTTCAGAAGATCTCAGAATGGCACATAAATGTCACAACAATCTCTGCAGCAAACTATAAACAAGAGAATAACTCCATACCTCAAATTACAGCCAGGCAAAGAAATTTTCAATGGTTGATCCCTGTGCTTGGCAGCTACGACATATGAGGTATATATCTGACATCCAATCTACACATGAGGTCGTAACTGGCTGTAAAATTCGGTAAAGTCGAGGCGGAAAAGAAGAAACTTCAAATCAACATGCTGTTGCAAAGGCAGCTGAGAAATGAACCCCTCGAGCAATGACGAATACTCTTTAGCTAATGCAGCTAGATCTTGCTCAACATTCCGAAGAAATTCACCAGCACGTTGTGTTAGAGCCTTCTTGCCATCAGCTATCCACGACGACGTGTCGAAAGATTTTACTGTTGAACGATTTTTCTTACTCTTGTCTCTGGAGGGTAAAGATGATTCTATTGTTCTACATAAGAACAAGAGACATTAAATCCAAGAACAAAGAAATAGAACATAGGACAGCATTAAAATAAATAAATAAAAATGTAGTATTACCTGCATTGTAATTCATGTATTCCCTCGTATAACCTGTCGGCGTGACTTCGAAATCGTAATATTAGATCGAATAAGCCAAAAAGCGACTTGCAAAGTGTCTGAGATTGTTCTCCAAGAAGAGACTTTTCAAATATTGAATGAAGATACTTTTCATGAGCTGCAAGTAAATCATCAAGATCCATTGCTGCTTCCATTTCATTTGAAAAATCAGACCATGATACTTCCAAGACTTCAAACATTATGTAGTACTGCAAGTTTGTAACAAAATGATTCATCTCGACCCAAAGGACCTGGCATCGCCTTAATGTCGAGAGTAATTGCTTCTTAACCCCATGGTTCAGCTTAGTCAATGAACACGACGTGATGCCGTTCGGCTTCATTGTCTTCCAAGTACCCATAAGCGCATGCTCGACCCGTCTAAGCTTCCACAGGAAATTAAAGATCCTTAAATATTTTGACATGACCGACTCTGTAAATACAGTATCTAATGGAACTCTTGCCTCATATTCCAATGAAAATACATCCCAACCCCGATCTCCGGTTCCATGAGGCATCATCTTAACCTTTAATCTATCCAAGATGTCGGGATCATCATACTGGGCATTAGACGAGCGAATCGCGGTTTCGAGGAGACCGGATAACTTAAACGAACTAATAGCATTGGCATGCTCAGAAAGCTCAGGCCCAACAATATCCATCAGATATTGAACAAAATCACCTTGTCCTAGTAGCAAATAGCGCTTAATGGCTAGACAATGGTCTTTGAACTTATACCGCTTGTGTATGACATCCAACAAGTGTTTGTCTATTCTTTTTGCTGCTCCATCTACCAAAGATTCAAGAGCATCGGTTTCGCCATATCCGAGACCTCCCCTTTTGGTCGAGGTCCCAGCGGCTACTGCTGCTTCTGTTGCAGCATCAGCCCATCTCATATCCTCACAACAAACACGAAGGAAATTAATCGATTTCCCCGTCCTCAATATACGTTGGGCTAGAGATTGCGAAATGAAAGATGGAAGCATGCTCGTACGAAGCCTATAACCTTCCCTCCAGAGCGATTCGGCCTTCACTTCCTGCCCAACAACAAAAAACTCAGCAAAAATGTCTTCTAGCTCCCCTTCCAAAACCCAACTCCTTACCATCTCAAAAAGTGGAGAGCATACACGCCGCAGCAAACGACGCATAAATTCAAGCACCAACGGGTCACCATGCTGAGCATGTAAATGGATAGCCCCAGCCATCGCCCCACCCTTCAAGACTCGACACTTATCGACCAATACAGCCATCAACCTCATTTTCACCATTGGCTCAGAAAGCCAGACTATCAATCTCCTTAGTGAGAGATAGTTTCCTGAACTTGCTGTCTCCGAAACCATAGGTATCGGATTCGTCGACTGAGCTTCGAGAACTGCCAACAGTTTATAGTATTCCGAAAGCTCATCCTGCAATGCAGCACAAAAAGCATGTCCAACAGTTCCAACATCTTCAGCTGGAAAACGTTCCATACTTTCCGAGATATAACCTTTAACCTTCCTGAACAGCCACCCCATTTCACCGAGCTTGCGAACCGTCGTCCTAGTTGCCCTGGGAGCCTTAACTAAACTAGACAAAACATACCCATCAGCATTGTTGTCAAATTTCACATACTTCCCATCAATTCCTTGACAAGCATACAATACATCCCTCACTAAAACCTCTTCAGTCACTTCATTTTCCTCTTTTTGCAAATTAGCAAACTCCTTGAAAGCAATATCACGAAGATTTTCAGGGTCTTTTGAAACCAACAAAACCCCCTTCTGCCACTCCTTATCACTCGGCCGTAAACCCCCAGAATTCTTTCCTAACACAGGATCACTCGCTACTAAATTAGGCAAAAGCATTGAAGATTCAAACTGGGTCCGTTTACATTTCCGATCCTCCGCCACAATTTTAATCAAATAAAGCACAGCCCATTTGTTATTTACGCTGCCAGGGCCGGTTTTCGATGCAAATTTAGTATAAAGATCAGCAAAAGTGAGGGCCTGAGAAGACTTACCCTCGGTGGCGAGCCTGCGCTTGATGGACTCGGCAATGGCGTCAGCATCAGGGGCAATGGAGGGAGTCATTCGACTAGTGAGAATGCGAATTGCATAGCGAAGGGATTTTTCGAAATGGGAGGAGGTAGAGATGGAATCGGAGGTGGGATTGTGAGAGAGAAGACGAAGAACAAGCTCTTTGATGAGATCAAGAACCTTGCTGGGGTCGCCTTCTTCCATTTTAGAGGGAGAAATGAAGAAGGTACGAGAGAGAAAGAGAGAATGGGAGCAAGAGAGGGGAAAGGCATGGGTGTAATGGATTTTCAGCTGTGGGGCTGATTCAAAGAAAATACAACTGTTTGGTATTGGCTGGCTGCCTTCAAAACCAATGTTCAAAGATTTCATCATGTGATCATCTTATGAATGAATCCAGCTGCTTTTTGTGGCAAATTTTTTTCAATTTTTTTAATATGTTTTTCCTTCTTTTCTACTCGGGGGTATGAGGGTATGATGCATGAAAGTGATGTATATAGAGTTATGTATAAGAAAGTGATACTCACTTACATATGAAAGTGATGCTCACCTAATGAGTTATGTATATATAAAATTGATGTACTCGTAACCAGGTGCAAGAAAGTGATACTCACTTACGTATGAAAGTGATGCTCACCTAATGGATTCTGTATACAGAAATTGACGGACTCGTAATCATGTGTAAGAAAGTAATACCCACCTGGTGGGTTCTGTATACATGAAATTGATGGACTTGTAATCATGTATAAGAAAGTGATACTTACATATCAAAGTGATGCTCACCTGGTGGGTTCTGTATACATGAAATTGATGGACTCGTAACCATGTATATGAAAGTGATGCACGTCTCGAGTAAGAAAAGATCTGAGATCTAAAGTTGGATTTTATGTCCTACTACAGCCATGATAGTCGTGCTTGTGTATGTATTTTTCGACCTCGAAGCCACTTGCAAAGTTGTTTTAAAAGGAGAGCAACCCACACAAGGGATTGCAATTTACCAAAACTCCATGCCATGAGCAAGCCATAAGAAACCCATCAATTATACCAAAAAAAGAGACATGGAGAAACTTCCTTTAAATACATAAAACAAGAAGCAGCAAAATGCTTTTCTAATTCATTTGGTAAGAGATTACACTTTTTATATTAGCTTGGAAGTTTCACCAAAAGCTTCTTCAGCACTTGGAGCAAACCCCTGCTCTGCTGGCCTAACAAGCTTGTTTTGACTGTACAACAAAACATTTACCTCAACACCAAGGCATCGTCCTCGTCCTTGTTCTCGTTCTCATTCTTCCTTCCATATTCGGCCTGTGATTCTCAGCTTCAGCTCTTGCCTTTCCCCTCCTGAAAAATACAGTGCCAGGTTTCTTTGAATGATGAGACCGTCTTGACTGTCACGAACTTTTCGGTGACTGTCGCGGATGCCCCTCGGAATTCCTTGCCATATCAGTTTACGCCCGTTGCCACCCACTTCCAAACTGTAGCTGAACTTCTTCGCTTCGTTATCGTCACCCATGAATCGTAAGAACGCCATGTAAACAGGTGCCATTCCTAGCTGGAATGCCTCAAAATGCAAGCAGAACTGCCTTCCAAAGCAGTTGAAAACCTGCCAATGCAAGGTATTATAAAACATTCAATGTTAAAAAATGGAAGAAAATCGGGTTTATCAGATCTTTATCCAAAAGTTATACATGAAAATTCGAGGTAGAACATTGGTACAAATGTAGCCGTTTATCATAGTTCAGATTGTGCATCTCATCAAAAATAAATATATATATATATAGTCAATAGACTTACCACTTGACTCTACTACATATAGTTAATGTTATATGAAGTCGTCACGGCGAGAGAGTACATTAAAATGCTATATAGAGCAAGCACCTACCGTTAGCATCCATGTAGCGTTTTCGACTTCATGTGGATTTGATTTCACATAGCGATGATTGAAGGTACATCCATCATGCATGTCAACCTTGTGATCATCTTTGAGATGAGCAACAAGAGACTGGATGTCGCCCGTGACCGAGCACTCTGATCCAGCATAAGGGCAGTTGTAAGGACGGAATCGACAGTGTTGCTCGTGCTTAAGCTTACTGTAGTAAGGAAAAATGTCTTGACAACCCAAGTTCTGGTATCTGCAAGGGATTTCCAGCGACTCAGCTACCTTCTCCAATGCCAAGCACCTTATATTTCCGAGTTCGTGACGACAGGTTGGGCAAGAGTTGCTAACTCTGATCTTGCAGTTCGAGCACAATGTGTGGCCATTCGGGCACTAAAGTTCAAAAGCCAGTCAAGCAAGTCCGAAACAAAGCAGAAGCAGAAAGTATACACATCTTCATGTCATAAAGATTCAAGAATAAAGAGATCTTCCAAGTCTTCAATGCAACTTTAATATTAAGAAAAGAACTTAAGAACCAGAAATACGGAGAAATTTCCACCGTAGAGTCCAAACCAACCCACTAATGAATCTATTAGGCTATACAAATTCGTAATCTATGCCTTTAAAACAGCAGAAATCCACTTACACAAGTAAAAATTCTTCAATTCATATGAAAATTCAAGTAAAGATTGAGTTAGAGAAAATCAAGAAGAGGTAATTGAAGAACAAAAAGACTAAAAAAGTCAAGATCCCTCCAATATATATATATTTTTTTTCTGGTTTTCTGTTTTTAAAAATGCTCATTTAATAGATTCTTTCTTTGGTTTGCACATACTACGAACACATTTTTAAAATATAAGGCAAATTTCAAAAACTAAAAACAAGGTTTCTCATTTTTAAAACACCCCAAAATTGTATGCAAATTCAAAATTAAAAAAGAAAAAAAGATCTGATTTCTTCGATCTTCAGTTTTTCAAAAACATATATTTTTCCATTATTTTACCTATAAAATTCCTGATAAATATAAAAGTAACCTAATAAATTTGAATGATTTATTTTAAAGAAGAAAAGTTAAAGAAAAACTTTGGTTTTAAAAAAATAAAGGAACAAGAATTGAAAAAAAAAAAAAAAATCTTTCTAAACATGTTTTCATTTGTATTCTTTCATAAAACGAAAGTTAAAGCAATAATATCAAACATGGAAGGTGAAACACATCAATTCCGATATGCATGGACCTTACGTTACTATCGAAAACATTCTAAAAAACTCTGCAAGATAATGAAATTATCAACTTATGAAGATTCTTAACAAATTCTGCACACTACATTCAACCTTAAAACAAACATTTTTGAAGGAGAAACGAATTTTCCTTAAAGAAAATAACAGCAGCTTTCATCAATTGGATCCAATCATTTAACCGACTCATTGCGCATAGTATGGAAGATGCTTTACAGATGAATGTAATTTTAAAAAAGAATTTCTCCATTTGCAAATTTTATGCAACTCACAACAGCATTGCTTAAGCTTAACAAGATCAGTCTAAACTCAGTTTAAAGGCGTGTTTGAGAGCGCTTATAAAAAAAAGTATGGTTAGGAAAAATACTTCTTTACAAGCAATAAAAAGTACTTGATATCAAATTACTTTGATGCTTGTTTCTACACACTTAAAAATGCTTCCTAAACAAGAACTGAAGCCAAAAACACCCAATAAGTGCATTCTCACACAGCCTTTTAAGGTTCATGTGAATTTTTTCCAAAAGCATTTATGTTGCTCCCAAACACAATTATTTTGAGTGAAAAGTGCTTTTACCCACGGAATAAGTACTTTTGTCATGCCAAAAACACTTCCGAGCATAGAATAAATTACACGAGAAAAAGTAAAAGAGAAAAAACAGGGTATACAGACCATACCTGGTAAATTGGAGGGTACATCAGATTTGTGCAGACAGGGCACTCTAGCAATTCTTGCACACCATTGGTTGAATAAACTCCGAGTTTCCCACCCAAACCAAGTGAGACTTTTGATGTTGTAGGATTATTCTCTAATTTAGATATTGCTATGTCATGACCAGAAACTGAAGGGTGAGAATCTACTTTCTTGCAGGTACTGCTTCCAGGAGCCATGGCTTATTTAAATTTTAATAGAATTCTTTGAGCTATTAACAAAAACTCCTAACTATATGCCAACCATCACCCATCCACAAGTTCAATCCTGTTAAACCACACAAAAAGAAAGGTATATCAGTAAAGATATTAGGTAGAACGCTTCATGTTGTCTCGAGACTTGCTTACGTAATTTGGGTGAATGTAAAGCGATAATGAAAACTAAATACGATCAACAATGCTTAATAACGTATACGACTTAGCAACAACCTCATTTTTTTCGAAATCCAAACTGGTAAGTGATGCCGTATATGTCATGGGTTAGGATACTGACATAATTATTCCAAGCTATAAGTTCACTAATGCTACAAATTACACAAATTCAGAGTTTGAAACCAATCTTTTATACTACATATGAAATTTATAAATTATAAATCTAAAAGGCAAACTCTAATTATAAAAACATCAAGTTTTTACAACCCACTATTTTTTGCAATCCAAGCTCCGACTTCCAACCCCAAACTTAACCAGTCCAAGCTTATCGAAACTATGAATTTAACATCTTAGCTTAACTTTTGATTGTGTCAAGACACATCCCGACTTTTATTGGCAAAAAAACTGCTTCAAAACACACAAAGATCAACTTCATAATATTATTATAAATCAAAATGTTAATCATCTCTGGGGACTAAGTTATTCTATAAACTTTCCTGACGTGCAAACAAATGTAGATAACATTTTTCTATTCAATCTTTCTACCATCCAAACTGCCACCATCACCTGAATCATTATTTTTCTGGATAATGAAAGAACCAGAGGCACAGCCAAGGACAAAGGAAGATCCAATCTTAAAGTCAAAAAATTATACAAAAAATATTATTTAAAAAATCCCTCTAATTTTCTTCATCTTTAATTTTAAAATTGAAAGTGTGTACATTAAAAAAAGAAAAAGAGCTAATTGTAAAATTTTACCCCTCCTTATGATTTTTTCTCCCAGAAAAAATAAGCAAGAAGAAAGGATACAATACACATTAAAATCAAAGTTTATCAAGTATAAAGGCGTCCAATCGTGGACACAAAAAGAAACATCCTAAAGTGATTTAACATTATCATTTCGTTTTGGGATGAAAAATAGAAAGGAAAAGTAATAAAGCATGAATGGAAAAATGTATGATGGCATCATCTTCTATAGAAAAGGGAAAGTAAAATAACATAAACATACAACAAATTGGAGTTCACATCAAATACTCGTAAAATTATAGAGATAAATCACCTAATGAAATCATTGGCTCATTTGAATCATCCCGACCAACATAGTAAAACAAACAAGCATCAATTTAGAGAATCATACGCCAATCAGATCAACTTTCTCTCGAATTCCAAAGTGATGTGATTGAAACTAACTTACCTACCGAGAAGTCCTCAAAAGAGTCTTGAAATCGAAAAGAAATTAGGCCAGGCAGCGCAAATCCAAGTACCTGTTCCTCCCCTTTAACAAATTACAAATTGATAGACCATTTCACCATTAGAAAATCAATATCCAAGAATGAAACAAGAATTGCACGAAACCTGAGGAACGAAATAAAACAAGACCTCCATTTACAAGTCTCCAGAAAGAAAAACAGAAGAAAATCTAGAAAATAAAACAAAAACACACACATCCCCAGTTGACAATTCCAAGCCAAATTGCAGAAACAGACGATCAATTCAAATAATAAATTGTGGAGTGGCTCGAAAGTGAAAAAATCGATACGAAATTAAAAACAAAAAACAGAAATGGAATTCAAAAAGGGATTAAAGAAAAACCAACCTCCATCCCACGAGAACCGGAACTTGGCTGTGCCTGTATCTTCTCGGATTTGGAATTTGAACAAAAAGCTATGTAATTAATGATTGTTTATGGATGAATCGTTGGAATTGTGCTCACCACCGCTGCGGGTCCGCCATTATAATGGTTTCTCTCTCCCTCTCTCTCTCTCTCTAATTCTCTTCGGCTTTTTGCCTTTCTTTTTTGTGGGGATGGAGAAAAAACTCCGTTGCCCAAAACGAGGGAGGGAGGAGATAGCTTTTTTTAATAAATAAATTAATTAATTAATTATATCCGTAAATAACTCGACATAGACACCGGAGGGTTCATGATTTGTATAGATGGATGTCCAACATGTCCCGAAATTAAAGTCAACTCATGGGTCGATTCTCGATAACCGTGTCCGAACAAGCAGTGAAGACCGACGATATTCCATGGCTTAGGATGACATAACGATGCGTGGGGCGTGTTGTTAAGAACCACGATAATATACGTATATACGAGTCGAGTCAGATGACTTGACCTATATATATATATATATATATATATAGACACACACACACAGTATACACGTTTGAATATTTCCTTTTTAATCTAACATCTAAAATATTTTATTTTTCATCCTTTTTATAACATATTTAAATCTTCATTTTTTAAAAAAAATAAAAATGTCAATCGGACAAATTACGCGAATTAATCCTTAAAAGATTTTTCAAAACTATCATCGCAATGATACTGTATTTCGACAATTTTTAAAAAAAATTTAGAATACGCGGTAGAGATTCGAACCTATAACTCAATGATACGTAATCTTATATTTAATCCTTAAAAGATATTTCAAGACTATCATCGCAACTAAAAAAAATCATTAGAACGTTAAATAAAAGATTGACCTATTTGAATGTCGTTCTTTCATACTCAATTTAAATAAACATTCTAATCATCGTCATGTCGTTTCAGGTTGTCGTCATATAACTTTATGTCTAACATTTCATGTTCGTAGGTCATATATGACATGTAGGGAGGGTCGTGCAGCAGCTGCATGGTCTGAAAAAATAGATTTATACTCTAATAGTAGTTTTGAAACGCTATTTTTTAAATTAACATCAAAATTTCTTATAATTTAGGCAAGCTTCCACTTTCCACCATCTCAAACCCTTATTTTAGGCATGTTTTATGGTTGGGCCATGAGGAACAAAAACAATAAATTACATATTATTATACATAATTTTAAAATGTTTTGTATGATGTTTTTTATTTTATTTTTGTTTTGTATTTGCTTCTTCTTTTTAAAATTTGATTTATTTATAATTAAAAAAAAACATTATTCAAAATTGTTTTAAACTTTATACTTTCTCCTTAAAAATATCCTTAAATTAAAAAAATAATAATAAATAAATATATATATATATATACCATTGGATAGACATTCATCAATATTTTATTTCAAAATACCCTTCAATTTTGAAAAACGTTTAAAAAAAATACTCTTTTTACTTTTAAAATTGTTTTAAACTTTTTTAAAAATACCTTTAAACTATTTTAAAAAATTTAAAAATACTTTTTATCATTAATACCACGTTAAAAAAAATACTGGTAAACTTTCAGAAGTAACATGAAAAAATTTGAAGATAATCTACGAGATGTCGATACATTTTCGTCCATATGATAAACGGTAAGATTTTTTTTTATAAAGATAAATGATGTTAACGTTACTTTTATAATTTTATGGGTATTTTTTAACTTTTAAAGAAAGTTAAAAAGTATTAATGAAATATTTTAAAGTTCTTACTCTTCAAATCAGGTGGGACAAGGATAAGAAAACCTTTACTGTCGGATAAGAAAATTCATTTAAAAAAAAAATTAATAGTTAATTTCCATTTTCATAATTTCTTTCTTAATAAATTTAATAATATTTTATAAGCAATTTCAATATTACTTTGTTTAAAAAATATATATATATATATACTAAATAGGTAAAGAAAAAAAAATATAGACAATATAAATATATAATAAAACTTACGTGGGTTAGTTATATATATATAAAATGAGCGAGATGGAGTGTAAGACGCTTTGGTGGGGTCGGAGATAGGGGTCCATCCCAGTTTAGCTAACGGAGAGAAATCTCTCTACTCCCTTCCATATTCTCGGTCTAGATAGGGATTTCTCTCCTTATTCAAGGACCCCGATCCTTCTGAATAAACTAACGTCTTCGCTTACTCTCTATAGATGGAAGAAATAGATCTATGCAAGGGATAAATTTTTGGTTCGTTTCTTTGTTGGGTTCTACTAAGAATCGAGTCAAAAAGTATCTTTCTTTTGTAGGGTCTGGTTCTTTGTTGTTGGGCTCGATCGGATAGAGATTTATCATTTTATTTCGAATTTATTCTTTAGATCCAAAAATAAAATGATATAAAATCCACAATCATGGAAGGTTTAGTCTAAACATTGGATTTTTGTTATAAAAAAAAATAGAAACAAGAATCTAAATCCGTTGTCAAATCATAAAATGATTTGAAAAGTATACTTTACCAAAACAAATTAAAAAATAATACTATTTACCTAATGAAAATAAAATAAAATAATCGCATTAACAAATAATTCTATTTTTTAATGATAAAATATATTTATCCATTTTTTTTAAGACAAAAAAAAATAATAAATAAATAAATTCTATTCCATCGTTCATCCTCCGCTTCTTATAATAATACCTTACATTATGAATCTAATAGTTTTTATAAGTATAAGTAAATTTTTTGGTACATCATATGTATTTATGAATTACGATTCATGTAACGATATTGATACTTCTGAAGGGTGTTATATTTTCTCGTAGCATACATTTGATACCCGACAAGTAAATTTTGATTTTCGTTTCCCTTGTACTGATGGGTCAGGAAAAGGGGTACATGTCATGTAAGAGTCAGATATTGTCCTCTTTGGCCTTTCGCTTTCGGGCTTCCCCTTAAGGTCTTTAAAACGCATCTACTAGGGAGAGGTTTTCATACCCTCATAAAGAATGTTGAGATCTCGCAATCCACCCCCTTCAGGGCCTAGCGTTCTCGCTGGCACTCGTTCCCTTCTTCAATCGATGTGGAATCTCACATGTCAAGTATTCATTTGAGATCATGTCTTGTTAGGGGACTATTTTGGATGTACAATTCAATTCCGATAGTAATATTTCATTTCAGTTGGAAAATGCACTCAGATGTTTAGAGTAGTGTAAGTGATCAAAGGGTAGTAACTCATATTACGGGAGGAAACTAATATGTATGTATGTATATATATATATATATATATATATATATATATATATATATATATATATATATACGCCCTTCGAGGATGCCCTCAGCATCGAGAAACGTGTACTAACGTAGAATGCACTCAGATGTTTAGAGTACTGTAAGTGATCAAGGGATAGTAACTCATATTACGAGAGGAAACTAATATGTATGTATATATATATATATACCCTTGAGGATGCCCTCAGCATTGAGAAATGTGTACTAACGTGTATGTGCATCTTGTTCAGACCATGAATCGAGACAAAAGAAATTACAAGTCCATTAAGCAGAGGAAAACCCTATTTAAACAGAAGAATTATGACATTTTTCTTTTAAGAAAGGACGGTCAGCTACTCAACTAATCTCGTAAACAATCAAATTAAGTTAATTTGAGAGCAACTCAACTGAATCTCGATCCTATAAATTATTGAATAAATAAATAAATAAATAAACAAACGTTAAATTTAAATCAACAAAGCATCACTAAATTAAAATATTTAAGCATAAAATTATTAAAATTAAAATTTAAGAGGACTAAAAAAAAGTTTTAAAATTATGTGAGACAAAGTTGGAATTTGAATATTTTTTATTTATTTTGAGCAACAAAGAAAATAAAATAAAAGGAATATTTGAATAAATGGGAAGGAAAGTTGTCGGACATTTCTTCTCCCATGTCAGCTGGCACCGACTATGATGAGCTGAATAAAAAATAATAAATTCTTGTCTTTTTTTTTTTTTTAATATAACAAATCATTTTAATTATTATTATTATTATTATCATTAGTACAATATTAAATGATAATTAATATGTATTAAGCTATTAAAACCTTCAATTTATTACCAACAATGTAAAAATAAATGGAATATTCGGCTAAATATTCCATTTATTGGAAAAAAAATAACATAATTTGTTTTTTTTTTCTTAAATTTAATTTCTCACCATTAATAAGATAAAACTTATATGGTATAATATTTAGTGAATTGGAGGTAGACTTTTTTTTAAAATATTGATTTTAATAAAATGGTTTGTTTATAATTAATTTATTAAAATATATTTTTCATATAAGAATTATTAACGACGTGTTTAGGAACTATTTTAGAATAAGTTTAAGTCTATGTCGGAATTATCGTAAAGGTTTAAGAATGATATGAACGTAAAGGTACTAAAAATTCTAACACCAAATGATTCTAAGCTCAATTTTCTAAATAGATGAAATATCGTTAGTAAAATTAGATCACATAAAGCTAAACATAGGAATGTCCGCCCAAAACAAATTTAGGAGCAGCAAGTTGAGCTTGAAAATTGTAAGCGGACTTATTGTTGGAACTCTCACAAGCTAGGTTAGATGAAATTATTTAGTGCATGAATAACACGTATCCTATTACCCTATTTGTGTTACTGTGTATGTTATGATATCTCAACCAATCACGTGATGCATGTACTTCCTTTTATGTTTGAATTTTCATGTTATGTTGATATGACCATGTTTGTGCATTGCGATACACCATGATATACCATGTATAGATGAACGTGAATGAAATACCACGAATATGTATATACATCTCGTAAGAAATTTCGTCACGATAGGTATGAAAGTATTATGTGCATCGTCTTAGTGGATCTCATGCATGTTGTATATCATATGATCATAGATTACTTCTCCAACACGTTGTGTATAGACATGTCCACCACGATATTATTTGTTTTACTTCTTTTTTTCATTGATTCTCAACAGCGTGAGCGTGCATTAGCCTATAGTCAAGCCTAGAGGGGTATATTAACGAGCCTAGACCTCTAAAATAATTCATACTTACCAAGCAGATGAAGAAATGCAAGCCACAAGAATTTCAAACCAAAAATAAAGTTTTGATCAAGGTGAAACCATAATAGTTTCGGTTTCAAAGTAACAAGAATCAATAACTAGTGTAAAGTATGAATAACCAATCAAAATCATTCAGATTGTTCGGAAGACCTCATGTAGGTTATGATTTCTTTCATGGAAGAAAACTTACCCATTAACTATGTAAGTAACTTGAAACCTTACAATCCCAATCAAGAGGACATGAAGTAGAAGAGATCCTGGTTGAGAAGGCACATTGAGTCGATAAATTACAAGGAGTTGTATAAGAGTTCACTGTTAACTGGAAAAGAATCCCTAATACTAAGATCGGTCGAAAACACATTAAAAAACTTTGAAGTCAGCAATCCACATTTTTGAGCCGTTCAAAGTCAATTGATAAGAACGTCAACCAATTAGGTGCAAAAAATATGTCACAATCATGTACCATTCCAAGCAAATATGGGCAGCAAAATTTTCATATAAACACATTCTTCATCTATAAGAAGACTCATCTCATTTAGAAAACTTTCAAATATCATAGCACTCCTTCATCCAATTTTGTTTCTTTTTTTTTTTCTTTTTTCTTCTGTGTTCTCTACATCTGGAAAATAATGAGACAAATTTCGGGATCAATCAACTACATTTTAAAAAAAAAAACAAAAAAATCAAGAAAACTTATTATGTAGGAAGTACTGTAAAATTCCATTAAAAAAAAAATTAATATGAAGATAGGGACTAGAAATTCGAAAACAGTCCCCTCATATATCATCTTGCTCCCATTCAGAAGAATGAGAACCTCATGCCATTGCTTGCTGCAAACAAGTTGTATTCTTCAATGGCAGTTTCCTTCTCATCGAAAGCATGGACATCATCAACAACATCCGCTACTTCGTTATTTCTCGAAAAATCCCCGATAATATCGTCTTCCTTGGAAGGCATGGGATTTAAGTTACCTCCTGTTGAAAATGCAACAGGCCCTCCAAAATGGAACAATGAAAAGCTTGAGCTATCCTTTGGAAACATGGACGTGTCGTTTTGCTTATGATCTCTGCCTGGTGGTGAACTGGTTGCGTACGGGAGTCCAGTGGTACCGATGACGTCGGGATTAGCTACAACATCTGAGCTTTCTGATATGGGGACCTGACTTCGTTCTTCGGTGTATGCACCATTGTTGGCTTTGGAAGCTGGCTGATAAATAGGAACTGGGCTCGGGTTGAAGACGGGAGTAGCTAGATGATGCAAATGGCTATACTGCATGCAGAAGCGTGGGTTATCGCTTAAACCATACCCAAGAGGATTGGCATACAGACAGTGATTTGAATAGGAGAAAGGTATTATCCCATTAGCATGAGCTGCTGCTGCAGGCCATGAAACTGAGTTTTGATGGTAATAGCCCATCGCTGGAGAAACCTGAAACACTGGAAAGTGAATATTTTGAGTTTGATTCTGAGTTGGAGGAAGTGTCACTTGACATGGGGAGGAGTCCAAACTAACAGCAGAGAATCCTGCTTCGAAGTCCCGGGGAACTCGGTTCGGTGCATTTCCTTGAACTTTACATCCATCGATCTCTTGCGAAAGACCGGAATGGTTCCTGATCCCCAAGGCATCAACTTCAACTACTTTATCCATTCTTATCTCATGATGTTCATGATGTTCAGAGAAGCCATTCTGAATGGATGCTGAAGATTCTTTTCCTTCTGAGTGATGACTAGCATCTTCCGAGTCTGATGTGGACAACGATTCCAGATTTCCATGGTTCAAGCAGATATTATTACTGTCTCCTTCACTCGGGCATGATGAGCAGCTATCAGAATTTAAGGACCTAGTTCCTACTCGGTTATTAGTCCCACTCGATGTCAATGTCGTGTCTGTTGAATTTACCGAACGCTTTGTTACCTTGCATGCATCTTCTTCTATGTTTTTATGATCCTTCCATTCGAGTCCATTTTGGGAGACTTCATCTGATTCAACACCAGAGGTCGACTCAGTCGAATTACTCTCTTCTTGATCAACTGTACTCGCAGTCACAGTAACTTCACCACTACAGGCATCATGCCCCGACTTCTCAAGGTCAAAATCGGGTTCAACACTAAACTTACAAGTTGAAGACTTCATTGCTACATTTGAATCTGAGTTACTTCTAGGATATTTCTTCTGTGATTCCATGGGCTCCCAAACTTTCTTTGAATAAACGTAATCTTTACCAGGAGAATTGTTTTTGTTTCTCAGTCTTCCACCATCACGAGAATGATCTCCATAGCTGTACCTGCTAGAATGAGAACACTGCTTGGACATATCAAATGACGATTCTGACGTGCTCGCAGATTTGACATCTCGATTAACTCTAACTGAAGAAACAAACGCCTCTGCCTTTTTGTTTAATTCATTATTTTGGTTACAGACGCAGGAACGATAGTCGTAAGATACCCGGTTGTTGGAAGAGTGCGACTTTTCATTGAACTTAGAGATGTGTCGACCATACGCCTTTAATGAATTTGTTCTCAGTTTCCTGTTTGATCCATTCATGGTCCTTGAAGGAGTCTCCAAACTATCACCATAATATCTTTGCTCAGATCTGCTAGCCCCTGCCCCATTTTCGGAAACTGAAAATCGTCGCCTCTCAGACCACTTGAAAGAATGATCTTGAACTTCCTTTGGAAATTTTAATCTCCAGCGAGAAAACTTTGATGAATCAACCATGAAAGATTCATTTCCATCATTCCCATCAGTAGGTTTCCCGCCAAGGCCATCATCATATGAACTTTGCACATCTGAAATAATGGATTCATTTAAAAATTGCTCATCCAGAGTATCAGAGGATTCAGGAATGCTGGCATCACATGTTTCACCGACAGAGATGGAATTTTGCTCCAAAACACACGGGGACAAGTCCTCTAAGATATCAGAATGAGAACATACTTCAGTTGATTCAGAACTTATCTTATCTTTATCCTTTTCCTTCCCTTTTAACCTTTCTTTTCTTCGGAGCTTCTTCTCTCTTTCTTTTGTCCGTTTCCGCTCTTTGCGTTCTTTTTCTTCACGCTTTTCCTTCTCTTCTTCCTCAAGAAGTTTCATCTAAAGCAAAATTCATATAGGTTAGCAGTAAAGAGAAATCCAGATTCTTGTAAATGAATTTGTGAGTAATGACATAGCCTCGCTTGAAACCTGCTTTTCTAGAGTAATGATTTCTTTGCATGCTATGTGAACTCGTTCTTCCAATAATTTTAGGGCAAGACAAACAAAAATGCTATGAGCATTTTGGCGAGCTGTTCCTTCTCTGAAGGCTTTTTCAACCTGAAAAAGACCACAAAGTATAAGAATATAAACAATCCACAATTCCTAGGGAAAACTTGGATCAGTTCTGGTATCAAATTTTCTAAAGCAATCCTAGTAAAAACTATCATTGGAAAATTCCCCTGGAGTGTGAGGAGAAGAAAAAAAAAGGAACTTCGAGCTTTCAATCAGATTTTAATAAGCAGATGGGCAAATCCAACAAGCAAAACTTCAAAAGGTCCTTTTTTTTTCCTTTTTTTATAAGAAACATCCAGACAACAACTTAAAGGCTTGGGGGATGAGGGAGCCCCCACCCAAGGAACTACTTACAATTACCTAGCCAGTCCGAAATAATCATGAATAGAGGTAGATGATAAAAGGATTTTTTATAGCTATGGCACCCCCAAGAGGTATTTAACTGTACACAATCCCAAAAAAACTCAAAAGACGAAGACTTATCTTCAAAAAGCCTTCCTTTTATTACTCTCCAGCCATAAACTCCACAAAAGAGCTCTAGAAGCAAACCTCCAAAGGATCCTTTCAGCTTCCAACCACCCAATGATTCCCACAACCAACCATCCACCTTATTGGGAAGACAAGGTACAAATCAAAAAAAGGCAGCAGCTTAAGCCAACCACGTCTAGAAAGAGAAAAACAGAAAAAGACAGGCTGCAAATTCCTCACTGCATCAGGACGGGGTACAAACCAAAGAACCAAGAACAAGAGAAAGATTCCTACTTTAGAGACTTTCGTGCATACTCAGACTTCTATGTGCCAACGACCAAAGGAAGATCTTCACCTTGGGGATTTTGAAATCCCAAATTAACTTCGACAAAGAGCCACTTTAAGGCCGGTCTTGCAGTTCTCAATGTAAAGAAGAGGGATTTGTTGAAAAATAGCCCAAGGGATCAAGAGAAATTCGGTCGAAAAAGAACCCGAGGGATCAAGAGAAATTTCTTTCAAATAAGATGTATCAATCATTTAGGAAACCACAGAATAACTCTCCACTGCACTTATCCATTGTTCTACACCCGCAATAGACTGCTTGATGGTCTTCAAGTAATAGATATTTATATATTACTTCATAACAAAATAATTTTTTATTAAACTGTATAATATCCCAATTTACATCGATATATAATTAAATTTCTAAGTAAATAGATCAGTTGACTTTAAACTTAATGTAGTTAAATATAAAATATAAAATTTAAACTCAAGAGTGTTGAATGCTCATTTCCATGTATAAATCTTACAAATGAATACAACCACCAAATATCTCTAAACATAAAAAATGTTAGTGTAATTCAAAAACTGCTATACATAATGATGCTGAACATTTATATTTCATTCTGGATGCTAAATATCCAAAGATGCTGGATTAGATTCCCAACAAACTAATTGACTTACTAGTAAACTACAGCAAGTAAAGTTCAACGTTGAAATTAGTTTAAATGTTTTGATAATTTCTCCTATCTTTCTTCGCTCTAATTCTCTCCAATTCTCCGTGTCTTGCACTGCCTCATTTCTTGAATCCACTCTATCTCGGCTAAAAACAAACTATTTGGACCGACTAACATAATTTTCACTATTTTCTGAAAGTCTTGGAAGAAATTAACTGCAAATTAGAATTACAATTACACACACACACACGTACAAAGAATCTCATTTAAAAATAATGGAAAACGTTTCATCTGATTCTATATATGTAGACATTTAACTTTTAGCTGGTTTTTCCTTGTACCAATGTGTCTATCTGGTAATTATATCCCTGGTGCTTAATGAAATTTCTTACAAGGGATTTTAACATGAGATCTGTATTATAGAAAGAACAATACCACAAATGCAAATTAGCTAGAAAGCACAGGCTTTAAAGGTTGCAGACTACATACCTGTTCTTTAAAGATGACAGTTGCAGCATCCAAAAGAAATTCCCGAGCAAGTTCTGGACTCTTCGCATGCTTTTGAGGACGAGAACACTCTCCATCCAAATCATTTGCATCCTTATCCATCGAATCATCCTCCTAAAAGCCCAAAAAATACAGAGAACCAATTAGAGTTGCCAACATTTAGAAGAGGATATTTTTTTTACGACAGAAAAAGGAAATATTTGTCACCCACAAGAATTTCAAGTTCGTGAAATATAACATTGCATATGAATATTGTGTAAAATTTTAAGCAGGCATAAAATCCAAGAGAGACAATTACAAGAAAGAGAACAACCTCCTCCTCCTCAGCCTCTTCAGCATGCTCAAAAAACCTCCTAATATTTTCCCCTCTAGTGATTGTAACAAATCCATCACCAACTATAAGTCTTCGATGAACACATTGTTGACCTTTTAATGCATGAGCTTTCACTGAAAGCTCTGTGCAGCGTCCATCTAATTTCCAAGCTCTGAGGGTGATAAAGCATGAATTCAAACCACCAAGATCTAGGCCATTCATTTTGACACTTCCGTTCATGCCAACATTTTCAAATTCCAGAATGTCAGATTTTCCTTCTCCTGATCCAACAGCCCACTCAAAATAATGATATGTCTCCACAGAGTCAGCGAAGGTTTGATGCCAATCGGCCTGGATTGTATCATCTGAGACCTGAGACAATAGCAAATATAATTTCATTCATGCCAATTGCAACAAGCACGCGTTCTTGAAAAACCTCACAGGGTCTACATATCATCATGTCTCGATTCATATTCATCCTAAAGTTAAAATTATAATCCATGATGGTAGAAGAGCGCTTAAAGTTGAAGATAAGTGCAAGGATGCACCTCGTAATGAAAAGCCATGTCTGCAACACAAAACCAACTAGTGCAGCAAGGCTCTCTCCTCATGCGCTTCAGCTCCTTCAGCTCCTTGAATTCACGGATCACATTTCTTCTGCAATCTCTACAAAACCTCTTGCTGTCAAACCTGAGAGAATCAATATAATGTAAGAAGCAAAAAACTAATAATTACAAGGCAAGAAAAATGCAGACAAGAGAACTTATCATAATGATAGATACACGAAGTATTGCTCGCCTTATTAGAATAAATAAGGCATGTTTCCAATATTCCTCAATTACTATGATAATCTGAAATAATATTTAAATTCGTTCAACTAAGTGAGAAACGTATTAAGTAGAACGATTTTTACAAGACTTTTGAGGTTTCACCTGGAGGCACACTTCAAAATTAGGCTCATATTTTTAGGTTTGATTCTTGTGAATTCATTGGATTAGAGGAGGCTTAGTCCTGTAAAGAAAAGGCTTATGGTTCCATGAGATGCACCAAGCAGGCAGAAGGATTGTAGTAGACCATCTATTTTGAATTCTTTACACCGAGTTGAAGCCAGACAAAAGAAAGCATAAACTTTCTATGGTCCCCTCCAGATTGCTAAAGCCAAAACTTTCTTGAAATAACTTCCACGTTGGGTATGCAAAAATAAAGATTTAACTGGAAACATTACCAATGAATGTAAATATTAACATCTTTTACCTTCCTTGGATTCCAAAAAACCTTATCTCCCTTTCCTGATAGTGATAAATTCTTTCAAAACATAAGATTCCAATTAGCAAACTCCTCCACCAAAGAGACTTTTTTAATACTAGAAGAAGAAGAAAAAAACCTCCAAAAGAGATTGAAACCACAACCGTTCATTCCATAGATGCTACAAACTATATCCTTCTACAGTTCCCCTTTCTCCAAAGGAAATCTCCAGTGCCATTTATCAGACAAAGTCTGGTAATTTTCTTTCAACTTAAAAATTCCAGCATCACCTTCTTCCACAGCTACAAGACTATCCCCAATTAACTAATGGCTATTTTATTAATTTCTTTTCCTCCATCCCAAATGAAGTCCATCAAAATTATTTCAGGTTACTACTATCTTTCTTTGGATAAAAAATGTAGATATATAATATGTTGGGAGTTTAGAAAGCACCAGGCATTAGCCAAAGTCAGGCATCCTCCCTTTCAAGGATTGAAATTCTTCCACATTTCTTTGCCCCGTTTGCTTCCTCCCACAGGTCCATCCAACCTTTTCAGAACTTTTAACATAAGCTGGGTGTTTCTTAAGAAGTCTTGGACGCTCTTTATCAGCTTGCTTAGGCCCTTTTTTGGGAAAATTCTAGTATTTTGTAGTAGAATTCGGTGGTAGCACTTTTGTGAAGATTGTGGTATGAACGAAACAAAAGGCCTTTGTAGGCAAGTGACTCTACTATTCTTGATGGTTTTGGGGATCAAGTTAGATTGTTTTTGTCTGTTTGGTGTTGTTTTCTTTATTTATTTTTTTATTTATTTTTTTTTTTGAATCAGAAACAATATTTCATTGACAAATGAAATAACAAAAGAGAGGAAGCAAACTCCCAGCCATCCATAGTGGATCACAAAAATGATTGCCAGCTAGAAAGTATAGATTACTAGACCTTGAATGAAATACTAATCCCATTAAAGGTGGATTTCAAGAATTACAAGACTAAAATTTAAAGATTACAGAAATGATCTTTAAGTGTTGATGTACATTTGCACTACTAAAAAGCAGTAAAAAGGATGGTATCCATAACACTATAAGTTGAGTCTCCAACCCACTGAAAACCCAATTATTTCTCTTTTGCCAAAAAGTCCACATAAAATCCCTATTGATAGTATACCAAATCAGCTTCTTGGACTCCTTAAAAAGATGACCCACAAAATGGAAGCAAGAACATCCTGGATACTATTAGGCATGACCAAAGACCAATCAGAAGGCTCCCAGATGTGTATTCGAGTAGTCTTGAGAAGAAGGAAAACCAATAAAAATGTGAAATTGTGATTCTGAGTTTGATGTGCACATAAATGCCAATGGGGTGAAAGTGATTGAAAAAGCAATCTTCTCTCGATCTTAATTCCTCCAGGAACAAGTTCCATGGTCTTTTTTGGAAAAAGACCTTTCCAGATAACCTCAAACAGGGGCCTTCCCACCTACCCATTGCACCAAATCAAATTCGCCATTAGAGTTTTAACCATAAACTTTCCCGAAGACTAGGTATCTAAAGACTAGTACCAAGCATCAATCTCATCTTTGAAAATCACCAAAGACAGAAAATTGGATAAGGATTATCCCATTCAGATACTCAAAATCCAAGATTTCAAGAGGACGAGACATGGTTCCATATTCCAGCCACTAAGAAGCGGGAGTGATTAGAGGGTCGATAGAGCATCAGATAATAAAAAGCAAGGGCTGACCTTTCTACCAACAATCCTGCAAAAAAAAAAAATGTTTGTACCATTGACCAATATCTTACAGATTGTATCTTCTAGTTAGAGACTAAGGTTGCAAATGTCAATCCAAGGAGCTTTGGTAGATTTGAGATGAGGAGAAGCTGACCAAATAGGTTCCATAAGTGTCTGATAGTATTTGGCCTTCACTACCTTACACCACAGGACAATGGACTCATGAAGAAAGCGCTAATTCCACTTTGCAAGAAGAGCTGAATTCCATGGTGATATTAATCAATTCCCAAACTTCTTAATGCAAGTTTTACAGTTTTCCTCAAATTGATGTTGTGCATTCCTCCATTCAGTTGAGATCCTTCCCAAAGAAAATTTCTTAAAATATTTTCCATGATTCGAACCGATTTTTATGGCATCTTAAATAAGATAGATAATAAATAGGCATCATATTAGATAGAGTTGCTTGAATGAGAGTATCCATCCTCTAGATATATAAGAATGCAGCCAATTGTGTAGCTTATGTCGAATTCTCTCTAATGTGGGCTCCCAGAAGAGAATTTCTAGGATTACTCCCAAAGGAAGATCCAAGTATGAAGCAGGCCACAACCCCTTTTTGCAACCAAAAGTGATGGCTAATTCATCCAAAACCGCATCTTCAACATTGACCCAAAAAACTTTACTTTTTGCTATAATCGATGTTTAGACAAGTTGCCCGTTCAAGGATAGTGACAATATCTAACAATTGCAACGGAATCCATAGAGAAGGAAAGTAGTGTGTAGTAATTGGAGGCGATTTATGAGAAGATAGAATTGACCTATTCCATTCACCTAGATCAGACCCATTGCTGCCCATGGCATAAAAGCCTACTTAGAAAACCAGCCACAATGATAAAAGAGGAAAAGTGAGAGCGCATCTCCAGGCCTTGAACCTCTTGTGGGAATTATTTTACCATGGGGTCTCCCCTTGATGATGATTGAGTAATTAGCACTTGATATACAACCTTGAATCCATTTTCTCCACTGTGCACCAAATCCTTTCTCTCTAGGGATCACATCAAGGAAGACCCAGCCAACCATATCAAATGCAATATGAAAGGGCCCCAATAAAAATATAATAAGACCAAGAAGGTAGTTCCAAAAATCTTTAGCTTATAGAAACACCAGTGCACAAAGAGAAGCATTAAACTTGGCAAAAGCTCACACCTCTTCCCACAACTTCTCTAACTCTCAAAAAATTTCTCACTCACTAACCAAAATGGTCCATAAATTAGCAAAAAAAAAAAAAAAAAAAAAAAAACTAGCGTGCCATAGAGTATGGCCCTTAACTCAAAAGGTTAGGCGGAACAAAACATCCTCCATCATGAGACAAGACAACAATCCTTGTTTCAAGCCATGCACACACCAAATGTCTCCAAAAAGGAGTCCTAAACCATGAGAGAAACATGCCTCCTTAAAGGATATGGCATAAATCTTCATATGCCTTGCTACATAGAGTGTACCACTGTGCCCCTAATGAAGGAAAAAAGAAGAACCACTGAATACAATCCATAGTGTTGATTCTCCCATGTAAGACCTGCGATGCAAAAAGTTTAACCTTTTTGGAAATGATTAGCTTCCACACGGAGGAAAATAAAAAGAAAAAAAATTGTGAATGATGGTTTCTAGAAGGGTAAGAAATGAACAACAAGAAACTCTTTAAAGGGATTGGGAAGCCAAACACCAATATCACTACTACCCAAGGTAAGATGAAGTTTTCCAACAGAGAGAGGAATGCAAACACATCCCACACCTCCCTATCTAATGACAGCAGCAACACATCCCACACCTCCCTATCTAATGACAGTAGCAAAAACTTTAATTAAACGCATAAGAATTTTTGAAGTACGAATTGATTGATGCCACAAGACAAATCCTCAAAGAGGAGAAATAGAGGTAGTACAAACAAGATGAAAAATACTTATGGGACTATCAAACCATTGAGCTTTCCTAGAAATAAGTTTTTAAGTTGTCCCCCACAAAGCATTTTAACAAACTTACAGAAGGAACCATCTAAAGAGAGAACTTTCTAGGGGTTTTTGAAAGTCTTTAAAACCCCCAACTGAGTTCCATTAAAAAAGATGAGGACTATACTAACTAGCTATGACCTTATAACATAAAGCGTTCAACTCCAAAGATAAACATCACAACCATTTAGTCAAAAAGCCACTCATTATAAAGTCCCATATTGCCTATGCCCAGCCCTCCAAGGTCAACCGGCCTTGGCATTACCTCCCAACCAATCAAATCGAGACTTCCACCCTCCTCATCCCCTTCCAACAAGAAATCATTCAACAACTTCACTCTTCTTTTATGATCAAAAATAGGAATTCTAAACACAAACAAGAAGTTTATTGATTACATAACCCATGGTTGTTTATTCTAGATTCACCTTCAATCCTAATGCCATCTCAAAAGTCTTAACCACTTTTAAAGAGATTGTCAATCAAACTTCGATCATCCTCACCTAAAAAAAATGTATCATCAACAAACTGCAAATGTGTTAGGAATGTTATATCCCCTTTCTACACAAAACCCCTACGAGATTCCATTTGCTCAAATTTGTACAATTCTTCCTAGGTAGCTCGAACCTCCAAATTATAACATTCAATACTTGCAAAAAAAACTCCAATTTCTTTTAGTCCAAATCCAAACTTATAGTGGACTCGTACCTTTTAATTCTCTCAAGCAATATCCTTGCTCAAATAAAGACCTTTCTTCTGTCCATCGAGGAGCATATTAGAAGCTATGTTATTCTTTTATGTTCAAGAATCTCCCAAGTCTACCTTCTTGGCATCTAACTCTACAATTTTCTTTTGAGATCATCAAAGGGTGTAGATTCAAGCATGTAATCTTTAGGACAAATGTATTAATGTCTTAACCAGTTGAACTATGTTTAGGCTGACATAAAATCTACAATTCTAGATAGTTAGAAAACTTAAAGATTTTTAATATCTTAGATAGCAAGGAGTTTTTAACCAATGAGAGCACAATACACAACCAGGTTGTCGGTTGGCTCGTAAACCATATAATTTGCTTAAGCTATAGGTTCTCTAACTGAAAATTATATCTATTCAACAAATCTAGACAGCAGAATTCTAGATTAGCTTAAATCTTCAAAATGCAGATAAAAGATCACTAGAAAACATGCAGAGAAAAATCAAATTCACCCTTACCAAGAAATCAACCTTTTATTTGTTTATGTTAGTTTACTCCAAAGTGTGTTCATGATACTTCATATCTCTAAAGGTCACATTATCTTCTCAAATCTCCATCAAGCTTCAACTATCACATTTTCCTTCCATTTATTTAAATGCAATGCATGAAACAAGGGATGAGCATTTGCTAGAGACCTGTACATTAGTCTCTCAATAAAATCTTCTTCTTTCATCCTTAGAAGAGATTGTCGAGTTTCTTCTCCTAATGCTGACCAGAAATCCACCAATGTATCACAAGAAAGCCTAGCAGTGTGCAGGGCGCATGTTTCCCTTGTACCATGTCCCCTGCCATAGCCCACTGTTCCTTGACTTATCCAGCCTCGACCTCCCCCACCACAAGCATCAGGATAAAGCAATTCACGTTCTCGCTCCCTAGCTCGTGCACTGTCAAATACCTGTTCCAAGGAAAACCTTAACCATTAAATAATGACTTAATATGGAGTGCTTAACAGCTAAGAAAACTAAAAATAAGCACTTACATTTTGGAGACCCAGGAAAGACTTTGAATACAAATAGCAGCCCAAAAGTGTCAGCAACCCCTCACGCGTTGTGGTCAAACCACCCCAAGGATGGACAGATGGGTCTTGAATTTCATCATGAAACCCATTAACTGCCAATGACCCATCGCAAGTTTGACTTTTTGAAACCCCTAATCTGTTGCAAGTATGATTCACACATGTGTTTCCTTGTTGTAAAGACTTCCCATACATGACAATCTGCAAAAATCCTTCAAGCAGCAAACCATTACATCTAGAGCAGTACATATTCTTACGAGCTTGCTCAAAGAGAGTTTGCTTGTCAATTCTCAGGAGTTTCTGCCTAGCTTGGGGCAGCAGTTCACTCCAAAACTACATTGAGAGTAAACACATCTTTATCAGTCAATGGTCAGCTCATGACATTAGTTCTAAGTAATGCGGAAATTAGATCATACTTATTCCAACAAACGACTCAATGTCATATTTAAACAATGTGATACTTTAGTTCCCTACAAAGCAGATTTGCTGGTCACAGAAGCAACATGTAGAGGAAATACGAAAATTCGGTAGCTACGAAAGGTCTAAAGTGTTCAACTCACACATCTAAAATGCTAGACACTCCTTCCCTAGATTACATCGGCAGCAGTAGTAAATCCAGAGTTCTATGAAGTATAATTCGGGAAAAAAAATACAGAGCAGGAAAGTGATATAATCTAGTGCCAATTATTCCTATAAAAAACGATGAAACGAAAACTCGAATTAAATCTTCTGGCAACGAAAGAAATGAATACCTTCTGGAGCTGAACGTAGGTAACATCGTCGCGATGCTGGGACCAAAACCCATTGGCGGAGAGCGAGTATACAGCCGATGACCCACCATTTAAATGGTCATTTTTTTGTGTTAACCCAGGCATCTTTCAAACTCTCATAGTTACATTTCTCAATTCTTCCATTGTCTCACAACCCGAAATCAACCCAATCTGATCGGCAGCGAAAAAACCAAGCCAAGATGGGATAGCAGCTAAGAATTACAATCGCAATAGGTAATTAGAAGAAAAAAACAAATACTAACAGATCGTCGGCGGATCGAAATAACGCCGTCCTGAAGCAAATCTGGTGAAGACTACGACAGGATTGATTATATCGAATAGGATTGGATTCGATTGGAGTAGAATGAAATAGCATAATATAAACGGAATTGAAGAGACATTCAAGAAAAGATTCAAAACAAGAGAAAACGGATGTAGGGGTTTCTGACGATGGGATTTGGGTGCTACGATTATATTAGAGAGAGGAACAAGGAAAAGAATGAGGCCCGCGCGTAGAAATGAGAAAGGAACTGTTATATCACTAATTAACCGAATTATTATTTTTTATTTTTTTTGTTAAACAACTTTACAAAAATTATATATTTAATAACTTTTTTAAAAAATTAATACGAATTTTAATTTACAACCTTATTTTTAATAAGTTGTTTAGGTAAATTTAATGTTAGGTGTATTGTTCTTAAACTTGGTAGGTTAATATAGCTACTACATATATGGCAATATATAGGGAGCATATACTTGAGTTGGGTTGAGTCGAGTCGAGAATTTTTTAATCAATATACAGGGAGCATACACGGGGTTGAGTTGAGTTGAGTTGAGTCGAGTCGAGTCGATTTTTGGATTGGTTGGGTTGAAAACCCAAATAACTTGAAATTGTTTCACAACCCAGCCCCGTTCAAGTCAACCCTCTATTATTGGGTTAGGCTAGGTTTATGGTTGTCGGTGAGGTGATGGCAAGGGCGAGGAGTTTCATCTATGAGGGCGTTTTATCTGCATCTGGCGGCGACGGTGATGGCTAGGAGTGTGGCTGGCAAGGTGTGCAAAGGCGAGGTGATGAGTTGTGTCTGGTTTATGAGGGCGAGGAGTTGCATGTTCTCTTAATCTTATACATCATTCTCAAAAATCATTTAAAAAAATTCATTTGAAGGTAATGATTATGTCGGGATTGACGTTAATGAACTTTGTATAGATACATTGGAATTCAGTGTACTTTACGCTCTTTAATTATCAACGAATTTAGGGTGGGTGAGAACCTAAGTTTATTTGATAAGAAACTAGTATATATATTATCCCGAATCATAAAATTAAGTAAAATAGACAGATCTTGAGCCAAACATGCTTAATTTTATTGCGCATTTAATCATTTATACGGTCCTGAAATGTAAGAACCTTTCATAGAACAAGAGTCGATCGATATAGAGCGTCTACACACTATGAATTGTTTGAGAAAAGTTCATGCAAAGGAAGGAAATGGTTTGCATTGAAGCATAGATGCTCTAGCCGAGTTTTGTCCAAGTGTCATAAATTTCATACATGACAAGGAGAGAAAACAACTAACACTTTTGTAGATCTGCATACTTTGTGGTGAAAGTCATATATATATATATATATTTTGTTTTTTTTGGAAGAATTTAAAACATAAGATTATATATTTACATTATCCAAAATAGAGTACAACAAACGAAATTCAAGAGCAGCTAACAAAATTGACACAAAAACTAGAGACTCTGGGTTATGGGTTTATTGCTTGTTCCAAATCTATTTTGTCATCGACAAGCTCCTTGTTATCACCTGAAAAAACGTGTAAGAACTAAAGTGAGTATGAAACTTAGTAGGTAACCTACTTGTAGGCTTTTAATTGTGTCCAGTGGATGCTAAGGTACCATACTCTATAACCTGACCAATGGCTTTACACGATTTCTGTTCTAAGGACCTTGGTCCTAAGTCATCGGTCTTTGGTCATAATACTTGGTTAGTCTGGTCCCTAGTGTCACAATCCATGGAGTGATTTTGTCCCTAAGAAAGTTATTGGGGACGAAGACTAGTTTAACTGAAGGAGAATGTCACAACCATATTAGGAAGAGAGTAGGTTGTGACCCTCAAATCGAGACAAACAAAGTGGCGACCATCAAGTGACACCCATCCAATCACACAGCGAGCAAGGTAGATGAGTGCCTTGATGCGACCGAGGAGGAAAGTACATCATCTAACACACCAAAGATATGTACATTAAAGCCAAGTTGAGCCATAAGCAAGAAGGAGGCAACAATGTCGACACGAGGGACAAAGATAGACTTGATAAAAGGCCAGGTAAGGCCTCGAGCCTTAAATTCGAAAGTCAGAGTTCTGGAGGAAATTTAGGCATGCAACTCTAGAGTCAAGTTCGTCCATATAAAATATGAAGCTCGCCAAATTTAGTGTCAAACGGATAATGGACGGACGCTCCATGACACCGTATAACCGTTAGCCAAAATCACGTCTACACCTGCCAGATTGGAAATACCTCAAAATGTACTCAGTGGGGAGGCATAGTGTCAACTCTCGACCACTTCTGGGTCTTGTGACCTAAATGAGCTACCCTGTGACATGGGTGTGTCGGCATTGCGCCCCAACTCATGTGTCAGAGATTGGTATATGCCTCCACTATCTGGAACGGAGTCCATAAATAATATGGCATGGACATAGGAGGGTCAGTTGCCTCGATAGAACCCGAATCGATGGATGTTCAAGATGTTCCGATATATGAATGACCATAGGCTCATTCTCAATGGGCATGAACGAGGGAGCTGTGATGGCTGATGACATCTCGGGACTTGGGATGGTATAAGGACATGTGAGTCATGTTGATTAGAAATTGAGATGACATGATGAGATACGACATTGCATGTGAAACCTTGGGCCCGATTAGAGGCAAGGTCGAGTCAGATGGCTTGGCCTAGTGTAGAGGCAAGTCGGATTGAGCCGCAAATGATTGAACAAATATGCACAGGCGGGTGTGTGGCCAAACAAGCTTGGATTCCGAACAAGTTATGTTCGATTGTTGAAGACAAAACCACAAAAATGGGTGAAAATGTATATGGGGTTTGAGTTTTCCTTAAGGCTTGTCAAGAGCGTGTCAAAATCATGACACTACACGATTGAAAATATACAACCGTGACAGTTGGTATCAAAGGCATACTTTGTGTGTATAGTCAGACAAGATAGTCAAAGAAATGAACTCTAGGGTTGAAAGAAGACATCACAAATGCGTCAAGAATATCAATATCGACAGGTCAATTGTTTTGTCAAGATCAGAGCCAGTTGTGGATTGAAGCCAAAACTCTCCCAAGCTCAAGAGAGTCATATGTGACACATCAACGAGGGGAGTTCTACCTGTCAAAAGTAAGAACCAAACTCATTTGCTAAGGGCTTGGGGTTCCAATGTGGACAACAGATGAATCAGATGGCACAGTAGGTCAGTGTCTTCCAAAGAGTTATTCGTATGAGATGAATAATGTCAATGGCTGTAAGAAGAGAAGTTGAAACAGTGATATAAGCATCGACCAAGTGCCAAATTGAGCGCAACGGAAGTTCTTATGGGGGACGACATTGTTGCAGAGAGGCGACCGAGTTCAAGTGGGGGAGGGCCCAAACGAATGGGTTGCTCACCCTGTGGGAGTGCTCCAAGAAGCGAGCACCTGTGTATTTTTTGAGCCATCGCCTCATGCCTAAGGTGGATGGTTTCAAAGAGTTGTCAAGATTAGCATCTACTCGAGAAGAGAGCATCACACTAAACATGGGCATAGAAAGTGAAGCTGCAATAAGACCAAAGAAGTGTCAAGGTAGTGATTGTCACATGAAAGTGGCCAGCTGCGAAGTTAGTTGAAGTGCAGCGTCAATGTGAGGCTATGTTACAAGCTTTCAGACTTTTCTACCCTATGGGTTGGTACCAATAATGAGCAAATGTCGTGGTTGGTTTGTGAGCCTCACCCTGAGGGGTGCACCATTGTGTGCGACTCAGAGAATACGAGTGTTGAGGCCAAGGTCGAGTTTGAGAGAAGGGCGGAGGAGGTCCCAGATAAGATAGCCCACAACCATTGGGCATTATTTTGTCGTCTCGGAGACCAAGGGAAGGTCCGTCAATGGGATAGCTCATAACTAGTGCACAATTTTTGTATTTGTTTCAAGGCACCTTAGGGGGACGCATGGTGTCAGTTCTCCATCACCCTGGACCCTATAGCCTAAGCGAACTACAATGTGGCACATGCATGTGTCACAATGAGGGCATGTATTGCGAGACAAGTGTCACTTCCTTTACAATGGGCCTTTCAAGGACAGTGTCAGATGCCACATGTGCGCTAGCATTACACCCCAACCCATGTGTCGGAGGTTTTTATATCCACTCGTTATCTGGTACGAAGTCCATAAATGATATGACATGGAAATGAGAGGTTCAATGCCTTGATAAAACCCAAATTGATAGATGTTTGGGATGTCCTGATGTTATGAACGACACATGGGCCCGTTTTCAATGGGCATGACTTAGCGAGCTATGATGACTGATGGCATCCCAATACTTACGATGACATCAAGATATGTGGACCATGTTGATTGAGAACAGAGATGACATGATGAGATGCAACCTTGCATGTCAGAGATCTTGGCTCTAAGTAAAGGCAAGATCGAGTCGAATAATTTGGTCCAGTATAAAAGCAAGTCGAATTGAGTCGTAGATGATTGAACATGCATACACGAAAAGGGTATGTGTAGCACATTGGATTTCCAATATTACAATAATAAATTAAAAGTACAAAATTCCAATATTTATAAAGAGAAAGGGGAAGAGTGGACCCATAATTATTCCTTTCAATGGGAACAATCATTCATTATTTGAGTTAATTCAACCAATTTTTGTCTTTTTAATACTTCAATTATTAAAAATCCACTATTTTATATATTCGCACATTAAAAAATTATTATTTAATGCAAAATGATGTCACTAAGCTCAATATTTTTTGTTTTTTTTTTCATAATTTTATATAAAGAGATTAAATTTGTGTTAAAATTTTCAAACAAACATAAAATAAAAAATAAAAATAAGTATATGAACGACAAATATGTTTCGCATTTTCATTTATATATAAATATATATTCATTTTATTAATTTTTAATAGATAATTGAAATTTTTGAAATTTTAAAAATTTACTTCCGTTAAATATACGTATGAAATATAAATATATATTAAGTTAATTCATATATATATATATAAAATGGGACGGCCTGGCCAGAGTTTAAGTGGAGACAAGAAATATAATTCATTTCCCGACTCAATTTAGCTATAGCTAGTGGGTATAAATTTCTCTTCACTTCCTCCTCTTCTCGTAGAATTTAGACTCGTAGGTTAAATTTCTCTCCACTTCCTTCCCATTCTCGTGTAGCTTAGCCTCGCATGTTAAATTTCTCTCTACTCCCTCCCAATTCTCGTGCAGCTTAGCCTCGCATGTTAAATTTCTCCCAACTTCCCCCCAATTCTTGTAGATCTTAGACTCGCATGTTAAATTTCTCTCCAATCCCTCCCCATTTTCGTGGAGATTAGCGTGCAAGGGTAAAAAATGCATGGGTTAAAAGAGAATGGAAGGTCGGTCCTTTTACTGAAGTAATAGAGTAGTAGTGTTTTTTAGTAATTGACAGCACAGAATTTGGTCTGTGTGTTGGAAAAATAAAATATTTATATTTACTTTTTTTTTATTTGTTTTTTTTTCTTTTAATACAAATTGGACTCTTCTTTCCATTTCTTTTCCCTTTTTCTTTTTTACAAATATACCAAATATTCCTTCCTATTTTAAATACTTAAAATTGGTTATATTACCAAATATTCCTTCGAATTTGAGTTAAACGATAAACGATACCCAAATCGATGGTTAATACTCAAATTGCAACTAGTTAAACGATACCTAAATCGACGATTAATACTCAAATTGGCAACCCTTATGGATAATAAACGATACGGTTAATACTCAAATTGACAACCCTTATGGATAATAAACGATATCCAAATCGACCGTTAATACTCAAATTGACAACCCTAGTCATTCATATGTTACAAAAAGATCCATTATATACATAATTAGATTGATTCAAAAGCAAAATGGAGTTCTAATCATGATCTAAAGTGAAGAACAGTTCATGAACACTTAATGCCAAGAAATTCTATTGAAATGATAATGAACAACACAAATCCATAAATAAAATCTACCATCAACTTCTGGGGAATGCCCAAAAAAATGCCCCTAAACAAGATTACACAGCAAACAAAGGCTTTTCATGTTGCTTTCCCCTTCATTTTACCAATAGAGCAGCAAGAAAGAAAAGTTCATTCATCATAGCATGCAGTCTGTTCTGGCTGGCAGCCTCCGGAAGAAGTTGAGTGGAACGGACGGGAGCTTGTACCGAAACCTTGGATGTCTTAGCACGTAAATCCCCGAAAGGAATGCCACGACTTGGAATGGTGTAACGTAGAGAACTATAGCAGAAACCAGGCAGAAGAGCACAAACAATGCTGAAGCTCTCGGGTCGCGCCAACTGAGTAGAGATTGCAGCCTCTCTCCCTGTGTAGCCAAGTCCCCGACTACGGTCTGGATCCTCCCAGCAATGCTCCTCAGCCGATCGTACCTCATCCTCACAATGTCGGGAGGGGAGGAAGTTGGGAAGGTGTCGAATTCCTCGTTCAGTTCATCGGGGTGAGCGGAGTCCGCATGGGAGAGGCGGGTGTCCATGTGAGGCGGGTGCCTTGGCCTCCATCTATAATGCCAAACTCCAATAAGGAACAGATAGAGGAAGATTGTAGGAAGAATGAGCTCAGGGTACATCACAAGGATGATGAACAAAATGTGTATAAGAACAGTTGTAATGGGGTTTCTCCAATGGCATATCTGATCAAACCATTTTCCAACTGCAATCAAGCCACTGAAAACTCCCATGATTCTGAAGAAATTAGCCTTGCTTCTTCTCATGCTCCACATGTGGGAGCCTACATCGAGCATATACTCGACAACCTCTTTTCTCAATGGTGGTTCAGCACGGGTCAGCCTCATCGACACAATCTGAGTCGCTTGGTGCCGAAGGCTATCAAGCTGGCTCACTGTTAACGGGTGAATATAGTGCATTTTGGGGAGGAGGGGATGTGAGTACATGTGTAACATGTTTAGCAAGGAAGAACATGTAAACCTCACAGCCAAATGAATCTCACCCATCTTCTTCACCCCATTTGGGTGCAGAACCAGCAGAGGATATGAATGAGTATAAACTCGGTCAGTTTCGAGCGTGGAAAGGCGAATTCTTACCTTCCCTATCCGTGCATCTTTTGATCCTCCAGCCTTATCACCACCACCGTGCAAATGGCAGTTGTCGAAAACCCCAATTGTGATGACAGTACAGGGATCAAAAACCTCCCAAGTGTACTGCTCATTCCACCTGGGTATGAAACTGTCGATGATCGTCCTCGTTCGAATCCACTTCTGCCCATACTTAGCAACACAGTATGCATCGGTCGTTCCACGCCCATCTTTCGTCTTCATTGGCATTAACCCCTGAGCATTCAGAATACCCAATTCTAAAACCCCAATGTTGTTCTTCCAGAGCTGTTTAGCTGTTGGCCGGAGATCGCTACTGTAATGAGTTGATTCATCCAAAACATGGTAGCCACCTTCCAAACATATCCTCATGTGAATCCTACTCGAAAACTTGATTTCCTTCTTCTTCTCCCCTTCAACGACGACAACATGTTTCTCAAGGTTGAACCATCTTGTGTTCACAGGTCTATGGTCCAATCTCCTGTCCATATACTGCAGCGGAATCGCACACCGTCCCAAAACCTCGTCCTTGTTTGGTGCAACCCGATCTTCCACACTTAAAATCAAAGGCTCCTCAAATGGTTCAGCTGCAACAAACATCAAATCCTCATTCCACATTGGATTGATAGTTCTAGACTGAGAAATTCTAGTCCTCAAAGCCTGATTTCCAAGTATAGCCTTCACAAAAACCTCCGGATACCGACCCTTATCACTCGGCTGCAGATCCTGAGCTTCAATGATATTCACCCTCAAATACCAAAGCTTAGGAGAAAGATAGACCTTAGACCGCATATTTGCAAGCCCATCAGCTCCACTCACAGTTGCAGCATCTGAATTCCAAGCCTCAGGAAACGCCTCATCCGCTTGTGTTCCCATCCAAACAGCCAACATCAGCTCTCCTTTCGCCCTCTCTCCCTTCTTATCATCCAACCGATACCATTGTGGTGCCAAAGGACTATCCGGTGGTACCCTTCTCGGAACCTCATTCAAGTCAAAAAGAACTCTCCCAATGAAATCATCCTTAAGAGAATCCTTATCTTTCACAGTCACCTCAAGCACCGAAGCCTGAATCCGATCCTTCGAAAACGCAAACACTTGGCTCCATTCAGGATTCGACTTCTTCTCGAAATGCCGTGTCGTACCTTTGTAATTCCCAAGCTTAACCTCCACATACGGGTCGCAGCTACCGGTGACATCTTTCGCAGGCAAGTCTTTCGCCTTGACAACCCGAACATAGAGGTAATACATTTGCTCAACGAGGTCATAGGTGCTTGCTAGTTTGTCACCAGTGACCTTCCCCCCACCAAGGTGGGGATTGGTCTCTTTCAGTAAGAAATCTTCTGGTGGAGGCTTTTGCATCATCTTGACAGTTGAAATGATTTCACAAACACACCTAAAGAAACCCCAAAAACAAACCCCATTTTAATGAACTTCACTTAACAAAAATTCAAAATCTCGCCCTAAAAAAACTCATACATAGGAAAACAGAGCCATAGTCCAGTCGTTACCACAAAAATAGGCAACAGAAAATCAGCCAAAAACAAGAATCTCCGAATGTGACCGTTTACAGAACCCAAAAACAACGTTGGAATTTAAACAAACACCTCATAGGCAGAACACTTCTGTTATCTATAAATGACTAAAAACTTAAGAAAGAAAATCCCAAAGTGTCCAAATGTTAAAAGGGGTCTGAAAGTTCACCTGAGAAAGCAAAAACCCTTCAAAAGCTTCAGATCTGAAACGTTCTCACACCCTGAAGAGAAAATGAAAATGCAAGGTAAGTCAGTTCATGAACGCCCACAGATCCAAAGAAAGCAGAACAAAAACACACAAAAACAGAGCAAGGTTGTTTGGCGGCTGAGAAAATGTCACAACAAGAACAACAGAACAAAATTTCCTTGATTTTCCATCATTTTCCAGGGAACCAAACAGATCAAAAACAAGAAAAACAGAGATCAAACAGAAAAACCATCTCTAGAAATACCAAGAAATGAAGATTCTAAACCCCTTTCAATGGCATTCTTCAAGAGAGGACCCGAAACGAAACCCCATTGCAGAAGAACCAAATGCAGGTGGGTTGAAGAGAGAGAAAAGCGGTTTTTAGGGAGTGGGTTTTTTTGGGGTGTGAAAGAATCTGATGAGTGAAGACGAGTATATACAAAGTGAAGTGAACTGTCTATTTCTTTTTCATTATTTATTAATTATTAATTATTAATTATTAATTATTAATATTTATTTATTTATTTATCTTTGTTTAGATCTAATCGTCCCCTTTTCATTTAAGGTTTTGTTTAAAATATTTAAAAACAAAATGTCTCAAAATATGATATCATCCATTTATTTATATAAATAAATAATATTTTTAGTTATATAATTAATAAATAACTTTAACTAATTAATTTTTTTTTATAAATAATATGTCAATACAATTTAGATTTTTAAGTTGATTATGTGATTAATATTAATAATTATTTTAATAAATTATACAGTAAATAATTAATAATAGTCATTAATCGAAAATATATATTTTAATTAATTGAAATGCTCGTAGTTAATATTATACTTAAAAAGTTATGTTAATAATTTATTATAGAGACAAAAAAAAATTAAATAAATGTGTGAGTTTTAAAAAAATAAACAATTTAAAAATATAAAAGACCAATGAATGACACTCATTCACCAATAATACCTCTACGTATGGGGATCATATGACTTAATAATTTGATTAATCTGAATTATAAATTTGAGTTAAAAAAAAAAAATCAGTTTGGCTTGAGTTGAATTTTTGGAAAATTAAAAATTCGGATATGTTACAACTCAAACCTACCCTATTTTTGAATACTAAGAATATTTAACGTTTGTAACCAATATTAGTAATATGTTGTGACCCGTGAATATTGATATTTGAGTTTTATGAGATTTAGTTATTATTGTAACATATATCATAGATAAATAAGATTTTATTTAAAAAAAACAATTCGACTCAACTTAACCCAACTCGAAAATAGTGGATTGGTTGAGTTGGGTTGTCTCGATGTCACCAACCTAACCAACGAAAATAGTGGATTGGTTGAGTTGGGTTGTCTCGTGAACTCTGTTCATGTCACCAACCTAACCGACTCGAAATTTCAAATTGGTCCAAAAGGTTTTTTCAACATATTTCAAAAATTACAAAATATATATATATATATATATATATATATATATATATATATATTTATTGAGATACTCTTTTTCACATGATAGAATTAAGGACGAAGCATGTGGAGCGAGCGTTGGAAGTGGTTTTTTGACGTGGGAATTGGACTCATTGGCACGTGCGTTTAACGGTGTATGGGGTTGCACGTGTGGAAAGTGATTTTGGGGTTTGAGCCGGCGTATGCACGTACGGATACTGCTGCTGTTATTTTTCAAAATTTTAAATTATTGGTTTTAACTTTTAATTTATTTTATTAGTTTTTATTGGAGCAACCGTCAATATTAAAATATACTATTATGTTTTTAATATATATTTAATACTAACGAATTCTGTTGGAATAATTTATTTGATACTGAAAAATAATACATTTGTACAAATAAAAAAATAATTAACTAAATAAAAGTTGTGTACAGTATGTCCGTAAGCTTTTAAAACGTCCCGATCACAAATTATTTGTTGGTTTGTTTGAATTTTTTGTCGTTTAAGCTAGAATTTAATTGCACGATTAAAATAGTTTTGACTAAAAAAGTTACCTTTACGATGATTAGTTAGAATCGCTTGTGAGCAAAAGTGTCGTGAATAAGGGCTCTAGTCGTGGATGTGTGAAAGTTAGGGTTCGTCTTTTAATAAAGAGAAACTCAAGAGCTTAACCTCGTTTTAAAGCATCCTAATGACATATTAAGAGAGACTCGATAGACTAAAACTTCAACAAAATTTGCTTTTAGTTTTTGAGGTCCGAGTGATTCATGTTTGGTACTTGAAGTCTTAAAAAGACACTTCAGTCTTTGAGATTTGCAAATAAAGCCACTGAAAGGATAGCTGATCTTGGGGGAAAGTTACCAGTCTTTCAGCGACATTGGAACCAGTGTTTAAAGAGAGGAACAAAGTATTTTTTTATAAGAGTGTGAAAACCTCTTCCTAATAGATACGTTTTAAAACCGTGAGGCTAACGTTGATATGTAATGGGCCAAATCAGACAATATCTACGGTAGACTTGAATTGTTACAAATGGTATAAGAACCAGATACTGGGTAGTGTGGTAGTGAGGACGCTGGACCCCCAAAAGAGGTAGATTGTGAGCTCCCACATCGCAGGTGGTGTACCAGCGAGGACATTGGACTCCCAAGGGAGATGGATTGTGAAGCTGATATAAATGGTATCAGAGGAAGACACTGAGTGTTGTGCCAGCGAGAACGCTGAACTCCCAAGGGGTGGATTATGAGATCCCACATCGTGTGGGGTATGCCAACGAAGACATTGGACCCTCAAAGAGGGTAGATTGTGAAATCTCACATCGATGGGAGGGGGAACAAAGCATTCCTTATAAGGGCGTGGAAACCTCTCCTTAGTAGACGTGTTATAAAACCGTGAGACTGATGACAATGTCTACTAGCAATGGGCTTGAACTAGTACAAAAAGAAACTGACGACGATACACAACGGCCCAACGTGAACAACATCTACTAGCAATAAACTTGAAAGAGAAAGGTGCCCCTAACTACTAATTTGTTGTGCCATTGCATCAAGAACGAGCGGTGCCCTTAGGTGCGATAAAAGAATGTTTTAGACACATATGCATAATCAAACTGTATCGATTATTTTTTGTTATAATTAGATGGCAGGTAAAAATGCATATTTTAAAATAAATAATAAATTTGGATAGATTCTAGGATTTTGATTTGGTTTGAATCAATGGACGTATTGAGTGAAGACGAATGAAAGGGTTCAAATAAAATTTTGATTATCATACCTTTGACTTAAAAGGATAGAGAACGAAGTTTTCTTGGAGATAAAGAAATGATATAAATTTTAAAATAATTGAAATGATAAGTTTCATTCCACCAAACTCTCCTCTTCAATTTGGATAAACACTTCTCCCGTCCCTTACCTTCTTCTTTGCGCAATCCTTATATTTAATCGAATCCATCATCTTCTCGATCCTCAGTTGATTCTCTCAAATTCTTCTCAGTTTTGGATATCGGATCCAAGCAAGCTCCAATGCTTCAGCTGTTCTTCGCCGTCGCTTTCTCGGCAGTGCCATTGACGCTCTATGTGCCGCCAATTCGGAGCCTCAATTTGTTCGTCGAAACCCTAGAAGATCTCCTCCGTGACTCCGCCGTTCATACGCTCAGAGTTTATCCTCGCTTTCGCCAAGCCTTCTCTCGCCTCTTCGGCTCTATATTCCGCGGTTCTTATTCCAGGTAGAGATTCGATTCGATTCGATTGTTTTTTTAATCTGAGCGACTCACTTGAGGCTTTTTGCTGCTGCTGCTGCTGCTGGTGTTTGATTTGGAGATTCGGTTGATTCGTGCTGTTGGATTAGGATCTTTAAACTTGAATGTTGAATCTCTCTTCACTCTTGTAGAATGAACTGTGATTTTTGTTTAGAATCATTCGCGATCATGGATTTTCGTTTCGTTTCGTTCTTCTCTGATTCTGTTTCCGATCTGTTTCGAGCTTTGGAATTTTCAAATTCTCTGTTTCCTCTCTGTTCTCGTGTAAGTATGTGATTTGAATGCGATTTGTTGAGCAGATTAATGAAATGGATTCAGTTTTTTAGCAAATTTTGTTGATTTTCATCTATCGTTTTTTCAGTCTTTCGATTTTTTTTTTAATAATTGTTCTTTAAAACAAACGCACACGGACAAAGGTCAAACCATTTTTCTTATGCATATTTAAATAGGTAATTTTTTATTATTTATTTTTTAATAAAAAAATATACATGTTTATATTTTTCTTTTTTAATTTCAATGACTTTGAACTTTATGATTTATTACATTTTTATTTCTAAATTTTGAAAATATCTTTTTGTTTCAAACTTTTTAAAGATAAACCTTTTAATATTTTATTTTTGAATTTATTTAAAAACAACATTTCTTTTTATTCTATGGCCGAATTAGGTTGTTTGTGTTGGAAAAGCTATTTTGGTTAATTATATTATTTTTAAAAAAGACATTTTTAATATTCTCTTAAAAGTTAAAAGTTAAGGGATTGAGAAAATTTTTTAGACGAACCAAAATTTTTAAATTTGTTGGGTTGGTGACTCGAGTGACCTAAATAAAGTTCACACTCCAATCGTGGTTGGATTGTCGGGTTATTTTTTTTAAAAAATTATATAAGAAAACTCTACTTATCCACCCGTATGTTACGTTAATAACTAAATTTTTTTAAAACTCAAATATCAAACATTTACGGATTACAATATATCATTAACAACCATAACAAATGCAAAATATTCTTAATCTTCGTAATAATTTTAAAAATACGGTAGAGTTGAATTGAAAAAGTAGGGTAGAGGGATTGATTTCAATTTTTTTAAAATTTAACTAAACCCAAACCGAAAGAAAATCAAGTATAACCCGATATATATGGTTTGGATTTGGTAATCTAGGTTAGTCGGGTTATTAATTCATATGAACACCAATGATTAGAATTAGATTAAATAAAATAGAATTTAAACTTAAATATAAAATATTAATTTCCTATTATTCTTGAGATTGAAAGTTTGTGATATTTTGTGAGTTACATATAAAAAAGAACATATTTGAGAAATAAAATAAGAAAAAAAGCATCCACATGTTATGTTAGTGTGACATTCATATTTGGAGACAAATCCTTAAAATGATTAGGATTATCCCTATCTTTATCACTTAGGGTATGACATGTCCGCTAATCATGCTTCAAAAAATCTCTTCACAAAAATATCTCCTCCATTCACACTCCAATGATTTAGACTTAGTCCACCGGCTTACACCATTTAGATTGGTTAGGTTGGTGACTCGAGCAACCCAAACATAGTTCCCTACCCAACCCAACCAATCTTCTATTTTCAATGCATCACTAACATCTGTTACAAATATTAAATATTCTCCATTATAACTCTATTTTTAAGTTCACGACTAAAAAAATGTCAACTCGCAAACTAACTCGAATCTAACCTAACCCAGCCTTTATAATTTGGGTTAGGTAGACAGAATTGGTCGGATTCTCGAATCATTTAAACACTACTAATTTCTTGAAGGATGAGATGTCGTTTTGCCTCGTGGACATCTCTAATTTTAAATACATTGAATTGTAATATCAAATCACTTATTTACGATTATGTTTAGAGATAATCATATATCTAATCTCAATTACTCATCGATTATGAATAGATACATATTAGTTTCGAGGAAGAAAAACTCGAAAAACGCTGGTTTTATATATATTTATTGCAAATGAATTTTTTTCCCAATGGAAAAATTGAGACCAAATAAATGGATAGGTATCACATTGTGTTCAATGGTGGAATTATCATATTCTTCCAATGGTGAAATTGAGTTTAATCTCAACTATTGCCCAAAGAACAAGGGGCCTTCAACATGATATTCACATAAATTATTGATTCCATGGAAGATACGAATCCTTCAAGAAATTGTTGGCCCACCAATCTAATCCATAAATAAAACTATCATTTTTCTTTCTAAAATCTCTCCTACGAGCATATATTATGTGAGAGCCTACATTGTTGGTGAGGAGAACGACACACCCTTTATAACAGTGTGGAAACCTCTCCCTAGCATACGTGTTTTAAAAACATTGAGGGGAAGTCTGAAAAGGAAAGCCGAGAGGATAATATTTGCTAGTAGTGGGCTTGGACCGTTACAAATGGTATTAGAGGCAGACACCGGGCAATGTGTCAGCGAGGAAGCTGAGCCCTGAAAGGGGGTGGACATGAGGCGATGTACCAGTAAAGACGTTGGGCCCTGAAGGGAGTGGATTTGGTGGCAGTCCCACATCAATTGGAGAAAGAAACGAGTGTTAGCGAGAACATTGGGCCCCAAAAGGAGAAGAATTGTGAGATCTCACATCGGTTGAGGAGGAGAATGACACCATTTATAAATAAAATGTTGGAAAAGGTTACGAGATTCAATCACGCCACAATCACTCTTAAATGATTTTTGGAAAAGGTTGTACGTTTATGTATGAGTTGTAAGCATAATGGGTAGCTGGATAAAGACACACCATCTCACACCATAATCAAAGGAATAAGCCAACATTAGAAGAGTTACTACATTCACGTTTGTGTTTGTAAAACTGTCGGAAACTAAAGGACTCCAAATTGAACTTGAGATCCTACATCGGTTGGAGAGGGGAATGAAACATTCCTTATAAGGGTGTAGAAACTTCTCCCTAGTAGATACGTTTTAAAACTGTGAGGGTAACAGTAATATGTAACCGGCCTAAACAGACAATATCTGCTGGTGGTGGACTTGGACAGTGACTATTAACAGCCTCACAGTAAAATAGTAAGAGGCTTTGAAGATTCTGGCACACGAGGGGCTGAGTGGGAATTGTCCACAGCATGAGATAAGGCATTGATGCCAATTGACATCATAGACGAGCCGATTGAGTGTCTCTACTTCATCAAGAATAGAATCATCCCTATCACGATGTTCATAAATTAAAAAGGAACGACGATAAGAGTAACGAAATTTAGTAATCCATCATGCATAAACTGCTATGATATCGGTTGTTAGAATTTATTAAAAAACTTCAATTCGTGATTATTCAAGAGTAGGAGGTATACAATTCAAGAACAATCATGACAAGATTATAAAAGGATCTAGGAAGAAAACTAAATGTGAGATCCCACATCAATTGGAGAGTGGAACGAAACATTATCCTTATAAGGGTGTTCCTAGTCGACGCGTTTTAAAATCGTGAAGTTGACGATGATACGTAATAGACTAAAGTGGACAACATCTGCTAGCGGTAGACTTGTGGGTTTGTCCATCCCGAACTATGTGTTTGTCATTCCACGAGCTACACAAAATCAGACTCGCGAAACTCACTTTTTTACGGTGCATGCTAACTTTTATAAGTCGTATCATCGCACAAACCCTCATTTTGTTTGGGCTTTAAGGTTGGCCCAAGCTGCAACCCACAAGGGGATAAATCTTCTCACTTTGAAGTAGATGCGCATGCTGACAGCTTTTGGTGAAATTGGAGGCTGAATCCAAGGTGCCCGACATTCTTGTTGGCACACCGCTTCGTATCCACTCCTTTCGAGGTTCAACTTTCTCGTTGGCATATCGCTCGGTGTCTGGCTCTGATACCATTTGTAATGGCCCAAGTCCACACTAGCAGATATTGTCCTTTTTGGGCTTTTCTTTTCGGCTTTTCCTCAAGATTTTTAAAACACATTTATTAGGGAGAGGTTTCTACATCCTTGTAAGAATGGTTCGTTCTCCTCCTCAATCACTGTGTCACGATACTAGTGCGTTGTTCGTCCGCGTAGATTATATGCGTTGTTCGTCAAAGGCTCAAACCACCAAGAGATTGTATAAGAGCCAACAAAGTATAGATTTTGATGAGTCACAATTCCTTCATCAAAGATAAAGACTCCATTTTGATTGGGTTTCCCAAAGTTACACAAAGTGTTGAAAAAAGGGTTTGGGAAAGCTAAGTTTATGTTGCCATAAAGTTCCCAAAAAAGCACTTCTTTTCTCATTCTTCACTTCAACTAATCAACAAAAACCAAGTGGTTTTCTTTGTTATTTTTAGCATAGCTCGAGATTAAACTCAAAACTATATCTACGATGGTAAGATCCCACATTGATTGGAGAGAGAATCGAAACATTCCTTATAAACATGCGAAAACCTCTCTCCAGTGGACGTGTTTTAAAATCGTGAGGGTGATAACGATACGTAACGGACCAAAACGAACAACATCTACTAGTGGTGGATTTTGGCTGTTACAAGTATGTGAGTTTGTCCATCCTCGGCTATGGGTTTGTGGACGATGTGAATCTAAACATAATTTAACCTGATATGTATTTGATTTTATAATTATTTATTCTCTAATTTTTTAAAATATTTATTGAAATTGAGTTGTAATTAAATGATTGAAAATAAATAAATATATATTTTAGGAATTAATGATTTACCTTTATTAAAAAAAAATTGAACAAATGATCGGAACAATTTAAATGAACTCAACCCAAAAAATTTATAGTTGAGTTAGTCTGGTTATTTAATAAAGGTTGTTTGAGTTGAAAAATTTACGACCAGAATAATTGGGTTGAGTCTAAAAAATGTCTCAATTCGACCAAATCCAACCTACGAACACTCTTAATGAGACTTACGATTCTGCACCGATAAATTTGTATCTAGTTGTTATAACGGACATGCAAATCTTTGAATCCACATCCAATTATTATTACGAGCTTAAATGACGAGAAAAAATATATTATAAAAAATATCATAATAAAAAATAAAATAATTATTAAATGGATGTGATTTAACCACTTTTTTTTTTCTTTTAGTTTAATTTTTCAATTAGTTTTTATTAAAATTTAGTAGGTGATTATATATATATATATATATATATATATATATATAACACTTGGTCGCTCTAATAATTAGTAAATAAAATTAAAAAAATAGAAATAAAAATAAAGTTTTGCAGCTTTTATTTTAAAATTAAATAGTGATTATATATAAAAAGAAAAGAAAAAAGGGGAAAAGTATTTGAAAGTAATAATTGATAGATAAATGTTAAAATAAAAAAAATAAAATAAAATAAAGTTTATTTTTAAAGTACATTAATGATTGAATCCATTTGAAATGACACCAAAAAAAATTTGACCTTTTATGCCATTGGGGAGCGTACTTCAATTACGACACACTTTTATTTATTTATTTATTTAATACTTAATAATTAATTCTCGATTTAATTATAAATTTGATAAAGTTACCATTTAACCTTATAATTTCGAATATTCAAATTAATGCCTTTTATTTAATAAAACTCTAAAAAATAATGTTATTTTAATATTTATAAATCTAAGCATTCTTTTATTGTGATGATGTGATCTAACCTTAATTATTATTTAAATCATTTATGGTTTAATTTAGACTATTTAATTTTTTTTCTAATTTTTTTAAACTTTTAAAATATTCATTTTAGTTACAAAATTTAAAAATATTTATTTCAATAAGAAGGGTTAATAACTGTGTTCGTGTTGGAACTTGACTTAGGTTGCGTCTCATAGACCATGACATGTGTGCTGATTATATAGACAATAGTAAAGAATGGTTCCAAATTTACCCGAGGATTCTATGCAGAACTTGATGGATTGATGTGCTTAAATGAGTCGAGTGATGATATATCACGATCAAAGGATGCCCTGATTGGGCCAACCACGAGAAACTAAAAGAACAAACCTATGTGAGCACCACAAAAACCCGGAAAAGATTAGAGCTCCAAAGAGGCCCACACAAAACTCATATGGGTAGATGAGCTCTAATGAGCAGTGTTATGAAGTAGCATGACACAATATGGGTCCCGATTTTGCCAGACCAATACAAAACTATGGGCCATAGACTAGGTGGATTAATACAATCTCGATATTGTCAAAACTAGGAAACTCAACGGATAAAAAACTTGGAAACTTTCAAAATCACGGATAAGCTAATCAAGTTGACATATAAATTAGAATATGCTCGTACTTAAATCTATTATGATTATGATGCATATTAAAAGCTTTATAGTGTGTCGTGCTCATCAGGTTTTCATCCCTAATCATCATCATTATTGATTTCGTGAACGATTTTCAAGTCACCTTTTATTCTTGCTTGTTAAGGTCATTTTTTTTTCCACTTCCACGTATTTCTCTTCCTTAATACGCTCCCGTTTTTAGTCATTCGTTTAAATGGATTACAAATGTAAATCTTAACCAAAGTGTGTTCATCCCGGGGCAATTTGAAAATTCTACTAAAAAAATACTTCTAGCCATATTTACGAAACCCTAATACATTTAGCTATTTTTTTCGAGTTGTGCCATCCAAAAATGAGTCATTTCTCTTTTTGATCCAATTTAGAATTGGACCGAAAAAGGTTAAACGGGGCCCAGATGGTCATCTTGGGCCTGTATGGCTCGTGCCGTTTCACTTTGAGCTCTTTTCATTTCGACTTTTCCCTAATCCATAAGTATTTGTTAGGATCATTCTACCCATAACAAAGTGTAGTATTAAAAAGAAAAGGACTATATAAAACGATTACTTACTTCATGACTGCAAAATACAAATACGGGAATGAGAAATCGAACATGTTCGACTCGAAAAGTCATAGATGATTAAAACAGAATAACCCATTTACGTGTAAATAATCTAATATTTTTCATTCTACTTTCATTATTGTTTTCAAATTTCAAATTTCAAAACTCTAATATGAACCTGAAATTTATCGACCCAATGCAATATGAACACAAGAAATAAAAAAAAAAAGGTATGAATTTGACTTGATTACACTCTTTGTCGTAGAATCATGGACCAAACAAAACTACGTTCGTAAGATAAGTAGCAAACCCTAAACGAATATCACATCAAAATAGAAAATTTTGAAGTTCAAATCGGGAAGAGGATCATCTTTTCCATGCTTGGTTTGACACAATGATGAAATTTTGCTTTAGGTCGGATTAAGGAATATTATGACCCATTTTGGGAAGTTGGGGACACCAAATACTTTGGAATAAGAGAAAAAATAAAGAGAGTGCCGTTGTAATATGAAATTTGCCAACAATTTCAAGGGTCACTTTTTCGTTATATCATTTTCTAACCGATTTTGGTGAAATATTATCCGTAACCGTATATATTGTTTGCATTGGTTCGTTATGTATCACCGTCAGCCTCATGGTTTTAAAATGCGTATCTTAAGGAAAAGCGGGATCTCACAATCTACCTCTCTTGAGGGCCCAGTGTCCTCACCAAACACCGCCTAGTGTTTGATTCTTATACCATTTGTAACAGCCCGAGCCCACCGTTAGCAGATGTTGTTTGCTTTGGCCTGTTACGTATCACCATCAAACTCACAGTTTTAGAACACGTCTACTCGAGATAAATTTTTACACCTTTATAAGGATCGTTCCGTTCTCCAACTAATGTGAGATCTCGCATTATATTTAGTTTTATTGATCCATTTAAGGTTAGATCTTATTTAGGGGTGTTAAATTTTCTAAATGAAACATAGTAAAGCATTTTTATGTTTTTACAAGGGAAGAGTACTGCCTAAAGAAAAAAGCATTTTCATTGAAGAGAATGTAGTGGGAATAATGTAGAGAATGTCGGAATCTAGGCTCTTGATGGGTTTTGCGCTTGACCTAAGAGAAAGTGTAGAAAGGAATTTTTAGGGATTATACGTTACAATAACTCGACTTTCTATGTAACGATCTATGTCAATATTATGATTATAACTCAAAATTTAGATTTAGAATACGAATCCGGCACCTGATAGCCCCTGTATTCCAATATAACAAGGTACACATTCATTTTCAGTGGCTCAATCACGAGAACTCCACTAGAAGGACTCGCGTTAGCACTTGATGCCCTTGACATTCTCCTGACCACGTTACTTACAGACCAACACGAATCTTTCCAGCATGCTCTGTCCTCACTCACATGCATTCTAGAAAAATTCCCAAAGGTCACCTAACATAAAATTGCTCCAAGTAAACAACGCTTAACTTTGAAGTTCCAATGATTGAGCCACCGAAAAGGAAGGTGCACCTTATTGGTATAAGTAATAACTTTCAATTCTTTTAAGGATCGCTCCCATTCAAATGTAGCCTCAATTCATTCATGTATCCCTCATCTACTCGTGTGTCACGTTCTAAAACCCTAAACTGACTCGAATTCAATATCATATACACGCACGTTACAAACTCATACGTGTTCATAGAAAAGCTTCATAGAAACTCGAAACCCTAATATAATAGATTCGAATCGACTCTCGGATTGTAGGAAGCATGGTGTAGCTAGGGTAGGGAGAGCATTAATAAAGCAAAATGGCTTTAGTATAGTGGATGGATATGTTTATTCATAATTATTACAAACCCCATAGCCCTCCACTCTATAGGGTATATATCCAAAAAGAAGGATTTTGTTTCCTTTTGTTCCTTTAATTATTTTCTTTTTCTTTCCTTTCAAATTAAAAGTGATTCTGGTCAATATTATTCCCCTTTACTTTTGGGGTTGGGACCCTACAAAACAAAGGCCATCTCTCCTTTGCATTTCAATCCAAAAGTAGACATCACAACAATTTATCTCTTTTTATATTTCTTTTTTTTTTCTTCTTATAAATAATTGTTGTGAAAAGTTTGAATTTTGATGGGTTCTTTGAATAAACAAACTTTTGTTTAGATTTGTGAAAACAAGGACTTTGAATATTGTCTGTTTTTGCTCGTTACGTGTCTCCATTAGCCTCACGGTCCCTTCGAGCCCAGCGTTCTCGCTGGCATGACTCAAGCCCACTACTAGTAGATAAGAGAGGAGATTGTTCGACAGAGGTGCGATTGTAACAAGTTTCGTGGTTCAGGATTAGTTTGTGTAATTTTTCTCGGATTCAACTTGAGTTTAACTCAATTAAGATATAACATTATTCGATAAAGATGTCGAAAATTCAAATCTCGCATCTCAATAGACTATTATAGGGTCGTGCCCTAATTGTTGCAAGATCACTCCTTGCATGTATATGATATGATTATTGTAGGGTATTACCCTAATTGTTGTCCGGTCACTCCTTGTAAGTCTATAATCTGATTATTATAGGGTCGTGCCGAATTGTTGCAAGGTCACTCCTTACTTATAATGTGACGTGAATCTATTAGGGTTGTTTTCTAATAGTACGAGTTTGCATACAAGATCTTACCACGGTCGTGCACTAAACGATATCAATTATATAAGATGGCGATTGCTTTCCTATATTTGTGATCGTAAGTTTAAAATCAAGAGACGAAACCGCTAAAATAGTACCATACATATATATATATACATATACATATATATACATACATACATATACATACATATATATATACATATATATATATACATATACATATATATACATACATATATATATATACATATACATATATATACATACACATATATATATATATATGTTATTCATTAAAAATTTCCCGACAACTTTGAAGCTTTTTCCTACCATTTTAATGTTTTGTTACTTTCGGTTCTGAATATGATGTTTTCTTTTTAGTTTTTAGTAATTTGCTAAGAACAATTTTTAATGTTTTTTTTTTAAAAAGACAACTTTATTTTGTTTGATATGTCTATTTTGGTAACAAGTAACAATTCAAACTAGTTGTTGTCTTGGAATTCTAAATTTCGGTTTGTTTTCAAATTTAAATTTATGTTTTTTTAGTTTAAAAATACCTATATTTTTTTAGGTCTGAAGTTCTATAAGAAATTTTAGAATTTTTTTTAATCTAATAAAAATTTTGAATTATTTATAAATAATTCAATATATTCTTTTTTTTCTTGTTTTTTAAGGAGAGGAAAACATTATGGGATAGTTGTCTCTTGATTTGAGGTGGGTTGGTAAAAATCCGTCTTTTATACATGGCTATCAAAAATCGTTACTAAAACGTGTAGAATAAAGACTTGCCTATCCTCGTAACTAGAGATTAGCTAGTGACCCTCTAGTATCCTTGTTATAGTAGCCTGATAACATCATAAACATAAGAAGAGCGTCATTGTGCTTGAACCAAATAAGATATCAGACTTCTTGCTATTTGAGGTTAGTTGGTGACCATCGAATAGCTACTATCTTAATAAACTGATAACATGAAGAAGCACGTGTACAATAATAAACATGGGAGAGTAACCCCGTGCTTGAACTAATTAAGATACGTAGATGAACTAATCATGATAGACTCCTCACTACAAGAGATTAGTTGACGACCTCTAAATATTTGTACCGTCAATTAATCCAGTTGTATCCATGGATGTAATCATTACAAACAAGTCAACCATGACAAAGAATTGTTCGAAACTATAGTTGGGTTAATAATTCGTTTTACCCTGCAATTAGATATTTCACCTTAAGGATAGTTGATTCCGTAACGAACATTTTGTTTATGATCAACCATAAACCAAGTGTATCTCGAGCCAATGAGAGGGTGGGACACCATTGTTCAAGTCTCGAAATCAACACTAAAGAGAACTATTTATCTCACCGATACAAATTAAAGGACAAGTCCTTATAGGCAAAAGTTCATAACGACTTAAGATTAAGATTGAGTCGCATATGATCATCAAGTGAAATATTAATTTTCTCAATTAATGGATTTATAATGAGAGATCAAGTATTTAGTAGTTCAGTAGTTTAGTTTTATACAAACTCACTATATATGATACACTCACTAATATATATCTACATAAACGATTTGGATCAAGTCACTAGCACCATTCTTCTTGTGGACCTTAGTGGATGGTCATGGGCTTGAACTTCTAGGTGCGATCTAATATTTCTTTGGGTTTGTCATGTTCTTGGTTGACGCTATTGGAATCATAATCAATTGCATCTATTGTTGGGCATGGTGATCTCGACGTTGCCAAAATTGGGTAGAAATTCAGAACACATATGGTTAAAAAAAAAAGCTATTCGTAGCAAATCACGCACTTACATACCAGATGATCAGAGTCTTTTCAGATAGATGATCTCACATCTAGGATAAGTGACAGACACATGATCTAGTTTTAAACAGTTTTAGGTCTCTCGTTTTTCGATACATTTTTGTTGTGTCATTTTCTAAATTTTTCTTTCGAATGACACATTGAGAGAGTGGCGAGAGTTTTCTAGTTTTTTTTTTAAAAATAAATTTTATTGTTTATTTTTATCTTTTAAAATTACAATTGCGATTGGAATCATTGGAAGTATCACGTGAAAAGCACGTGTTAAAAAAGCCTATGGAGTGTTGACATACTCATTTTGCCTTCTACTTTTAAATGTATGCCTATTATTAATTTGCTCGATTTTAATAATATATTTAGTTAAATATTATTAAGGGTTATTTATTTATTATTTTCTCCATCTTTCAAACATGTCTTTTTGGACGGGTCTCACACGAAACCCGCTTCTACACCGTGACGGGTGAGTCGGTGAAGTTTTTTAGATGAGTTAATTGTCCATTTTAGACAAGTTTTTAGGTTCCATATTGTCACTCCCGAATAAATAAGAGGTACATGAATGAACCGAGACCACATTAGAACGAGAGTGATCCTAAGGATATGATGGTTAAGAAAAACTTGCCGGAATTGAAAATTACTACCTCAAAATTAAGCGTGTTTAGCTTAGAATAATTATATGTTAGGTAACCTGTTAAGAATTTTTTCTAGAAATTATGTAGGGAGGACAAAACATACTGAAAAGATCCGTAATTTTCGTTCGTGGGGATAATTTTCACTTTTAGAAGTGACAAGTAGGTGACGTGTTCATATCGCGGGATGTAAGGAAATGTCGAGAACGTCAGGTATCGAACCCAGATTTTAAATTTTTATTTCAATTCTAGATGTGATACATTACGCCATGAATCAAACATGTCTTCTTTTTTTTTTAATTACTGAAATACAGCTCTTTAGACGTACTTCTCACTCATCTAACGGTCTAAAATCGCTAATTGTTATTGTTTCATCCCTCGAATAAGTTCTCGAGAGGAGAGATGATAGATTCTCACAAGCAAATCAAAAGTGGGAGTGGAAAGAGAGAGAAAAGAATCGAACTGATTTATCAATGGTTTAGAAGGTGAAGAAGCGAGAAGCGATGACTATATGGACTTAGT